>OZ024822.1:23460280-24660280 GCA_964016985.1 Anodontia alba | reverse complement strand
TCACCGGCAACGAAAACATTTGCAATTGTTTGTACATATTGAGAATATCAAAATCAACAATCGATCATTATATCCTCTGCATTTATGTCAAGGGTATATAGTTTTCGTCTTTCCGTTCGTATGTTAGTTCGTTCCTTAGTTCTTCCGCTGCGTACAAAGAAAACTGCGTCAAAGTTTTTAAGAGTTCATAACTTTCACATCTTACGATGCGATGCATTAAGGTCATATTTGGTATGATGATAGATATTGGTCCAAAATTTTATGCAGTACCTCAAGGTCAAGGTCACGGACTTATAATGTTTATGTTTAAGTTTTCTGTTAACGTTTTTAGAACCTCATTTTTTTCCAAATACGTTCGAGGGATTTTTGTTTATGTAGGGTATGATGATAGATATTGATCCAAAGTTTTACGCAGTCCATCCCCACCCCGCCATGTGACCTCAAGGTCAAGGTTATAGACGAAGAATTTTTACGCGAAAGTTTTACATTAAAGGTTTTTGAACCTCATTATTTCCAAAACCTTTGATGAATTTGGCTTATGTATGGTATATGTATGAAGATATAGACTGGGTCGAACATTTTACACAGTATACTATCCCTGCCTGCCTATCGTATCTCGGGGGCAAGGTAGTGGACTTGGAATTTTTATGTTAAAGTTTCACATTAAAGTTTTTAGGTCCCCTGTATTTATGAACCCTGCTATGGATTTGGTTTATACCGAGTATGATGATATATATTGGTCCAAAAGTTTACGTAATACCACCCCGACCCCCTACATGACCACAGGACTTGAAATTTTAGCTCGCGTGTACCGAAGTTCATGGAGGGCTATTTAATTACCCCGGTCGTCCGCGTTCGCGTCCCTCAAGTGTTTTTCCTCAAAAATTCATATCTCGATAAGCATTCTTATTTAGACCGTAGGTTAGACCTCAGGGTTCTGCCCTGGGTTGGAGCTAGAGGTCAAAATCGAGGACATCTGTATTTTTTTCTCCTTTTTAATTATGGAAACAACTTTGATAGATACTTGGTCAGACATCGGTCAACCTTGTGACATTGACTTTTAGATCATGAAGTGAAAGTAAGCATGACCTATTTTTCACGGTCCAGTGATTTTGCCTTATATCTTGAAGATTTTTCACGGTCAAGTGAATCAGCCTTATTTCTTAAACATTTCATACTTTCCGATTATGAAGCAGTATGACCCGAAGTTTGACCTCAAAATAATGTAGGTCATAGCAACCTATATTTCACGGTCCAGTAATTTTTCTCTATTTCTGAAAGGGTGTTTGATGTATAAACATCATACTTGCAGATTATGTCAGTATGGCCCGAAGTTTGACTCAAAATAAATGTAGGTCACCGTGACCTACATTTCATGTCCAGTGAGTTTTCCTTATATCTGGAGTAATTAGTGTATAAATATAATTATTATAGATTATGAGTCAAAATCACCAGAAATTTTACTTCAAAATAAACGCAGGTCACGATGACCTTGCTCCAGCGATTTTGCCTTATATCTTGAAGAGTATGCTGTATAAACATCATACTTTCCGTTTATGAATCGGTATGACCCAAAGTTTTACCTAGAAACAAAGAAGGTCACAGTGACCTATATTTCACGGTCCAATGATTTTGCCTTATATGAAGAGTATTCATGTATAAACATAATACTTTCTGATAATGAGTCAGTATGACTCTGTGATAATAATGATTTCAGGCGATTGATTTGATATACATGTACATATTGCTAGCTCATCCATTTCATTGTAAAAGATTGTCTGCATTTGTGTAGTAAATGGTCAAATTACCAACTGTTGAAACTGAACTCATATACAGTATCTCTGCCAAAATAACAAAAAGTCAAAACATAACTTGAACAGAACAATTATATACAGCGCTCTCAGGAACAATATAATTTAAGGTTATCTTCGAACCGGTAGAATCTCATTCACTAAGGACATCGCCTACGCTCTCTTCACTATTTAAAACTTGCACGATTGTCAACAACCGGCGATGTTTGGGCGGTTCATTTGCGCCCATCGAAGACTCATATCAGCCTGCGCATCCGCCCTGTTTGATCAGTCTTCGCTGTCCGCATGGAAAGCTTGAGTCCTTAGCTACCCCCTGAGCGCATAGCGAAGACTGATCATGGCGGATGCCCAGGTTGATCTGAGTCTTCGCTGGGCACACATGCCATTTTGAAGGTTTTATCGTGCGCTGGCTCTTTTATATTTCATGTGCTTTCTGCTCACTACCCTAGACTGTTTTGGTTGTTTGAACAATTTCTTACCACATACTATGCAGAGCTTCTCTTTTCCATTTTTTTCGCGCCGGCAATGTATAATACCAAGAAACAAAAGTCCAAGGTTCTTGCATTGTCTTCTTATTTCCTCAAGCGTTTTCAGTCGACAAGTATCTTCAAGAGGTTTTGCGTTCAATAATTGTGTTGCTAGTGGTAACGTAAATAACGTTATAGTACGTTACGCTAATAACGTTACGTTGATGTGTTCAGTTCTGGTTTTAACGTTCGTATAAAATGTGTTCCTCTTTTCTTTCCACTGACAATACTGTCTATCTGTATTTTGAAGAATAAACAATACGGTATTTTTAGTTTTGAGAGTCTATTACGACTACTTAACCGTAGAACACACCTCTACTGTATAGGAACTCCATCAGATCATTGACATTCATACTCTGAACAAGTAATTACACAGAATGCTAGGATGTGTCACCAAAATGGTCCAGAGCCTTGGATGTGAGTCCTCACGGCATAGTTGCTACATAGACAGACTTTCTATGTTGTTCCGTATTCAGCAAGGTCTTGTTGTTGTCATTTCTGAATTTACCCAACTTTAATGACACTCGTGCGAGAGGTTCCCAATGTCTACTCCAACTGCAGGCAAGCAAAGATGTCTACAAATACTAGCTCTACACTCTTAGAAATACTAGTGCTACCCTCTTAACGTCAGTGATTGGAATAGACTCCCAATCGCTGACGTCCAGACTCTCCAGGGATTTAGGAAAGGTCTCGCAAGCCAGTCTACTGCTGCACTCATGTAATTTTTGTTTTAGTTAAGAGTTCTTTCTTTTCAACAAAACTTGAAAGGATGGTGAAATACAAGCTGGTAGGTGTAATAATTACGGCCAGTTTACGCAATGCATCGCTCAGTTAGGGCTAGTGGTAAAGCTATTTTCTATTTAAGTGATAATGGATGGGAGTATCGTCTGAGATATTAAGCAGTTAAATATGATTATTTATTTTATTGCAAGCAGTGAAATCGCTGTGTATCCGAAATAAATAAAAATGATATTTTCACATGTGAAATGATACGGTATTTTCACTGTGGAAAATAACATGGTCGTGTTATTTTCATTCTTTCGGTTGTCTTCATGATTCCCTAACAGATGCTGATCCCACTTCGATTTTTTTAACTCCTCTGACTCTGACTTCTCTGTTTCTGAACAAAACTATCAAGTGTTGGTATTCATTTTCTTAATAAGAATGTAAAGAACATTTTGGTTACAGGATTATTTTGATTTGCCGAAACTTTTTTTTTTTATCTCTTCAGCGCTTCATATGTTAAGGACTGAACATCGACGTCATGACGTTCATGTTTTGTTTGACAACGTTATTATTGACGTCAAAAGCGCGCATTGGCGTGTAAACAATAATAATAATAGAAAATACTCTTTTTTTCAGTGAATACCATAAATATTTTCATCTCGTGTAATAAAAACATTCAAATTTTCACTCATGTTTCGCACTCGTAAAAATACTGGTTTTCAATACACTTGATGAAAATATTTATGAAATTCACCACAAAAGAGTAGATATCCTCTAGATGATATTTTCTAGCATCTTTTTGGTTTAAACAATATTTATTTTAAAGCTCGTATAAAGTTACATCGATAAAACAGACATGTCGAATAGGATCTGACTGTAAGCTGTAATGCTTATAAATGTCATCTCCTGGGATGACATTTAGCATCTTTTTACTCACTTGTAAACGATATTTTCGTCTGATGAATAAAGAAAAGAGAGACAGACAGACAGACAGACAGACAGAGAAAGAGAATCGCGGGGATCGTTGTTTCACCTGAGGGGAATTGAAAATAACTCCCGGTCCGCGTCCCAGTGCCCGTATGTCCGCCTTCAAATCAGAACTCTGCGATAACTAAAATGAATTAACTTTCTTCGGTTATTTGGAATATCAGCATTTCGGCTACAGCATATGCTTTTCTTCAATGATTTTTCAAGGTTGTAAGATCGGCAAACAGGCACATTTTAGTTGGCCACCTTCTTTATTCGTAGCAATCAGCATTATTATGTCCCAAGCTTCGAAGCAATTGGAGTGGCATGTTGCTTCTGGGTCGCTCGTCCGTCCGTTCGCTCGTCCGTTCGTCACGCTTTTTGATGCATAGCACAACTTTAGAAACGTGCACGCTACTATTTTGAAATTTCTTATATAGATTCCTAATGAAAAAGAAAAAAAAAAAAAAAAAAAAAAAGCTGACACATATTTTTTTCTCAAAAGGATAATGACCCTTTCCTGAGTTATGGCCCTTTGAAAAATATACATGAAAACTTGTCAGCAAAATATCCAAAAAACTTTTAAAGCTAGAGCCTTGAAATTTGATGAATAGATTAGTAGCGATAAGTAGACGACTTGATTAACTTTTGAATAAACTTTAAAAAATACTTCATGAGTTATGGCTATTTGTAAATTTGGGCATTTTTACCTTGTCAGCGAAATATCTAAAATAATAATAAAAAGAGAAAAAAAAAACTTTAGGAGCTAGAGCCTTGAAACTTGATGAATGGTTGGTATTGATGAGTATATGACTGATTAACTTTTAAATAAATTCTGAAATATTTTTCATGAGTAATGGTCCTTTGTAAATTTGGGCATTTTTCCTTGTCAGCAAACTATCTCAAAACTGTTGGAGCTAGAGCCTCATAACGTGATGTAAAGCTTGGTAGCTTGGTAGTGACGAGAAGATGACCTGATTAACTTTTGAATAAATTCTGAAGATATTTCTCGAGTTATGGGCCTTTGTAACCCAGGGCATTTTTACCTTGTATTACATTTAGAGGCAAGCACAGAGGTTGGGGTCATAGTGTTTTACAAACTCAATTTCTAGTTTAACTCTTTTATGCACCTCGTACCCCCTCCCCCACCCCCATCCTCCCAAGTCAACCCGTACCTAGTTTGGTCAACTCGTACCTAGTTTGGTTAACTCGTACCTAGTTTGGTTAAATTGTAACTTGTAAAAATAGGTACTGGACGGACGGACAGACAGACATGTAGGTAGATAGGTAGGTAGGTAGGCTTTGATACTCATTATTATAATGCATCCATTATTTGACACGTTAGTTAAACATATACCGATTAATGTGGGTGTGAAAAACGATTGTCAATACGATTCAAGTAATTTGTTTATCATTATTTTGATGAATCCTTAATTGATACATTATTTAAACATGTACCGATTAATGTAGGTGTAAAAAACGATTATCGATACTTGTCTTTAATCGAAATTTGATTTTGTCGTTTTTGTTTTTGCTGGGCCTAATGACAAGCAAGAATTTTAAGGGTAATTATCTTTTGTGTATTATTTTCTTTTTACCTGCCGATTACTGGATATATACAGGTATAATACAACTTTATTCAGCATGAAACATATTCCTCTAAGCATTATTCATCTTTGAATTCTCTTCACGAGTATCAAAGGCTTTAAATAAAACCAAAATGTCTGATCTTTACATTGCATGTAGTAAGGTTGTTGGTACACGTCAGCATACCGTGTTGTGATGCCTGCGACAGTAACTGTTGGCAGCATCGTATTTGCGAGACAGGTAATACAAATTTCATTTATTAGCTATTTTGAGGCTAATATTTATGTATTTATTTATTTATCTATTCGAATGCTAAGGCCGGTATATAGTAGAAAACACGTTTTTACCAAAATTTAATTAGTTTGAAGTTGCCAAAACTGGTTTCATATGAATGTATAGAATGTAAAGAATATTTTGTTTGTTATACTCATCTGGGATGTGAAATTTTTGCAAGTAGTAATATATTTTAATCTATATTTGGAACAGTGCAGACCCTGATTATGTTGTCTGCTGTGCATAGCATGGCCTGGTCTTGGTGAACAGTGTGGACCTAATTCGGACGCTGTGGGAAACGACATCTGATCAGGGACCATCCTGTTTGCTACTCATCTGAGATGTGAAGTGTTAACAAAAAGTAATATATTTTATACAATATTCGGAACAGTGCAGATCCTGATTGTGCTGTAAGGTGTGCATGGCATGACATGGGTCTGTTCTGTTTGGACAGACAGGCCTTGGCGGGCAGTGTGGACCTAGATCGGGCGCTGCGGAATAAGGCGTCTGATCTGGGTCCACCCTGTTCGCTACTAGTCTGGGATGTGAAATATATGCAATAAAAGTAAAAAAGGATTGCCTTTGGAAACAAAGAACACACAAAATCATGAAAATCGGAGACTCGGTTTGACTGAGTCTCGCCATATGCAAAACTGAAGTTTGCGAGGTTGCATACGATCGCCCCGCCCCCCACCCCCCCCCCCACCCCCACCCCTAGCACCGGCTTAGGCGGTATTCGATTTTCAAAATAACCAGGATGGGCTCAATGATCACAAAGGAAATAAAATATAACCTGCACTATGATTATGTAGAGGGAGACTTTTTACGGCCGCCACACGACACAACACCATCTACAGTAGAGTAAAATAAAAGTCAAAAAGGATTGCCTTTGGAAACAAAGAAAACACACAAAATCACGAGGTAGTAATATATTTTTTTTTTCTATAATCGGACCTGTGCAGACCCTGGTTATGCTGCATGGTGTGCACGACGTGACCTGGGTCTGTAGAGTTTGGACAGATGGGTCTTCAGTTAACATATCTCTGAATTAGTCATGCAGTCACGACCTGAGGCCAGTGAACACAGTGTGATCTATAGTTAACGAGCTCCCATATTTTGACAACTGCTGCTGGTATATGACCTTAAAGACCTGCCAGATGAATGGCAAACAATGTAGACCCTTACAAGATGCTGCATATATTCAGTCTACAATGGGGCAAAGTTTTGCAAGTCTCCAAGGAAGTGTTTCCTGTATTTCAACACTTTTGCATACTGGGTAAAAACTTCAGCAGACGACATTTTGATTTTTTTTTTCATAGGAAATAAGATTTTTTACTTCATGCAAATTGTCTCCTTATAATTTGCATGACGTGTCAGATCCTATTTTCTAGGAAAAATCATCGCCAGTTTGTCGTCTGCTGAATCTGCCCATAGCTTTTGATTGACTGTGTTGGGGTTTAACGACACGTCAACCCGTGTGGGTCATTTTGTGTCGTCTCCCAGAGAAAGGGAGAAAAGAGATAGAAGATATAGTAGAAGAGATGAAAGAGAGGAACAGGGAAGAAAGAAACAGGAATGAAAGTGAAGAAACAGAAGAAATAAAAACATTTCCCCCTCTGTTCTTACCTGCTACAAGGATAGCAGTCCTTGCCCAACTGTAAGCCAATATCAGTTGGACGCCCCGGTGACGTAAGATACACGACACCCCGCACCACCCGACCATCCCCACCCATAGCATGATAGATGTTAAAGTCAAGGTATTCAGTGACTCTGAGTAAATAATAATAACACAGCTCCAAATGATTTTTTTTTTTTTTTTTTTTTTTTTTTTCATCATGAGTTTGGTATTTTCCTTATTTCTCCATGAATGTATATGTTATGAGTATTCATTAGAGCTGCCTCAGTGAAGCCTTAATGAGTACCCGAAGCATATATTTTTTGGTGGAGAAATCAGGAAAATGTTTATTGGGATATTCCTATTATCTTGAGTTATGCAGAATCACTCTGAAATCAGATAAAATGGTACGACTTAATCCAAAATTTGACAAAGGTACGAGTTGAAAAAGGTACGAGTTGACCAAAAATGGGTACGAGCTGACTAAGGTACGAGTTGACCAGAAACCTCTGAATCCGCCCAGCCTAGTACTAAAGGATTTCGCTGCTGTCTTGTTAATGTGGGTCTCCCATGAAAGCTTATCATGAACTCCAAGGCACTTGGTTTGTGCGAGCAGGTGCTTCCAGTAAAATTATATTGTTTTGTTCAATACAGCAATGGTTGGTTGGTATGGTCTTACGTTTTACCCAAACAGCGATTCTCACAAATACGTGATTACGATAGAAATTTTAATGACTAAAATGGCATAGAAAATTTGTATATATTTTATTTATGAATACTATTTTTAAGCATTTTCTTGCTTATTTTTTCATTATTATTTTTATAATTATTAGTTAGTATGTTTCTGTCACGTGACGAATGTTAAACAATATGGATTCCGATGTTGAATAGACTTGAAAAACTTACGTTGTTTATCGTATCTTGACAGGATTTGCTAAGCTATAAAGCAATACAGAAATCTATATTTTGTTCCTGATCTCATCGTATTTGTTAGTATATTCTTTATATTTTCAGGGCGCAGCCCGGTAACTGCGCTGTCATACGTCTAACTTTATATCTGTGATATGGGAAGTTAGTCCCTAGTTCTCACCAGAGAGGTAAACCTAGCCCTTGACTGAAATAAGTTATCGTTTAGATCCACTCCACTGCAATGTCAGATGCAGTAAGTTTTGATACACAAAATGCTTATTGCTTTGGCTAGCATTATTCTACATTATATAGCATGTTTTCATTCCATTCACCCCCATAACTCAGTTCACCTTCCGCTTAGAATAATATGAAAACAAATCTTTCTTAAATTTATGCAACATTAAAATTAACAAGAAATAACTAACATTAAAGCTGATTTTGAAGAAAATCAGTTATCGCTTACAATTTTATGCATAAAAATCAAAATTTATCACAAAATGCTAAATATTTAGGGGCTAACCAGTGACAAGCATATGAACGAATACAAATAGTATCAACAATTTTAGAACATTTATAGTCTAAATTAAATGTTCATTATATAAAATATGCATAGAATGGATCTGGTTGCCTGTGGTAAACAAAGAAATTTGAGTGAACCGAGTTATGATATCATGCCTTAAACACCCCCTTCATATTCTGAAGAGAGTAGAATTTAAAGATGTGATATTTATTTCCTTTAATCTTAGGATTCTTATAGGTATATACATGTAGTCAAATGTATATATGCACTTAAAACCATTCTTGCAATAAAAAATGATAGTAGGATTGCTCAACCTTAGGTGAACGGAGTTACGTGTTTCCAGGCTAGACAGCTTTTGGAAAGTTGTTTTTTGGTTTTACACAGGTAAATTTGCACATTTTTCGATTCAATGCAAAACCATTCATCATAACTACCTATGCACAAAAAGTTTTATTCTAGTCCTTAATTTTTAAAAAATCAAATATTTTCACTTTTTCCCACAGTATTTGTTTGTTTGTGTTGAGGTTTTATGGCCCAGTCAAACCAATGGGGTCATGTCGAGCGCGGTCGGTTTACCTAACCACACGTTTACTGGCCAGGCTTAGTCCTCTAAGCAGTTAACCAGTATTGTGCACATTCTTTCGCCAGAAATTTTCCCATACTAAAAATGAATTCAGATTGTACTGAAATCTGTAGGGTTGGTGACTTGGAGGCAGATTTTCTCAGTATTGTATCATACACTCAGTGTTAGTAGTAATATATCCAAATGATAAATAACTCAAGATGAAGGGACAATGTTGGCAACATTAACTCAGAGATACGATAAAAAATCGTTTCATTGAGACTGACTGAAATTTACAGGCTGTCAGGTGCCATATTTTATGATTGTATTAATACCATTTATCAATGTATTAAATCTAAAAAGTGGATAATAAAATATTTATTTTTAGCTCACCCAACTGGGTCAAGCCAAAGGCTCAAGGTGAGCTTTTGTGACTGCTCGATGTCCGTCATCCGTCGTGCGTCAGTCAACAACTTACTTAAAAGACATCTCCTCCTAAACTGGTGCCGATGGATTTTGAAATAATTTTAATACAGGAATGTTCCTTGGGTGATCCTCTACCAAAATTGCCTAAATGGTTCCTCTCTGCTAAACAAATGGCTGCCAGAGCTAAAAATAGAAAGACAACATCTCCTCCTAGGCCACTGACCCAATTTCAAAATAATTTCACGGGAATATTCCTTGGGTGACCCTCTACCAAAATTGCTCAAACCGTTCTGCTCGGATGAACAAGATGGCCTCCAAAGCTAAAAAATAGAAAAAAAAATTAAACATCTTCTCCTCTGTCAACAATTTACTAAAAAGACATCTCCTAAACCAGTGAATGGATTTTGAAATAATTTTACAGGAGTGTTCCTTGGGCTACCCTCTACCAAAATTGCCGAAATGGTTCCACTCCGCTGAACAAAATGACCGCCAGAGCTAAAATTGGAAAAACCTTCAAGCGACATCTCCTCCAAAGCCACTGAACCAATTTCAAAATATATTTCACAGGAATATTCCTTGGGTGACCCTCTACTAAAATTGCTCAAACCGTTCTGCTCGGATGAACAAGATAGCTGTCAGAGCTAAAAATAGAAAAACCTTTAAATGTCTTCTTCTCGTTAACCAGTGAACAGATTTTAAAATAATCAAATGAATGTTCCTTGGGTGACCCTCTATCAAAATAGCCCAAACCCTTCCGCTTGGATGAACAAGATGGCCTCCAGAGCTAAAAATAGAAAAAACCTTTTAAAAGACTTCTCCTCCATAACCAGTGGATGGATTTTTAAATAATTTCACATGAATTTCCTTGGGTGACCCTCTACCAAAATTGCTTTAACCATTCCGCTCGGATGAACGAAATGGCAGCCAGAGCTAAAAATAGAAAAACCATTAAAAATCTTCTCCTCCTTAACCAGTGGATGGATTTTGAAATAGTTCATGAATGTTCCTTGGGTGACCCTCTACCAAAATTGCTCAAACCATTCCGCTAGGATGAATGAGATGGCTGCCAGAGTTATAAATAGAAACCCTTCAAACGACTTGTCTCCCTTAACCAGTGGATGGATTTTTAGCTCACCTGAGCCAAAGACTCAAGGTGAGCTTTTGTGACAACTTGATGTCCATCGTCCATCGTGCATCTGTCAACAGTTTACTTAAAAGACATCTCCTCCTAAACCGCGGTGAATGGCTTTTCGGAAATAATTTCACAGGAATGTTCCTTGGGTGACCCTCTACCAATATTGCCTAAATGGTTCCGCTCCGCTAAACAAAATAGCCACCAGAGCTAAAAATAGAAAAACCTTAAAACGACATCTCCTCCTAGGCCACTGACCCAGTTTCAAAATAATTTCACAGAAATGTTCCTTGGGTGACCCTCTCTAGCAAAATTGCCTAAATGGCTCTGCTCTGCTAAACAGGAAGGCCACCAGAAAAACCTTAAAACGACATCTCCTCCTAGGCCACTGACCTGATTTCACAGAAATGTTCCTTAGGTGACCCTCTACCAAAATTGTTAAAATCGTTTTGCCTCACTGCATCGCTGAACAAAATGGCCACCAGAGCTAAAAATAGAAAAAAACATTAAATGGTCTGTCAGTTTTTTACTCCAATGACATCTCCACCTAAGACATCTCCACCTAAACTGGTGGTTGGATTTCAAAATATTTTCACAGGAATGTTACTTGGATGGTTCCGAGACAGTTCACTGACAAGACAGTTCACCGACTCGTAATTTGGAGACTGTTCACCGACAAAATTGGAGACAGTTCACCGACACATTTGAAGACAGTTCACTGACAAAAAAAATGTTTGTGAAACTTAAGATAAAGAAAAATGACATATATGCTCGCATATACTTGTAAAAAAGAAAGATATTAGTATTAATATTTCACATCATACTTTCTGGACATGTATGGTACGTTCAACTCTGTCTCCAATCGTACTTTCTGGATACGTATGATACATTCCTAAAGTTGGAAAGTTCATTCGACCATAAGACAAGCTGACAAACATGCAAACTCTGATCTTTTCCAGGAAAAAGTATTTTTTTTTAAAATATATTATTAATTTGATTCAGGGTCCGAGTGTGCTATTCCTTAGACATATTGTTTCACTGCTTAGGTAAACGAAACAAAAATAAGCGCACATGCACAGGCTGATCTGTGTCTTTGCTCCTTGTTGTAGTATTTGTGTACCTTTCACCGGTCTATTAAAACCTAGCAGTTTTGTTTTTAAAGTAATCCTGCTTTTTTGTTTGAAAATACCTATTAGTTTTATAAAAAAAATATAAATACAAGTCTTTGTCTTACAAATAAATCATGAAAAGAGTAAAATTTATACGACCTGTATAATGATTCATATACTAAATATTTTTTTTTATTTTTTTATTTATTTCTTCTTCACGCGGCATTTGAGGCATATAACGAAACTTAGTAAGAAAATTCAGAAACAAGATGTTAACTAACTTTTAGTTTTCCCAGTAAATGATGTCATTTCTTGTCTAATGTGTCACCGAATCTTCGGCAAATAAACAACAAAGACAGTAGCTTCTGACATTTCTTTCCGTCCACTTTAATGAAAATCTTACTATTTTATTTCAAAACCACCGTTTCTTTTCTTCATTAAAACCCATAAAACAGAATTTCTTTGTCGATGAACTGTCTTCGAATTTGTCAGTGAACTGTCTCCAATTTTGTTGGTGAACTGTCTCCGAAATACGTGTCGGTGAACTGTCTTGTCGGTGAACTGTCTCGGTCCCACTTGGATGACCCTCTACCAAAATTGCTAAAATGATCCAGCTCCTCTTAACAAAAAAATTTAAATCATCATTATTCATCTGGTATATATCCTTCATTATTTAGTCTATTTTCTGTGCCTCACTATGACTTGCAAATCAGTACATAAGGATCATAATGGAAATAAGAGAGATCACTCTCTCTTTTTTGTTCGTCATCCTTGGTAGTGATTGGCAAGCCATATGAACATTGCAATGTTTTGATGTTTTATATTGTTCTAATTTTGTGCATTTTAACATTGTGTATGCAATGTTGTGTTTTAACATGTACATGTATATTGCTAATCTGTGATACCAAAATAAATCAATCAATCAATCAAACAAAATGGCCACCAGAGCTGAAAATAGAAAATCTCTTTAATGACCTCCTCCTAGGCCAATAGCCCGATTTCAAAATAATTTCACAGGAATGTTCCTGATATGATCCTTTACCAAAATTGCGAAAATCATTCCGCTACGATGAACAAAATGGCCGCCAGAGCTAAAAATAGAAAAACCTTTTACGACATCTCCT
Source organism: Anodontia alba (assembly GCA_964016985.1). Classification (NCBI taxonomy): domain Eukaryota; kingdom Metazoa; phylum Mollusca; class Bivalvia; order Lucinida; family Lucinidae; genus Anodontia; species Anodontia alba. The sequence goes on along the minus strand of OZ024822.1, from coordinate 24,646,993 downwards.
CCTAGGCCAGTGGCCCAATTTCAAAATAATTTAACAGAAATCTTCCTTTAATCCACTTGTTTTCCCTATATATTTGTACAAAAATGCGATCTGTATAGAAAACAAATTGATAATCGTACAAACCACTTGCTTGATTTAAATTAAATTAGTACAACCATCCTGAACCTACATGTAAAGCAATGAGACACAGGTGAGCGATTTAGGGCCATCATGGCCCTCTTGTTGAGGAATATGGAGCCTTTAAAAAACATTTGCAATAGCGAACGGTTTTCCACGGGTACACAATACATCATTTGTTTGTGCGAAACTTGCAGCGGTTTATGAAGTTTGTCATATCAGGTACAAAAGCATGGGGACAATAATGAAAGCTGTCACATTTGTCATCTGCAATCAGTGATTTTTTTACCTGCGCATCCCGAGTCCAGTACTCACATTTTTGCTTTGGGACTCACATTTTAAATCTAAGCGAGTCCCAGGACTCACAAAGTTATAGTGGAAAATTCTGTAATGGATGCAATGATTTTCTAGTAGGACTCACTTTATATAGCCCAAGTGAGTCCTGGTACCCATAGGTATAAAATTGTAAATAAATCACTGTGCAATGCGTAAAATAACAGTTAAACTTTCAGACAAACAAAGCTATTTATAGATCAGTACCTATATAGAATCATTCCCTATTAGCACTACATGCAATGATTGCAATCACAAATCAGAAATGCAATTATTAGTAACATACATGTAACATACAAAGTCAGATTATGTTTTTTTTCCTGTCTACAAATGCTTTTTGAAAAAAAAAAAGATTATTGCTCGAAAGGTATCTATACACACAAACAACTCTGTCAACTAATTGAACGAAAATATTCTTTCTAATTCGAGATAACCAGGCAAAGTACTTATGTCACTTGGCTCTGCAAACAATCATCTTTACGATGATATGCACAGCATTCTAGATTTTTTGCAATTTTTGATGACAACTTGTCTCAAAAACGATTGAGTTCATACTTTTCACTGCCAGATTTACAATAGGCACTTCCCGCTGATTCGAGAAGGGCAGTTGTCAGTTTCTGATGAAAGAACGTACACAATACTAGTTAACCGCTTAGAGGACTAAGCATTCCCAGCAAACGTGTGGTTAGGTAAACTGACCACGCTCGACATGACCCCGTTGGGTTAACAGGGCCGTAAACCTCAATACAAATAAACAAACAATAGGCACTTCATTCTAGGCAAGAGTTTGCTATTCTTCAATGTGCAGCAGTGTGTCACATGAAAAGTCACTCAAGGAAAACTCATTGAATATTTGGTTCAAAGTAAATATTTTTTTCAAGAGGTGCTGGTGCTGCTCAATAACTCCTTTAAATTGTTTTTATGTCTGACCATGTGACCAATGTCATGTATATATAAGCTCTAGTATGATCACAATGGTTATGTGGAGTGTGCTGGGTGGCCTAGTGGTTACCGCACTCTACTTTCAAGCGGGATATCGTGGGTTTGAATCCCGCTCTGGTCAGGACAAGTTTCAGACCACTAGTACGTCTAGCTCATACTCGACGTGCCCTGGGTTGAGTATAAAGTGGACAGGGCAGCGCTTGGTGACAGACAGCGGCTCCAAGAGTGCATGGGTGATCCATGAAAGCAAGGCTGTACAAATACATGTACACAACAATCGCCACTGCTTCTATGTGCCTGGGGTGCCTGGTAGCGTTAAAAATCCACACAACAACAACAATGGTTATATGGTTTATTACTTATTACCAGGGCTGTAGTGTTTTGTTCAGGAAATGTGGACACTAGTCATTTGACTATAAACAAAACTACTGTCCTTTCGATATCACTTGGAAAGAAGTTTTTTGCTTGGAGTTTTAGTTTAAATGAAAATAGTTTGTTCTCCTAGACCATATCTTATCAAAAACCATAAATTTGTCTTTTCTTTTTCTGCATTTTGTTCTCAAATAGTCACCCTAAAATTAAATTTACGGCCAAAAATTGGTCTGACATATACAATTTCTATAGTAAAGTTTGTTTTTTTTTGTTTTGTTTTTAATTTTTGTCTACAAAAATGTTTCTTACTTTTCTTTGCTGAATTTTAATTGTTGATGATTCACAATAGAATTGTGAAAAGTTTTCAGAAAAATTGAACAAATAGAACTTGTTGAAAATCTGCCTGCCTGTAAGTTATCTACACTACAGATTTCTGCACAATTTGCATTCATTTTTACTATGAAAAAAATTGAAAATATTTGTTTTTTGTTGTTTTTTTTACATAAAAATATGACTAGAATAAAACTTTTTGTGCATAGATAAGTTATGACAATTTATGGTTTTGCATTAAATCATGACAAAAGTTTGCAAATTTACAAAAGGACTTCTTCTGTATATAGCACTAATGAAAAAATGACTCTGAAAGCTGTTGAAAGCACAGTAGGTTACCGCTGAATGCTGAAGTTAGGGCTAAAGAAACTGTGTTCTCCCCATTCATTCTAGCTTCATTTTTAAGGGAAATGGATACCCTTTCAGGCAGGCTACTCTGTCCAAAAGTGTTTCTCTCTAAAATGGAACAAGTTTTTGCCTTTTAGGGTGGATGCCTTTTCAGAAGGGACATGATGTGCAGGAGAGCAAACAAGAAGTAACAAAAGTTATCTACCTTGTAAAAATGGCAGAAAATCAACCAAGTGTATCTGGTTGCCTTATCCCTTCTCATGCTGAATAAATTAAGATGCCATGCCCACTTCTAATTTCCAGCCAATTAGATTACTTGATCCCGGTTTTTGATAGAAATTCACATATTTAATGACAAACAGTGCAGATCCAGATCACTGATCTGGATCTACACTGTTTGTTAAGACGGGGCATGTCTTGTTCAGCAAGAGAAGGGTTAAGATAATGTGTACAAGCCAAGTGCTTCAAAATGCTATAAACTTTTGTAATTTTTTACTTGTAGTTAACACTGCTCCTGCATCATGCAAGGTCTAGTTATACAAGTCAGCGGACATGGTTATGGTATGCCAAGACAGTTCAAACAAGGTATCTAAACTCATTGTTTATAAAAGAACCCTCTCCTTCTGTCTGTCTGTCTGTCTGTCTGTCTGTCTGTCTCTGTCTCTGTATTTATGCCCCCAACTTCAAAGAAGTTGGAGGGGCATATTGCTTCTGGGTTGTTCGTCCATCCGTCCGTCCGTCCTTCCTTCCGTCCGTCAGTCCGTCCGTCCGTTCGTCACGCTTTTTGATGCATAGCATAACTTTAAAACCGTGATTGCTACTGTTTTGAAATTTCATATATGGATTCCTCATGAAAAAATAGCTGACACGTATTTTTTTTCTTGACAGGATTATGCCCCTTTTCTGAGTTATGGCCCTTTGAAAAAATATGGATGCAATCTTGTCAGCAAAATATCTCAAAAACTATTAAAGCTAGAGCCTTGAAACTTGATGAATAGACTGGTAGTGATGAGTAGACAACCTGATTAACTTTTGAAGAAATTTTGAAAAATACTTCTTGAGTTATGGCCCTTTGTAATTTTGGGCAATTTTACCTTGTCAGCAAAATATCTCAAAAACTGTTAGAGCTAGAGCCTTGAAACTTAGTAAATGGATTTGTAGTAATGAGTAGATGACCTGATTAACTTTTGAAGAAATTCTGAAAAATACTTCATGAGTTATGGCCCTTTGTAATTTTGGGCATTTTTATCTTGTCAGCAAAATATCTCAAAAACCGTTGGAGCTAGAGCCTTGAAACTTAATGAATAGACTGGTAGTGATGAGTAGACAACCTGATTAACTTTTGAAGAAATTTTTAAAAATGCCTTTTGAGTTATGGCCCTTTGTAATTTTGGGCATTTTTACCTTGTCAGCAAAATATCTAAAAAACTGTTAGAGCTTTAGCCTTGAAACTTAGTAAATGGATTTGTAGTGATGTGTAGATGACCTGATTAACTTTTGAAGAAATTCTGAAAAACACTTCATGAGTTATGGTCCTTTGTAATTAAGGGCATTTTTAACTTGTCAGCAAAATATCTCAAAAACTATTGAAGCTAGAGCCTTGAAACTTGATGAATAGACTGGAAGTGATGAGTAGACAACCTAATAAACTTTTGAAGAAATTTTGAAATATACTTCTTGAGTTATGCCCCTTTGTAATTTTAGGCATTTTTATCTTGTCAGCAAAATATCTCATAAACTGTTAGAGCTAGAGCCTTGAAACTTAGTAAATGGATTTGTAGTGATGAGTAGATGACCTGATTAGTTTTTTTAAGAAATTCTGAAAAATACTTCATGAGTTATGGCCCTTTGTAATTTTGGGCAATTTTACCTTGTCAGCAAAATATCTCAAAAACTGTTGGAACTAGAGCCTTGACACTTGATGAATAGACAGGTAGTGATGAGTAGACAACCTGATTAAATTTTGAAGAAATTTTGAAATATACTTCTTGAGTTATGCCCCTTTGTTATTTTGGGCATTTTTATCTTGTCAGCAAAATATCTCAAAAACTATTAGAGCTAGAGACTTGAAACTTGGTGAATTGATTGGTAATGATGAGTAGATGACCTGATTAATTTTTTTGTAAATTCTGAAAAATATTTCATAAGTAATGGCCCTTTGTAAATTTGGGCATGTTTCCCTTGTGAACAAAATATCTCAAAAACTATTGAAGCTGGAGCCTTGAAACTTGATGAATAGATTGGTAGCGATGAGTAGATGACCTGATTATGCCCCCAGTTTCGAATGACATTGATGGGGCATATTATTTTGCCTTCATTTGTCCATCCGACTGTTTGTCCGTTCATCAAGCTTTTTTTGTGCATGCCATATCTTAAGAACCCTGCACGCTAGGGTTTTGAAATTTTGTATTTGGGTTCCCAATGAAAAAATAGCCGACCCATATTTTGTTTCTTGTCTAGCATGTTTATTTAAAGTTATGCCCCTTTGAAAAAAATCAGAATTAAATCTTGTGAGCAAGATATCTTGAAAAGTATTTAAGCTGGGTTCTTGAAATTCGATACAGTGAGTGGGAATGATGTGTACATTACCCGATTATATTTTGAGAGAATTCCATGAAAATATTGATAAAGTTACGGCCCTTTGCAGTTCTACTCATTTTGACCTTGTCAGCAAGATTTCTCGAAAAGCACTTAAGCTAGGGTCTTGAAATATTATATGCTGATTGGGGATGATGTGGAGATTACCTGGTTTGTTTTTTAGGGAATTCCATGAAAAATTGATGTAGTTATGGCCCTTTGTAGTTCTAGGCATTTTGACTTTTTCAGCAAGATATCTCAAAAAGTATTTAAGCTAGAGCCATGATATTTGGTATACTGATTGGGATTGAGGAGGAGATCACCTGAATAAATTTTGAACCAATTAAATGAAATGTTGGAGTTATGGCCCTTCGCAATTTCGGGCCATTTAATGTCGTTGCTTTATTGTGTATAGCATAAGTTTAGAACCATGTATGCTAATGTTTTGAAATTTCATGTTTTGATTCCTCATGAAAAAATAGGTGATCCGTATTTTTTTCTTATCCCAATCATCTCCTATTTTAGAGTTATTTCTCTTTGATAAAATAACATTGAAATCATATATTTGTACCGTTGTTACCGTCATGGCTAAGCAGTGTTGGAGTCAAACAGTGTTAGAGTCAGGCAGTTGGGGGCATAGTGTTTTACAAACACCAGCTCTAGTTCTCTCTCTGTCTGTGTGTCTGTCTCTGTCTAGATGCAAATTGTTTGAAATACACTTCAATTAGAAACATTTAGTCAGTCAGGTCATGATCACTGGTCATTTTACCTGTATAAAATCAAGTCTCAGTCTTTTACCAAAGTTTCAGGAAATATATGTTACTGTGATTGAGTTGTGTGTATATTCTTACATGTCGTTCATGTTAACTGGGGTTAAGTTTTGCATCTGGGGTATTTCAAGTTTTGTTAGTTTCAGCAGTTTGCATAGCTCCAAGCTGAAATGTTCTGATATTTTTCTAATGTCTCCATGAGGACATGTAGTTACTCATTTGAAGCACCTCACTGAGCCACTTCTAATGAGTAGCCACAACATATATCATATGTTTCCTGGAGAAATATGGAAAATACTGTATTCAATCTAATTACTGCACATAACCCTATAAGCACACAGTCAAGCAATTCCGTAGTCTTCAGATTACAGCCAGTGTGTTTTTTGTCTACTTCTTTATAAAGGCATATGCTGTGGGTACTCATTTGAATTGCATTGATTTTTCGATGCAATTCAAATGAGTACCCACAACATATGCCTTTATAAGGAAAACCAGAAAAAATTGCATTATCATCATCAAATAAGTCTTTTTCTGATCTTTTTTTTATAGTGTATCCTTAGTAGGTAGATACATATTTTACCACAAATGAGTGTTCCCAGTAATTTTGAAAAACCTAAGCACACAGTGCGGTAATTAAGTCGAATACTGTATTTTGTGGATACTCCCTCTTATCTGGAACTAAGCAATCTGTATCTTCAGCAGATTCTAGAACATCCAAAATTCGTTATGAGCCTAGTAAAGGCTGTGATCAGACTACTAGGCAGATTATTCACATTAAATGTCAAGCCTTATTTGCTCAGAAAAAATAAATGATTAAAATGTTGTCTGCTGCAGTTGTGAAGAACATTTTGAGGGTTAATGTGTAGTAACAGGCTGTAAAGGATCTATAGCCTGCAGATAAGTTGTTTTATAACTCCAGGGCCAAGTTGTTCTAAACTTAATGAAGTTGTTAGCTAACGTGACCTTAAAATTTCTATCTTGATATATGGCAAGTACGTGTACATTGATATTTTTTGCTGAAAAAAATGTGAGTAGCTTTTGTATTGCAAAGTCACTGGCATTTTTGCACCAAAAATATCAATGTATTTGAAAATACCTTGGCAATAACAGTCAACCATTTTGTCATTAATGAGCTTGTTAAGCTAATGATGCTTTGAACAACTTGGCCCAGATAAATGAGGTATTAACCCTTGCCAGGCTGAATAAATTTTTCAGCCAATCAGATGTCTGTTTTATTGCCGTAAAACTAAAAAAAGTATTTCAAAATATTGTTGGCTGATATTCTTTCCAATTAAATTATTAAATTGTTATAAGTAATATTTATATATAATTAGTAATGTTTTGACATTTTCACAGCCAGTTTTGAGGCATACACACTATATTTTGTACTCTTAACAGACAAACTATATATATATATACTGCTGAAACTTCATAATTTTGTTGTTTGTTTTGTTTGTGTAGATATGGGCAAGGATCATTTCCGAGAAAATGTACGGCGAATGAGACAGATTCAGCGACAATCACGGCAACGAGAAACAGAATCTCAGAAACCTGTGAAAGCATTATGGAAGTCTGAGAAATATAAGGATGTTCCGTCAAAAATTCAAAGCGATTTTGAGGTTTGTATCTGCTGTATTCCATAGCTCCAGATAAGGTGGCTTTTTTTTTTTTTTAAACCAAAAAGTGTTGATATTTTGATTATTTTGCCATGAAAACATGTGTTGTGGTACTCATTAGAAGTGCCTCATTGAGGCACTTCTAATGAATACCCACAACATATGTTTTCATGGAGAAATCAGAAGGATATTTTCCTAATATCCCTCTTATCTGTAGCTATGGTGCTCTCATTGCATACCAATTTAAGATAAATTGTTTCATTAATGTTTTCTTTTTTTTTGCAATCTTAAGATAAATTGTTTCATTAATGTTTTCTTTTTTTTTGCAATCTGCAATCAGAAATTTGGCACTCATCATAGGCAAGCTTGTTCATTTTTGTATTCACTTGAAATTTTCAGCACTGGCAGTAGCAAGTGAGTGGATATTAACCACATTGACATTGCTTTGTTTCGGAAGTCATTTTAGGTTAAAACCTTCACATATTCATTATTTATTTTTTTCAGTTCTGTTCTATCAGCTATATTTAGTAATGAGTGGTTATATATATGTAGCTTAGATTAATGATAAGGTAGCTTAGAATCACAAGTACTCATTATGCTGTAACATTTTACAGTCTCAGCTTTATTAATCCTTTAAGCTATGCCCACCAAACATAACAGTGTTCCAGCTAGCCCTGTATAGAGGGGCATTCCACCCCTCTTGTCCTTTCCTGCCGCTCTGCCTTATTTCAACTCCAGACATAAAGTCCTACATTTTGTTGAAAAGTTCATGAAATTCAGACCAAAATGACAAAAGTTAACAATGTTTAAAGGTCAGTTTTATTGTATTCTATTTTTGAGGCATTTATTTTTTGAATTGGATTATATTTTGTAACATGTCATTATACTACGTACATGTACATTGCATGACACATGGTATCCTCCATCTTGTAGGACTGTGCAAAAAGTGCCCTACCCAGCACCCCTCTGCCCTCAGATCCTAGCTGGAGCACTGATATACCTTTGCAAACAGTGTAGATCCAAATGAGATAGCTCATAATAAGCAGTCTCATCTGAATCTGTTTTGTTTGCTGTTCTGTTTTTGATTTTTGACTGAAACCCCTATTTACAACAATGGATGTGATCAAATTCAAGGCTGGAAGAGACCATATCATAATATCAGGGATGAAAGGGTTGACAACACTTGTGCTTTCAGAGAGAGCCTGATGCACCTAGACCACATTCTGCAAATTTCTTAAGAGCACACACAAGATCTGGTCCTTCAGTGAAACTCCAATCAAGGCCTTGTACGCCTGATCCAAAATTGTCTGTACCCCCAGCAAGCAGTGCTAGTGAGGTAAGAGTAAATGTTTCTGTATCATCATTCTTTTCAAGCAAACAATATCAATATTTTCATAGCTTTTGCCAAGACAGGTATCAGAATAAATATTTTTGCCTTTTGCTCCCCAACAACATAAGAAGGGTACTATAAATGTCCTAAAATTTAGAAAATTTAGAAAACCGAAGTTTCCAACAAAATGGCATATGCAAACAGTGCAGACCCAGATCAGACTAAGGAGCAGTCTGATCAGGGTCTACACTGTTTGCCATTCAGTATTTTAAGAATCAATTGATAAACAGCAAACTTTAGGCTAAACTAGTTTAAAATAAAGTGTTTGGAATTTTAGGACATTTACATTCTGAAGGAGAGAAGGCTCAGCTGGTATGGACATGTGGAACACTCCAGTGGTGCAGTAAAGACAGCCTTTCACATACAGGTTGAGGGAAAGCGTGGGCCTGGGAGGCCCAAGATGACATGGAAGCAGCTGACAGAGAGGGATTGCAAAGAGTGGAAGCTCTCGGCTATCAACCCTCATGATAGACATACCTGGAGATCTGGTGTGAGATCTGCCATGCATGCAGCAAGCCAGCTATCTGGAAGGGGGCCCACTGATGCGGATGTTACCCCTGTCTCTGCATGTTAAAAATCCCATTATGATTATGATGATATGATTACAGTACTCAAAAGTGCCATTATGAGAATCCACAAGATATGTTTTTGAAGAAAAATATAAAAAGTACTTTTTTTTGGTTAAAGCGTCTTTTCATGTGTTATGTAGAGCCAAGTAAAATGTTTGGTTTCTTTTTCTAGCAAAAAAAAATATTGGTGTTTTTCTCAATTCTTCATGAATACTTCTGTTGTTGGTAGTGATCAGGGCCCATTTGTTCATCGTTAGTTAACAATTTGTTAAAATTTACATCGAGTGATATGCAAATATGCTGAAATTGTTTGCTGAAAAAATGTGAGTGCAAAAGCTACTCACATTTTTTCAGCAAAAAATTTCAGAATATTGTATACTGAATCCGCTAAAACAGTTAACGAAATGACCCTTAACAAGCTAGTTAAGCTAATGATTCTTTGAACAACTGGGCCCAGATGTGTAGAAAAGACATTTCTTTAAAGCTGTGTCTTCATGAACACATTAGTTGAGGGTACTTAAAAGTACCTTGTATAGCTATTCATTGAAATAGCACATTTATTTGGAACTATTTTACAAAAAAGTAGTGCATGTGAAGTGAACTTTAAGTTGTATATAGCTGCAGTTTATTTGTATCCTTCTCCCCACTTACATATTCAGTGAAGTACACACACACACACACACACACGCACACACACACACACACACACAAAAAAAGAAAAGCAGGCATGTTGTTATCTTGGCCTTGTCACCTAGGTGGTTCATGGATATGTAGAATTAGTGTTTTCCATTTGGCTGTCCTTGTTTATATGAATTGTTTGTTCATAATTGTATATCAGTTCACACCATGGCTTCTCCACCATACACTTGTTGTTACTTAGTGCAGTAAGCTGTCTGTATCTCCTCCTCACACCAACACTGCTTCTAAAGTGGACATGACAAATTTGGGATGGTGCTCTTATCTGGTAAACAAAAAATTTCTTTTAAAAACGGGGCTTTTGTTTTTTTTTGTTTTTTTTTTCTTTGTTTTTTTTGCACTGCTGTTTAAATTCGTACTGTATACAAATTGCTAGGTATGTACATGTAATATAAATGTTTACTTCCCTAACATAGATTTTCCATTTGTTCCTAGTAGCCTAATGTAGAATTTGCATAATTTGGCATTAGACTGTACACATATACCAGTATTACCTCTAGATAGGTTTTGTTTTCAACAAAAAAAAATATACTGTATTAACTCTAATTATTAGGACACCTTATCTACGCACCCTACTTGTTCTAAAATTTGAAATAGTCCATTCTCCTACTTCTTGATGTGTCTAAAATATTGCTTTATGTATGACAAACAGTGCAGACCCTGATCTGCAACATCTGATTCGGCCTCGGTGGCTCAGTTGGATGCGCCGTCCGACTGGAGACCAGGAGGTTGTGGGTTCAACCCCCGCCGAGGTCGGCAACATTCTTTCGTGGAGATTGATCATGAAATATTTTCTACGGTCATTCTCTCCCTTCTGCTGATTCAAGAAGGGCAATTGTCAGTTTCTGGTGAAAGAATGTGCACAATACTGGTTAACCGCTTAGAGGACTAAGCCTGCCCAGTAAACGTGTGGTTAGGTAAACTGACCGCGCTCGACATGACCCCATTGGGTTGACTGGGCCGTAAAACCTCAACACAAAGCAACATCTGATCTGGATCTACACTGTTTGCAAAGGCCTATTTGTCCCAATACTTAGGGTTAGTAGGGTGAATATTTTTTTCTTATTTCTGCATGAAAACTTCTTGCTGAGGTTCTGCTAAGGTGTACCCACAATATTTTGTTTTCATGGAGAGGGAAGAATGATATTTATCTGAATGCTTTCTTTATCTAGAGCTTACTGCACCACTGCTTCTAAATCAGATAGCTTACAAGGCTGTCTGCTTGTACTGTGTGTCTTGTTTCATATTCTGAGCTCAGGCGGCCTTGATGGCTCAGTCGGATGCGTGTCTGACTAGTGATCAGGAGGTAGTAGATCCAGCAACATTCTTTCATAGATTGATCAAGAAATATTTTCTGTGGTCATTCGCTCCCTTTGGTTGATTCAAGAAGGGCAGTTGTCAGTTTCTGGCAAAAGAATCTGCACAATACTGGTTAACTGCTTAGAGAACTAAGCCTGCCCATGAAAAGTGTGGTTAGTTAAACTGACCGGCTTGACCTGACTCTAATGGGTTCTGGGCCGTAAAACCTCAACTCAATCAATATTCTGAGCTCAAGGCTTCAATTTAAACCCTCCAAGTGCCAAGCAAAATGTGTAGCAGATGACATTCTGATTTTTTTTCTTTTTCAGAGAAAATAAGTTGACATTTCGGGTGTATGATCTGTGTATCATCTGCTTGGCAGATGATTCACATGAAATGTCAGGCTTACATGTACTTTCTCAGAAGAATAAAAAATATTTCAAAATGTTGTCTGCTGCAGTTTTGATTGGCCTTTTAAAGGTTAAAATTAAATATAAATGTATTTTATTTAAATTTCAATCTTAATGTTGTTTCTAAGGAGGTCTAAGTAAATAAACCACATGAATTTTATTAAAATGGTCTCATACAGAGATTCTTTTTGATCGGAACTGAGACAGTATATCGAAACAGATATTTGATTTGTTCAAACTTTATCAGATTAATGTTCCATTACGGTAATTTTGAATTACCTAAATTTCAATTGGTCTATTTCCAAAGAAATTTATTTGAATAAAGCTCGAAAATTTTGTTTCATTGGCCTCAAACTGTGTTTTTTGTCAAGCAAATAATTGTGTATGTGGGAGGGGTGGGGGAGGGAATGGTTTATAAATGGATTTTTAAGCTTTAGAATTTTGTTTAAATTTTGAATTTAAAAGTTAGATATTGACAAACTATGACTAGTATTTATTTTTCACTACATTTAATTGACAGTAGGCTAGCAATAATGACCATTTAACCCTTAAAATTCTAGCATAACTGCAGCAGACAACATTTTTATTATTATGATATCAGGTGTGTCGTCTGTGTGTCTTTTCATCCGTCAGTATTCTTACGATATGATAGTCATAACAAAGGAATGAAGCATAGCTGAAAAAATTTCACGCCTGCCATGGGAATCAAACCTGGTCCTCCCGGTTAAAAATTCAATGCTCTAACCACTGAGCCAAAGAGTCGACTCCCTGACGCAGTTGTCAGAGATTGAATATATACTTAGAAGCTATGCGTAATCTGCCAAGGCAGATAATCGAAGGTAGGAGTGCTGGGCCGTAACAGTATGTCCATCCTTATTTTCGTTACAGGACCATAACTTGAGTAAATATCAATGGATTTTCACCAAACATGGTATGTGCATTGATATTGTGAAGATCTGGTTTTGGATTGCTAATGGGCAAATTTTATCAATTTTGACAGAGTTATCTGCCTGTGACACAATAATGGCAGGGTATTAATGTTTCATGTTTTTATTACTGTTTTTTTTTTTTTTCAGAGACTTGAAATTCTAATTTTTATCTCTCTGAAAAATAATGAAAAAAATTTAGAATGTTGTCTGCTGCAATTTTGCTTAGCATTTAGCACCATATGGGTTAAAACTGGTGATGTTTTATATTTTAAAGTTCCATTATAAAGTTTAGTGTAACTATGACCTCACAGAATTGGGCATTGTTGATAAATACCTGTCAGAATGTAAGAGAGCTATAACTCATGCATTAAAGAAGGCATATGTATAAAATAAATTGGGATAACTTCTGAATGGACAGGAATTTTTCATGCAAATTTCAGCAAAATGGTCCCTTTTCTGCTCTCATATCACAGCAGCAAAATTCACAGGTTTTGATTTTATCATACTACCATAGCTGCAGATAAGGTACTTTTTTCAGTGGAAAGCACTGATAGTTTTCTTATTTCTCGTACCTCTAGTTAAGGCCCTTTTTTCAATCCAAAAGTATTGATATTTTTCTTATTTCTCCATGAAAACATATGTTGTGGGTACTCATTAGAAGCGCCTTTTTTCAGTGGAAAGTACTGATAGTTTTCTTATTTCTCGTACCTTTAGTTAAGGCGCTTTTTTTCAATCCAAAAGTATTGGTATTTTTCTTATTTCTCCATGAAAACATATGTTGTGGGTACTCATTAGAAGTGCCTCAGCAAGGCACTTCTAATGAGTACCCACAATGTATGTTTTCATGGAGAAATATGAAAAATATTTACCAGATACCCTCCCTTATCTAGACCTATGTAATTCTCCATGAAAACATATCTTGTGGGTACTCATAAGAAGCACCTTACTGAAGCACTTGTAATGAGTACTATAACATACATGTATCTTTTTGTGGAGAATAAGAAAGATATTATGTGAATACCCACTTTTACCTGGAGCTATGATAATACAGTTTGGGGGATGAAAGTTTGTGTTATGGAATTCTCCTACAGTTTTCAAGGAATTATATTTGCCCTTTGCATGTATGATAAACATAATGAAATGTGCACCTGTGGCATTTTTAGGGTCAAAAAATAATTTGTGACAAACTTGTAACTTTTTCGACCTTGAACAGTCAATTATCCAGAACCGCCATTGTAATACAGTATTGGCCTATTGTGGTGCCTCTAATGAGTTCCCACAACATTTGTTTTCATGGAAATAAGAAAAAATATTTTTCAGGATACTCTTAGCTGCAGCTGTGATTATGATGCCATCATCAAAGCGGTTGGGAGGGCATATTGCTTTGGGCTTATGTGAATCGTATGTGAATCTTGTAAATAAATATCTTAGGAACCACTTGAGTTAGGCTCATTAAAATTTGCAAGCAGTTTGGAACCAATTTGTAAATAACCTGATTAAATTTTGGTGAGCTTTTATAAATATTTGATGACATTATGTCCCCTTTTCAGACTTCCTTCCATCTGTTCGTCCATCTGTCTGTATGATACCATTTTGTGACCTCTCATATTTTTGAAACCATGTATGCTAGGATTTTGAAATTTCATATATGCATTGCATATGAAAAATTGGTTGACTGGTATTTTTTTTCTTTTCTGTCAGATTCTTCATGGTGGAGTTAAGCCCCTTTTCAGACTTGAGCATTTTAGCAAATGAAAATCTTGTAAGCAAAATATCTAAGGAACCATGAGTTAGGCTCAGGAAATTTTGCAACTGGTTTTGAATAAATGTGTAGATGACCTGATTAAGTTTTGGTGAATTTTTATAAATATTTGATCAAATTATGCTCCCTTCTCAGACTTAGGTATATTAGCATAGGAAAATCTTGTAAGCAAAATATCTCAAAAACCCCTAGAGCTAGGTTCATGAAATTTTGGAGGTAAAATCAGGGATCATTTTGTTGAAGTTTTATAAATATTTGTTGAAATTATGCTCTTTTTTCAGACTTGAACATATCAGCGCTTTTTGGACATTTTGTCAGTGTTACTTCCCTTTCCAGCTTTGACCTTTTGTATGGACAAGAAGTTGGGGGCATAGTGTTTTGCAAACATATTTCTAGTTTTACACTCCTCCTATTCCCTTCAAGGATTCATTTTAGAACTTTACTTATGTGCTACTCATGCAAAAAAAAACAAAAAACATGCAAACATTTTAATTGTGACGGTGTTTAAGGACATGTCAGCCCTTGTGGATCATTTTGTGTTGTCTCCCAGAGAAAGGGAGAAAAGAGAAGAGATAGCAGAGGAGATGGAAGAGAGGGACAGCGAGAAAGAGGAAAGTGAATGAAAGTGAAGAAACAGAAGAAATGAAAACATTCCTCCACTACCCTTACCTGCTACAAAGCTAGCAGGTCTTGTCCAGTTGTAAGCCAGTATCAGTTGGACGCCCCGGTGATGCAACATGCATGCAATGTTTGAATGGTTAATTAATAATGTTTTGTTTATTATTGTTGGATTTGTTGTTTGAATAAAGAAGCTACCGACATAGATCTAGATAAGGGAGGGTATCCAGTAAATATTTTTCTTATTTCTCCAGAAATAAGAAAATAATACTTTTGGATTGAAAAAAAAAAACACCTTAACTAGTGCTACATGTATGTACAGTTCATCTCTGTCAAAAATAACACATTCCTAATACAAAGATTCCTTAATTGCAGATTCAGTTTGTACGTAATGACATTGACTTTATTAAAGTGAATGGGCGTGCAGCAAAGCATGGTCAGGTACCTAGATCCCCCAGTTTGACAGCACTTGATGATCTGAAGAAAAAACAGGAAGATGAGTACAAGAAACACAGAATGGGAGAAGTTCCTTCTTAGTAAGTCAGTTTGAGGCCTCCAATTGAAATAGTTACATTTTTCTGATGCCACTGTATTTTGCAACACAAGAAAAAAAAAAGTTTTAAAAAGAACAAAAAAAAAACCCAAAACAAAACAAAACAATAAAAAACCCGTAAAAAACATGGGTTTGAGGGCTTATGGTGAATCAATACATCTACATTTTTTTCTGCGTTTTTAACAAGGGAGATAACTTCTGTTACTTCCAGCTTGCTTTCCTGCACATTAAGTCCCTTCTGAAAAGGGGTCTATTCTAAAAGGAAAGAATTTGTTCCTAAGGGATAGAGTAGACCATTTTTAGAGTAGACCCCTTTTCAGAAGGGAGGCATTTTTGCTTTCCCTGGAAGGGTATCATTTTGCCTTAAATGTAATTACAATTCCAAAACTGCAGAATTGATAATGAAATCGGGGTCAGCTGTTCAAAACTAACGATTTTGTTAGTTAATGCATCATTAAAACTTTGATCATTAAATGTGACATATACACTAATATTTTTGCTGAAAAAATGTGAGTAGCTTTTGCGTTTGCAAAAGCTACTCACATTTTTCAGCAAAAATACCTACCAATTAGATATCGTACTTACTAGAACAGTTAACATTTTGACCACTAACTAGCTCATTAAGCTATCAATGCTTTGAACAACTAGGCCCTGATGTTTTGTATTGCAAGGAAACCATATGAAGCCTACAAACCAGCTAAGTAGTCTGTAATGTAGGGAAAAAAACTCGGATCACTTACAGTAGGCTTATTCAATACTGGCCAGTAAAAATACATGTATTCATACCAAGGTTACAAAAAAATCTGAAATATCACTTGTTTATTTTTGTAAGCTTAAATCTTATGGAACATCACGGTTTTGTAAGTTTGACATGTATAACTGCCACTGTTTCTATCTTGTTTTACTAGGCTTGAAATTTATAAATGAGCTGGGTCAAGCAAAAATGTGCCTTTGAGGCATGTGCGAACAGCAGTGGTCCAGATCAGACTGTGTGACTGCTTTGCTGCCCTCTGCCTGCTAGAATCATTGGGTACAACAGAATGTATCAGTGGAGTACAAAGGATGAGAGCCTGTGTTTTTACTATTGCAGTTTGAAACATAGACAAGAACAATGGAAGAAAGACGAAGCCGAGAGAATAGCTAATACTCCTGACCCATCTGTTCCTGAAGGTCACCGAGTTCTGCCAGACAATGAAAGAAGGGAAACACTAGCACTACTAAAAAAGAGTAGGTTTTCTCAGTTTTCCTTACCAACAAGCAGCCTGTATTTGACAGGCCTCCAAATAAGCCATCTAATCACATGAATATTTATACCCTCCACAAACTGTTTGTGGGAGTGGGATGGATGTGTGTGTGTGGGGGAGGGGGGTGCGTATACTGTTTTCACATTGTTAGTCTATATGTTTGTCCATTTGTCGGAGCTAACAAAATAGGTGTTAATTGACTGTTGTCCATATCTTTATGTGACTATAGTCTCACACCTCTCAACTGGGCAGTTTATTCTGTCTTGAGTGTTATCTGACGCAGCTTTCATTTTGTGTGCCCGGTCTTATAAAGAAAAGACACATAACTATCAGTTATGCTTACAAAAAGTTACATTATACCCATTTCGTTAGAACGAGAGCTATGTGATCAACAAAGTGAGATAGTTTACCTTGCAACATGGACACTCAACAAAGACTCAGAGAGCTCCAGATAAAGCACATTTTTTTTTATCAAAAACTAGAGCAAGTCGATGGCGTGCCATCGCATATCCCCCGCCAGTGCCATCACATGTGCACATCAAAATTCCAAATGCGTTCCTTCAGTCCTCATCCATAAGGCTTTTGCCTGTGAAAGTTTTAAGATTCTAGCTTAAATGGTCTAGGAGCAATGGTGTGACATTACAGACAGACGTACACGCCATCGCATATCCCCTCGCCAGCGCCATCGCATATCTCCGTGCACATCAAAATTGCAAATGTATTCCTTCAGTCCTCATCCATAGGGCTATTACCTGTAACAGTTTCAAGGTTCTAGCTCAAAAAGCCTAAGAGGAGTTGTGTGATAATCAAAAAAAGGACCCAAAATCCTACTTTTTGACATCTAAAGACCCCCAGGCATGCCCCCCACCCCCCGTGGTAACATTTTTGCACCACTGTATTCTACTCTTCATTACCTTTGATTTTTGGACCCTTCAGGGCAACACCCCATGGCCCTGCCCCCAGGGAGACATCAAAATTCCGAATGTGTTCCACCAGTTCTCATCCATAGGGCTATTACCTGTGGCAGTTTCAAGGTTCTGGCTCAAAAAGCCTAAGAGGAGTTGTGTGACAATCAAAACAAAAGACCCAAAATCCTACTTTTTGACCTCTTACGACCCCCAGACATGCCCCCGGTGGGCAAACTTTTTGCATCACTGTATTCTACTCTTCATTACCTTCGATTTGATATGCAACATAACTATATGTATGTTTGTACAAAATGGATTTTGGACCCTTCGGGGCCGCACCCCCCTGGCCCTGTCCCAAGGGGTTACATCAAAATTCTGGATGTGTTTCTCCAGTCCTCATCCATAGAGCTATTGCCTGTGAAAGTTTCGATTCTAGCTTAAATGGTCTAGGAGCAATGGTGTGACATTACAGACGGACAGATGGACACGGGGTATCACAATATCCCTGCTTTTTCTTCAAAAAGGGCGGGGATAACTAGTGATATTATGTCCCCCAACATAGGGGGAGGTGGACATAGTGATTTTTGGCATTGATGAAACACTTTTTTGTTTGCACAATATCTTGTTAACCAGTGGTTGGATTCTTACCAAATTTTCATGGATATATAATTAAGACATAACAAAGAATTGGTTAGATTTTGGTGACTTTGACCTTTTCTTAAAAGTCACAGCAGTAGAAAAACTGAAAATTCTGAAACATTACTAGGTTTCTTTTTTATTTCTACACAAAAATGTATGTTGTAGGCACTCGTTAGAAGTGCCTCAGTGAGGTGCTTATAATGAGTACCCACAACATATTTTTTACAAGGCCCTTTTCAAATGATAACCCACAACATACGTTTTCATGCAGAAATAAGAATCAATACATTCCAGATAGCCCTTCTTATCTGGAGCTCAGATCAACTGTTCATCTGCATAGTCTGATTAGAATCTTCATTTTCTGCCTGAAGAAAGCTTAGGTCTATGTCTACCCAAAGCAATCTCAGCAAAGCCTGTCCAGACTGCACAGATTGACTGGCAGGTCTGAATCTTCACTGAGAAGGTACATGTAAATGATCTCAGGTTGCAGTTCATAAGATCTGCATTCAAATCATGTCACTGAGACAGTTCTGATGAGTTACTTGGCTTTAATATTTAATGGGGCTTAAGGAAAATAAATAGCTATCTGTTTTCTTGAGTGCAGAACCCTTTCATCCCTGAGTTTCTGAAGTGGACTTCCATTCTTGAATTTGGACTTGTCCACTGATGCAAGTAGGGGTTTCGGTCTAAAATCAAAGCAGAATGACAAACAGTGTAGATCCTGATGAGACAGCTCATCATGAGCTGTCTCATCTGGATCTACACTGTTTGCACAGGTATTAATTTTGGTCTGCCATGCTGAATGGATTAATGAAATAATCTTTCATCTCATTCAATTTTCAGATCAGCAAGATTTGGTTTCAAAGTTACAGTCATTACCACTGAGAACAGACACATTCCGTATGCGCAGCTGTAAGCAAGAGTTGGAGGCCAAATTAGCAGAAATGGAGGAAGCAATTAAAATATTCTCACGACCAAAAGTGTTTGTGAAGAATGAATCTTGAATCCTGAACACTTCTTAAAACAGCCTAGGCAAGAACAAAGAGTGTTTGCTTCTCACATTCTGGTATCCTGAAAGATGAGGCAGCTAGTTTAGAAACTTTCAGACAGAACTTAAGTGTCTTGGAGAATAGTGTTCAAAACAGGGCTGTGGAAATACCATGCCAACTTGTCCAATTTCCCTGAGGACAAGAAATTTTAATTTACTTGTCCTAGGACAAGGCTTTCATAGCTCTAAGCTAAGAAGAGTACTAGTATTCAGATTCTGAGATATGTTTTTTCTTATTTCTCGAAGAAAACATATATTGTGGGTACTCGTTAGAAGTGCCTCACTGAGGAGCTTCTAATGAGTACACACAACATGTGTTTTCTTTGAGAAACAAGAAAAATGTCAATTTTCTTGCAAGTAAATCTTGGTTGGACAAGATGATTTTGACCATTAACATGTCTGTGGACAAGTTATAAAATTTTATAATTCCACAACCCTTTTTAAAGTTAAAAAGAACAATATTTGACATTTATTGGGTATACCATATACACCTTTTATATTGGGACACCTTAACTTATTACCTTACTTGTCTTAGAATTTTAACAAGGCCCTTTTACTACCATGGTCTCAAACAATGCTGGATGAATAGCAAACAGCTTAGACCCTGATCAGACACATTATGTGGTGTCTGATCTGGGTCTACACTGTTTGCCAAGGCCTTTCTGAATTTTGGGAGCCAGGAAGGCTTTATAAGGGATAGTCTCAGGTTTGGGCAAAAAAATATTTCTTTGTTCTTGTCTAATATTCAAAACTGTAAATCCACATACTGCTGTTTGTGGCGCATCTCTGTGATAGATTAATATATCAGCAAATTATCAGATGTAGAATACCTCGTAGAGCATAGAAACATTATACACTGTAAATTGTATCTTATAAGCCCTGAACCTGCTGAATTTGAAAATTAGCAGAGTACATTCATATCTCTAGAGAAGGCCTTTTTTTTTTTTATCAGCCAAAAAGTTGCCGGCCTCGGTGGCTCAGTTGGATGCGCCGTCCGACTGGAGACCAGGAGGTCGCGGGTTCAACCCCCGCCGAGGTCGGCAACATTCTTTCGTGGAGATTGATCATGAAATATTTTCTACGGTCATTCTCTCCCTTCCGCTGATTCAAGAAGGGCAGTTGTCAGTTTCTGGCGAAAGAATGTGCACAGTACTGGTTAACCGCTTAGAGGGCTACGCCTGCCCAGTAAACGTGTGGTTAGGTAAACTGACCGCGCTCGACATGACCCCATTGGGTTGACTGGGCCGTAAAATCTCAACACAAACAAAATCAGCCAAAAAGTTTGATATTTTTCTTTTTCTCCACAAAAACATATATTGTGGGTACTCATTAGAAGTGCCTCGGCGAGGCACTTCTAATGAGTACCCACAACATATGTTTTTGTGGAGCAAGAAGAAAAGTACTCACTTGGTACTCCTTCTTATCTAGAGTTATAACGTCATTATAAAGGATTTTTTTTTTCTAATAGATTCCTTGAAAATAGGGTTTAACAGTTAATAGGAATGATTTCCTTAGATGATTCGCATGAAAATTCATCTTGTTTTCTGGGAGAAGTTAAGAAAATAATTTTTGTTATTTGCTAATTATCAGCACATTAGGGGTGAGAGTTTTATTAGCTTGACGGAAACATTGTATTTTTTTCGCGATAGTTTACTAGTTATTTTATTCACAGAGGCACTGTATTTTTGTCTTGAATGCAAATGCGTTCTAGTAGGGAAACCTATTTTCTTTTCCTGCACCTGCTTCAGTGAGCAGGTGCATTATATGTGTCCAGTTTTCTGTCCGTCCTTTCATCTGTTCACATAGATCTAGATAAGAGTAGGTATCAGGTAATATATGAAAACATATGTTGTGGGTACTCATTAGAAGCACCTCAGCAAGGTGCTTCTAATGAGTACCTGCAACATGTTTTCATGGGGAAATAAGAAAAATATCAATACTTTTGGATTGAAGAAAGTACCTTATCAAGACCTACGAGTTCATCAACATTTGCGAAACCAAGCATGCAAATCCATTTATGAATAACTATTACACCTTCAGTCGTCTTGATTGACGTATTTCTCCCTAACAAGGACTCAAACAATGGGCCATCATTTTATGACCATAACCTATTTTTGGGTTGAACAACTGTACCACTTCTGAACAGCTACAGTTATCTAACTTGACCTTGACCTATATTTCAGAGTCAGATGACTTTCTCATTTCTTTTGCATCAACCCTAGGGTTTAGCTTCATTTCTTATTGACAGCATAGAACATGGAATTTTTTGTCAAAAAAATCCGCAAAGACTATGTTCATTATAGTCTATTATTTGAGAAACTTAACCCTTGCCTTGCTGAATAAATAAAGATGCCAGGCCCACTTCTAATTTCCAGCCAGTCAGATTACTTGATCCGAGTTTTTGATAGAAATTCACATATTTAATGACAAACAGTGCAGATCCAGATCAGTTGGCTTCTTCAGAAGCCATCTGATCTGGATCTACACTATTTGCTGAGACAGGGCATGTCGTGTTCAGCAAGAGAAGGGTTAATGGATTACCTGTATTTCTTTTGCCTGTTTTAGTATTGTAAGGTATATCTTTTATGTAATTGTTGAGAGAAGATCCCTGTTAGCAGTGAAGAGTTAAGCAGAATGAATAGATACATAACATATTTACTCTAGATATTCAGATGCCTTATCTTTTACCACACTTGTCCTAGATCCTGGACTAGTCCTATTAACTATCTGTAGACATGTCTGAAAACTGTCAGATGAGTGGTAAACAGTGCATACCTTGATCAGACACTGCAAAATGCATGTCTGATCAAGGTCAGCATTGTTTGCACGGGCCTGTCTTTCTGAATACTTAGGGTAAATATAGTATGTAAATGAACTACATCAGTTCTGACGGTTAAATGAAAGATGTACAGTTTGATCACATCTGTAGGTAAAAGCTCACAGCTGTAGTTTTCTGTCTGTGCAGTGTCTTGGTTTTCACCTGTCTGATTAGGTGAAAATAAATGTCCTAACATTTTGTATACAAGCTTGTCTGATAAATTGGAATATGCAAACAATGCAGACCCATATCAGACTGCTCCAGATCAGGGTCTACACTGTTTGCCTTTTCACCAAATATTTTGTGGAGTAAATGCGTAAAAACAAAATATAGTTAAAAAGGTATAGCATAAAATGTATGAAATTTTAGGATATTTGTTCAGTTGCTGTGTGAAGTGACTATGATAAGTGATGGTACGTGAATAAAACTCATAGGTATAACATCTTCCACTAATTCCACATGTCATACCTTTGACTTACTCTGTTTACTATAAATGCTTTCATCTCTTCACCATATTTGTCCTTAAATTTGAACAAGTTCATTTCACGATTTGAACAAGTGCACGACAAAACCAGTAATAAGATCTCTGAGACCAGCAAAGACACAGATCATCCTATACATCCACACTGTTTGGCAAGGGTTCTCATTTATACCTCTTTGGATAGCCTGGATGTTGTAGAAGGCACATGCAATCAGCAAAAACTGATCAGACTGCAGATTCGGAGGCTGATCTGAGTCTTTGCTGGTTACACAAGTCTTGCAGGTTTTGTTGTGAGCTGGCTCACCTGTTGATCTGTCTAAAAACTGCTGGATAAGTAGCAAACATTGTAGACCCTGATCATACACTGATCTCTTCAGCATCTGTGGGGTGGGGTACTTGTTTTGCTCAGGCCTGTAATTATCAACAACTAGGGAATATGTACAGCATTGGTGTACCGTTTCCCAGATTCTATATTTATGTTGATTTGTATAATCCACTGGTTTTCCCTATAGTGTGGCACTTTGTAAACTGTTATGTCTTGTTGAAGGGCAATCATTCTTTTCTACGGTCATTCTCTCCCTTCCGCTGATTCAAGAAGGGCAGCTGTCAGTTTCTGGTGAAAGAATATGCACAATACTAGTTAACCACTTAGAGGACTAAGCCTGCCCAGTAAACATGTGGTTAGGTAAACTAACCACGCTCGACATGACCCCATTGGGTTGACTGGGCCGTAAAACCTCAACACAAACAAATTCTTTAATGGTATTTGCCTCCCCTCAAAAAGGGTTTACTTTTAAGGAAATAAATTCCTTCCTTTAAGAGTACTGTAGGAAGCAAATTCTTACTTTAAAGGATACCATAATAACCCAAGTAGTGGGACAGACTGGCTCAAGCAAACAATGTAGACCCAGATCAGATGCCACATTCTGTGGCGTCTGATCTTGGTGTACACTGTTTCACACTTTTTTGCCCATTTCTAGACACATCAACATGCAGTTAAATGAAATTGTTCAAATCTTAGTACAGGTATGGTAAATAGTTCCAATTTAGGGTATGTACCTTTTGGCAACATTTGTTTATATATATATATATATATATTGATCATGAGATATTTTCTACTATCATTCTCCCTCTTCTGCTGATTCAAGTATTTTCTACGGTCATTCTCCCCCTTCCGCTGATTCAAGAAGGGCAGTTGTCAGTTTCTGGCCAAAGAATGTGCACAATACTGGTTAACTGCTTAGAGGACCAAGCCTGCCCAGTAAAAGTGTGGTTTGGCAAACTGATGGCACTTGACATGACCCCATTGGGTTGACTTGGCTGTAAAACCTCCACAAACTGAGCTTTTGAGAAGAGATTCATATAACAGTAAATCAGGGCCTATATTTTCATAATACCTGTTATTATCATCTGAGGTTCTGAGGTTTTAGAAGAAAAGAGGACACAATCATATGTGTAATGGTGACATCTGTCTACATTTATTTATATAATTTATATTTATGTGTTTTTGTTTTTTTTGTGTTTTTTTTTTCACATTTTATCCCCTGTCATCTCATTTTCTTACATGTAAATAAATTACAGCAAGGAACAGTTTTAAGTTTTTGTATCTTTTTCTGACTTAACAGTATATATATATATATATATATATATATATATATATATATATATATATATATATATATGGATGTAGAATGAAAAAAGGGGTCCTCACTGATAGATAGGAAATCCCAGCACAGACTGAACAGTTATGTGTAGTTGGAACTGTGTCAGGATTAAGGCCATTGTTTGATTCATATAAAACCCAGCTTCCTGCCTTTAAAGAATTGCTGTTGACTGTTTCAAGGTGATATAATGGGTATTTCTGTTGCAGTTTCTTGCCATTTATTTCTTCTGTTTTTGATTAAATGCAGCTGTCATTTTATGTTTTGTAACCCTGATCGGATGCCTTGGGAGGACTGTGATCCATAATTGTATCCTTTCCTGGGTTTCTCAGATCTTGTTATTATACCCCTGGCATACAAAGTATGCTAAGGGGGTATATAGTTTTTGTCTTTTCTGTCTGTGTTAACATTTATTTTGTGTCAAAGATTTCTCAAGAACTACTATATCTAGAATCCTGAAATTTTGTACACATGACAAGTATGACTAGTTGTATTGTGGGAAAGAAAATAGGGGCTGTGGGGTCAGGTCACTCAGAGTTATTTCCCTTTGTTGTTCTGGCTATTTGTGTGTGAGTAAATATTTATTTTGTGTCAAAGATTTCTCAAGAACTACTGTACCTACAATCTTGAAATTTTGTACACATGACAAGAATGACTAGTGGTATTGTGGGAAAGAAAATAGGGGTCATGGGACCAGGCCCTTAGAGTTATTTCCCTTTGTTGGTCTGCCTATTTCAGTGAGATTTCTCAAGAAGTACTATACCTAGAATCTTGAAATTTTGTACACATGACAAGTATGACTACTTATATTGTGGGAAAGAAAATAGGGGCTGTGGGGCCAGGTCCTTATAGTTATTTCCCTTTGTTGTTCTGGCTATTTGTGGGGGGGGGGGGGGGGGGGGTGTCGGGTGGTGCGAAGGTGCTGTGTATCTTACATCACTGGGGCGTCCAACTGATATTGGCTTACAGTTGGGCAAGGCCTGCTATCCTTGTAGTGGGTAAGGGTAGAGGGGGAATGTTTTTATTTCTTCTGTTTCTTCACTTTCATTCCTGTTCCTCTTTCTTCCCTGTCCCTCTCTTTCATCTCCTCTACTCTCTCTTCTATCTCTTTTCTCCCTTTCTCTGGTAGACGACACAAAATGACCCTCAAGGGTTGACGTGTCGTTAAACCCCAACACAATCAAAAAAATCTGGCTATTTGTGTGTTAGTAAACATTTATTCTGTGTCAAAGATTTCTCAAGAACTACTGTACCTACAATCTTGAAATTTTGTACACATGACAAGTATGACTAGTGGTATTGTGGGAAAGAAAATAGAGGCCATGGGACCAGGCCCTTAGAGTTATTTTCCCTTTGTTGTTCTGGCTATTTGTGTGTGACTTAACATTTATTTTGTGTCAAAGATTTCTCAAGAACTATTCTATCTAGAATCTTGAAATTTAGTACACATGACAAGTATGACTAGTTGTATTGTGGGAAAGAAAATAGGGGCTGTGGGGTCAGGACACTTACAGTTATTTCCCTTTGTTGTTCTGGCTATTTGTGTGTTATCACTGATGGCCATGGCCGGGGGTATTAGTGAGCATATGCTCTCTTCATGGTCTAGTTAATGCATAAGTGGACAGTGACGATCCAGATTGAGGTGAATGGATACACTCTCAAAGGAGGCAATACTCTAAAAATAGATTTTGGCTCCCTTCTGAAAAGGGGTATACTTCTTTCCTTTCACAGTGTACCCCTTTTCAGAAGGGCCTTGATGTGCAGAAAAGCAAACAAAGTCATAAAAGTTGTCTCCCTTATGGACTAGTAGAAAATCTACCAAGTATATTCAGTCCTCTTAACACTTAGCACTCTGGGTAAAATGTTCAGCAGATGACATTTTGAAATATTTTTCTAATTTTTCCCAGAAAACAGGATATGACATTTCATGCAAATTGTCTCCTAAGGAGATTTGCATGAAATGTCAAATCCTGTTTTTTGGGAAAAATAAGAAAAATATCAATTTGTCGTCTACTGAAAATGCCCAGAGAGTGGTAAAGGTTAATATGCATAGCCACACAGTTTAATCTGTATTTTCCATGTTTACATACAGATACATGGACAATGTAGAATCTGCTGGTGAAAAGTTTAGCTCAGAATGAGGGTAGGGACTGTGGGGGTGGAGCTTTAGTGAAAGCAGGTATCCAGATATATATGTCATGAAAATGTGTTGCAGGGGCGGACCCAGGAGGATTTCTGTTGGGGTTTGATTCGATTATAATATCGTACTTTACGAATTTGGACAGACAGGCCTGAGCAAACAGTGTAGACCAGGATCAGACACCACAGAACATGGTGTCTGATCAGGGTCTACACTGTTTGCCACTCACCCAGCAATTTTACACACATTCACAGGTATTAAAATGGATTTGTTAAAGAGAGGTATAAGGAAAAGTGTCCGAAATTTATCTGATTTATCCAAAGTTACCCATGAAAATGAAATTCTGAGTCGAAGTGGAGTTTGACTGAACCATCAAACCCCCTCTAAATCTGCCCCTGTGTTGTGGGGTTGATACAGGAACCACAATTTAGCGCTTCTAAAGAGTACCGCCAACATATATTTTCGTGGAAAAGTAAGAAAAAATTTAATATTTTTAGGTTGAAAAAAAAAAAGCCTAAATATTGGGACGCCACTCATTATGGTATTTGTCATTAAATTTGAATAAAAATATTAGTGAGGATACTCAGGAAATGCCACAATCACAAAGCACAGCCTTCTGGAGTCACTGAAAGAAGGAGAGATGAGGAAAAAACTGCTTGGGCTTAAACCAGTTTTACTTGCATGAAATCTCAGCCTTAATTCTGATGCAGCTCCAGATTGCAAATGCAGTTGACTCTCGTTACCTCGACCTCGCTTATCTCAAATAACCACTTATCTCGAAGTGAAAATCTGGTCCCTGCCTAAACATGAAAATCTAACAACAGGTAAAAAATATTGCGGAAAAGAGGAGAAATTGCTCCATAGGAGCAATTTCTCCTCTTTTCCACAATATTTTCAATATATATCCAACTCTAAGAGCCCAATTACATATATGTTTATTAAATGTGGTTTTCGAATTATTTTTTCTTCAATTCTGCAATTCTGATATATATCAGTCGAGGCATGGATATCTTGAAGTATTTCATAGTGTCCCTTGGATTTCGAGATAACGAGGGTCGACTGTACATGTATGTCTGTTCGATCAGCATAAGGTTTTCTTCTTTCATTTTATGTCTTCCAAAGTCATTTGTCAACCTCTTGATGGGTCAGACTGCTGTATGAGTAGCAAAAAGTGTAAACCCTGATTAATTGCCATATTCTGCAGGATCTGCTCTGGGTCTACACAGTTTGATTAGGTGATTCTATCCCAATACTTAGGGTACATACACTATTTACAGCAATAGAAAAATCATTACGAAATCACGCCTATTCAAATATATAGAAAATTTCACCTCCAAAAACTGAAAATTTTCAGATGAAAAACACTGATATTTTTCCTGTTTCTGCTCAAAACATAGATTGTGGGTACTCGTTAGAACCGCGACGAGGCGGTTCTAACGAGTACCCACAATCTATGTTTTTGAGCAGAAAAAAGAAAAATAATATATACCCCTGTAAACCCCAGTTTTACTATATAAAAGTGGGGTTTAAGGGGGTCAAAATTATATAGGCATGTTTTCGTGATGTCAAGTCAAAAACCAGGCAACACAGATGTATAGGTGTATTTGAGCCTTCAGCAGCTGCCAAGGATAAAAATGGCTGGGTCAAGCGAAAAAGTGCTTCGAACATGCGCAAAATATGCCGATTCAGATCATCCTGCGCATGCGTAAAGTATCACCTGGGCCTTTGCTCTCCATTCATACATCCTGTAGTATCCAATGATTCTGTTAGTGGACAGTGAAGGCACTGATCATTCAGCATAGATATCAGTCAGCATGGAAGGACAGGCTGATCGAAGACTTCGCTGTCTGCATATGCCTTAGGACACGTTTTTGCATAGCACAGCTTAATTTATCATAGCTCTTGATATGAGACACCTCTTACTCTTTACCTTAGACTTCTCTTCAGCAAGTCCATTTTACTATTTATCAGTGTTTGTGAAATTGCTGCGTGAGTTGCAAACAGTGTAGACCCTGATCAGACGCCGCGTTCAGCGGCGTCTGATCTGGGTCTACACTGTTTGCTCAGACCTGTCTGTCCGAATATGTAGATAGAGTAAGTGTGGTAATTTGAAACAAGCGAGCCGGCCTCGGTGGCTTAGTTGGATGCGCCGTCCGACTGGAGACCAGGAGGTCGCGGGTTCAACCCCAGCCGAGGTCGGCAACATTCTTTCATGGAGATTGATCATGAAATATTTTCTACGGTCATTCTCTCCATTCCGCTGATTCAAGAAGGGCAGTTGTCAGTTTCTGGCGAAAGAATGTGCACAATACTAGTTAACCGCTTAAGAGGACTAAGCCTGACCAGTAAACGTGTGGTTAGGTAAACTGACCACGCTCGACATGACCCAATTGGATTGACTGGGCCGTAAAACCTCAACACAAACAAATTGATACAAGCGAACCCCCTCAGAAATCATCCTGGATCCGACCCTCGACTAGCAGTATACAGTGCCATGGTCGAACCTAGCAGCAAGGAAGAAGGCATCTTATCTGGGTTCTAAGGTGTATGGATGGATATACCTGAAAGGTTTTGCTGCCATTTTGCAATCAAAATGGAGACTACTTTTCAAGGTAAGAATAAGCTCCCAGGGGTAATAATAGTACACTTCCACCTCATTAGGAAGGGAGGCAAATATGTCCATGTCAGAGTTATTTCGCTTGAAGGTGTATCCTTTCCCTTTAATGTCATTTCATTGCATGTTTAACCCATTTTAGACTAAATAGACTCCAACCCAACCCACCCTCGGAAAGTATTTATTGGAAGACTCAAATTTCAATTTTTGGTATGTCGGGCTATGTGAATTAGGTATTCTTAGAGAAAAAAATGGCTAAACTATTTGCAAACTGGAGACCCTGATTAGATGCTGCATGTTGCGGCATCTGAGCTGGGTCTGCACTGTTTGTCCATTACCCTTTTGCGGGTGTCCAGACTAAAAAGGATTAGGCTGAATCATCTAATCAGTTTGAAGCCGGCCTCGGTGGCTCAGCTGGATGCGCCGTCCGACTGGAGACCAGGAGGTCGCGGGTTCAACCCCCGCCGAGGTCGGCAACATTCTTTCGTGGAGATTGATCATGAAATATTTGCTGCGGTCATTCTCTCTCTTCCGCTGATTCAAGAAGGGCAGTTGTCAGTTTCTGGTGAAAGAATGTGCACAATACTGGTTAACCGCTACAGGGCTAAGCCTGCCCAGTAAACGTGTGGTTAGGTAAATTGACCACGCTCGACATGACCCCCTTGGGATGACTGGGCCGTGAAACCTCAACACAAACTAAAAAAACTAATCAGTTTGAAAACAAGAAGCCAAAAGGCACAAACACCTTGGAACACTGAATTGGATTCTTAAAGGAAGGGCCCATAACCTTTTAACTCTTAGTTTCTGAGTTGGACTCTACCACCTTTGAGACGGCGCGATCTAGTCTGGATCTACACTGTTGGTAAAGGTATCTGTTTTTTTAGAGATGAAAGGGTTACATGTAAGAGCAATGAACATGAGCTCTGGCCCCAAGGTTATAAAACTTTTTTCATGCTATACTCAGCTGAGCATGAAATTTATCCTGCTAATAAATCTCAAATTACTAACAATTGCAAATTATTTCTTGTTAAATATAGCTGTGCATGAAAATTTCTCTGCTAATAAATATGAAAATGCCAACTATTGTTGGCATTTTCATATTTATTAGCAGAGAAATTTCATGCTCAGCTGAGTTGAGCATGAAAAAAGTTTTATGAAATCAGTCAGAACCTCGGACCTTATAATACTGCATATTGGGTCCAAGCCAGAACTGACACTGAAGTGTCCACGCTTTCTAAGTATGCTACCTTTTAATTGTTTGTGTTTTAAATAGTTCCATTTTCTGGAGAGGAGACCGAGGAAAGCAACAGCATTATCAAATAGTATCTCATTTATGGGTAGCTTTAATTTCAGTTAAGGCACCAAAAGAATGATTACACTTTCAGGGGAGGCAACTCAATTTTTTGTCTGTATGTAAACATGGCAAATTAAATATTTGGAACAAGGTCTAGTTATGATAACTACGCTCGTTTTCGCTAAAAAGGACCTGGAGACGGTAATGTGAGACAGTCTAGAAAACAGTAATTTGGCGTGCAACCCTAAAATCGTCCAAGAGTATAAAACATAAAAAGACGGCACTGTTCTGTTCGGTAACCCGACAAAGCCATTTGATAACATTAAAAATCAATGAGTTCTTCGCCTCTGTGACTTTTCACTGCCAGAAATTTGATTTATAAACGTTTGATCAAATTGAGATGATGAAAATCGAATTATACACAGTGCGAACCTTGTCATCTAATTGAATTGCTGGATGTATATAAGCGACACGTTTAGTCTGAGCTGCTGAAGACACGATGCTCTCCAGAGATACAATGTGGTAAAGGCCACGGTTGAGTGACTGTTAGATTTCTGTCGTTTTTGGTAGGTATGATACACTGCGTGCGAAAAGGGCACTCATACCATATGCGAATGGCGAAGGCATCCACGGAGTAGAGCAGGGACTACTCTGTTCATTTGCAGTATTCACTAATTCTACAAGCGGAAAGCCAAACATTTCATCAGACTGCACGGATGCACGTGCTGAAACGACCTTCGTTCTCTGCGTATGTCATAATAACTCTTTTTAGGCGATACGAATCGCTTGTCGCAAAATTGGATTCTTGATTTATAATATACATTTGCAATTTGGAGCCGTATCAGAACTAACCCATTGTAGTCTGGAGACCCCTAAAAGGGTAATTGGCAAACAGTGCACAGCCAGATCATGCGGCGTCTGATCAGGTTCTCCACTGTTTGCAGACAGTTCAACCCTTTTTCTCTCGGAATATCTAAATCACAGCCTGACATACCTCAAATCGAAAATGGAATCTTCCAATATATAATGCGGGAGAGTTCATTCAGTCTACAATGGGTCGAGGGCGAACTAATTTAAGCCCCAAGTAGTTCTCCTTCTGACGTTCCAAGACGATTCTTCTGTTGCAGTTATTTGTTTGTGCGTCTGTGACTTCATACGCGGCGTTTGTGGTGTCCTTATTTGTTCCTCATCTCTCCTTCAATTGATGCCTCTGGAGGACTATGCTTGGTGCTTGTGACATGTCCTGGGTAGCTGCACTTATATTTTTGAAAAATGAGCGAAAACAAATACCCTGATTAGTGTGCGCATTCGCGCAGTCAAATCAAATGAATGCTTTCGGCTGTAGATTCCATAATACCCAGTTTCTTCACTGAGCGGACAGTAAAGGTCCTGATCAGATGGATGGCTTATTTTTGACGCGTAAGCAGGTAAGTAGTATAGGGTGTCGCTTCGACACCCTATACTACTCAGGTACGTAATACATTGTAGGTAGTCGAGTTCCGTCCATCCCATCCTCCGTCAACATCTGTGTCAACCATGGTATTTAGCCGTATTTCGGATTAACCTTTACCACTCTCTGGACTAATTCAGCAGACGACAATTTGATGATATTTGTTTTTTCTTATTTTCTCCAGAAAACAGTATTTGACATTCCATGCAAATTGTAATGGAGACAATTTGCATGAAATAGCAAAACCTGTTTTCTGGGAAAAATAAGAGAATTCTAATTGCAATCTGAATCCGCCATTAGGGAATATATTTAAATAAAAAGAATAGAAGAAAAACACACAAGCGGGCAGATGAATTTATGTTACACTTGATAGTAAAGGTGAAAATGTACCAGTTTTATTCGTACAATGGTGAAAATTTCATTTTTCAGACGCTGCTGAAAAGGTCCAAAAATCGGCTTTTATTTACAAGCTCCTACAACACAGTTGGTAGCATAGGTATTTTCTTGAATAAAATCATCCATATATGTTTCATTCTGCACATTCTCAAAGCCGTATTGCAAAGGGTATTGAGAGAACTTGATGGCGAAATTGCGAATAGAGAGGAAGGACCATTATACAATAATAGTTCCATCGAAACGACGCACGAGAATTTTGGTTTTTAAAACCATACGCTCGATATACTACATGTAAGCCTTCGATTTCCTGCTGTAATTATCACATTTGGAATATATTTTATAACACGGACTGAAACAGGGCTTGAAAGGGACTCATCAGATTTATGTGAGCAATGAAGGCACGATAAGCAAATACCCACGCTTAACCCTTAAAACGCCAAGAAAACCTACATCTGAAAATGTCGTCTGTTTATGTCGTCTGCTGAATATTCTTGCAAACTTTACAAACCTATTTTTGCATACAGGCAAACAGTGTGGACCCAGATCAGACTGCTCCTGAGCGGTCTGATCTGGGTCCACGCTGTTAGCAGAAATGGCATTTAAAATCACAAGCAGATGACAAAGCAGACGACAATTGTTGTGATTGGCAATGTAAGGGTTAATCCTTTCAGGACCTATGTACAGCGTCATGAATGCTTCTGCAAGGAACGTTTAATGAGCAGCCATAAATGCTCGGTCAGACAATTGTGGACGAGTAGATCTCAGAGGCTTATAATTCTACTAACGGGGCTATGACCCTCGAAACGACTTACAGGAGGAAAGTGCCATATCATTGGCTAGCTGGCTTCAACAGTGATTGGCATTAATGTAATGGGTTTGTATAGTCCTTGCTGCAAATTAATATCAGATTTAGAAATGGTTTCAAGTTAAACCTATACCACGCTCAGGGTAAATTCAACAAACACCAATTTGATGATTTTTCCTGTTTTCTGGAACAAATCAGAAAAATATCTCAAAATGTCGTCTGTTGATTAGTTTCTTTGACTGTGCAACTGCCATGCGTAATTATTATTTCTGTAAACATTTAATGAATATACTGTAGAGGTGAAAGCTATTATACCAGTTTCTCTAAGAGAGCTAGATTGTATTCCTAATAAATTCTCAGTCAGCAGCCAATCAGATAATAGCAACCCGCACACTGCATGTTGCTCACCTATACTGGGGAGCTGATAGCCCCGTTAGTAGAATTATAAGCCTGTGGTAGACCTAGCGCTGTTTGTACTGTATGTATAAAAATGTTTCTTATGGCTAAACACATACGATCTTACCCGCGTGGCTTGGTGTTTCTTCTTTTTCTCCGTTGCCATTCGCCTTTCCCCTAAACCTCTTCTAATTCTATCCTACTTCCCGTCTACAAGATCCTCTGACTCCCAATCCCCTCCCCCTTTCTCTGGGATGACGACACACACTGACCCGCATTAGTTGAATGTCGTTAAACAAAATGCCACTGAAAACTTCAAAACGGCATTGTGCTGTGTATCGGCCGGCCTTACAACCGTTGGGTTCTTCGGTCGGTCAGCTCGCGTGCCCGGTGTTACTCCGAAATAACATTCGGCTGAACACTGAACTCCCGGTCACATGGATGAAAACGATCATGAATACGTCTCCCCGTGTACATACACGCACGCGCGTGCAAAGTCAAGCATAAAAGCCGGGCATGAAAGAGTCCACGATAGCGTGCGTGTTTTTCACGTATTTTTATTCTTGTAATGTTATTGCAATATGTGTTACTATTTATTATCTATTGTAGTTTTTTTTTTGTTAGCCGTAAATTTTAATATACACGCTATGTCGGGAAATAGCACACGCAGATTTTTGAAAAGGAGGGTGCGAAATTTGAGCTATTCCGGAAAGGGGGTGCGAATGATAAGAAAATGCCGATTTGAGTTGGGCGGGGGTGGGGGGGTGGGGGGCGAAATTTAGGGGTATAAAGTGAGTTTGGGGTAAAAAAAAGTGCATGATCTAAAAGAAATTTGCCTGAACTTGCCTGAAAGGGTACGACCCCCCTCCCCCCTCCCCCCCCCCCCCACCACACACACACACACACACACACACGCATGCGTACGGGCCTGTAGCTAATGTGTATTGATAAAATGAAACCGACGGAAAATAAAAATAATAATAATAATTAAAAAAAATCTTGTATGGATATTGTGTATCCAAATAGGGATTTTGAAGGTAAAGAACGCCACTATAGATATAACGAAGAAGTAAACAAATACACGTGTTTGTAACTGGACAAAACAAAATGTTAGAACCTTGGAATGGAAATACCAAGTAATAACGAAGATTACAGGACGTTGGAATACTGGGATAAGAGATATGAGGAGGAAGAATCATATGATTGGTTCACTGGCTATGGATCTTTCAGACATCTCTTAATTCAAGATTTGAATTGTTCAGACAGCATTCTCATGTTAGGTATTGGTCTTGTATACAGGTACACATACGAGTATACAAGTTAATTTTCATTCATAGGTACATCTGTTCTTAAAATTGAGATTAAATTCGATTTAAGGACACTTTTTCTTCTTTCTTTTTTTTTTTTTTTTTTTTTTGCCTCTTGTAACTGTACGTCACGTGGTTTGGCTCTATATCTCGGCCCTGTACCACTCCTGTTTTGTTGATCAGCCGTGACACATGTATAGCACAATTCATTTTGAGGGACACATTTATTCAAACCCATTTATGCCGAGAGAGGTCTCTTCTAAATTAACTATTTGGACGGGTTCATTTCCAGTATAAGAAGTGTCTGGCTGGTTTTATTCTTAACGTGTTTTTGTAGCAATTCTTGTCTTAAATGCAAACAGTGTAGGCGCTGAGCAGACGCCGCGTTCTTTGGCGTCTGATCTGGGTCTACATTGTTTGCCATGGTCCATTTTATGGGATTCTAGGTATAAATGGGAACTGTGATGGTTTTGTCAAAGTTTGTCTTTGGGGCATATGCGGACAACACTGGCACAGTCTGACCAGGACATTGGTAGTATACGTGTATTCAACAATATCAATAAAATGGTTCTGTATGCCCGAAGGCTTCCACATTTTGATTGGGCTCTCACTCCGCATATCATAACCCCGCATACATTTTCGCGTTGTTGGAAGTAAAAATTCCCTAACATAAAAAAGTTTCTAAGCACGTTAACGCATGTTATTTCCTACTTTGGAAACACGGAACCGAACTGTTTAGAACATTCGAGCTGCGTCATGAAAACAAAGAAATATGTAGATCACAGTCTGATCAGGACCTTCGCTGTCTCCATGCTTTCCGTATTTATTGTTACCCCAAGGGCCTGAACAAAAGATGTACGCCACAGCACACGGCATCAGATCATAATGTACACTCTTTGCCAATCATCGGACACATCAGCACGTAGTAAAATTGACTTTTTTCAAATTTTAGGACACGTATGGTAAGCAGCTAATGTGTCCGAATACTCGGGGTAATACGGTATACCACGATTTGTTGAAAAGTGTACACTGTGTCAACCAGTAGCAAAAGCATTGATCACACTGTGTGCATGTTTGTGTAGGGCAGAGGACTTGTTTAGGAGAAATATTCATTACGAAAACACGCCTATTCAAATATATTGAAACTTTTACAACCAAAAAAAGGAAAATTTTCAGATAAAAAAATCTGATATTTTTATATTCCTGCTCAAAACATAGATTGTGGGTACCCGTTAGAACCGCCTCGGTGAGGCGGCTTTAACGAGTAACAACAATCTATGTTTTTGAGCAGAAATAAGAAAAATAGTATATACCCCTGTAAACCCCAGTTCTACTATACAAAAGTGGGGTTTAAGGGGTTCAGAATTATACAGGCGTGTTTTCGTGACGGATGGAAGTTCTGGGATAATTTTCTCTGTTTCTCAATGAAAACGTGTTCTGGGTACGCATTAGAAGCACGGCGAGGCGCTTCTAATTAGTACCCACAACATGTTTTTGTAGTGAAAAAATTTATCCCAGACTTGTCACCAAATACTCATCCTTAAATCCTTTAGTAGGCTTATCAGTTCTTCATTATAGTGTATAGGGCAATACATTTTCTGGTCCTTTGTGATCATTGCCCATTCCGAGGTTTTGGAAAATTTATATGATGACGCCTAATTAGCCGAAACTAGCTTGTCTGGCCCACATTACGAAAACACGCCTATTCAAATATATAGAAAACACCTCCAAAAACTAAACATTTTCAGATAAAAAAACTCTGATAGTTTTCACATTTCTGCTGAAAACATAGATTGTGGGTACTCGTTAGAACAGCCTCGCCGAGGCGGTTCTAACGAGTACCCTTAATCTATGTTTTTGCCGAGGCGGTTCTAACGAGTACCCACAATCTATGTTTTTGAGCAGAAATAAGGAAAATAAGGTATACCCCTGTAAACCCCAGTTTTACTATATAAAAGTGGGGTTGAAGGGGGCCAAAATTACATAGGCATGTTTTCGTCATGCAGAAAACTTGACACTTTAGCTGCTGTCAGTTTTGTGAGTGTGTTCCTTGCTCTCAAGGTTGATTCCTTTTAGAATGTAAATATTTGGACATTCACTGTTTACTCGTCAGGTTTACTCACCATGGTGCGGCTCAATTTTCATATTTTTCTTTATTTCCAGGATGTGGAAACAGTCTTTTAAGTGAACAGATGTATAATGATGGATTTAAACATATAATAAATACAGACTTTTCTCAAACTGTCATTGAGAAAATGGCAGAAAAATATAAACACTTACCGGAAATGACGTGGAAGGTTATGGACATTAGAAACCTGACATTTCCTTCATCGTCTTTTGAAGTCGTTGTAGAAAAAGGAACATTAGACGCGCTGTTGGTACATGAAAAAGATCCCTGGAATATATCTACAGAGAGTCTAGTGCAAATAGACAAAATTCTAGAACAGGTAAAAGTTTGATACAGTGAACCGCTGTTGTAACGGCAGCGTTTTTTTTTTTCCTCAGAAGATGTTGCCAATAAAATGACTTTGCTGTTGTAAAGAATCCTTAATGAGCAGAATATAAGAAAAGTCTTATTTTATCACAGAACATATGTTTTGGATATTTGTAGGTGAGGCGATTTTAACAAATATCCAAGATATCCATATGTTTCTTGAAATATTAAATGCAGTCAACTCTTGTCATTTCGAAGTCCAAGGGACTCTAGTGTTTGGAATCGGAGAGGAAAATCACAGTCGATTATCGGGAAAGTAAAACCGATTGATTATCGATTATACAGTCGGATATCCCATAACTGGCGTCAAATAATAAATCATTATATGCGATTTATGTTTCTATATTACTTAAAATGCAACAGCATGTAATAGCATAACTAGGGTAATTTAAGATTGTTTCAATACAAAGCAGATTTTGCAGCCATGTTTCTAGTCAGTGAGTCTTTCATAATATTCTTAATTTGTAGGTCTCATTATGTGACCTTTGGCCAACGTTTCTAAAACTAAAATTTCAAATACTCGATAGTGAAAAAAATATCGATAGTTGCCTACAGTGGGCTCATCCGATTAGTTTTCTATTATTTCGATTAATCGGCACAACACTAAGGGACTCTCTGAAATACATCGAGATAGCCGTACCTCGACATATCAGATTTGCAGAATTGAAAAATAAATAATAATAAAACTAAATCGAGCAACCACATTTCACAAATGAATGTGTAGTTTTACTCCTGAAGCTAGAAATATATTGAAAATAATGTGGAAAATTGGAGAAATTGCTATTGACAATATTTTTTTACCTGCTGTTAGATTTCCATTTTAAAACTGGGACCAGATTTTCACTTCGAGATAAGCGGTTATTCGAGATAAGCGAAGTCGAGATAACGAGAGTCGACTGTACAGTGTGCTTGCATAATTTGTCACCTCTTGAGCGAAGGTTTCGTGCCAAGCCAATTGTCATTGTGACCAGCCTTTATAGTCATGATATTATTTTGGTTTTATTTTAGTGGATTATTGAACAGGATTATAAGACAAAAATAATGTCACTGGAGACTGGAGCCAGTCTAGAGAAAAGGAATTGCTTTCTGAACCTCCTTTGTACTAGGAGCCCTAAGCAACTGGCGAGCACCTGACCCACGCTTGCTTTGTTAGATGTTTGGGCTTTGTAGTGTTTCCAGCTTATATTTCTACTGTTTTTTGTCTATGATTTGTATAAAAGCCATGATAACCGATTCACATGAAATGTCAAGACTTACTTTCTCTGAATAATAATAATAATAATAATAATAATAATAATAAAAAAAAAAACACACACAAAAAAAACACACACAAAAAACACAGAATATCGTCTGCTACAAGTTTAGCCTGACACTTTAACCCATTTAAGCCTAGCACCCCATAAAAGGGATACTAGCAAATAGTGTAGACCAAGATCAGACTCCGCAGAATGCGGCGTCTGATCTGGGTCTACACTGTTTGCATTAACTTCAGAAACTTCTACAAAGCACGTCAATAATAAAACTAATCAGACACCCCTTTATATAGGAAATGGAGCTGTCCAAAGAGTTAAGGTAGAAAAGTCCACTCGGCATAAATGGGTTAAGGGTTGACACTGTGGCCGGGCTCCATAGGGTAGTCGGTTACACGTCTGCCTACAGATCCAGGGACGCGGGTTCGAATTCCAGATAAGTTTCGTGGAGATTGATCATGCAATAATTTCTGCGGTCATTCTTCCACTTCCGCTGATTCAAGGAGGGTAGTTGTGAGTTACTGGCGAAATTGGATTAAACAATATTTTATTCATTTAAGTTCACATATATACATCGCATAATGTTATATGGTACAGGATTTGATAAAAAAGCTAAAAGCTAAAAGTACTGGCGAAATTATGCGCACAAATATTGGTTAACCGGTTAGAGGACTAAGCTTGCCCAGTAAAAGTGTAAGTAGGTGAATTGACCAGTTCGACAGGACCTTAACAGTGATGACTGGGCCGTAAAAGTCCCAACTCAAAATCAAACATGTGATTACTGTAATCTGTGTTTGTGTTTTACAGATTTCCGCCTGTTTGAAGCACCACGGAAAGTTTATTTCTATCACCTTTGCTCAGCCACATTTCAGACGTGTACTGTATGCTCGTTCAAAGTATAACTGGAGTGTTGAAGTGAAAAGTTTTGGAAATACATTCCATTTCTTCTATTACGTCATGACAAAAGGTCAACCCCTGAGTGAAAGAGACAAAGAAGCAGAAGAAAAGAGGAATAAAGATTCACTAAGAACTTTAGAAGAAACTGATATCGTTCAAAGATTTTGTGAACCCGATACAGATGAATTTTTATTTAATATACAAGTGTGAACATTCGGTTAAAGGTTGATCTCTGAGGTAATTTTAATATAATAAAATGATAGGAACTTCACTGCCTACCATCTCATAGATCCACACAAGCAAAAATTATTGATATTTTTTCGAGGCGCTTCTAATGAGTACACACAACATACGTTATTGTGGGAAAATAAGAAAAAAATATTTACCTGATAACCACTCTTATCAAGAGTTATGCATACTGATTTCCCCTGTCTTTTACCCCCTACCCTCCCCCCTTCCCCCCACCCCGTGGACATAATATATATCTGAGTGAGATTCTGAAGATAGATAAAAGCAGACCACATTGAAAAATGTATTTTCTTATTTTTCACAAAAAGACATTTTATTCAAATTGTCAGCGAAGAAAAGAAGACGAAGAAAAAAGAAAAATATAATGAGATGTAAGACCTAATGAGTAAACTGGCTGCTGAGGCTAGTTAGCAAACTACATGTACCTGTGTAGACAATATTGTCTTTAACAAATCTTTTACATCCAGTGCGCACGGACAGTTTACATCAAGGGACAGCTGCCTCTAAATTGGAAATAGTATTTTCAGATAACAAAAGGAAGGTCATCAAAAGAGGCACCGATATTAACCTTTATTTCTTAAAAGGTCAAGTAAAATCTGTAGCAGACGGCATTCTATTTTTTTTTCTTTATTTTCAAAGAAAACAAGTCTTGACATTTCATGAGGATTCATGTGAAATGCCAATATTTATTTTCTTTGAAAAAAAAAAAAAAAACAACAACAAAAAAAAAAAAAATACAATTCAAATAAAATAAGTCCTGACATTTCATGTGAGTCGTCTGCCAAGCAGACGATTCACATGTAATGCCAAGACTTATTTTCTTTGAAAAATAATAAAAACAATATTTAAGTGTGATGTCTGCTGCCGTTGTGCAAAATCCTGTTTTTGGTGTTTCACCCTTTTACCGCTGTGATTCAGATCAGTGTTACCACAAATAACTAAATTGCTTTTATTTATTTGGGATGCGGCGAATAAGGACGTACCCAGAATTAAAAGGATGGTGAATCTCATAGTTGTTTTCTTATTGTGTTTGAATAACTCAGTGATAAAATATTAATGGTAATAAATATACGCGAATAACAGTGTCCGGAAAAGGCTCACAGTCTGATGAGGGTCTTCTCCATTTGCTTACTATATGACTATGGAATAATATTGATGGCATTACGAAAACACGCCTATTCAAATATACTGAAAATTTTACCACCAAATTATGAAAATTTTCAGATTAAAAGTTCTGATATTTTTCATATTTCTGCTCAAAACATAGATCGTGGCACTCGTTAGAACCGCCTCGTCGAGACGGTTCTAACGAGTACCCACAATCTATGTTTTGAGCAGAAATAAGAAAAATAACATTTACCCTTGTAAACCCCAGTTTCAAAATTATATAGGCATGTATTCGTGATGGGCAATGTAAGTTAAAAGTTCATTAGGTCTACATATTATAAACACGAACAGCAAAGGTCCAGAACAGCATGCGCAGAACCGTACTTTGATCAGGGCCTTCCATATTCTACAGTATCCGCTGGGTCTGTAAGCAGACAATGAAGGTCGTTCAGATTTGGCATAAGGCACCTGGCAATAGACAGCTGGCTATTACAAGAAAAAGAGTATAACGGTATTATCACGATATTTGTTTGTGTTGAGGTTTTACGGCCCAGTCAACCCAATGGGGTCATGTCGAGCGCGGTCAGTTTACCTAGCCACACGTTTACTGGGCAGGCTTAGTCCTCTAAGCGGTTAACCAGTATTGTGCACATTCTTTCGCCAGAAACTGACAACTGCCCTTTTTGAATTATCACGATATTAAGTGTCAGATACGATACTGTATCATGATGCCTTTTTTTTCTACATTTGTCGAAAATATGTGAGTATTGTGTTAATGCTTGGTTTAAACATATTTTTTCGGAACCAATATAAACTATACAAGCAAGTAAATACAAACAAATTATAGAATAAGAACGAAGGCACGAGTACTTGTAGAGTTCTTCTCCCTACATGCATAAATATTGTATAAATTCAGATTTGTCAAATAATGTGTACTTGGGATCATGCTGACATATAACACATACTTAGTAGCACTTGCACATACCAATTATTAAGAAAATAATATGCGAAATAAAGTAAATAAATCAAATTAGTGATAGCAAAGAAATAACTATTTTAACATAATAATTTTCCGCCCATGTTGTTAATCTGTTATTTAATATGCTCGTGAAATGTTTTCCAAATGTACTCAACAGTGTTATCCCTCTATAGTTTTCTACCTGTTTAATTTGCCCCTTCTTATAAACTGGCACTATGTAACCCTCAGACCAAGAATCGGGGAAATAACCTTTCTCCAAGATAACATTAAATATCTTACGTAAATATCTCGGTAAAACTGCTATTCCATGTATAAAAAATCATTTACTAACTTATCTGGCCCCCACTTTTGTTTGTGTTACTGTCCTTTATTGCTTTTATTATCTCCTGAATACTTATTGTTACGTATTCCTTGTTTCTTATTCCTTATTCCTTGTTACTTGTTATTTATTCATTGTTCCTTATTTTTGTTCTTTGTAACTTGTTCCTTGTTACTTATTTCTTGTTACTCGTTCCTTGTTACTTATTCCTTGTTCCTTGTCAAACCACATCTGCCCCGAATGTAAGTCGAATTGAGCCAAAACGTGGTGGGAGACATTCGAGCGACATGAATATTAAGAATTGCTAAAACCATTTTATTACGATATCCAAGATGGCAACCGTGGCGGCCATCTTGGATATCGTAACAAAACCTGTTTTTATCTGCTCCCGAACGGTAAGTCAGATTGAGAGGAAACTTGGTAGTGTAACGGAATAGTATATATATCACTTTTACAGCCTCGCTGTGGAAGCCGGCTTTTATGGCGACACTGGTAGAGTGATTGGCTTTTTTACGAAGTTAAGCAAAGGAGATCGCGGTTAGTACCTGGATGGGTAACCGCGGTGCTTGACTTCGTAGAAGACCCGGTTTCACGCTACATTGATGGCAGCGGTGGGATTGAAGACAGTGTCCTTAGTGTGTTGCATAGGCTCCGCCCTCGAGATTGCCTTGTGAGGCGCGTGACTTCGGGACGAAGTCAAGAGAAGAGGGGGAGTAATGTAACGGAATAGTATATATATCACTTCTGCAGCCTCGCTGCGGAAGCCGGCTTTTATGGCGACACTGGTAGAGTGATTGGCTTTTTTACGAAGTTAAGCAACGGAGATCGCGGTTAGTACCTGGATGGGTAACCGCGGTGCTTGACTTCGTAGAAGACCCGGTTTCACGCTACATTGATGGCAGCGGTGGGATTGAAGACAGTGTCCTTAGTGTGTTGCATAGGCTCCGCCCTCGAGATTGCCTTGTGAGGCGCGTGACTTCGGGACGAAGTCAAGAGAAGAGGGGGAGTAATGTAACGGAATAGTATATATATCACTTCTGCAGCCTCGCTGCGGAAGCCGGCTTTTATGGCGACACTGGTAGAGTGATTGGCTTTTTTACGAAGTTAAGCAACGGAGATCGCGGTTAGTACCTGGATGGGTAACCGCGGTGCTTGACTACGTAGAAGACCCGGTTTCACGCTACAGTAGAAGGCATCGGGCCAACATGGAAATTCAGAATTGGTAAAGTGTTCCGTTCCGGTATCTAGGATGGCTAGAATGGCGGCCATCTTGAAAATCTTCAAATATCTGCTCCCGATTGAGCTGAAAGTTGGTGGGAGGCATTTGGGGCGACATGGAAATTCAGAATTGCTCAAATCGTTCCGCTCCGATATCCAAGATGGCCGCCATGGCAGCTATCTTGAAATTCTTCAAACAACATCTCCCAAACCGCATGGAGTTGAAACTAGATGAAAGGTATTGGGGTGTTATGGAGATTTAGAATTGCTAATATTGTTCTGTTCCGTTAACCATGGCGGCCATCTTGAAATTCTTTAAAGGAAAACCAATGTTGCTCGCACACCCTTACCATGAGGGGAAGTGATGTAGCAAGTTTGTTTGAATTCTTCCCAGTGGTTTAGGAGGAGATAGCGTGACGGACGGATGGGCGGACGGATGGATGTTCTAACGAATGGACAATTATGTGGCTACCATCGGTATTTAAGCATACTTATATGGTTAGAAAATAGCCACATAAGATCAAGGAATAAGGAATAAGTAACAATGAACAAGTATAATTAGTAACATGGAATAAGTAACAAGGAACAAGAAATAAGTTACAAGGAACAAAGAATAAGTAACAAGGAACATCGAAGAAGGAATAAGGAACAAGGAATCAGTAACTAGGAACAAGGAATAAGGAACAAGGAACTGACTTCACACGGGTCAGCAAATTGGGTAAATATTTCAGCGGACAACATTTTGAAATACTTTTCTTTTTTTTCAGAAAATAGGCCTTGATATTTCAATCAAATTGCCTGCATGAAATGTCAAAGCCTATTTTCTGCTTGATATTTCATGCAAATAGCCTCCTGTGGAGACAATTTGCATGAAATGTCAACGCCTGTTTCTGAGAAAATAGGAAACAAATTCACCAGTTTGTCGACTGTTGAATTAGCCAAGAGAGTGGTGAAGGTTAAGGGCCTTTTTTTGTGGTTCAATGCTCATTAATAATGACGGTAAATTGGTTACAAGATCTTGTTAATCGCGTTGTTTTGAAGTTGACGCAAGTAATAATATAACGAACCATTCCCCCGTTCTTTGTCAATTTTACAAGACAAGAGACCCATCTCTAGGGAGAGGGGATTTTTCTTATAATCAAATCTCTTCCTTACATTAATTAGCTAATAGAAAAATA
Organism: Anodontia alba; assembly: GCA_964016985.1. NCBI lineage: Eukaryota > Metazoa > Mollusca > Bivalvia > Lucinida > Lucinidae > Anodontia > Anodontia alba. Next base: position 24,602,470 of record OZ024822.1, on the reverse strand, counting down.
CGATATTAATCCGGTGCAGAACCGAACAGGAGTCTAGGGTCGCTGATATTCGAACACAATAAATAATGCATTAAGCCATTATGTGTTTCCCTTAATTCTCCGAAAGCCCGACTCGAGAGACCTGTAAGTAAGCAGCTTAAGAGAATACGAAAATTAATGTAACGTATTTCATCTATTTACGGGGTAATTCTCTTTGATAGATGAGTGGCAAATTAAAGCTCATAACAAAAGCATTGAGACAGACATATAGCATTCTCTCGAGACGGACATACACTAAAGCACTCGATCTTCCTCGGTTCTCAACCATGTAGATATTGAACACATTATTCGGTAAGTTTTAACTAATTAAGAAATCAAATTGAAATAGATTTTTTTCTAAAATATCTTATATGGTTTATCCTTACATTGCGGTAAACGACGTGATCATGATCGGGTATTTTAGTACACACTGAGGTTCAGTTGAGTATTCGATGCACTTCGTGTTATTTGCAATTTTCGTACAATTTTAACCAGCCGTAACCAGCAAAAAAAAAAAAAAAAAAAAAAAAAAAAAAATCAGTAGGTGAAAAATAGCCTGTACACATAGCAACAGATAAGGCATTTTTTTCATCCGAAAACTGCTGGTATCTTTTCTTATTTCTCAATGAACATATGTTGTGGGTACTCATTAGAAGCGCCTCGGAATCTTTCTTATTTCTCAATGAAAACATATGTTGTGGTACTCATTAGCCGAGGCGCTTCTAATGAGTACCACAACATATGTTTTCGTTGAGAAATAAGAAAAATATTACGCGGATACCCCGTCTTATCTGTAGCTATGCTATACAGATTGACAAGGGTCTCTGTGACACTTGTGATTTATAACAATTGCGTAACCCTGATCGGACTGCACAGATGTGTTGGCTGATCCGAGCAGGCGCCTTTTTAATATCTGCCTTTTCAAGATGTACAGTCGAGTGTAGTTGTAATATTCTAACCAGTTGTGTCCCTCAGTTAGCTTCATATTTTTATGTCTTTCATTGAGATAGATCATTAAATCATTTCTACGGTCATTCTCTCACCCTCCGTTGATTCAAGAAGGACAGAAGTATGTGCACGTACTGGTTAACCGCTTAGAGGACTAAGCTTGCCCAGGAAAAATGTGTTGACTGACTTGGGGTGGTTGGGTGAGGCGAAGGTGTCCTGTAGCTTTTGTCACCGGGGCGCTTAACTGATATTGGCTTACAATTGGGCAAGGCCTGCTGTCCTTGCAGCAGGTAAGGGTAGAGAGGGAATGTTGTTGTTTCTTCTGTTCCTTCACTTTCTTTCATTTCCCTTTTTTTCCCTATCCCTCTCATCTCCTCTACTATCTCTTCTATGTCTTTTCTCCTTTTTTCTGGGAGACGACACAAAATGACCCACAAGGGTTGACGTGTCGTTAAACCCCAACACAATTAATCAAAGGTTAACTGACTGGCTCGACATGGCCCTAACAGTGTTGACTGAGACGTAAAACTCCAACTCCAACTCAGATAAACAAAACTCCAACCCTTTCTTTCTGGGTTTTTAATTGCCGTATTTATCCTGAAAATGCGAATACTGTAAACCATACTTGTCCTAAAATCGGACAACTCTATATGACTACCTGCTGATGTGTCTAAAAGCTGCTGGATAGGTGGCACCCAGTGTAGACCCTGATCAGACACCAAGCTGGAAATTCATTGCCCGGAGCTCTATATCCGTATACCAAGGGTAAATAGATATTCCTAACCTATGCATGTACTGACCAACCCTACTGTGTACCTGTCATTTAGAAGACTCCACCTGAATTCCATTTCTACTGTAATTCCCGGGTCTATAACTACCGTAATAACCTTAAGTACTGGGACAGACAGGCCTGAGCAAACAGTGTTGACCCAGATCAGACGCCGCGGAACGCAGCGTCTGATCAGGGTCTACACCGTTTGCCACTCGTCCAGCAGTAGTAGTGGAACAGACCTTTGAAATTTTAGGACAAGTACATGTAAGATTAGGGGTTAAGCTGTCCCAATACCAAGGGTATATACGGTATGAGGTTATTATTGATCGATGTATGGTAATATTTCTTAGTATTCCGCATGCATCCTCACAGACAAGGAGAAATTCAATTATATTCTGATATAATAAAGTCTAATCCGGCAGGAAAATTTAATAAAGTACATTCATAAATAACAAATAAGCAGCGGCCGTCGGTTTAAAAACAGACATTCGATTAGGTATACAAAATTAGTTATATTAACTTCAATTATGGATAAGTGTGTTTTAAGGATCCCTTAATTACTGTTATTGAAACTGACATGCCATTTGTTATTTAATGTAGTTTTTATAGAATTATTGGGTAAGAAGGACCTGAACGTCACAAAACGTGCTTTCGGACGTGCGTCGAGCGGTGATTCAGATCATCCTGCGCGAAGTCGGATCATAATCTTCACTGGGCACATTTCGGATAGCCAAGGATGTAAAGTTTCTTCAGGCAGAAAACGAAGACTGATCAGACTGCGCGGGTGCCCAGGCTGATTTGAGTCTTCGATGTACGCTGATGTCAGGAGGTACATTTTCTCATGTTGCGGCTCAGAAGAAGCCGATATACTGTGTTCTGCAACAAGTTTCTGCAACAGTCTGGGCCCAGTTGTTCAAAGCATCGTTAGCTTAACGAGCTCATTAATGACAAAACTCGTTAACTGTTGTAGCTAAGGTATTTTCAAATACATTGATATTTTTGCTGCAAAAATGTGAGTAGCTTTTGCAACAATGCAAAAGCTACTCACATTTTTTCAGCAAAAATATCAATGTATTTGCCATATTTCAAGATAGAAAACTTAACGTCACGTTAGCTAACAACTTCGTTAAGTTTTTAACAACTGGGCACAGGTTACTGTACTTGACCGTCATGAGAATTATTTCATCAAAAAAAAAAACCCTTTATTTTGTCTTTATACTCTAACATACGACAGTGGTGGATGAAATTTTCCCACTGGGTGTCCGTCGCACCTCATTACGAAAACACGCCTATTCAAATATATAGAAGTCACCTTAAAAAAAAACTGAAAATTTTCAGGTAAAAAAAGATATTTTTCATATTTCTGCTCAAAACAGATTGTGGGTACTCGTTAGAACCGCCTCGGCGAGGCGGTTCTAACGAGTACCCACAATATATGTTTTTGAGCAGATTAAGAAAAATAATGTATACCCCTGTAAACCTCACTTTTACTATATAAAAGTGGGGTTTAAGGGGGTCAAAATCATATAGGCACGTTTTCGTGATGTAATTTTAAGTCGTGTCCATGTGACAACTTTAGCCGAGTTACATCTTAACATATGCGAAGGACATGTATTAAGAAGATCTGGTACGGGATTGTTGATAGGTTAATTTCAATATTTCTTACAAATGCCAAAAAATTGAAGCTTTTGCTTAGCACAACAAAGGCTAATGAACAGATAATGCTTATTTGATTGCTGTTTTTCTTTAGCCATATGCTCTGATAAAGGAATGTGCTAATGTGTATTTGGATCCCGACGTTTAGTAAAGTTTCTCGTTGGTATTTTGTAATACCTGTAAACGCATGCTAGTCAATAAAGAATTTCAATTTACTGGCTCGATTTTGACCAGTTGTTATATTTATTTTGTGGATAAAAGTGTCACATCGTATGTAGATAATTGATTGGTGTCACACCATTACGAAAACGTGCCTTTTGAAATATACAGAAAATTTTATCACCGAAAAATGAAAATGTTCAGTTTAAAACGAATCTGATATTTTTCATATTTTTGCTCAAAATATAGATTGTGGGTACTCGTTGGAACCGCCTCGATGAGGCGGTTCCAACGAGTACCCACAATCTATGTTTTGAGCAGAAATAAGAAAAATAATGTATACCCCATTAAACCCCAGTTTTACTATATAAAAGTGGGGTTTAAGGGAGTCAAAATTATATAGGCATGTTTTCGTGATGAAAAGCAGCTGTTCAACTGGTTGACTGGAGCACAGAACGGAAGTTTTATTAAATACGTGAAGTATTATTTGCTTAAGTGGGACCCTTTCCTGTTATGCTTCCTTTGACGAGGCGCCCATTTTATAAGAGACGCTTACAGTTTTGCCCATACGCCCTTAAATATTTAGACATGAAGCAATATATATTGCTTTTGAATCTGCCGGGTTTTGAACCTCTAAAAGTGAGAACTTCAAGAACCCGTGGAAAACTTATCTCTTTATTACGGGGTGCGTAGGGAACTTTCTGTGTATACCCGTCCTTTCGTCCCTTGTTCCTTCCTGCGTAAATACTGTTTTCGTTATCGCATCTCCTCCTAGACCATTTGAGACATATTCTTAAAACTTGTCATGCATGTTAGTATTGGGGGCCAAGCCAAGTCTAACAGAAAACACTCCAGATGCGTCAACCAATACGTTCGAAAGGCAGCCATTTTCCAGTTACCACGTTATTTTGGAATCACTAGAAACATTTTGTCGAAATCTAAACGGAAGCCGTTGCGGTCGGCTACCTGAAACGACAGTATAGTACGACGATCATCTTAGAAACCGAAAACCATCCATTACCCGCAAGTACTGAAATCTGCTCACCGCATATCATCCAAGATTACTGGGGAATTATTTCGAAACCTGTCCAGCTTGTTCCTCCAGGACCTGGCTACGATTACACTCCATATACCGTATAACGTGGTTTCAGCAGATATAGTTCACGCTCGATTACATTGCATATACCGAAAAACGCCGTTTTAGCACATATGCCTCATCCTGGATTACAATGCATGTAACGTATAACGCAGTTTCAGCACATATACCCCATGTGGATTACAATGCATATACCGTATAAGACCATTTCATAACATACGCCTCAATCCAGATTACAATGCATATACCGTATAACGCCGGGCCCTGGATTATAATACATATACCGTATAACGCCGTTCCAGCACATGTGCCTCTTGTTGGATTACAATTCATATACCGTAAAACGCCGATTCAGCACATGCATACATCATGCTGGATTTCAATTTATATATTGTTTAACGCCGTTTCACCACATATACTTCATGCTGGATTAGCCTGGTACTGGATAACAATACATATAGCGTATAGTTTCATTACAGCACATGTTGCATGATAGTGAATATACTGTATAATGCCGTTCAAGCACGTATGCCTTATGGTCAGTTACAATGCATATATTGTATGCCGTTTCAGCCTACATGCCTCATGCCGGATTACAATGCATATGCCATATAACGCCGTTTCATCACATATATCTGATGCTAAGTTACAATGAATATATCGTATTACGCCGTTTCAGCATATATACTTCATGCTAGATTAGCCTGATGGTTGATAACAATTCATTTACCGTATAATGCCGTTTCATCACATATCTTTCATGTTCGTTTATTTTGAATACACTGTATAATGCCGTATAAGCACATACGTCTCATGATCAATTACAATGCATATATTGTTAAACGCTATTTACTGGTTTACAATGCATATACCATATAACGCCGTTTCATCCCATATACCTCATGCTGGATTACAATGTATATACCGTGTAATGCCATTTCAGCACATATGCCTCATGCTGGATTCAAATTTTTATACCATATAACTCCGTTTTAGCACATATAACTCATGCTAGATTACAATTCATATACCGTATAACGCCGTTTCAGCACATATACCTAATGTTGAATTACAGTTCATATACCGTATAACTCATGTATATCATGTATGCCATGCTTGATTACAATGCCAACGTCGTATAACGCCGTTTCAACACGTATACCTAATGCTGGCATACGCTTCAGCATATATACCGCATGTTGGATTACAATTCATATACCGTATAACGCCATTTCAGTGCGTATTGATTAATTGTGTTGGGGTTTAACAACACGTCAACACTTGTGGGTCATTTTGTGTTGTCTCCCAGAGAAAGGGAGAAAAAAGATAGAAAAAATAGTAGAAGAGATGAAAGAGAGGAACAGAGAAGAAAGAGGAATAGGAATGAAAGTGAAGAAACAGAAGAAATAAAAGCATTCCCCCTCTACCCTTACCTGCTACAAGGATAGCAGGCCTTGCCCAACTATAAGCCAATATCAGCTGGACGCCCCGGTGACGTAAGATACATGACACCTTCGCACCACCCGACAACCCCAATACGTCATGCTAGATTATAATGCGTACACCGTAAAACTCCGTTTCAGTACATATACCTCGTGCTGGATTACACTGTATATACCGTATAACGCCATTTTAGCACATATACTTCATGCTGGATTAGCCCCATGCTGGATAACAATTCATATATCATATAATGCTTTTTCAGCTCATATGCATTTTTCTGAACATATACCGCATTTCACTGTTTTAGGAAATATACATCATGCTGGATTACAATGCATATACAGTTTAACACAGTTTTAACACATAACCCTAATGGTGAATTACAATGCATACATCGTATAACACCTTTTCAGCGAATATACCTCATGCTGAATTGCAAAGCATATACCGTATAACACCGTTTTAGCACATATACTTCATGCTGGATTACAATTCATATAACGTCATCGTGTCAGTACTTTTACCTCATGCTGAAATACAATGCATATACCGTATAACGCCGTTTCAGCATATACGAGGGGTATTCCAAAAGTAATGTCATTTGTGTTTTATTTCGCGGAAAGTGTGCCATGTGTACACAAAACCACCTCATGTCGATAGAATGATCACTGAATAATAAGATAGGTAAATATCTCGCTCACATGTTCACTGACCTTGGTACAGTGTACATTGCTTTATACAGTATTCATTACACTTTAAACAAAATGACTGGTAAAAAGGCTGAAAATTGCTTGAAATTAGGACCTGCATAAAAGGCAGGACGCTTCTCGGCACGAGATCTGTAGATGTTCACCGTGAGGTATGTGACATTTACGGGGAGGGTCAAATGTCTCATAGGACTGTTTGTAGGTGACTAGCTAAATTTAGAACCGGAAAGCAGCAACTCAAAGATGCTGCTCGCACAGGTCGTTCTGCAACAACTACGTCGAAAAAATCCGCAATGTGATTAAAAAGAATGCCGGATTCACCGTAAGGCACTTGGCCCGAATGACAAACTTGTCGTCAGCACAAGTTCATGGTATTTTTAAGAAACACCTAAAAATAAGAAAAAAAATGCAAGATGGATACCACATTTGTGAACAGATGAACAAAGGAGGAACCGAGTAACAATTGCAAAAAAAAAAATAAATAAAAATAACAACATCAACAATAAAGCAACGAAAAAAAAAAACAAAAAAAAACAAAAAAAAAAAAAAAAAAAAAAAAACTTCTAAACATGCACCAAATATATAGCAAAAGGTTTTTGACAATATAGTTTCTGGTGATGAGACCTAGGTTTATCATTCTGAGCAAAGGCGGAAGTGCCATCAAAACCGCGAGACTCCCAACGAATAAGAACGGTGAAGAAGATTTTATATGTATTTTTTTTTTTTCGCTCGTAAGGGTCGAATCATTCAAATGCCAAAAGCAGTACAAACACAGACCAATTCTATAAAAACGTTGACCTAAGAAAAATGAAAAACTATTATAAAAGTCGCCGCCCCAAAGCAGGACTGAAGTACCTCCGACTTTTGCGTGATAATGCACCCGCTCACAAGGCACGCATTGTGACCGAGTTTTTTCGCCAGACCTCTGCGACTATTTTCTGTTTCCCAAACCTAAATATCACCTGTCGGGACAGAGATACAAATCATAAAATGCCCTTGAATCTGCTGTTTATGTAGGTGTTTCCATAGAAGAGTATGAACAATACTTCCAAAAGTGGATTGACCGGCTCTAAAGGTGTATTTAGACTGACGGAGAGTATTTTGAAGAGGAGAGGAAGTTCAAATGATCATTATAGGAGAACCGATGCAAGTGACATTACTTTTGGAATACCCCTCGTATATCTCATGCTATTCTGCTTTCAAATCTTTCAAATATTTATGCCAGGCACTTTACACAGAAGTAAATTTACAAGCTTTTCTAATGATTTAATGCAAAACCTAGTTTCGTAACTACGCATGAATTATATGCGTTGTTGTTGTTTTTAAAATCGAATATTTTGACTTTTTCTTATAGTAGGAATGGTTGCAAACTCATTACGAAAACACATCTATTCAAATATATTGAAAATTTCACCTCCAAAAACTTAATTTTTTTCAGATAAAAAACTCTGATATTTTTTTTGTTTTTTGTTCAAAACATAGATTGTGGGCACTCGTTAGAACCGCCTCACCGAGGCGGTTCTAATTAGTACCCACAATCTGTGTTTTTGAGCAAACATAAGAAAAATAATGTATACCCCTATAAACCTCAGTTTTACTATATAAAAGTGGGGTTTAAGGGGGTCAAAATTATATAGGCGTGTTTTCGTGATGTGTGCAGAAATCGGTAGTGCAGGTAAATTGAAGGCAGATCTTCAACAAGTTATGTTTATTCAAATGTTCTGAAGGTTTCACAATATTGTTGTGAAGCATCAATAATAAAGAAAATAGCAATGAAAAGTAAAGCATATTTTCTTAGAATAAAAACAAACATGACTATAGAAATTGAATAGGTCAGACCAATTTTGGCCACAAAAATCAATTTTAGGGTAAATATTGAAAACAAAACACAGAAACAGTTCGGATAAAATATGGTGAATCAGAACAAAATATTTTCATTTTGAATAAAACCCCAGACAAAAACATCTTTCCGAGTGATGTCGAAATTTAAGGACAGTTGATTACAATGTATATACCGTATAACGCCGTTTCAGCACATTATCCTCATGCTGGATTATAATGTATCTTACAACACATTAACCTCATGCTGGATTACAATAGCCATTTATATATACCGAAAACGCCGTTTCAGCACATATGCCTTATCGTGGATTACAATGCATATACTTACGAATAACGCCGTTTCAGCACATTATCCTCATGCTGGATTATAATGTATCTTACAATGTGTATACCGTATAACACCGTTTCAACACATCAATCTCATGCTGGATTACAATAGCCATTTATATATACCGAAAACGCCGTTTCAGCACATATGCCTTATCGTGGATTACAATGCACATACTTACGAATAACGCCGTTTCAGTACATTATCCTCATGCTGGATTATAATGTATCTTACAATGTGTATACCGTATAACACCGTTTCAACACATCAATCTCATGCTGGATTACAAGGTATTCATTTGTATATACCAAAACGCCGTTTCAGCACATATGCCTTATCGTGGATTACAATGCATATACCTTATAACGCCGTTCAAACACATATACCACATGCTGGATTGTTTCCTTATAATTCTAACTCCTCATCGTTGTATACATTTTACGCAATTCGAATGGCTGAAGAAAAAAATAACACTTCAATAAAGTCCAGAGCAGGAATCCGTCGGATCTATTTTCCTTCCGCTATCTTAAAACATTGGCACATTTGTAACATTTTGATGACATTGTTGGAATTATAAAGAATTTATTGTAAGTTTTGTGGATTTTATTGATGTGTCAACTCCAGCGATTCTCTCACAAACGTAACATTTCGGTTTGTGAGAGATTAGCCGGTGTTTTCACATCGATGAAATCAAGAGAAATCATTTTGAAAATTCAATTTCGTTAACGGGTTTGTATCATGTAACGATTTTTATTATATACCTATAGTAATGAAGTATAGGGAGTTCTCAATTAGATATTTTCTATAATTCACGGTGTGATGATACTATACCAGTAACTAGTGAATTATTTCAAAGTGTCGGAACTGTTTTTACTGACCGCTTCCCGCGTTATTGCATTTCATCTTGACATCCTCGGCTGCCCGAAGGGACATAAACCCGACCAAAATGAAACACGTTCCCATAACGTCATCAAACGACGTTACGTCATGGTATGACGCCAACGTCCTAATGAACGAATAGACTGGTCCTCGAATGTCTGTAATTATAGTGACAGGTATCTGAGAGCACCGAAGAAGAGCTCGCGAACGAGACTGACGAACGAACTGAATAACGCCCTTTTCTGACGCTGTTTATTGTTCTTCCGCTCAAATTGAAACACTTTTTTTGGCGCTTTCAAGAAGACAGTACTAGCAAAAAATTATATGATAAATAGAATAATGAACAGTGTTTACTTGATATGAAAAATCTGTCACCCAGGAGCGTGGATAATTCGGTAAAAAAAACTCGTTCCTTTGGAACTCGTTTTTACCGAATTACCACGCTCCTTCGTGACAGATTTTGCATATTAGTCAAACACTGTTGATTATTATTCCCTATGTATTAAGGATAGTTTATCATAACGTTTAAACGTTATAGACTGTATCGTGTGATATTTCTGCTGCTGTAAAAGTTGGACGAAGTAGTGTCTTCTCAAATAGGGCATTTTAATTTTTGTGTATTTTAGTTTTACGGAATCAAGCTGTAATATATACTGTATACAGTACTCGTATATCTATATAAGAAATCAAATACATGTGCGTTTTAGTTTACAATATAAAAGAAGAAAAAACATATATAAAGTACATACATACATACCTACGTATCATCACGAAAACATGCCTATTTAATTTTGACCCCCTTCAACCTCACTTTTATATAGTAAAACTGGGGTTAACAGTGGTATACATTGTTTTTCTTATTTCTGCTCAAAAACATAGATTGTGGGTACTTGTTAGAATTGCCTCGCCGAGACGATTCTAACGAGTAACCACAATCTATGTTTTGAGCAGAAATATGAAAACTATCAGAGTTTTTTTTTATCTGAAAATTTTCAGTTTTTGGAGGTGAAATTTTCTATATATATAAATAGATGTGTTTTCGTAACGTGTAGGTTGGTAGGTAGGTAGGTATGGTTGATAAGCATCAATTTAGTTATGTATGTATTCGCTATTCATTATTCATGTGAAACGCAAAGTGATTTATCTGTATGGGACAATGGAACTGAGAAGGCTTAGATCACCTGTATATCTGCACAGTCTGATCAGGATCTTTATGTTTCAGTCTTTATGGATTCTAAAATGGACAACGAAAGTCCTGGTTAGATGGTGCGAAATACTCGCACGTGCGATAAGAATCCTTTTCTAACATTCAGTCACATATGATTAAAGATTAAACCTTACTGTTAACAGTTAGCTTGCTGGATAAAAAATTCAGCTGATGACATTTGAAATGTTTTTCGTATTTTTCACAGAAAATAAGCTTTGAGTTTCATGCAAATTGGGTTTAGGAGACATTTTGCATGAGATGTCAAGGACTATTTTCTGGGGAAAAATTTGAAAACAGTCGTGAATTTGCCATCAGCGGAATTAGCCCAGAGTGGTAAAGGTTAAATAATTTCATGAAATAGCGTGCCCTAAATTATATGTTCTCTACAAGAATGAAATTGTTAAGCCTGCCCACTGCCACGTGGTGACAATGACATTTAAATTTTTGACAAAACTTCTTCAGGTCTTGTTTAGCTTCAGCACTATCTGGACAAAGGCAGCAGACGACAGAGTGGTGACATTTATCTTATTTTCCCAGAAAATAGGACTCGACATTTCATGCAAAATTTGCATGCAATGTCAAGTCCAGTTTTCTGACAAAAGAAATATATTTTACAGGTTTCATATTCCTCAAAAATAGACATTTTATTATTCAAGACAGGTTTAATAAATTGACATATGGTATTAATACAATCATAAAATGTGGCACCTGACAGCCTGTAAGGTTGCAGGTAGTCTCTCGTTCTTGAAATGAAAGATTTTTTTTATCGTATCTCTGAATTAATGTTGTCAACATTAATTCAGAGATACGATAAAAAAATCCAGTTCAAAAAGGAGAGACTTACTGTAATTTTACATGCTGTCAGATGCCACATTTTATGATCGTATTGATACTATATATCAATTTATTAAACCTTTCTTGGATAAAAAAAATGGCTATTTTTGAGGAATATGGAGCCTTTAAAATGTGTTGTATATTATTTAAATCCGGCAGGTTTAAGGTCGACGTCTGTCTACAAATACTGTCAAGGATGTTTTGCCCTCTATGAACTAATTAAAAATCTGTATTAATTTAATCATTGCTGGTTCAATATAAAACTTATATGCATTCATTAAGACCTAAGAGAACTAGTGTTTCACGTCACATCATGCCAGAGTGTCTGGAAGTAACTACTGGTACAAACTGCTCTTATGTTAATGTTGGCATCAATATTTATTAGGCTTCATTACCATAAGCCTTGACTCCAAATCAGAATCATTCTGTTTCAGTAAAGGTTCCACCCACAGCACCGAAGGACGTCCCTTTTCTTCTATAATGATATCATTCCAATACGCTACAGATCTCTTCCTTCAGCAATAATTTTCCCGAAGATCTGTCATTCCTGATTAGAATTCCAAAGACGACCCTTTCCATTTGCTTCAATAAGAGGACATTATGCGCTAAAAGACCAAATTAGCGAAAGAATCAGCCATAGAGCGTGCAATGCATTATGGTCGCAAATTATGATAAAGTACTTTGTTTCATATGTGGTAGCATGGTTTAGATGGTTTTCAAATTGCCTGGAAAATTTAATTACCAGTCGTAATAACGCCTTTATTTCGAAGTGGTTGCTTAACAAATTATTCGATAAAAGCTTGTAGTAGCAGACGACATTTGTGTTCTCGCACGTGACAGATACGATGTTGCGGCTACGGAAGCTGGATGTTAAATACGAGGTGAGTGTCAACTTTTATACTCGTTTCTGTAAATCACAAGTTTATGTTATGAATAGTTGAAGAACGCGCGAAGACGATAATCGAGCTAAGTATACATTCATAATACATGTATATATGTATATCTTAACAGGTCAATATTAATATAGATTAATATATTAAAGCATTTCCTTGATAATGTATATTTTAATTAAGACTTAAAGCACCAATTACAACTGCAGGAGACGTCATTCAGAAGCAGACGATTCACATGAAATGTTCAGTCTTATTTTCTCTGAAAAATAAAAAGAAATAAGAATGTCGTCTGCTGCAAATTTGCTTGGCGCTTTAAGGGGTCAGATTTTGTTACGAAAATATAACCGATGGCGTTTTAAAATTTCACTTTTCCAGCGTAATTGTGTTTGGGTTACTTTCTAAGAAATGTAATGGGGTATACAAGATTATATTATACAAAGAACTGGGATATTGTCAAATTATTGGGAGTTAGTCGGTACTATGGAGTTCACTTGTAAGACCGAGATATTGTCACACGCCATAAAGCTAGTAGTCAGGCAGACCTGAAATAATGTGGGTGATTCTTTATACAGTTTTCAGTTCAGAACAGTAGAAAATTGAGGCCCAAGACAGGCAAAAATTACAACTTCTCTTATGCTGTAATCGAAGTCTAAGCACCAACAAACAGTCAACTCTCGTTATCTCGACCTCGCTCATCTCGAATAATCGCATGTCTCGAAGTGAAAATCTCGTCCCTGTTTTAACGGGGACATATAACAAAAGGTAACAAAATATTGTGAAAAAGAGGATAAATAGCCCCTTAGGAGCAATTTCTCCCCTTTTCCACAATATTTTCAATATATCTCTAATTTCAGGAGTCAAATTACATATTCATTTGTTAAATGTGCTGTTCGATTTATTGTTTTTCTCATTTCCGTAAATTGATATGTCGAAGTACAGATATCTCGAAGCGTTTCAGAGAGTCCCTTGGAATTCGAGATAACGAGAGTCGACTGTAGTTCGCACAGGGTCACCGCTGTTAACAGATTTTCTGTAGCGACCATGGACCTTGCAGAATATGTATGCAAAAAGTGAGAAAATGTACCTTATAAAGTGTAAGCCTAGTAAAGACTGATGAGCCAGCGAATTCTCACAGGCAGATAGGAGTCACAGCTGTCCACCAGATCTTCCTGCGAAGATTCCGATCAGAGTGCGCGGATTTCGCGTGATGCACATGCGACAAGGTATAGTCTCATATCGCGGCACATATCTTGCATGCCTGAATGACGCGGAAGCCCAGGATGGTAGCTAATCCACTAATCTCTTATGGACAATCATTTCAGCCGATAAACGTGGTACTTTATACTTGTTACATGAGACCGAGTTGTTTCCATTATGTAGTTGGTGCCAAGCCTATCTTATATTTTTAACCTGAACCACACTCTAGGCTAATTCAGCAGACGACAAACTGGTGATATTTTTCTTGTTTTTCCTAGAAAACAGGATTTGAATTTTCATGTAAGACAATTTGCAGGAAATGTCAAATCCTGTTTTCTAGGAAAATTACGAAAACTATTTCAACATGTAGTCTGCTGAGAACATTACCCAGAGTGCTAAGCGTTAAACAGGATGTGGGAAGGAATCTCTTTCGACCACCTTAAATGGGAATGAAACACTTTCAGGGGAGGTAACCCTGTTAAAATTATTTTTGTCTCACCTTTCGAAAAGGGTCTACTCAAAAAGGAAATAATTTGCTCCCGGATGGAGCAAGTTCTTTCTGTTTAGAGTAGATCCCTTTTCAGAAGGGTCTTGGTTTGCAAAAATCTAAACAAACAAAATTTATCTTCCCTGTTTGAAATAACGGAAAATCTACCAAGTGTATCCCGTCCCCTTAACCCATTTACACCGAATGGACTCTTCTACCTCAACTCTTTCGAAAGGTCCATTTCTAATACAAGGGATGTCTAGTCAGTTATTATCATTAAAAACTTTTCTAGAATTTCTTGTATTTAATGCAAACGGTATAGATCCTGATCAGACGCCGCGATATGCGGCGTCTAATCTGGGTCTACACTGTTTGCCTATGTCCCTTTTACTGGACGTAGCGCATAAATGGGTTCATTTGCTGGTTTAGGGTCCCCGCTGCATTCCACATTTTCACTCAACAGCGAGATATTTTATCATGTGAAAGAGAACTGTTGATGAGCGATTCTTGTCCCATGAATTCGTCGTCCTTTCCTGTTCTAGTAAACTGACACCTCTGGTTTTGGATTTTTTACTTATTCAGTACCACTAAAATTGTTATTCTATCACTGGGCTCAGTTTTATCGTAGACATAATGCAGGATCAAAAGGTTTGGTGAAGTCATGACATATTAACATATACAAAAGTTCCGTGCATGACCGTCAAGAGAGAGTCTATCATCGATTCATTTAATCTGAATTTTAACCAAAGAAGAAAGCGTCGCAGATACTAGGGACAGCTATTCAAATAAGTGCGAACAGGATCAGTCCTGATCAGACAGGCGCTACCGTCTAACATAGTGCTACACCTTTTCCGTTGTGTTTCTGACTGTTATCTTTATTTATTTATTTTTTCTTCGAAATAATGACATATGTAAAGAACATAAAGACATGACAGTCTGTTCAAGTGTAAATAGGTAAGCAACACTAGATTTACGCATAAAACAATGTATATGTTTCAAAATGATCTTATCGAAATGTTTTGAATTTACATGCGAAGTGGTTTAATTACAATGAAGTGAATTTATTTATATAAGTTCCTAAACAGATTTTGACGTTTTATCATGAATACTCATGTTTGTGTGGTAAGCTGAGAAACTGGTTTGAAACTACCGACGGTTCATCACGGAAATTTACACGTGTTGACCTGTCCAATTTGGAGGACGGGGTATTATTTATTAAGGTGATGAATACACATTATTTTGTACAAGAGAAACGACTTTTGTGACTTCCTATTTAGTTTTCCTCACACCAAGTCCGATTGAAAAAGGATCAGCTCCAAAGGGAAAGAATTTTCTCCAACAGGGAGCAAATTCTTTCCCTTTAGGGTAGCACCCTTTTTCCAGAAGAGAGGTAAATCAGTTTTGACAGAGTTGCTCCTCTGAATGTGTATCAATTCCTTAAATATGAAACTAGAAACACGTCAAACAAAACAAAAAACAAAAAACAAAAAAATAAATAAATAAAATAAAATAAAATAAAATAATATAAAATGTATCATAGACTCACATTTAATATAAAGCTCGTTATCCCAATTCTGTTAGGAAAATATGACAATTTAGATGAACAGTATCTGTCCCCTCGAAATTGAGCTCGGTCCTCTTGAAACCGGAATAAAATGTTCATATGAGGCACCCGGTGATTCCTAGGTATTTTCTTACTTATAGAAGTTACCTTCACACAGAAATTCAGGATGTAGTACTGTTATGCTTCAGTGAAGATATCGGTATACTATTGTAAGCCCGTAAGTTTTCATCAAGAAAACATGCCTATATAATTTTGACCCCCTTAAACCTCACTTTTATATAATAAAACTGGGGTTTACAAGGGGTATAAATTATTTTTCTAATTTTTGCTCAAAACATAGTGTGGGTATTCGTTAGAACCACCTAGCCGAGGCGGTTCTAACGAGTACCCACAATCTATGTTGTGAGTAGAAATATGAAAAATATCAGAGTTTTTTTTTTTTATCTGAGAATTTTCCTTTTTTAGTTTTTGGAGGTGAAATTTTCTATATATTTGAATAGGCATGTTTTCGTAATGTTTTTTTTTTTTTTTTTTTTTTTTTTTTAATGAAAATAGTGTACAACTCGGAACGCCGCGAAATTCGTGGGCGAGGGGTGTTGGTTTTCTTTTTTTTCTTTTTTTTTTTTTTTTTTTCATTATACTTCACGAACAGACGCGATGAGATCGAGTCTGCTATTTGCCTGCTTTAGAGTTTCCAAGTCACCATTTCAGATTATTATTTAAATGAATACAACCAGGCCGTGATTTCAGTACTGGCCTAAAGTATTTGGACAGCGTAGACCCACAATAGACATCACAAGACGCGGATTTACACTATTTGCCACTCATCCAGCAGTATATATATATATATCGTCACGTTTCTGAGTGGAGTATAGAGTAAGCAAAGTAACTGTAAAGTACATCTATCCGTTAAAATCCTCCAGTTTATGAAAAAAAAGTTTTAATTCCAAATATCAGGAGAAATTATTATAAATTCGAGTTATTTTCGAAAATTTAATTTATTGACAAAAAAAAAAAGTTTTAACAAATCTTTTGTTGTCTATTGAAACAGCGATTTCAAACTATACCAATTTAGATTTGAAGCAAAATCAAAACATCACACAACCCAACGCAAATGCTTAATATGTGTAAGTTGTGCAAAATTATTGTTATTGGAAACTTAAGCCTTTGGATCTATATTATTATTCATAAATTTGTGAAGAAATAACGTCCGAAAATTCTTTTTTTATTTCATGTTTTATTTCTTTCTTTATTTCTTTATTTATTTATGTATTCAATTTTTTATCTATCTATTTATTTTTCAATAACAAACAGATGGTATAACGTTTAATATATATTTGAAGGTCTTTTTACATCTTTTTTTGCAAAGGAAGATTTTATGATTTATTTCTATTTTAATGAAATATTTCAAATTTGATTTGCTACTTTTCAACCTGTTACAGTTGTTGATTACTGCTCTCTCTCTCTCTCTCTCTCTCTGACGCACATCAGAACCCCTCAGTGAAACCAGACTCAGGCGCCCCGCCTTAGTGGTAGACAGCTATGCTTGGTAGCTCGCACATGGCGTCTGTTGCTACCGAAGCTTTACAAATCATTTTAATTCAATTTGTTTGAATTTAATCAAGTGATGAAAAGTTGTGCTTATCTGTGTAAAGGGTTAGTCGCTGCATCAACGTTGCTTATATGACCTGTGTATTTCGTCATTTTTGTTAACCCTTGTCCTGCTGAACCCGGATATACCCAGCCTTTGCAAACATTATAGATCCAACTGAAGAAGCCAACTGATCTGGATCTGCACTGTTTGCCAATTAGAATGTGAATTTGTATCAACAACCTGGATCATGTAATCTGATTGGCTGAAAATTAGCAGTGTGGTGTGGCATCTTAATTTATTCAGCATGACAAGGGTTAAGTTTGTGTTCCACACGGTTCTTTGAGTGGCTAACAAAGCTCCTGATCTGGGCTTGCGCTTTTCGCATATGCCAGAAGTTTCCTCATGTCATGACGGGGCTCAGTAGTATATATTGAACATACCATATTTATCCTAAATATTGGAACACATTATAATTCCTTACTATACCTCGTAACAGTTTAACAGTATGTTCTTAAAGAAATGATCCTTTAGAGCAGTTACACGCGCGCACGCACGCACGCATACACACACGCGCGCGCGCTTTCGCACGCACACACCACACACACACAGACAAACTCAGACAGACAGACAGACACACACACACACACACAACTTAAGTTTCGAAGTTTTCTGGGCTAGTCTATGCTAATCACGTGTCTAAAAAATTTGGATGAACGGCAAACTGTGTAAGCCTGGTCAGCGGCGTCTGGTCTGGGTCTATACTATTGCTCAGGTCTGTCTATCCGATTACTTAGGATTATTACGCCGGGTTATTACGATTCAGAAATAACAAGTACTGCCTTCTGAGAAAGATCCTTGATCCATTCACCTGAGTGATAAAATCTGACTCGGTGAAATTGAACCTTTTTGTTTGTTTGTTGCATGCTGGGTAATTTTGCATGTTTTTTGTCGTCTTTGGATTTTTTTTTTCTTTTTTTCAAAAAACATCTTTCTGGAGTGTCGAACAGTTTGGACCCAGATCAGCCTCGACGTTTTGTCGGGCCTGGAACTGGGTCCAAACTGTTTGCAAAGGTTATCAACAGACGACAACAGTCGCCACAAGCGGGGAAAGAGTTAATTTGGTATAATAAGTGAACCTCAAAAACCATTGACAGACGTAACAGCACTTTGTACCTAATTTGACACAGACTTGTTATTATGGTTAAACTGACGGGAGGAGTGTGTGTCTGTGTGTATCGGGGGAGGGGGGTTCTGTAATGATCAGTTGTTTTTAAATCAAACTGCAGTTAAAATATGACCAATAGAGAAAAATTGTAAATTAAACAAAATAAAAAAAAAAGAAAAAAAGAAAATAAAAGAAGATCCTCAGCTATTTCATAGAGCTGTTGGACTCAATAATATACACGTGCTTGTTTCCGATTCTACTAAATATTAAAATTCATTATGTCGCAAATATTTGAATTAACGTGGCTTTGATATCCTCTATTTATTGTTGATAATAATTTTGTGATTTGTCTTATTTTTCAGATTTTTTCCATGTGAACTTGATAAGTACTTTGGGGAGTTGCAGAAAACACCGTGTGTTGGACTATAGTGCTGAAGTTTTTAATGTTCTATAGTGCTGAAGTTTTTAATGTTCCAGAAAATTATAGATTCTGTTTTAAATGTGGAGGAATTAATAGTGGACACTAAAATAAACCAAAAAATCTTTACAAACTAAAGCAGTGACGCGATTAACTGAATAAGGCCACAATAAATTTAAAAATAAATAAATAACCTGACTGATAATCCTTTTACGATGTTCTGCTTTCACTGTCCTCCGAGTCTTCACCCAGCGTCACGACCCCTGGGGATGGACTTGCCGTTTCAGACTCACCCATCATGTAAGTATAAATATATTTCATAGTCCACCCATCATGTAAGTATAAATATATTTCATAGTCAGTATTGTTGACAGTATATACTAATGCACACATTAAATGCCCTCACCAGACTGCGGATGCGTGTACTTTTTTTTGTTTGCGTTGAGGTTTTAAGGCCCAGTCAACCCATTAGGGTCATGTCGACCATGTCGCGGTCAGTTTACCTAACCACACTTTATCCTGGGCAGCTATTATCATCTTAGGCGGTTAACCAATACTTGTGCACATTCTTTCATCAAAAACTGATGTCTCGCCGGATGCATGTACTGCTCTAGACTTGAATCACAACTGCAGCAGATGACAGTTTGATTTTTTATACCCCCGGCATACGAAGTCTGCAATGGGGGTATATAGTTTTTGTCTTTTCTGTGTGTCTGTCAGTCTGTCTGTCTGTCTGTTTTTTTTGTTGTTGTTGTTGTTTTCGTGTTTTAAAGAGAAAATAAAGATTGCCATTTCATGTGAATCGTCTACTAAGCAGCAGATGATTCATATGAAATAACAAACCTTGTTTTCTCTTAAAAATAAAACAAAAATCAAAGTGTCGTTTGGAAACATGGTACGGTTCATATACCGTATTTACCCTGAGTATTCGGACAACTCAACTCCTTACCATACCTGTACTAAATTTTGAACAAGTACAATTTACTACCCCAATGTTGTGTCTAAAAATTGCTGGATCAGTTGCAAACAGAGTATACCTGATGAGACGCCGGCGGCGTCTCATCTGGGTCTACACTGTTTGCTCAGGCCTGTCTGTCCGAATACCTACGGTAAATACGGTAAACCTGTCCACGAGCTTCACCATGAGAAAATGTGTCTGCGAACTGTAAAGGTCCAGCTCTGCCAACAAAGCCATACACAGGAATTTTGCTGTCTGCCAATATGTTCTACGATACCCAATAATTATGTAAGCAGACAGTGAAGGCCCCTATCTATTGCGCGGTTGGACATTCTTATCGGGGTTTTAACTGTCTGCTTATGACCTGAACACACCTTGTTCCATGATGCGGTTTACACACAAAGTATGTCAGAGGAACCACGCCAGAAAAATAAATGTCTTTGATAAGTTCGTGTATATACTGTAATACCAAAAATTAATCGACTTTTTCTAAAATTCCGTTGTCTTTATACATATAGATCTAGTATTTTAGGCACGAAAAAAAAATAAAAATAAATGAATAAAAATCAAATTAAATAAGTGCACTGCGTCTGCTGAATTGATTCCAGTAAAAAGAACACTGTTATGCAGTAATAAAGAAATGCATTTTTGTAATACATGTACTTAACGATGTCACATTAGAATGGCATCATTTTAAAATGACTGGTCGTATTAAAATAGCGTTTCCGATGACGTTACCATCGACAATAACGGTAAACTTAAAACTGATGACCTATTTGATGTATTATTATCATTATGTTTTTGTCAGAAAACTATAGATTACAGTATCAAATAATAAAAGTATATTGCACGACTCGAAGGGTGCCCTAAAATTATCTTGTGTGTCCGTCCAAAAATGTGTGGTCAGTTTGCGAAAATGTGTGGTCAGTGAACGAAAATGGCCATGTCGCTGAAACCGTTGAAAAGATTTTGATAATTTCTGGCGTACTGATAGATACCAATAAGATCTAGCCAATGGATTTCCGGAGTGCCAGAAATAATTGACCGAGGCTTTGCCGAGCATAATATATATATATATATATATATATATATATATATATATATATATATATATATATATATGTGTGTGTGTGTGTGTGTGTGTGTGTGTGTGTGTGTGTGTGTGTGTGTGTATGGAGAGAAAGAGAGAGAGAGAGAAAGAGAGAGAGAAAGAGAGAGAGAAAGGCTCATACTGGTTGATACCATCTACAGCTAAGCAAATTGACTTCCCGAGTGCCCGATTTCACTGCACGAGGATTTATCGAGCATAACAAAGTAAAACTGAGAAAATGGCCATAACGCTTGAACGTTCTTGTATATTTTGTTATTATTATTATTATTATTATTATATTACATATAGATTGATACCATCTACATCTAAGCAATTGTTTGGGATATTGATAAATACCAGCATGATCTACCCAGTGGTCTTGTACTCAGTATTAGCTTATTGCTTCGGGCAAGTCATGGCACGGTAGCCTGTAGATAGGTTGTCTGAGCCTGTTTGAAGTAGCTTCATAGTTTTGAAAGGCCATAAAACAAAATTGTCACATCATCGTATGGACTGTGTTTTGATCTTTTAATATGCAAACAGTAAATGCACTGATCAGCGTGTACAAAGTCTGATCAGCATTTTTGCTGTTCGCTGCTTGGCTACCATAATTAATAAAAGTGCAGTATACACACACTTATGTATCTGATGGGCTTCTGAAGCTGATTGAGCAAAGTTTTGTCTTACCTGGTCCTGAGACCTGGTCGCACACTCCCAAAGATAGGTTTTCTCGTCACAAGGCTATTTTTGATGCATACGGGTATAATATGCCATTCATTACCACATCACCAGTTTTCGTTGACTCTTTCCCCGCTAGTGGCGACTTTTGTCGTCTGCTGATAACCTTTGCAAACAGTTTGGACCCAGATCAGGCCCGACATTTTGTCGGGCCTGATCTGGATCCAAACTGTTTGACACTTTGATGGTATTCCTGAAAAATGTTTTTGAACAAGTTTGAAAAATCCACAGACAAAAAAGCATGCAAAATTACCCAGCATGCATGCAAAGAGTTAAAACAAAAGGTAGCAGAGGATTTAAGTGATCGAGGTGCATGTAAGGTTGCAACAAATCAACAATTTAAACTGGAATTATTACTGGGACTACCTTTGTCACCGAAAATCAGGTGTCACTTTGTGTACAACTTGGGACGGCCGGCCTCGGTGGCTAAGTTGAATGCGCCGTCCGACTGGAGACAGGAGGTCGCGGGTTCAACCCCCGCCGAGGTCGGCAACATTCTTTCGTGGAGACTGATCATGAAATATTTTCTTCGGCCATTCTCTCCCTTCCGCTGATTCAAGAAGGGCAGTTGTCAGTTTCTGGCGAAAGAATGTGCACAATACTGGTTAACCGCTTAGAGGACTAAGTCTGCCCAGTAAACGTGTGGTTAGGTAAACTGACCGCGCTCGACATGACCCCATTGGGTTGACTGGGCCGTAAAATCTCAACACACACAAAACAACTGGCGACGAGTTTAGTCACAGAGATTTGTCGCAGTAAATCATTAAATGAAACGTGATATCCTTGATTAAACACGTGATCGGTGTACACTGTGGTCAGTCTCATTATGA
This sequence comes from Anodontia alba, assembly GCA_964016985.1. Taxonomy (NCBI): domain Eukaryota; kingdom Metazoa; phylum Mollusca; class Bivalvia; order Lucinida; family Lucinidae; genus Anodontia; species Anodontia alba. The sequence continues at coordinate 24,579,647 of OZ024822.1, read as the reverse complement.
CGGCTGTGAGATATGGTCCTAAAGTGTTATTGCGACAAATCGGTTATTGCATGTTTTAAATTTTTCGCTTGACGGCTCGAAAATTAAAACTATGCAATAACCTACACGTACACAGGTCGCACAAGCCTTATTGTAGGTTTTGTCGTACGCTGGCTCAAATTTATGCTTCTCAGTGCGAGAAGGGCACTTATGTCAAATGTGGGCAAGACTGGTTCAGATCCACCTGCGCATCAACGCAGTCTTATCAGGGATATCGTTGTCCCCTTACAGTATGAGTGAATACTGTAAAATACAGTCAAACCTCCTTATCTCGAACTCGCTTTTTTTCGAATTACCGCTTATCTTGAAGTGAAAATCTTGTCCCTGTTTTAACATGAAACTATGACATCAGGTAACAAAATAATGTGGAAAAGAGGAGCAACCTAAGGAGCAATTTCTCCTCTTTTCCACATTATTTTATATATATATTTCTAACTTCAGGAGTCAAATTACATATTCATTTGTTAAATGTGGTTATTCAATTTATTGTTTTCCTCACTCTCTCAACCCTGATATGTCGAGGTACGGATATCTCGAAGTGTTTCAGTGAGTCCCTTGGAATTCGAGATAACGAGAGTCGACTGTATATCGATGAAAAGAGAAAGGCATGATCAGACTGCGCAGATGCATGGACTGATCTTGGCCTTATTTGACTAAATGTGCAATTAGCCCTTTTATCGCATTACGCAGGGTATAATTAGATTGTCCATTGTGTTGCAGTGTATCTGGTTTCACCATTTGTCTTTCCTTTGTAGCCGCCCGAACAATGAAACAGCAGTTTATGAGATTTGAATTCCAATAAATCTGGTCACAAAACCCGAACTCCCAAGAAACAGGATGTTCAACTTGTTATGTTAGCTCTTTAATCAGATTATACTCCAATCAATCGACGGCTTTAATTACTAAAATGCAATTACTTGTATTTCATAGTGACTCTTAGCGGAAACTGTTCTGAAAGAAACTGCTTGCATATGCTGTTACCAATGTACACTTATATTGAATACGTGCAAATATAAGAGACGTACCTCAAGAAAAAGTGAGCCCCGCGAAGACTCAGATCAGCCTGCGCATTTGCGCAGGCTGATCTGAGTCTTCGTAGGGCGCTCTTTGGATAGCGAAAGAACCCAGAGTTCTCCATTCAGACAATTAAGACTCTGATCAGACGACACGGATGCGCAGATTTATCGGGGTCCTCACAGGGCGCGCCAATATGGAGGTACATTATCCCAAAGTGTGGCTCATGTGTTTACGAATTTAGTTTTGATCTGTGATAATAAAATATTTTACTGACTTTTGAGAAGTTATTGTTTGCATTTTTGCATTTTTACCCGTTTCCATCAAGATAATTCAATCCCTTTTGAATTTATATTGGCCTAGAACTCCATATTTGTGCACAACTCAATAAAGCAATAGCATCCTGACTGAACATCGTCTTGTAATTGTGATCATTTATCGTAAACTTTTACCACTGTATACATCTATTTAACCATAGGCGATAATAATAGGCTTTTGTAATGAGCCGTCTCATCAGGATCTACGCTGTTTGATATTCAGTCTTTCAACTTTACATATAAACTTATTGCTAATATTATAGTTTGTTACAAAAACAAAGCAGACGACAAATGTCGTCTGAAATTTGGCGCGGAAAGACTTGATCCACTTGGTAAATTTTCCATCATTTTGTTTTACCTTTTTACTTTCTTGCAAACCAAGCCTCTTCTGAAAGGGACCTACCTTGGAATTAAATTCTTTCCTTTTACAGTAGACCCCATTTCCATCACGAAAACCCGCCTATATAATTTTAATCCCCTTAAACCCCACTTTTATACAGTAAAACTGAGGTTTACAGGGTATACATTATTCTTCTTATTTTGCTAAAAAAACATAGATTGTGGGTACTCGTTAGAACTGCCTCGCCGAGGTGGTTCTAGACTGGTATCAGTCTGTTAAATAGAGCAGTTTCATAAAAACAAATTCACTTATAAACTGCAAAACATATACACTAATATAATGTTCTCAAGTAATGTCTGATTTAACACCTGTATTTTAGATAAGGGGCAAATAATACATAATTTCTATAGGTTTACTTTAGTTGTGTACCTTGTTTTTTTAGAACTACTCAAATGCAGGGCCTGATTGCCAGGCTAAGGTGGTTCTAACGAGTACCCACAATCTATGTCTGGAGAAGAAATGTGAAAATATCAGATTTTTTTTCTGAGAATTTTTTTTTTTTTTTTTTTTTTTTTTTTTTGGTTGTTAAATTTTCAATAGATTTGAATATAGGCGTGTTTTCGTAATGTCAGAAGGAAAATCAATTTTAACAGTTGTCGCCCTTGAAAGTGATGCAGTCCCTTTAACCCTTGTCCTGTTGAACCCGGATATGCCCTGCCTTTGCAAGCAGTGTAGATCAAGAAGCCAACTGATCTGGATCTACACTGTTTATTATTTACTATGTGACTGTGTATCAACAACCTGGCTCAAGTAATCTGATTGGCTGAAAATTAGAAGTGGGCGAGGGATCTTAATTTATTCATGACAAGGGTTAAGCAGTCAAACATACAAGATCTTTACATACGATCATGGAAAGGAGAGTTATACATGTATTTGCATTGCTTTACCAAGCTGAATCATACTGATTATGCAAAATTTAGACGTGTTATGACAGGCTTCTATGCTGCCATCATTGTCTTATGGCATGGAAACGGAAGAACATGCTTATATGACCTTTATATAATGGTCTGAAAGAAATCTGTGTGACTCTTTACTCTGCGATTTAACCCTTCTCTTGCTGAACAGGACATGCTCTGTCTTAGCAAACAGTGTAGATCCAGATCAGTTGGCTTCTGAAGAAGCCAACTGATCTGGATCTACACTGTTTGCCATTAAGTATGTGAATTTATAACAACAATCTGGATCAAGTAATATGATTGGCTAAAAATTAGAAGTGGGCTTGGCATCTTAGTTCATTCAGCATGACAAGGGTTAAGGTTGGGCAAAATATACAAACAGTAGGCTTGTTAGTATGATTCCTTCATAAGGCCAACAAATAAAAGCATAGTTGTATCACTGAATTTTCTTATTTTCATGGGTATGTATCTGTAGGATTTTCGGGATAGTTCTTCTTTTTTTCGCTAAAATTCTAGCTTTATATGGTTGAAAACACGCTTTCTAACTGGTAGGCGTCTTTTCATGCATAAATTTCGAGGCTCAAAATTCTTTTAAAAATAGTTTGAATGCTGCGTTCAGTTTGTTATGAATATCTGTAAGAACGAGTATATGAATTGTCTTTCTCTGCTGCCAACAAATTTAAAATTTACGAATAAAAAGAGACGATGTACTTGTCAGCTGTCAAACAACCTTTTTGGATAGAACAAGATATAATATGTCCTAAGCTGCCAAAGTCTCTGAATAGACTTCTTTGGCAGTCTTCCGAGTCTTCCGAGCAGTCTTCCAGTAGTCTAACGGCATGTATTTTTAATGGCCAAATCGTTTCCTAATAGAAGTAACTGTCGTTCTTCAACGTCCAAGCAGCTTCTCGAATACAGTCAGTAAACGTCTGTCAAACAATTTAAACTGATCGCATAGCCGACTTTGTCAGTTGCTGTCAAACAATCAAACCTGGTCGAATAGCTTTCTTTGTCAGCTGTTGTCAAACAAACAGAACTGGTCGCATAGAAGTCTGTGTCAGTTGCTGTCAAACAATCAAAACTGGTCGCGTAGTTGTCTTTGTCAGGTGTTGTCACACAATCATAACTGGTCGCGTAACTTTTTGTCAGCTGCTGTCAAACAAACAGAACTGGCCGCGTAGTTGTCTGTGTCAGTTGCTGTGAAACAATCAAAACTGGTCGCGTAGTTATCTTTTTCAGGTGTTGTCAAACAATAAAAACTGATCGCGTAGTTGACTGTGTCAGTTGCTGTCAAACATTCAAAACTGGTCGCGTAGTTATCTTTGTCAGATGCTGTCAAACAATCAAAACTGGTCGCGTAGTTGTCTTTGTCTGCTGTTGTCAGACAATCATAACTGGTCGCGTAACTATCTTAGTCATCTGTTGTCAAACAATAAAAATCCTGGTCACGTAGTTGTCTTTGTCAGCAGGTGTCAGTCAAAACTGGGCGCCTAGTTGTCTTTGTCAGTTGCTGTCAAACAATCAAAACTGGTCGCATGGCAGTCTTTGTCAGTTGCTGTCAAACAATTAAAACTGGTCGCGTAGTTGTCTTTGTCAGCTACCAAGTCAAGTCTCGGAATTGTGTGTCTTTGTGAATTGCATAACTCAACAAATCTAATTTTGTAGCAATTTAATCTTTAGCATAATTTTGTAACTCAATTTTAGCAGTTACAAAATGCAAATGACACTTAAAATAAACGCGTTTTCATCAATTTGAAGTTTAAGCATTACAACTTTTTCTTAAAATTCATTATCCAGTATGCATCAGCATTCATTACTTCGAGTATGACAACCAAGCCACTTCTAAACAGTTAGATTGTTATATGAACTGAACTCTTTATTTTATTAAATGGGAAATTTGATATTGATCGTAGTAATTCTCTCCCTTCCGCTGATTCAAGCAGGACAGTTGTCAGTTTCTGGCGAAAGAATGTGCACAAATACTGATTAACCGCTTAGAGGACTAAGCCTGCCCAGGAAAAGTAGGCAATCTGACTGCGCTCGACATGACCCTAATGGGTTGACTGGGCCGTAAAACCCCAAATCAATCATGGGCAATTTGAACCGGTTTACTAAGTGAAACTTAGTGGAACTGGACATACTTGGTAGAAATTTCGTCATATTTCACAAGATAGACGAATTTTGGCTTCCTGTTTGCTAACTGCACACCAACCCCGTTCAGAAAATATGTCGACTCTAAAAGGGAAGAATTTGCTCCCAAGAGGAGCATTCTTTTTTCCTTTTAGAGTAGATCCTTTTCAGGAGGGAAGCAAATTATTTTTGAAGAGTTGCCTCTCTTTAACGTGTAGTTATTTCCTTTAACCCATTTATGCCGAGTGGATTCGTCTACTTGAACTCTTTGGACAGGTTCATTTTCTATATAAGGGGTGCCTGGTTAGTTTTTATTATTGTCATGTTTTCTAACAATATCTGAACTTAATGCAAACAGTGTAGACCCAGATCAGACGCCGCGTTCTACGTCGTCTTATCTGGATCTACACTGTTTGTTAATGTCACTTTTTATGGGACGCTCAGCTTGTATGGGTTAAATTAGTTACCAGTGAAGCAGATTACTTTGACCGAAACAGTTACACACATCTTTGAAACTATATGTAGTCAAATCTTTGTTTTGACAACCCAGGATATTTTCATGAGTCAAATGCTGTATTTTCTTGGAAGCTCGTCTCATACGAGGAAATGTTCATGAGTCAAATGCTGTATTTTCCTGGAAGCTCGTTTTATACCAGGATATTTTCATGAGTCAAATGCTGTCTGTATTTTCTTGGAAGCTTGTCTTATACGAGGATATTTTCATGAGTCAAATGGTGTATTTTCTTGGAAGCTCGTCTTACACGAGAGTTTTATTACATTTCGGTCTTATATATATATATCAAACGTCCCTTTTTCTTTTCATTTCCAACCCAGCTCACTCCTGGAATTGCTAAGTTATTGTCTATGAAAAACTACTAACGAACATTGAAAAGTAATTCCGGTAATTTTGTTAGTTAGTCCTATTTAGCTGATTAAAGCGAATCACGCTTTCAAATTTAGTTCTGTAATTCGATTACTGTGTAGAGATTCTGACTTTTAAACCCACCATAGATTCGTTATTGTTTTAAGCCTGAAAGTGCGTCAGATTGACATGGGAAATCTTTCAGCTAACTAAGTTAAATTTAACTACCGTGAGACGTGGAGAAAAGAAGTAATTCAATTACTTGACGCTTAAATACACAAAATCGCGAAATAAGGAACAAAACTTGCATGCATAAACGGTGTACATGAACCAAAACAACTAATGTTAATGCAATCAAACTGGGAATTACAGTGTTAATGTTATTTTCTTGAAGTATAAGTTTATGAATAGAGAGCGTTATACGAACGATCATTTTCTAACTTATTAACCTATTTATGCCAAGTGAACTCTTCAAACCAAAACTCTTTGGACCAATCCATTTCCAACAGAAGGGGTGTCTGATTTGTTTTTGTCAATATTCTATAGAAATTGTATTTAATGCAAACAATGTAGACCCTGATCAGACGCCGCAACTTTCAGCTTCTGATATGGGTCTACATGGTTTGCCAACGTCCCTTCTATGGGACGATTGGCATAAATGGGTTAACCCTTCTCTTGCTGAACACGACATGCCCTGCCATTTGGGAGAAGAATTCTATAAGGACTCGTGCTTTCGTTCTAATCCCTCCTTTATTTGTGATATTTATGTGTGTATCTTTGGATCTTTTTGTACTATTAATGAAATAAAATGTGTTTAAACCAAATGGGTTAACTGTGCTCAATCTGTTCACCATTCATCACGAAAACATGCCTATATAATTCTAACCCCCTTAAACCCCACTTTTATATAGTAAAACTGGGGTTTACAGGGGTATACATTATTTTTCTTATTTCTGCTCAAAAACATAGATTGTGAGTACTCGTTAGAACCGCCTCGTCGAGGCGGTTCTAACGAGTACCCAAAATCTATGTTTTGAGCAGAAATAGGAAAAATATCAGAGTTTTTTACCTGAAAAATTTCGGCTTTTGGAGGTGACATTTTCTATATATTTGAATAGGCGTGTTTTCGTAATGTTTGCGAGTCTTATAGGACAAAATATTAGAATAAATAAGTGAGCTCTGTATATGTCTTAATAACTATATAAGAAGAATGAGCGTTAACATCTATGTGAGCAACATGTACAATAAAACTTCAATGACTCGAACACCGATAGCTCTTTTACCGTGGTTGATTCGAACTCGATTTTGCGTCCCTAGTCTTCCGATAGCTCAAGAAAACAAATATTTAAGGATATATTTTTTTTTATTATTTTGAAAATGTATGTTTTGCGTACTCAATAGAATATGTATACTCAACATAACATTATTTATAGAAGATCGAAAAGATCCCTAAATTATCCCCATTTGCCTCCTGACCTCCCAGCTAGCATTCTACGTAAATCTACATCGGGCCGTCAGCTACCCTGACGGCCCGATGACGGCCCGATATAGATTTACGTAGAATGCTGACCTGGCGCTATGATTAACCCTCAGTAGCTCAAACTACCAAACCTAGAACATGCATAGAACAAATTTCTGTGGTAAAACAGTATTAAAGGAATGCGTAGAACAAATTTCTGTGGTAAAACAGTATTAAAAGAACGAGAAAATGGATGTTACAAGGCGATTGCTCTTTGTGGAGATTCAACTTTATTCATTATTATTTATGTACATCCCAGCAGGCACACAGCATCAAAATGACGTCGTATCAACGTCGATGCGACGTGATCATCAAAATGACGTCGTTTCAATGTCGATGCGACGTGATCACGTCGCATCGACGTTGATACGACGTCATTTTGACGTTGTGTGCCCACTGGGATATTGATATTTTTAACACTTACCACGCTGTGGTCGGATTCAGCAGACGACAAATTGGTGACATTTCAAAATGTCGTCTGCTGAAATTTTTACCCAGCATGCAAAGTGTTAATTGGGGGTGGTTGGGTGGTGCAAAGGTGTCATGTATCTTACGTCACCGGAGCGTCCAACGGATATTGGCTTACAGTTGGGCAGGGCCTGCTATCTTTGTAGCAGGTAAGGGTAGAGGGGGAATGTTTTTATTTCTTCTGTTTCTTCACTTTCAGTCCTGTTCCTCTTTCTTCCCTGTCCCTCTCTTTCATCTCTTCTACTATCTCTTCTATCTCTTTTCTCACTTCCTCTGGGAGACGACACGAAATGACCCACAAGGGTTGAAGTGTCGTTAAACCCCAACACAAAACAAAAGTGTTAATAGCATTATATGTCATTAACCTATAAAGCGTTAAGTAAATTTGAAGCAGACGATGATTCAAAAATAGATTTTGTTATTTCTTCAGAGAAAATACAAAGTAAGACTTGACGTTTCATGTCTAGCAGACAATTCGAATGAATTGTGAAAAATACAAGTGAAGGTACCCAGGAAATGCCACAATCACGAGGTACAGTCTGCTCAAGGCACCAAAAGAAGGAGAGATACAGAACAAATAATGACAAAACAAACCACCGACGCACAAACAAAGAAGACTGACTGTAATAGAGGAACCGCCCAGGAACGGTCAGTACGAAAATTATTGAAGGTGTGTGTGTGTGTGTGGGGGGGGGGGGGGGGGGGGGGGGGAGGGTAGGGAGGGTGGAGGGGTCTAAATATTCAGTATATATTGAGCAAGCGCAAGACAAAACCTATTAGACTTGTGCGACCAGCGAAGACTCAGATCAGCCTGCGCATCCGCGCAGTCTGATCAGAGTCTTCGCTGATCGCATGTACCTTCTACAGCCTCGAGCTATCCAAAAAGTAATGAATGAGAACTCTTGCCATACAGGGTGGCAGTACAGGCTGATCTGAGTCTTTGTTGGTCACAAAGGTCTTATTGTTGGTTTTGTCATATCATGCCTAAGTTATGTGAAAGTTTGTTTTGTTTTGTTTTTCTTTCTTTTTTTCAAAGTCTCGTCTACTGTAGCAGAGAATTACGGTTTAAGAATTAATAATTCTTTTGTATATCCATAACTAACAATTACTTTGTAGATACGTAGCCTTTGAAAGCCATTGATGACCTTTGGCTAATGGAGAGTTAATCAAGTTTAGATTAGCAGCGTTATTGATGGGCATACGACATAGGCATTAAAGTATTATTAGCATCATTTAGAAGGTCAATATTTGATTATGAATATAATTGATAACACACAATATGGGCCACAAGGGAGAAGGGAAACACGGATATAGTATCCCAGAAGGGGCTGCCAACACTAATGTTGATTGTTACTTAATGCCAAACGCATCAACGGTCCCTTCTGAGATCTGCGTTTATTCCTGAATTTACTATATTAACGCTGGACATGCCGGGTAAAAATTTCAGCAGACGACATTTTGAAACGTGTTTTCCCCCCTTATTTTTCCTACAAAAAAATAGGCTTTGAATTTCATGCAAAGGACCTATTTTCTATACTCATTTTGGGGCAATTTGCATGAAAGGTCAAAGCCTATTTTCTGGGAAAAATAAGAAAAAAAATATTATAAAATTGTCGTCTTCTGAATTTTCCCAGAGAGTGGTAATGGTTAAATATGATCCTCTGCAATCGCCCAAGAACTGTTCCTTATGTGGACAGCGAAACCTCAGACACCTTAGGCCTCCGCTAATACTGATCAAGGTGCATGCTATTTACAGTGGCACATATGCATGCTATTTACATGGCTGAATAAATTTGTTATGTTACATACTGCAATGTATGTACCACGCGATGTTACTGAAAGGCCGAAAGTCTGAAATGGTTGGAGCTGTCGCATAAATGGCTTTGATGTAAGGTTTCGTATTCCTAGCATCACAGTATGTCCACTACGTTGAAAGTAACTACTGTGTACAAATGTAAACAATATTATTGCATGAAAAGCAGTGTTGCACGTTATTAACAGCCGTGCATTAACCGGCGAAAAGCCGTGTATTAATAAGGCAATTCACGCGCTGTTAATGCACGGCAACGCAACTTTTAATATGCTCGTACCGGGGCCACAGATTTACTGCTGCTACGAGATGTTTACTGCCCGATCTGAGTATTAGCTTTTCAGCCCATTCTCTAGTTGCGAAACCCCACACAAATTACCCTGCACACTAATCTTAAATGTTTACATCAACCAAAGCCACTATGTGAATTTAACAACGACAAATACTGTAACTTATTTTTTCGCGGGTGCAAAATTTGCCATTTCATGATTTTGAACGCATTTATGGATTAACCTGTGTGTTGATACCTATTTGCCGTTACAATCCTATTACAAATTACAGTGAAGCCACGTTACAACGAGACACCATTTGTTCCTGAAGACGTTGCCATTAAAATGAATTTGCTATTGTACAGAATACTTAATGAGCAGATTGATATGCACGAAAGGTCTTGTTTTGTTCTCTTTTTTCCATGGAACATATGATTTGGATATTTGTTAGAATAGCCTCAATGAAGCGATTCTAACAAATATCCTAATCATATGTTGCTTTCATGTATTAAATATAATATTCTTGTATCATTTGTGACTAACTGTTACCTCTTAAGCGAAGATTTAGTGCCAGTTAAAGTGTCATTTATAACGAATTCAGTCGTCCTATCGAATGTCAGGATAAAGAGGTTTGTCTGTATACAAATTCGTGTTTTAAGTAAACCGCAAAAATCGCGACTGTAGATACAGCGGACCATTTTAGATTTTAAGATTTTATGCAATAATAGCGATCGAACATGGTTTTTCAATGCATTAACATTCGCCAGGTCCCTTGGGAGGTGTTGAATACCGCGGCCTTCGGCCTCGGTTTTCAACACCTCCTACGGGACCTGACGAATGTTAATATATGAAAAACCATGTTTGATCCCTATAGTATAGAATATGTCCAGGAATATCCTCAATCACAGATCATAGCCTACCACTGACACCAAGAGGATGAGCAAACGAATGAAAACCATGACAGACAGTACACTAGACTGGTTCCTGTCTCTAGTGACTAAATATCTATTTTAATAATCCTGGGCCCGGTTGTTCAAAGCATCATTAGCTTAACGAGCTCGTTAAAGGTCAAAATGTTAACTGTTCTACTAAGTACAATCAAAATTCACAGTTATTTTTGCTGAAAAAATGTGAGTAGCAAAAGCTACTCACATTTTTTTTTCAGCAAAAATATTAGCGTATATGCCATATTTAATGATCAAAGTTTTAACGATACGTTAACTAACGACATCGTTAGTTTTGAACAACTGGGCCCTGTTTGATAAGTCCCGAAAATTAAACCAAAATAATATTATGACTATAAAGGCTGGCCACTAGACTAATCTTTATAGTCATTCATTAGACTAGTCTAGTGACCAGCCTTTATAGTCATGATATTATTTTAGTTTTGGTTTAATTGATTATTAAACAGGATTATTAGAATAAATATTTATTTTATTGCAAGCACTATATATCCGAAATAAATAAAAATGATATTTTCATACAGTCATGTTATTTTTACTCCTCGTTTCGGATTACTTCTGTTGTCTTCAGTTCAGTTGTTTCCCTAATAGATGCCGATCCCACTTCGTTTTTTTTTTTTTTTTTTTTTTTTAACTCCTCTAACTTCTCTGTTTCTGAGCAAAACTATCAAGTGTTGGTATGAATTTTCTTAAGTTAGTTAGAATATAAGGAACATTTTGTAACAAGATTATTTTGATTTGCCGAAACTTTTTTTTTTTGTCTCCCCAGCGCTTAATATGTTTAAAAGCACTGAACATCGACGTCATGACGTTCATGTATTGTTTGGCGACGTTAGTTAGAATCGCGCATTGGCGTGTAAATAATACCATAAAATTTTCATCAAGTGTAATGAAAATAGTAATTGTTTTTTGTTTGTTTGTTTTTTTTTTTTTTGTTATTCCTCCGAGTATCCATATTATCAATGACAGACAGGATCCCCAATACACAATAATACGACAATGAACAGGATTAAAAAAAAAAAAAAAAAAAAAAAAAAAAAAAACAATCATAAGGCCAACAAAGCCACCGCCTTAGAACGGTCAGTACTAATTTTGCTAGTACCAAATCATCACTTTTAGGTTCAAATGTTGTAAAAAATACAAAATGATTGTCGGCTGTCATAAACCATAATAATGTGGCACGCCATTTGTACAAGTGTCCTCGGGGCATAAGTAGACGTCGAAGGTTACATTACGAAAGCATGCCTATTCAAATATATACTGAAAATTTACCACTAAAAACTGAAAATTTTCAGATAAAAAAACTCTGATATGCTTTTCATATTTCTGCTCAAAACATAGATTGTTGGTACTCGTTAGAACTGCCTCGGGGACGCGGTTCTAACGAGTACCCACAATCTATGTTTTAGAGCAGAAATAAGAAAAATAATGTATACTCTGTAAACCCCAGTTATACTTTATAAAAGTGGGGTTTAAGAGGGATGAATCTGCCTGTGCATCCGCGCGGTCTGATAAAGGCTTTCTCTGTCCACTTACAGAAATATTTGACTCTTCAGAAAATATACTGGCGTACAGCTGGGCCACCCCAATCAGACTGGTGATACGCATACTAATCTGGGCATTTTCTGTTAGCATGTGTCCCCCTAAGAAACATTTTCGTACTGTGATATTGAATTGCATTGCAAAAAATGCCAAATGATAGCCCAGTAGAAAACTATACAGCGACAGTTTTAGGCTATTTCTCAAGTTGTCCATAAAAACATAACCCAGCAGGCACACAGCGTTGAAACATGGTCGATTCAACGTTGATTCAACGTCAAGGACGTTGAATCAACATTGAATCGACGTTGTTTTAATGTTGGTTGCCCGCTGGGAATATATACATAACATATATTTTATGGAGAAATAAGAAAAAAAAATATCAAAGAATAATCATCAACTATAGGAGTATAATGTGATAATTCTGGGATAATTTTCTCCAGTTCTCAGTAAAACATACGTTGGTAGGCACTCATAAGAAGCGACCCGCCGAGGCGCTTCTAGCGAGTACCCACAACGTATGGAGACGTAAGAAAAATATTCCAGAATTATCAACAAATACTCTTTCTTAACAAGCCCTCTGTCAGGACACAGAGTGGCCCATGACTAGCCAAGGAACAGGTTAAACCCTTGTCGTGCTGAAAATTAAGATCCCACACCTACTTCTAATTTCAGCCAATCATATTGCTTGATCCAGGTTATGGATACAAATTTACATACTTAGTGACAAACAGTGTATATCCAGATCAGTTGGCTTCTGAAGAAGCCAACTGATCTGGATCTACACTGTTTGCAAAGGGCATATCCTGGCTCAGCAGGACAAGGGTAACTAAGCTGTTTTATACAGACAATACCACTACAGATCAATAATCATTGGTATGCATACGACGCATCTGAACATCAAAATTATTGAAACTGTCCAGATAGATAACGGGAGTTATCAACAGTTAAATTATATTATATTCAGGCATAATTTGATTCTCATGCAAAAATTTGAAATGTGTTCCATCTCTAAGGATAACCAGATCACCATAGTTCTGAAGATTAGAGTCGCGTCGTGTGAAAACGGTTCGTAATTAAATAAACGGACAACAACGGCCTAGGTCAGACTGCGCGTCCCACAGTCTGATCTGGATTTTCGGTGAACTGTCCATCAGTATATTCTACTGTATCCAATGACATTGTAAGGCGACAGCGAATGTCCTGATCAGACTGCTCTGATTCGCAGGATGATCTGGCCCTTAATTGTCCACATGTGCGACAAGAACGCCGCCGTTATGGCATGCCGTGGCTCGTGTGCCGTGGCTTATATGATTTATGTACGTTTTGTACTAAACATCTCTTTATAGTCTGGTATGAACAAGTTGTTTCAAAGATTAGGAGCGGTACCTTGGTTAACGCTTTGCACTCTGGGTAAAAATTTCAGCAGACGGAATTTTAAAACATTTTTCTTATTTTTTTCCCCGAAAATAGGATTTTACACTTCATGCAAATTGTCCCCAATGGAGACAATTTGCATGAAATGTCAAAGACTGCTTTGTGGGAAAATTAAGAAAATATCACCGATTTGTCGTCTGCTGAATAAGACAAGAGAGAGGGCTATCGTGGGTACATGTAGTTTGTCAGTTAACTCTTAAAGCGCCAATCAGGAAACTTTTAGATATTTTTGTGTCGCCTGCGTAGCATGCCAGACACAAAGGGATCATGGTGTCCGTCCGCGTCGTCGTCGGCGGCGTCAGTGTCGTCGTCACATTAACTTTTGAAGGGATGCATTGATTTAATTCGACGCCTGCATAAGTTTATATCATTGTAAAATACAGGTCAAGCTCGATATTGGTAATCATCCGCCAAATTTTGGCTTAATTATGGCCCTTTTCCGACTTGGAATTTGTCGTTGGGTTAAATCAATAAGTTTTGAAGGGATGCATTGATTTCATCCGAGGTTTGTAGAAGGATATATCATTGTAAAATATAGGTCAAGCTCGATATTGGTAATCATCCACAAAATTTTGGCCGAATTATGGCCCTTTTCATCTTAGTTTTTGTTGTGTTGATATTGGTTTCCGCTCAAAAAGTTTTGCAGGGGTGCATTTGATTTCATTGGAAGTTTGAAAAGGATATATCATTGTAAAATACAGGTCAAGTTCGACAGAGGTAATCATCTGCAAAATTTTGGCCAAGATATGGCCCTTTTTTGACTTAGTTTTTGTTGCTGGAGTAAAATACATCGTAAAGATATTTATTTCCCCTCAATAACTTTTGACGGGATGCATTGATTTCATTCGAAGTTTGCAGAATGGTGTATCATTATAGCATTGAGGTCAAGTTTGATTTTAGTAATCATCCGAAATTTTCTGTCGAAATATAGCCCTTTATTTCCCGAAGTAATAAAATTTAGACAAAGTAGTGAAGGGTCGCCTATAGGGATAGGAGCAATTGTTAGAACAAATACAGTGACTGTTGTCCATGTGTTCATGTGACTACAGTCACACAACTCTCAAATGGACAGATTTATTCTGTCTAAGTGAGTGTTATGTGACACAGTTTCGGTTTATGTGACGGGTCACATAAAAAAGAGTCATATAACCATCAGAGTCACATAACACCCATTTTGTTTGAGACGGGCGGACGGATAGCAGAAAAAATGTTGCTCCCGCACACACACCCGGGGAAGCCATGTAGCAAATTTGATTAAATTCTGCCCTGTGGTTTAGGAGGAGATAACGTGATGTACGGACGGACGGACGGACAGCCGGAAAAAATGTTGCTCTCGCACATCTTTACCACGCGGGGGTCATGTAGTAAGTTTGGTTAAATTCTGCTCAGTGGTTTAGGAGATCTCGTGACAGACGGATGGACGGATAGATAGAAAAAAACAATGTTGCTCTCGCACACGCTTACCACGCGGGGAGGTCATGTTGCAATTTTTGGTTAAATTCCGCCCAATGGTTTAGGAGGAGGTAGCGCGACGGACGGAAGAAGGACAAACGAACGGATAGACGGAAAAAATGTTGCTCTCGCACACCCTTACCACGAGGGAAGTGATCTAGCAAGTTTGGTTAAATTCCACCAGTGGTTTAGGAGGAGATTTCCAACCTTGCGAATACAACTTACGTTAAACTATTTCTGAAATATATTTTGGCCCATGATGAGCTTTTATGATCACTTTTCATTCTTCGTCCATCCGTCCGTCCGTGCACCCGTTCAGTGTTACTTCAGTTAGACAGTGAAGTCTCTGATCG
Source organism: Anodontia alba (assembly GCA_964016985.1). Taxonomy (NCBI): domain Eukaryota; kingdom Metazoa; phylum Mollusca; class Bivalvia; order Lucinida; family Lucinidae; genus Anodontia; species Anodontia alba. The sequence goes on along the minus strand of OZ024822.1, from coordinate 24,564,180 downwards.
GACTACGCGGATGTACAGGTCGACTGAGTCTTCGCTGAGCGCTAAGGTCAAAACCCGGTAAACACAACCATCACGAAAACACGCCTATATAATTTTGACCCCCTTAAACCCCACTTTTATATAGTAAAACTGGGGTTTACAGGGGTATACATTATTTTTCTTATTTCTGCCCAAAAACATATATTGTGGATACTCGTTAGAACCGCCTTGTCGAGGCGGTTCTAACGAGTACCCACAATCTATGTTTTGAGCAGAAATATGCAAAATATCATTTTTTTTTTTATTGAAAATTTTCATTTTTTGGTGAAAAAATTTTCAGTATATATTTAAATAGGCATGCTTTCGTAATGGTCGTAATAACGTAGTTTCGATGTCACCGCGACGTGATCACCGTTAAAACATCGTTTCGACATTGTGTTTTGCTAGAAAGATACATTAATGTCTCATATAAATCACGTGTATATGTCTTTCATCCCACGGTTTTTGAATTTTATTTTTATTTATTTCATTATTTTTTGTTTATTCGTCCCCCGAGTACACAGAGTTATAACGTTTCATATTCCGTAGTGGTCTTTTCCTAATATTCAGAAGAAAACCTTTAACTCTTTCCCCGCTAGTGGCGACTTTTATCGTCTGCTGATAACTTTTGCAAACAGTTTGGACCCAGATCAGGCCCGACAAAACGTCGGGCCTGATCTGGATCCAAACTGTTTGACACTTTGATGGTAATCCTGAAAGACATTTTTTTTTTTTTTTTTTTTTTTGAAAAAGTTGATTTAAAAAAGATCTACAAACGACAAAAAAGTAAGCGAAATTACCCAGCATGCAAAGAGTTAAATTCCATGTTCAATAAGATTTCTATTCAGCTGCTATAATTATAGGGATCAAAGATATAATTTGAAGACCATAATAACATAACTGCTATTTATACCATCATTAATTTTTCATCTTTCTGTGATAGAGCAGAGATTGTCGTCAAGTGGCTTAAAAGCATTGCTAAGAAATCCTGTTTAGGAATAATTTCATTTCTGTGCCCATCGAGTATAATTCTATAAAGACTTCGAAAATATTAGTAACCTTCTCAAAACTCTAAATCTGACATAAAATAGACAGTTATCGGGTTAGACCTCTTGATGAAAAATGCCCGGTGTTTACTAGGCTGACACACCGTCAAGAAATAAACAGCGTCTTGCTTTACCGTATATGTTCACAGAAAAGAGATTCCTCAGATTAGTGTGCTTCGCCTTGCCTTGGATGTTCGCGTAACGCTTAGCATGCTGGGTAAAAATTGCAGCAGATGACATTTTGAAATTTTGTCACTTTTTTTTTCAGAAAATTGGCTTTGACATTTCATGCATATTGTCTCCTTTGCATGAAATGTCAAAGCCTATATTCTGGAGAAAAAAAATGATTGACATTTCATGCAAATAGTCTCCTTAGGAGACAATCTGCCTGAAATGATGAAATATCAAAGCCTATTTTGTTGGAAAGAGACAAATTGCATGAAATGTCAAAGAAAAACAACAATTTTCATGTAATGTCAAAACCTATTTTGTTGGAAAAAGGAGATAATTTGCATGAAATGTCAAAGCCTATTTCCCGGGAAAAAGGAGACAGTTTGCATAAAATGTCAAAGCCAATTTTCTGGGGAAAAATAGGGAAAAAAAAGTCAATTTGTCGTCTGCTGAAATAGCCCATAGAGTGTTATAGGTAAAAGAGGACTGCATAGCGAGGAAGATACCGGCGAATAGCTAAGCTCAGGATCAGACTGCGAATTATCTGGGCCGATCTGAGTATTAGCTTTTCAGCCCATTCTCTAGTTGCGAAACCCGACACAATTTACCCTGCATATTAATCTTAAATGTTTACATCAACCATTGCCACTGTGCGAATTTAACAGACTTATTTTTTCGCGGGTGCAAATATTCGCCATTTTATGATTTTGAACGACCTTTGTGTTGATACCGATTTGCCTTTACAATCCTATTACAAATTACAGTGAAGCTTCGTTACAACGACACCATTTATTCCCAAAAACGTTTCTATTAAATGAATTTACTATTGTACAGAATACTTAATGAGCAGATTGATATGTAAGAAAGGTCTTGTTTTGTTCTTATTAGAACATATGTTTTGGATATTTGTTAGAATCGCCTCAATGAGGTGATTCTAACAAATATCCTAATCATATGTTTCTTTAATGTATTAGATATAATATTCTTGTATCATTTGTGACTAACTGTTACTTCTTAAGCGAAGGTTTAGTGCCAGTTAAATTGTCATTTATAACGAATTTTGTCGTTCTATCGAATGTTAGTATAAAGAGGGTTGTCTGTATACAAATTCGTGTTTTAAGTAAACCACAAAAATCGCGACTATAGATACAGCGCGACAATTTTACCGTAAAATGATCGCGCTGTATCTATAGTCGCGAAATTACATTACAGTAAGTGATAGTTTTCCCAAAAAGAAGCTTGGAAATTTAATCATTTAAAGTGAAACGCAAGGTTGGAGGAGAATGTATCTTGGATGAAAGAGCTTAATAAATCATGCATTTTTATACAAATTTGATTGAATTCGGATAAAAATTAAGTTGGTACAGTAAATCAACACCAACACGAAATAATCTTTATCATGTATTAACATCAACGTTTCGTGTTTTTTGTTTTTCGTTTTTTTTTTGTTTTTTTTTTTTTTTTTAATAAAAATTAAGGAAATATAATATATTTAAACATTTCAAAAGTTTTATCAAAGGTGCCGCGATTTTAAATATTAATGAGGTTCTATACATTTCAAAATATTTAATAAAATCTTCTTTCTGGCAGATGTTTAATACAGTGTTCAAACAAAATCCTTAACTGCCTAGACAAAAACTATATATACAAATATAGAAGACTATCGTTGCAAATCTTATTTATTTGGGTTTTGCATATTTAATTACGGTTTTATGCTGTCATAAAACATCATTAGATATTCAAAATCAACACGAAAACATACCTGTATAATTTTGACCCCCTTAAACCCCACTATTATATAGCAAAACTGGGGTTTACAAGGGTATATGTTATTTTTCTTATTTCTTCTCAAAACATAGATTGTGGGTACTCTTTAGAACCGCCTCGCCGGTGATGAAATTTTCAATGTATTTGAATAGGCGTGTTTTCGTAGTGGGAGGCGCCCATAAATGCAGTTTTGATATTTTCAAACATCGATAACTTACTTATTTTCCGTCCCATTTTGGTCTGATTTGCATCAAAATGCACGATTTATCAAGATCTTGTATAACAGATGCCGTTTTCAGAAACACTCCTTTCCCCTTTAATATACCGGATACCTAGCACTATTTTCAGGGTTAAATGAGGGGAAAAAAACTATTTAAAACGGTATCTGCTGATTTTTGGCCTGGGCTTGGCTTGCCAAGCCGAAAGCCAAAGTAGTCATACCAAAATTTCAACCCTCAGTGCCAAAGCATTTACGGAAAACTCGATTAAAAGTGCAAAGTACCGCATCCCTCTACGCTGAAAAAACAAAACAAAAAACGTCACTTGAAAATAAAAATACATGTTTATTTCGGTTTGAACATAATAATTAGGTTTACCACAAACTTTGATATATGTGCGATGTTAACCGTACGAAACTGACAAAGAATTTTTAGCTCTCACGTGCAAATTACTACGCTATAACATTGAATGAAAACACGATTGTTTACGTAGATAGCCGATCTAGATAGCCGACAGTAAAACGGAAAAGTACGAGTATTTGTGTATCTGAAACGACGAAAACAAAAAGTCAACCAATTTTGAAGTTTGGAACCGTGCCTCAGATCTTTTGATAACTTTCGGGATTAGACCCATTTTTCACACATGCATAAATAAGGTTTGTCTTTTACCATTATCACTCTCTGAGAATATTCAGCAGACGACATTTGATGATAATTTCCTGATTTTTATTTCCAGAAAATAGGCATTGTCAAGGCTCAGGAAAAATAAGAAAATATTTCAAAATGTCGTCTGCTGAAATTTTTACCCAGACTGCCATGGCTTTATCCAATAATATTTTGTTGGATGTTTGGATCATAATTGCCTGTCATCTCAGCAGATTAGTAGCTCACAAGCATAGATAAGAAGATGATTTTAGTGATATATTTGTCATTTTTTAGCACAACATAAGTTGTGGCTATTCATTAGAATGGCCTCAATAAAACCATTCTAATGAGAACCCACAACATGTTTTGCTGCAAAAAACAACACTAAACAACACTAAAACTTAGTTATAAATAGGCTAACCATATCTTGATGAGACGGGGTGAGGTGTAGGTGTTTTCAGATTAATATTTTTCTTATTTCTCAACGAAAGCATATGTTGTGGGTACTTATTAGAAGTGTCTAGCCGAGGCGCTTCTAATGAGTACTACAGCACATGTTTTCATGGAGAAATGGGAAAAATATCCATACTTTTGACTTAAAAAAAAGTATCTTATCTAGATCTATGGTAATACAAAAAATGTTATAACTCACTGAAAGTTTTGAATAAATGCTTATGAAAACTTGTAGACAGTTGAAGACTGTTCTGATGCCCAGCGCTTTGATTAATTCAGTAAGAGGAGGAATAGGTTAAACTTTTTTTTCAGTGCTAAACAAGGCAATAGATTTGGGTCACAACTTCTTGCAATATTAATTATGACCTTTCACCTGCAAAATGAAATAAAATACAAATAGGGTAATAGGATAATAGAAAATAAAAAATATAAAAAAAAAGATTACGAGATAACTAGGGATAAACAGAAAATTGAGCAAACATTTTTGCACTTACAAATAAAACGTTGCGCATGAAATAAATGATTGCATACCCTAAGTATATCGATGCAGGGGCGGATTCAGAGGGTGGTTCGCGGGTTTAGTCGAACCCTCCACCCCCTCCTTTGACTCAAAGTTTCATTTTAATGAGAAATTTTGGATACGTTTGATAAATTTGGGACACTTTCCCATATACTTTTCTTCAAAAAAGTCCATTTTACTACCTGTGAATGTGTGTAAAATTGCTGGGCAAGTGGCAAACAACGCAAACCCTGATCAGACGCCGCGTTCTGCGGCGTCTGATCTGGGTCTACATTGTTTGTTCAGGTATATCTGTCCAAATATGAAGATTAAGTACGGTAATATGATAAATCGAACCCCCTTAGAAACCCTCCTGGACCCACCACTGCGATGATTTCCCTAACTAGAGCCCATATAAATAGAACTTTAAATAATTATGCGGACAATGGTTACTCATGAAAAACGGTGATGAAATTTGAATTATACGCGAAATACAGCGTACCAAAACGCAAAATCTTAAACAAAGAGAACGGCGAGGACAGCAATAACCCATCTTAAGAATAATGAATTATATAACAAACACACCGTACCAAATCACGAGATCTAAACACGATTTTCACCTAACTTGGTATGTGCATTCATACTGAAGATATTTTCGTTTCCGACCGATAACTTGAGTAATTATCAATGGCCCGATTTTCAACAAACTAGGTATGTGCATCGATATTGTTGAGATCTGGTTTGGGATTGCTAATAGGCAAATTTCGTCAATTATTGACAGAATTGTCTGCCCGCCATATGTCCGTATTTTCGTTTATGGACGAGAACTTGAGTAAAAATAAATGGATTTTCACCTTGGTAGGTGCATTGTTACTATGGAGATCTGGTTTGGATGGCTAATGGCAAATTTCGTTAATTTTTGAGTAATCTGCCCGACACACAATAGTGACTGAGTATTATCATTTTATGTTTATATGATATTCCTAGTTTTGGGAGACCAGTACATATTATACTTGATGCAGCAAAGGGTATGATATTGATGTCATGTCTAGGTAAATGAAAGTGCTCAGGTGGCCTCTGAAATATCTGTTTCGTCCAGTCCGAGTACATCACGAAAACATGCCCATATAATTTTGACCCCCTTAAACCCCACTTTTATAGAGTAAAACTGGGGTTTACAGGGGTATACATTATTTTTCTTATTTCTGCTCAAAAACACAGATTGCGGGTACTCGTTAGAACCGCCTCGTCGAGGCGGTTCTAACGAGTACCCACAATCTATGTTTTGAGCAGAAATATGAAAAATATCAGAATTTTTATCTGAAAATTTTCAATTTTTTTTTTGGTGGTAAAATTTTCAATATATTTGAATAGGCGTGTTTTCGTAATGGTGGTCATTCATGTGTTGATGAAGAGCATAAATTGGCTTACCGACTAACTGCTGGTTGCATTTGGTGCAAATGATCATATGTAGATCGTATTGGAAGACTTGACCATTCCAAGGTGGTTGCTCTTTTGCAGTTCTTCTTCATTCGTGCGTCGGTGGTTTCATATGTGGCGTTTGTTTTCCTTTGTTTCTTCATCTCTCCCTCCTTTTTTGGTTGGTGGCTCTGGAGGGTTGTTCTTCCTGATTGTGTCATTTCTTGGGTTTCTTCAGTTTTGGGATACTTTAGACTGGCTACAGTCTCCAGTGACTATTTTGTCCTTATAATCCTGTTTGATAATCCTATGAAATAAAAGGAAATAATTTCATGACTATAAAGGCTGGTCACTAGTGACCAGCCTTTATAGTCATGATATTATTTTGGGTTTATTTTAGTGGACTATCAAACAGGATTTTAAGACAACATATTTAGTCACTGGAGACTGGAGACAATCTAGGGGTAGTTTTGCAGTTGTTCTGACGTAATGTATCAGATGCTACTGACAAAAACTTGGTTATTAGAGTAGGGTCATCAACATACAGACAAAGCGTCTTTTATCGCCACGGGGTTTGGATTCCCTAAGTGGTCTGTTATTACTAAAGTCTGGGTTTACCTTTGAACGGGCAAGAAAACCCAGTAGGAACAGAGCTGAGATCTCCAAGAAAGGAACTGTGTTTCTGGATACCGAGTCAAGTTTGGTGGCAGACGTGATCAATGTTGAGCCGGCCTCGGTGGCTCAATTGGATGCGCCGTCCGACTGGAGACCAGAAGGTCGCGGGTTCAACCCCCGCCGAGGTCGGCAGCATTCTTTTGTGGAGATTGATCATGAAATATTTTCTACGGTCATTCTCTCCCTTCCGCTGATTCAAGAAGGGCAGTTGTCAGTTTCTGGCGAAAGAATGTGCACAATACTGGTTAACCGCTTAGAGGACTAAGCCTGCCCAGTAAACGTGTGGTTAGGTAAACTGACCGCGCTCGACATGACCCCATTGGGTTGACTGGGCCATAAAACCTCAGCACAAACAAAACGTGATCAGTGTTAGTTTGTATATCGAACCTATGAATATATATCTGTACCGTTTACCAAAAAGCTGTCACCCGAAACGCTGCAGCTGAATATCTGCTAAGACATGGCCCTTTGCATAGGAGTCGTACTCTTGAATCCTTACACGTTTCAAACAAGGGCGAAAGAGTTGGATCAGCTTCGCGGAAATTATCAGAAACCAGCAATTTCTCTAGTAAATTCTAAAGCCGGAACAAAGAACACATAAGAATTGCTTAGTTACAGGTAAAAGCCAGAACTTCATAAAGTGAAGGAGATTCAAACACCGGTTTATTATTCTCTCAGAGAAATTGTTGAGGAGGAGTATTTGGTGATAATTCTGTTATACGTTTTCTTATTTCTCCATAAAAACATATGTTGAGGTACTCATTAGAAGCGCCTCGCCGAGGAGCTTCTAATGAGATCCACAACATATGCTTTTATGGAGAACTGGAGAAAATTATCACCAAATACTCCCACCCCCTACCAACTCCTGTGTTCTCATTCTCCTCTAAGTAGCTTTTTTACTCTTGAGCGTTCCTGGGCGGTTTCTCTGTAGCTGTTCTTACTTGTATGTCGGCTGTTCAGGGGCGGATCCAGGATGTTAGCTGAGGGTGGTTCGATTGAATAAAATTACTCTAAATTTACTCTGTATTTGGACAGACAGAAATTAGCAAACAGTGTTGACCCAGAACGCGGCGTCTGATCAGGGTCTCCACTGTTTGCAGCTCATTCAGCAATTTTGCGCGCACACACACACACACACACACACACACACAGACAGATAGAGAGAGAGAGAGAGAGAGAGGCAGTAAATGGACTTGTTGAAGAGAAGTATAAGGTAAAGAGCAAGGGTGTGAATATTTAGGGTAAATACGGTATTCTAAATTCATCATATTTAGCCAAAATTTCCCATAAAATGAAATTTTGTGTCAAAGGGGGTTTGACCTAACCCCCGACCCGCTTCTGATTCCACCTCTGCTATTGCAACTGTTCCATTGTGTCTTATCGTTGTCTGTTCCTCATTCTCTTCTTTCGGAAAACGGTTGTGATTCGTGATTGGGGCCTTTTCTGGGTAATTTTAATTATCAGTTTTCAGATATTATTTCCCCCAAGAAGGTAATAATGCATACAGAAGACCAAAATATCTAAGTGATATTCTTGTCAGCGCAAAGCCAAAACCAGATCCTAGTGTTGATAGACCACTTTGAGCATCCAAACCAAACGGAAAAATAGTGATTTACTTGTAAATTGGCCGTAACCCTACCCATATTGCAAAATTGTCATCAGGAACATCTAAGAAGTTAAGAAGGCAAACAAGTTGCAAGTCCGCCATTGTGGTAAATCTGTTTTGTCGTCATTCGGATTGGACGAAAGAAAATCATGAACATACCAGATTTAGTATGCCGTAGAAGCACCATTCTGAATTTATCTTTATCAGTGGCCATGGTGGCGCTAAACCCTTCCATTACGAAAACATGCCTATTCAAATAAATATACTGAAAATTTCATCACCAAAAAATGAAGATTTTCAGATAAAAAATTCTGATATTTTTCATATTTCTGCTCAAAACATAGACTGTGGGTACTCGTTAGAACCGCCTCGACGAGGCGGTTCTAACGAGTACCCACAATTTATGTTTTGAGCAGAAATAAGTTAAATAATATTTACCCCTGTAAACCCCAGTTTAACTATAAAATGGGATTTGAGGGGGTCAAATTTATATAGGTATGTTTTCGTGATGAAACATCTATAAAGGTTGCCTATAGAAACTGAAAAATACATAAAAGAACCAAAATCTGAGACTTTTAATGACACTCTCCATATAACAGCATTGTAGTTTGAAAGGCTGTATACGTATTGTCTTAACCCTTGTCATGCTGAATAAATTAAGATGCCACGCCCACTTCCAATTTCCAGCCAATCAGATTACTTGATCCGGGTTTTTGATAGAAATTCACATATTTAATGACAAACAGTGCAGATCCAGATCAGTTGGCTTCTTCAGAAGCCAACTGATCTTGATCTACACTGTTTGCTAAGACAGGGCATGTCGTGCTCAGCAAGAGAAGGGTTAAGCGGAACTCGATTTGTCAAGTTACCTTAATGATCCCACGGAAAACAAGAAGCAAGATAAGCGACGAGGAATAGCAAATACTTTTTAGCATTCTTTCCAATAATATAATAGAAGCTCTTAAAAGGAAGTCCACTTCACACCCGGAACTTTGACAGTTTCCTTGTCAAAGTCACACCCTGCTCTATGTATCGCTGGATATGTTGATGTCTAATTTCACCGCCGTTCGTGCTTTTCTTCGCACGATAGCTTCGTTTCGTCATTTAGACATACCGCAATATAAATCTATGTAATGACTGTCGCAATCCTTAAATGCATAGGACGCTTGCGTGCACTTTTTTTTTATCCATGTCTGTTCATTTGAATAGTGCACCCTTTTTTGGGGTCCTTGGCTGTTCATCAGAAAATTCTGACTTGGTTCATAGTTATATGAATGGTCTATTGCTTGGATACATGGACCGCATATGTCATGGTCAACAAAAAGGCCTTGTCACTCTGCACATTTGTTTAAGTTAAATAATCTTTTGCTTGAATTAGGGTCCTAAATATTCTAAAAACAAAACAAACAAACTTTCTTTTTATCTTCACATAAGAGAATTTGTATAATTTTGTTCCGTTTGATCTTCCGTTAGGTCCCGGCAATTAGGCATATGATTTTTCATTTCTTACGAAAGCGCCTTCGCGAAATGTACATTATTGTTATTCTCTATAGAGGATTTTTTTCTTTGAGTCAAATAAAATTTATAAACGTTGCCCTTGGAAACCATTGAACACATAAAAGAACGAAAATCGGAGTCTCGGTTTCATTGAGACTCTTCATATCACTGCAGTGTAGTTGGCGTGACTGCATATACCCCTAGCACCGGCTTGGGTGGAAGTTAATTTCCAAGATACCAAATTAGTTTAATTTGATAGTTGAAAGAACTGTTGAAGATGGTATGCACTGTTCTACCCCCAACAAAGCTCACATCAACTTGCACAGTAGCTGCAGACATCAACCAGGAGATGCCTGTGCAAGAGGTTAGAAAACGAATACCCATCACAGAGACAACTCAACTGCCCGGACTCGCGAATCAGAAATTTAAGAGGACACCTGTTACCTAGCACAGGACAAATTACTGAGTCAGCGAACGACAAAACTTACAATAGGACATGCGATCAGAGTCTACGCTGATCGCATATTGCTTCTACAGCCTCCGGGCTGTCCAAAGAGAGATAAACGATCCTTGCCATACTGGGTGGATGTACAGGCTGATCTGAGTCTTTGCTGGTTATACAGGTCTTAATGTAGGTTTTGCCGTGTGTTTGCTTTTATCAGCTTCAGTCATTTTCAGTATATGTATGAGTATGTTGAATAGAATTCTGATAATGGGAAGTAAGCATGCGCATCACCGTACAAAACAACATCTCGTGTCATATGTCAGCGAGTCCCACATCTGAATTATCTTGGCCTTGGCTTTTTGCATTGTCACAGACTTATTTGCTCAAAATGTGCGACAGTGTGATGGATTGGTTTCAGTAAAAATGAGCCGCAACGTGAGAAAACGTACCTTCTTACATTGCGCCTAATGAAGACTCAAACCATTATGCGCATCCCAGTCTTCATTGTTCGCATGAAGAAACTGCATGCTTGACTATCCAAAAATCACCCATTCTGATCAGATTGCGCGAATGCAAGGCTATTCGGAATCTTCGTTGGGCGCACATTTCCGAAGGTACAATTTCTGACGTCAAATGTAGAAGTAAAATTGAAATTGCGTCTCACATAGTTTCTATTCGGCAGTAAAACTGAAATACATACGTACATGTAATTTGACGAGAATATTCAATTTGAAATAAAGACCAAACCAGCCTACTCATTCAGGCAGTGCAACCAGTGTCTTTACAGTCCTTAAAACGCTAAACGGAAATGGAAATACTCTAATCAAAATGTCTCGCTGCGTAGAGCCGTTTGTCGCAGATGAGATTTCGCAGGTTCTTGTACCACACCTTAAATGAGCCAGCGCACGACAAAACCAACAAAATGGTATGTGCGCCCAGCAAAGACTCAGACCAGTCTAGGCATCCGCATAGTCTGACCAGTCTTCGCTGTGCTGTGCGCTCAATGGGTAGCTGAGGACCCAACCTGTCTTCATGCGGACAGCGAAGACTCTGATCAGACTTAGCGGATGCCAAGGCTGATTCGAGTCTTTGCTAGGCGCACATGCCATTTTGTATGTTTTGTCGTGCTTTGGCTCAAATGAATATTGTTGTTTCAGAGAGATTTTATAGCTGACGATGACTAAATACTGTCGCATCACTTGTATTTAAGCTTAATACCATTAAATGCATCATTTGCATCGTTAATCAGTCTGGATAGTGTTTGCTATTAGGGACAAAAACTGATTAGAACTTGATGACTAGATGACGTGCCTGACCAGTAGTGCTAAAGGATTCCGTACGAATAAAGGGTATCAACTTCCGCCGGAAGTATGCTGAGTCTATAAATTTTCAATTAGGAACGGTGATTGGGAACAGAGGAAGGAAGCTCCCCTATTTGTTTAAAAGATACGTAAATATTATGATCAAGCTAATGTGTTTTCATCTACCGCGCTGATCACCAATTTCCTGAATTAATGGCCAAAAAACATCCAATAAGAAGCAATCAGGGTATTTACTGCAAGTCAATTTCCGGTTTTTAGGAGCCAGACTAACCAATCGTGAAACACGTTTAGAGCATCACGCACGCAATAGGATGTTTGATGGAATAACGTTGAATTACTCTGGTTTTTATAACAGTAGCTAAATAAAAAAAAGATACTGAATAATGTTTTCACTGAATTCTGAATGCAACTGAGTTTTTAAAACAGCCACAAAATCAAACTCGAGTGCTACATTGATAAATCCACCTTCTAATTCACGGATTGTTTGTTTCTAGGAGCCCTTCATGTGTCAATGAGAAGAGAGTAGTAAGCATGCACTGATACGCATTCATACCTCTAGATATGATGGTGTATCAGACAAATATTTTTCTTAGCTCTCCACGAGAACATATTTGTGGGTACTCATTACTCGACGAGGCGCTTCTAATGAGTACCCACAGCATATGTTTGCGTGGAGAAAGAAGATAAATGTGAATATGTTTCGGTTGAAAATAGTGTCATGCGTGTTGTAATGACATATTTGATGGTCGGACTTTGAACCATGATTAGGTAACCAAACAATAGAAATGCTCTATCCTAGACCGGATGGCTGCCATTACAAAAACACGCCTATTCAAATATATACGGAAAATTTCACCATAAAAAAATGGAATTTTTTAGATAAAAAGTCTAATATTTTTCATATTTCTGCTCAAAACATAGATTGTGGGTACTCGTTAGAACCGCCTCGGCGAGGCGGTTCTAACGAGTACCCACAATTTATGTTTTGAGCAGAAATAAGAAAAATAATGTATACCTCTGTAAACCCCAGATTTACTATATAACAGTGGGGTTTAAGCGGGGTCAAAATTATATAGGCATGTTTTCGTGATGATATTTTTATGTTATCCCTTGCTATACTTATGTGCAATTTTGTAGGGTTTCTCTTGCGCTGGATAAGTATTAAGTGATTTTTATCTTCTAGTAGTAGCCTTTTTTTTGCTACACAATGTTTTTACCTATCAATGCGTAATTCACATCAGACGTTGAGCCCGGTTTGCTTAGATTATTCGCTGTCCGCATGATGAAAGCTTGGGGCCTTAGCAACCAATTGAGCGCGCAGCAAAGACTGATTTGCACCGCTGCTAGGGACTCGTGAGGGATTTACAGTTTTACATAACGCCGGGATAGCTGTCAGTAGCGCGGTTTGTCTCATGACTAACTGCACACCTTTGCCGTGTTGGTTCGAGTCCAGCTAAGGACATAAGGTGAAAGGTTGGCAGTTCCCTCCTGGTTGCGGTGGTTTCACAGAGGATATTTCCTAGGGCATTCCCTATATACAAAAAAAAAAAAAAGACTCAATAAAACCGAATCTGCTACATTATATATTTCGTTTTGAACTGTATTTCCAAATGATATCCTTTCAGATTACTTTTTGATCGCAACGGTGTTTGTTAGTGCTCAAAAACATCGAGGCGGTTCTAACGAGTACCCACAATCTATGTTTTGAGCAGAAATATGAAAAATATCAGAATTTTTATCTGAAAACTTTCAGTTTTTGGTGGTGAAATTTTCGATATATATTTGAATAGGCGTGTTTTCGTAATGTTTTGTAAGGCCGTAAAACGTCGCCCAGTTCTTCGATATAAGATATATATATCCTTTGGGACTACTGTGCTCACACTTTACATGTGAGAATAGAGTACTGATTAAAGTATTGCTAGCCCGCAAGCGGCGGGGAACGTGTATGGTGTTACAGTTTTTAATCATCCTGCTGAAAAGATTTAATAAAACAAAGTCTTCGGTTTTTATATGTTATTCTGTATTTCCAAAGAAGCCTTGCAAATTATTTTGCCTTATAAGGACAAATGCTTTTTGTATCGGTACAGTAAAACCGAGTCTCCTATATTCTTATGTGTGAGTTCTTTGTATTCAAGGTATCTTTTGTTTTTTTTCTCTAGAATTTAGCTGTTTTAAAATTAACGACGTCAAGCAGGAAGGGTCTTAGGTGTACTTGGGCACAGGGAACCACTTGTGCCAGGACTGCTGATTGGTGCAAAAAAGTGCAGGGAAGCACGGGATAGTTATTTTGTGTAAGAGGACCTGTGATTGGTTAAAAATAAAAATGAATTAAAACTTATTATTCTTATTTGAAGAAATAAATGTTTGTCTGCAATTTCCTGATTGTTTCAAAGAAATAAATATTTCGTTTTGTGTTTGCTGGAGCCAAAAGAAGAAGTTATGAAATTTCAAACTTTCAAGTTTTGATACCTGCCAATTGAGGGATTGCTACACTCAGCCTCCAAAAAGTCCCAGAAAGTGCTGGTGATAGTGGTGTTTTCCTTATTTAGTTTGCTGTGCTATGCCTGGTCTTTGTATTGAAGCAAACTTTGGAAGCCCAGCCATACCCTGAAATGAACTCTTAACCACCAAAAAGGACGGATTACTTCGGAGGTCTATGGGAAAAATAATTAGTTCTCTGTGCCCACGATACATTTGGTAGATTTTCCGCCATTTTTAAACAAGGACGACATCTTCAGACTTCCTGTTTGCGTTCCTGCACACCAAGTACCTTCTGAAAAGGGGTCTACTTTTAAAGGAAAGAATTTGCTCCAAATGGGAGCAAATTCTTTCCTTTTAGAGTAGACCCCCTTTTCAGAAGGAGACCCTTATCAGAAGTGAACGAAAGCAATTTTGACAAAGTTGTCTCCCTTGAAAGTGTCTATTTGCCTTTACGCACGCTATGGCCCATATTCGCCAGTCTATTTGGGATCTAAGTTTTCGCCTTCAATATAACATTGAATACGACTGAATCTAATAGCAGCAATATAACTGTATCTTTCCTCCAACTGTTGTTATAACTAGCATCATGTTTTTTTCTATCTTACAGTTTTATTAAAACTAAGACAACATCTCTTAAATCATTTATGAAGATCCGTGGCTGAGATGTAAGTTTTGTGGTTTCGCCTTTTATGCGAAGTACAAGAAAGCGTCTGCTTATAGAGTAGTTATAGATCAAATTCAATTTTCTTCTAATCCCCACCATTTAAGTCACTCCCTTCACAATGCCGGATCTGTTGATTAAGTACAATTTCATTAAATATGTTAAATTCTCTATAATTGCATTTGCTCGTAAGCTTAATTTTGTACAAAGTAAAAGTATTTGTATGGAATCTTTTAAAAGAACTTAGTTTTTTAAAAGCATGAATACTTAAAAACGCACGAAATTTAATAAGATAATTGCAACTTGGTCTAAATTGAATTTAGTTGGGTTACAATTCGATTACTGGCTGACTAAATCAATTAGAAAATTGGAATGGAAGTATCGTATGGAAATATGTAAATTTATGTGACTCTATACCCATTCCTCATCAGAATGCAAAGTTCAGCTTCTCGTTACATTTAAGGTTTATTTTAGCGTGGGAAAAGGGGTTTTCTGGATCTTCCTTATTAGCCTGCAGTTTGGTAGGCTCGTCTTTATTAGCCTGCAGTTTGGTAGGGTCTGTCTTTATCACTGATGCACACACTATCAAATAATGTACAATTTGTTGAAAATGGCTTAAATGTCATACGTAAACAGAGAAAGTCCAGATCAACATGTGCGTCCGTGCATTCTGATCTGGGCATTCTTCGTTCGTCGATAGATACTTCAGTACCTATTGATTCTATTAGCGGACAACGAAGACCCCGATCAGCCTGCGCGAATGCGCAGGCTGATCAGGGCCTAGGTTGTCCGCAAATTGCTGTTTTTCCTTTTTGTGCGATGCGCATCAAATAATTCTTTCGAATGACACACAAGGCCCTGATGAACTACGTAATGGAAACATTCCCTGCTACATATTTTTGTTTTCTCATATTTGAATCTCAGGTCGAATAACCTGCGCATTTGAGTATACGCTGATCAGGGCATCAAAATTAAGGGCGAGGTCTCGCGTTTATTTAAGAAGCTTTTAGTTTAAACATATTTATTGCAAAACTTCTCTATGGCATGCAAAACATATATACATACGATAATACTTTATAGGATTGGAACAGAAGCTTAGTGCTTACAAGGTCCCTTCCAAATGGAAGATAAGATACATTACGAAAACACGCCTATTCAAATATATTGAACAATTTAAAACCAGAAAAGGAAAAATTTCAGATAAAAAATTCTGATATTTTTCTTATTTTTGTTCAAAACATAGATTGTGGGTATTCGTTAGAACCGCCTCGACGAGGCGGTTCCAACGAGTACCCACAATCTATGTTTTGAACAGAAATAAGAAAAATAATGTATACCCCTGTAAACCCCAGTTTTACTATATAAAAGTGGGGTTTAAACGGGTCAAAATTATATAGGTATGTTTTCGTGATGTAAATTGCACAATCGTGGCAGGTCGTAAACTAAATTCAGTGATTGTAAGCTGTCTGTTAACATATTAAAATATATAAAACCAATATCATACAGTAACAGAGCAAGCCTACAAGTTCATATACTATTACTATGTTTAAGCTTATCAATTGCAAATGAATTTAACAACATTGGTAGTAATAAAATTGATATGCAAACATGGCTGGAGAAAAACAGATACATATCTTAATTTTAGCATGGCTAAGAAGCTTTTCTTTTTATGTTTTTTTTTTTATTAAAGCCTCAGAAATAATTAATGAAACCTTTTTTTTTCTCATTAAAACGCCTACCTAAAAGGGGAGAACTTTTCGCAAGCTCAATACAGGTTCCGATTAAAACTTGAATTTAACTTGCTGATTAGAAACTGTTTTTTTCTTGAATTAATCCAATGCATTTAAAACCTAATACAGACCACTTCTCGTAACATACAGTCTTCGGGGCATACTGATCGGAACAATTTATAGTCGGAATAAAGGATCCGTGACCCCTTCACCACAAAACCGGCTACCAGTACAAGTATTAGCTTTCACGAAAAGCTTGATCTTCGCCTATTACAGAAGGTGTATCAGCTTTCACAAAGAGCTTAGTCTACGCTTAGCATACTTTGTGTGCTAAGCGTAGACCAAGCTTTTTGTGAAAGCTAATACTTGGTTGAGCAGTCCATGGAAATATGCTATTTACAGGACTGGTAACAGCGCTTTTACGTTAAAAGCGCTATTACTAATCGCTATTACCAGTCGGTAATAGCCTTTTTAACGTTTAATGGTTATTATCAGTCGACTGGTAATAGCCACTCCATAATAAGAATAAAATTGTAATTTTGTCATCTGCTGAATTGGCCCAGAAAGAGTTAAAGGTTATTAGCCTCGGCGGGTGTACTTTTGATGTTAAACGACAGAAGGCATGCTTTGTGGTTACATGGGTAACCTTATCAGTGTCGACAACTTCGTTGTCCTCTTTGATTGCACCTATGTGTGTCGGACCGAAACCTCAATGACGGCTTAATCCTATTCTTTTCCTAGATGGCTTGTATCTGACGCTACTCGTCTATGGACTACCGCAACATGGTCCGGTCCACTAGCGTTTTCTATTTGCCTTGGCTTTCTGTATGTAGTCAAGCCGTCATCTTTGTTTCATCAAACTCTGACAAAAATTTCTATGTGTTTTTCTGTGTTGATTCACTGAAGAGCCTGAAAACCCCTAACGAACCAGCTGGACTTACATCAGAATTAAGGACGAGGGTTGATGCCTAGAAAACCAGGGCCCAGTTGTTCGAAACTAACAATGTCGTTAGTTAACGTATCGTTAAAACTTTGATCTTTAAATATGGCATAAACGTTAATATTTTTGCTGAAAACATGTAAAAATTTGGGTAGCTTTTGCATTTAAAAGCAAATCACTTTTTTTTTTTCAGCAAAAATAACTGTGAATTAGATATTGTACGTACTAGAACAGTTTACATTTTGACCCTTAACGAGCTCGTAAGCTAACGATGCTTTGAACAGTTGGGCCCAGATTTAAGTCCCCTTATCCCACCTACAGTTTTGGTATTTCTTTTGCAGTTTCCGTTTTTTTTTTTTGTTTTTTTTTTTCGTTCTATTTTCAATAAGTTTTTGCTTTGTATTATCATTCATGTCCTTTAACTCTTATCCAGTGCCTTGGGAGGGCAGTGTTCCGTGATTGTAGCCCTTCCCTGGACATCACGAAAACATGCCTATATAATTTACTGGGGTTTACAGGGGTATACATTATATTTCTTATTTCTGCTCAAAAACATAGATTGTGGGTACTGGTTAGAGCCGCCTCGTGAGGCGGTTCTAACGAGTACCCTTAATTTATGCTTTGAGCCAAAATATGAAAAACGTCAGTTTTTTTTATCTGATTTTTTTTTTTTTTTTTGGTGGTAAAATTTTCAGTATATTTGAATAGGCATGTTTTTCGTAATGACATATCAATATTCAGTATTTTCGTGCTGATGCGTGGTTTAGTCTGCACGTGCATACTGAAACCTGCATCATTCATCTCCCCTTGTAAAGAGCCTTGTTTCCAACATTCGTGTGGAAGTAGCTACAGCATACATTACGAAAACACACCTATTCAAATACATACTGAAAATTTTACCACCAAAAATGAAAATTTTCTGATAAAAATCTCTGATATTTTTCATATTCCTGCTCAAAACATAGATTGTGGGTACTCGTTAGAACCGCCTCGACGAGGCGGTTCTAACGAGTACCCACAATCTATGTTTTGGGCAAAAATAAGAAAAATAATGTATACCCCTGTAAACCCCAGTTTTACTATATGAAAGTGGGGTTTAAGGGGGTCAAAATTATATAGGTATGTTTTCGTGATGGTCTTCATAAATTTATAGTTGATGTGCAGCATGCGAAAAATATCTTACACCTGATGCGAACAACGAACGCCCGGATCAACATGTGCATCACTGTTCGTCGATCGTCTACAGTATTCATTGATTCGTTAAGCTGGTAAAGAAGACCCTGATCAGACCACAGGTGCTTGAAGTTTAGCCCTATATAAGCAAGCAACTTCACTCTCATCACGAAAACATACCTATAGTAAAACTGAGGTTTACAGGGGTATACATTATTTTTCTTATTTCTACTCAAAAACATAGATTGTGAGTATCCACAATCTATGTTTTGAGCAGAAATATGAAAAATATCGGAGTTTTTATATGAAAATTTTCAGTTTTTAGAGGTTAAATTTTCAATATATTTGGATAGGCGTGTTTTCGTAATGATAGTCTTTATCGGCTTCATATATTTAAATATTAAGCCCATTTGACCCTAGATTTAGCCTTTTTATAGGTTTAGGATTAAACTTCAAGCATCTGTGATCAGACTGCGCAATTATGCAAGCTAATCGTACTGTATGCTTTCTTAATATTAGTGTAATTTATAATTTATTGTCTTTTGCAATCACTGGGCTCATTTTGATATATTTGAAAATAGAATATCTCCAGCAGGCATGAACAGTGTTCCGCGTTATATTACAGTTCTTGAACAGACTCTGCTATTTTCGTTTTTTTTTTTTTCAATACGCTTCTTGCTTTTCAGAATGAAATATTTTGTCTCTCTATACGACGAGAACTATTTTCCTAATGTTGCTTCACATTTATATTTGCACCGCGCCACAAAAACATGTGTTTTCGGGGCATTTTTCCGTGGCGCGTCTTATTGGCATAATATTGCATTTTAATGATGTGTAACTATTGCTGAGTTGTTTTATGCAGTCGTCGTATTAATAATTGCCTTTATTTAGTTGCAGGATACAGTCTCCATGGAGATCTGCATGACGATGCCTTCGCCCGTCGTAAACAACGACGAAACCGAACAACATTTACACTACAACAGGTGAGAAAAATAAATATAACCTTATTGTCCTTAAATATTCTGACATCATATTCAGTTCTTGCCATATCTGTCCTAACATGTGAGAATAATATGGGGCACCGTTTTACTGTTTATTCCCTATTTATAGATATCCATAATTATGTATAGATATCCATGATTCGAATTTGTGATATTCATAATTCGAATTAGCGATATCCATAATTATTAATGGACATTTTAGTTATTTATTGATATCCGTAATTCGAATTAGTGATATCCATTTTTTTTGAATTATGGATATCACTAATTCGAATCATAGATATCGAATAATCTAAAGGATATATTGATATCGCTAATTGGATTTATGGATATCACTAAATCAGCCCATTTATGGATATCACTAATTTGAAATAATGATATCCATAATTCGAATTAGAGATATCCATAAATCATAAAGTTGAATTATGGATATCAATATCTAGGCTCATTTATTGATATCACTTATTCGAATTGCGGATATCAATAATTTGTTTTTGCAAATAAAAGTTGAAATAACGACTGCTCCTTTGCAAAGAGGGAATATTAGCTTTCCTACTCGGCTATTCCCGTCAGGTTTCCGATTGGAGAATTCAATAAAAGCCGGAAATGGCATGATTCTATACGAATCCTGGTTGTTTCGCCCCTACTTTTAAATGTTGCGGTAGGATAGGTGATAGGGGGTAATTTTGGGTAAGGAATAGTAATCTTTTTCAGTGAAATACTTAAGTCATATTTTTCCTTTGGAGAAGCTCAGAAAGTTTTAGATGCATAACGACCACGCTTCTCTACTACAGTGTCTCTTGATGTAGTAACTCACCTGCATGTTAAATATTTGAAATGCCATTGCATACAAGCATACAAAGTGTTTCTTTTCAAATTTATAATGCAAGGCCTTATATGAAAATGTTTTGCAACTTAAAGAAGAAATATTCATAAATCAATTTTCACTGTATTTGTTTGACGCCAAGCATAAATTATTTGAAGAAAATCATTTTTGCTGGCAATAACTGTTTTATATAGAATGTATTCGTCTAGATCTGAAGGGAATTTCCTAATGCAAGCAAGAATAACAAGCACTTCGAACTGCCCAACCCGCTAAAACCGAAAACTGAAAATGGCGATCATTTACTATATCGGGTCAGACTTTTTAAAATGGAAGTGTCTCCGGATACGTGACCGAATCTGGAAACCCTGTGTTTTCGGGTACGTGACAGTGTTCCGAGCCAAGCCTATAGGTGTTGGCTCTAGGTACGGACGATAGTTTTCACATTACGAAAACACGCCTATTCAAATATATTGAAAATTTTACCACCAAAAAATGGCATTTTTTTAGATAAAAAAATTCTGATATTTTTTGTATTTCTGCTCAAAACATAGATGGTGGGTACTCGTTAGAACCGCCTTGTCGAGGCGGTTCTAACGAGTACCCACCATCTATGTTTTTGAGCAGAAATAAGAAAAATAATGTATACCCCTGTAAACCCCAGTTTTACTATATAAAAGTGGGGTTTAAGGGGGTCAAAATCATATAGGTAGGTTTTCGTGATGAATCAGCTGTATCTTAAGCAATTTCATCATAAATACAGTTATTCCAGACAATATTTCCCCTTGCGAGAAATTTTACTTGTTGTAGGAAGACATCTTGATAGGGGGAAGTTACTCTAAATGAGTAGAGGCAATAAATGCAACGAATACATATAGGACCATAAATAAACTCTCGATTTAGAGGAAAAAGGCATTTATTATTATGAAGTATAATTAAAACATTATTCCAATAAATATATGCTAAAACTGAAAAAAAAATGTTTTGGAATAGGCTAACCCGCATTAATCTTCCTTTGAGATCCTCTAATTGCTTACTGACTTGAAGATCTAAAGTGTAAAACCCTTATTATTTATCGTTTACATCTCTTCAACATGTCCACTTTACTACCTGTGAATGTGCGCATTATGAAAACAAGCCTATTCAAATATATAGAAAATTTCACCTCCCAAAACTGAAAAAAATTCAGATAAAAAAAACCTGATGTTTTTTATAGTTCTGCTCAAAACATAGATTGTGGGTACTCGTTAGAACCGTCTCAGCGAAGCGGTTCTAACGAGTACCTACAATCTATGTTTTTAAGCAGAAATTAGAAAAATAAAGTATACCCCTGTAAACCCCAGTTTTACTATATAAAAGTGGGGTTTAATGGGGTCAATATTATATAGGCATGTTTTCGTGATGGTAAAATTGCTGGTTGAGTGGCAAACAGTGTAAACCCTGATCAGACGCCGCATTCTGCGGCGTCTGATCTGGGTCTACTCTGTTTGCTAAAGCTTGTCTGTCCAAAAAACGTAGAGTAAGTACGGTTTGATCAAAATGAACCCCTCAGAATTTATCCTGGATCCGCCGCTGTAGATTACTAGACAATGTTGATTTGTCTAATTTTAGTTGGAAGAACTGGAAAAGGCGTTTGCTCAGACCCACTACCCGGATGTGTTCACGCGAGAAGATCTGGCTATGAGAATCAATCTGACTGAGGCGAGAGTTCAGGTGAGACGCCATCTTATTCCACACTATATGTATACCGCTTATGAATGACACCATTCAAATTAAGATCGCAGGGACTATATGCATAACAGTGAAGGCATAAATGAGCCACAGCATGGCAAAACCAACAAGGTGATTCTGCGCCCAGCGCAGACTCAGATCAGACTGGGCATCCGCCCAGTCTGATCAGAGTCTTCGCTGTCCGCATGAAGAAATCTTAGGTCCTTAGCTACCCATTGAGCGCACAGTGAAGACTCTGATCAGTCTGGGCAGACGCCCGGGCTGATCTGAGTCTTCGCTAGGCGCATATGCTATTTTGTTTGTTTTGCCATGAGTTGGCTCAAATGTTGCATTCCTTGTAATAAATGGCCGAAAATCTACCAAGTATATCAAGCCACCTTACAATTGTTTCCTCCATGAATCAGATACAACATGATTGTGACTTGTCCTGGGTAACTTCATTTATATTATACTATGACGTATGTTTTGCCAAGGGAGTTTATTATTAGATGAGAAAACAGTTCTTTTCATTGCAATTCATGTCATGTTATTGCTATACGGGGATTTTGTCTAGTCTGGTATAAATAAAACGTAGGTCAA
The DNA here is from genome assembly GCA_964016985.1 of Anodontia alba. Classification (NCBI taxonomy): domain Eukaryota; kingdom Metazoa; phylum Mollusca; class Bivalvia; order Lucinida; family Lucinidae; genus Anodontia; species Anodontia alba. Next base: position 24,541,280 of record OZ024822.1, on the reverse strand, counting down.
TGGCACAGTATTATAGCGACATACAAATTAAAAAAAAAAAAAAAAAAAAACTGCAACAGTAGAACCGCCATGGTAGTTAGGTTTACAATCGACCCAAAGTATACATACACATGTACACCAAATTTTCCTTAAGGTTGTTGTCCACGTGATTATCATTGACAAATTTAATCAAACCGTACATTAGACGGACTAACTAAATTGTTCACGATTTGAAACTCACAACCTATCGGTCTCCGAACCGATTTCTATTCCCAAGCTGAACGTTTTTAAAACTTTTTGGGTCGATTGGTTACCCAAAGTTACTGAAGATTCGTAGCGTTTGTACGAAATCAAGGTAATGGTTATTCATATCCGCGCTATTCTTGTCGCTATAACGCCAGAGTGCTGTGTAAAGAGGGTTATCTGTAAAACCTGGACTGGGTTTAGCGCTGGAAAACTGGCAGACAGTGCAGACCCAGATCAGGCGCCGCAGAACGCGGTGTCTAGTCAGGGTCTTCACTGTTTGCTTATATTACAGGAAGTTAAGGGTTAAATGAAACAGTCTTAAGTTCCCGTTCAGGAGCCTTTCCCAAACCTACACCCAGACACAATGGACCCATAGTAGGAGATTTGTGACCTTGGCAAACAGTGCAGAGTCAGAACAGAAGGATCTGGCTTGAATCGCAGGCAGTTAAAGGTTAAATGAAACAATTATTAGTCCCCGTTCAGGACCATTATATCAGCCCACACTCAGACAGTCGACCTATCCATGCTGTCAGCTCCCATCAAACACATAACGTAGCAACAACGTCGTTACAACATCGCTGCAACGACGTTGTAACGATGTTGTAAAGACGTTGTGTGTTTGCTGTCAGAGCTTTGAGTTTTCTTTTGGAACGGTCAGCAGAGCTTTAACTAGTTTTACTCGATCGAAACCTCACTATTTGCATAAAAGTCGTCGAATATTTTGTTTGGCAGTATCTCGAATATTTCTTTCGGCATTATCTAAACATAGACATGCTTTTGCATCTGTCTTGAATCTTTCAATTAGGGCCTCCGCTGATCTTCGCTGTGTAAACGCATACTCGATTCGGTACATTTTTACCTCACGTTCAAATTAACCGTTACAGCGCCCGTCATAGCAGCAGCAGACGACATTCTGAATATGCTTTTTTATTTTTTATTATTTTCAAAGAAAATAAAGCTTGATATTTCATGTAGATCGTCTGCTAGGTAGATAACTTACATGAAATACTATGCCTTATTTTCTTTAAAAAAATAAAACAATTAAGAACGCCCTCTACGACAATGCTGCATTCGTTTTTCTCTCGGCAAAAGCAGCAGACGACAAAATAATGATATATCTATTGTTCTTATTTTTCGCAGGGAATAGCCTTTGGCAATTCGTGCAAACTGTTTCCTGAGTTTGCATGAATTGTCAAAGCCTATTTCCTGGGGAAAAAATAAGAAAAGTTTCAAAATGCCATCTGCTGAATTTTACCCAGCATGCTTAGCGTAAGGAATTAAGCGGCTAAACCAAAGATGCAGGGTTATTCCTGGTGAAGCTGTTACACTCGCTCCCTGTTAGGCAGAAATTTGATCAGCTAAGACTATTACATTATTTCATCCACAACACGGCGGCTCGCAGATGTGACATTATGAGATAGTTAATCAAATTTCCTCAAGTCAATTTCATCTAAACGAATTAACCACTTACCAGTGTGACAGAGAAGTCTTGAAGTCTGACCTCAATTCTCATACGATCCGGCTGAAAAATTCACTCGATTCTCTTCAACTATTTTTGGCGGCCAAACTGCAATTGGGCAATGCCAAGCGAAAACGTGCCTTCGGGCATATGCGGACAGCGAAGGCCCAGATCAGCCTGCGCATCCGATAACAGAGTCACTGGATACTACAGAATGTTGAATGGAGGGCAAAGGCCCGGATGATACTTTGCTCATGCGCATGATAATCTTTGCGCATTTGCGCATGCGCAATTCGCTTGCGTGGCTCAATTAATGCTGTAGAATCAGCACAAAATAGTAAATCTTTGCCCAGCCAGTGCCGTATAGCAGAGTGAAAGGCCATATCTGATTGCGCATCCACGCAGTCTTATCATGACATTATCTGTTCACCAATATCATTTATAATAATGCCAACTTGGGAAAATCTCAGCACTGCTCAGTAGGTCTCCGCAGTTCTTTTGCATTGCATAAAAATGTATTGACTCCCTTTATGCGACCCACGCGACCCAGTGGAAAAACTTGTTCTGATTTTAGAATACATAAAGCAAGGAGAACAGTGGCCGAATATTTGGGGTACTGATGGTGGCCATTGTTTATGTAATGAAAACCTTAAAAAGTACTGATTCAATTTATGTGACCCACGCGACCCAGTGGAAAAAAAAGTTGTTCAAAGTTTAGAATACGTAAGGCAAGGAGAACAGTGGCCGAATATTTGGGATACTGATGGTGACTATTTTTTATGGTAATGCTTTTTTTTTCAAATCAAGATATTCTGACAAACAGGCCTAAGCAAAAAGTGTATCCTCAGATGACATGCCGCACAACTCAACGTCTGATCAGGTTCTACACATTTGCCAATCACCCAACACATCAAAGGGTAGAAAATTGATTTTCAAAACTGAGCACAAGTACGTTAGGGGTTAAGGTGTCCCAATATTTATGGTACATACGGTAACTATTCCATTAGCTAGGATGTAGTAATTACCGTAGAATAAGGTGGGACACAGAAGTAACAAAAGTGGGAAAGGAAAGTAACCAGTTTTGCAAATGGTAAATATACTCCATTTATTAATGAAGTTAGGCATTTAACCTTTTAAGTCCTACTTACAACTGCAGCAGACGATATTTTGATTTTTGTTTGTTCAGAGAAGATAGGGCTTGACATGTCACGTGGTATTTTTCTAAAAAAATAACAAGACCTATATCAATTTAAGCTTAATTTGCTATTAATTTGCTTAGCACCTTTAAGTTTAACTCAGTTTTCTAACTGCTGTTTTATTTAGAATTATTATTATAACTCAGTTGTATATTACCATTTGGGTATCACGTATTTTTTACTTTTCATTTTATTACAGTAAATGAACTAATAAACGAAACTTTGTGTGATATTTTTGTAGAGCACGCACGGTACGATTTCCGTAGCCACGAATATCCATGTGCGAATATTGCTCAAGCCAATAAACACTGATAAAATGTCATACAAAAAAAAAAAAATCCCGGAACCTTCCTGTGCTGCTAACCACATAAATTTATTTTCAAAGTATGCGCCCTATCTCCTTCTGATGGAGATCCAGCGAGCTGACGAATCAACAGATTATAAGCAAATGGTAGAATGGATACAAGTACTGAAATTTCTCCTCAGTTTGCATTTTCTACAAACAGAAGTTATGCTGTATTTTTTCGAAGTGGGAAATTGATTTATAGCTGCGAAAAAAACAACAACAACAACAACAAAAAAAATTATTTCCAGTTCATTCGGAAGAATGAAAAATCTGAAATGTTGCCTTCGGAAACAAAGAACACATTACAAAAAAAGAAAATGTGAGTCTCGGTTTTATTGAGACTCTTCATAAGCAGTAATGAATTTTGCAACACTGCTTACGCCCTCTAGCTAAGACATGAGCAGAACTCAATTCTCAAAGATACGACAACGGGCCCAATGATCCCAAAGGAAACAAAAATATAATCTGCGCTATGGTGAACTACGGCCGCCACATGGCACTATCATCAACTAGTACAGTTTTAGGTCAGTCCCATGTGGAAGTTCTGTCTCGAGGCAATTAACGCTAGTAAAATTTTTAGAAGACGACCTTTTGAAATATTTTTCTTATTATCCAGAAAAACAAGATTTGACATTCCATGCAGATTGTCTCCACAGGAGATAATTTGTATGAAATGTCTAATCCTTTTCTGGGAAAAAATAAGAAAAAATATCAATTTGTCATATGCTGAGTGGTAAAGGTTTAAGCTAATCAAAGAAAGTACAGCTATCTTGACCATAATGATACCATCTCCACACCGTAATTGTATAAATGTTCGCGAGGATAAATATTCTCGATTTTATAATTTTAGACATTTTCACTGGTATTAAACACGCGGATTTATAAATTGGCCTTAATATTTCTATACAAAAAAATATAGGCCTATGGTTCGCGTGTAAAAAATTTTCGGATGTATACTGACCACGAAATTCGCGAACATTAATACACCGCGAACATTTGTACAATTACAATATATAAAAAAAGAAGTGTCACTTAAAGGGAATAAATACACCTTAAATGGTTTGAAAGTATAACTATGCCAAAAAGTATTTTGCCTTTTGACAAGGCTCTACTCTATTAGGAAAAAAACTTTTGCTTCTAAGGGGAGCAAATTCTCTCCCTTTTTACTAGACCCATTGTCAAAAAAGGACTTTGTGCGCAGGAAAACAACTAAGAAGTCACAAATGTTGCCACCCTTGGAAACATGTTTGAGAATCTACCAGGTGTACATGTATCCAGTCCTCGGGATCCAGTCCCTTTAAAAAAATACAGCCAACACATTTTACATGATTTCAAACCTATTATCTTCGTCTCATCGCGTTTACCATGCACTGTTTTATTATCTCTGTCTGTCGTTTCCGTCGTAATTATCGGCTTTTTATGAGCACGTGATTTTGTTTGGCGAACTTACAGTAAATAGAAAAGAAAGGATTAAACTCTTTATTGTGTTCCATTAAAAGCTTAAAGAACACAAATCTCTTGGGGAAAGGAAATAAGATGCGTACCCATGAAGGAAGAATGCTTGGAAATTAGAAATCCTCTTATGACCCCCTTAGGGAACCTTATATGGACTCAGGTGCATTTCTGATATGACTTAATTTGGTTTGCATAACACAATAAACATTTCCTCTATTAGATTATAAATTGCATTAAATGAAATATAAATGCGCTGAATACGATAAGATCAACCCTCTAGAGGACACATGTGTCATGTGAGATTTAGCTACGAGAAATTGTGAACAGACATTGGCATCTTTGGTTCAATATCTGTTTACTTAATGTCGTCATATAATATATCCATAGAGTATTAAGGGAACTCGATACACTTAGAACGCAGCAAACACACAACGTCGCAGGAACGTCGTTACAAAGACGTTGCAGCGACGTTGTAACAACGTTATTACGACGTTGTGTGTGTTTACTGGGAGAGCTTCCACCATTCTTACAAGGGAAATTACTTTTATGACTTCCTGATTGCTTTCCTGTGCATTAATTCCCTTCTGAAGAAGGGTCTACTATAAAAAGGAGAGTATTTGCTCCCAATGAGAGTATTTATTTCCTTTTAGAAAATACCACTTCCAGAAGAGAGACAAAAAATTTTTAACAGAGTTGTGTCCCCGAAAGTGTATCCATTCCCCTTAAAATAGCTGCTGTCATTCTGGTAGAGTTGGCAGATATGCTCAGATTATAATACACGTACGCATCTGACTTATGTCAGGTATATGGTGTATATATGGACATGATCCGAATGTGTCAAACCTTATTTATATAGGTGTAATCCAACAGTGCTGGGAGATGACGATAATCCTAGACTAGATCATTCGAATGTTTGCATTTCTTTCTCGGGGAAAAACAAAGTTCAAACATATAAATATGCAAAAAATGAACATTAAAATACATTCTATGGAGAAAACGAAAATTCTACGAACATATACTGCGACGTTTATATGCCAAATGCTGGTGAGAGATTGCTATTTCTAGAATTTAAATAACCAGTTTTGTACCCTTTTTGTACTTTGTATGCAGGGAACAACTTAAGTTACCGTAAAATAATGCCTCTGTGGATACTAGTAATCAAGAAGGTTTGCAATACCGAAAGCAAACATGATGTTTAGGGCAAGATAGGGATATCATGACATCACCAGAGAATCCTGTCGCTTAAGTTCCATTAAATGTCCTCCTATCCAGATAGAAGATATATATATATATATATATATATATATATATATATATATATATATATATATATATATATATATATATATATATATATATATATATATATATATATATATATATAGCCGCTACGTCAGAAAACGCACATTTGGAAGTGCACCTTCGTTGTCTGCATAAAATTTAGTGTCTTTGTTGTCCTCATGAAGAAATTTTGCATCCTTGGCTACCCAAAAATGCATCCAGTGATGATACTGATCAAACTGTGCGGACGCGCAGGCTGATCTGAATCTTCGTTGTGCGCACATGCCCGACTGCATGTTTTCTAAAGTTCGTCGTCATAATTTATCTGACCATTTCTGTTTATGACTGACTCCAAGAGTTATATTTATTATTTTGGCATCTGTCATGTTTCAGGTCTGGTTCCAGAATAGACGTGCTAAATGGAGGAAAAGCGAAAGATTCTCTCAGTCAAGAGCACCGCCATCAAAATCCCCAGCAAATGATACTAACGACGCGATTAAAAGTGAATCGGAGATAGACAATACAGATGTTATCGGTGATGTATCGGACACAGAAGGTGAAAATACAAACAGCATACATGAACAAGAACAGGAAAGCGAACAACAGCCCGAGGGAGGAATTTTAATAAAAAATCAGAATTCTTCAGTGTTCCATGATTCAAATAATACAACTGGTGTTGCAAAAGAGACGCTTGAGCATCTTCTAGAAAATGAGCATGAACTTAATGTAATCAAACAATCCGAGGAAACCACTGATGAAAATAAAACAGTTAATAATAACACCGTACCTCCAAAAGACCATTCAATTGAAAGCCTAGTGTCTACAAATAGTTCAACAGATGTGGGGAATTCTTTACGCGATAATCAAATTACTAAACCTGGTGCTGAAAACAGAATTGATTCGCCTTCTTTATCTTCTGGTTCCCCTTCGCCACCAATGAATACGACAGCCGCGTTAACTGCAAACGCAAGAGCTGGTCTAATGATGCACTCGAAACCGATGTTACAGCACACATTCACACAGACTTTGCTGGCGCTAAACAATAATGCCATAAACAGATCTTCATTTTTTCCCATGATTGACAGGTAATACTATTTTAATTTTCCTTGCGAAATGTTGTGTTAATCTATGTATCAATTGATCTAAATAGTGGTAGTTTCTTTGCATCTTATGCATTAACATTTAAACGCTATATCACGTTTTGTTTCGTTAACCCTCTAGTGCCCAACCATAGAAAGCATTGTCCAAAAACTTTCATATTACCCACAGTGACTAATTTGGGGAAGTATATTACAAAACTACACCTGAAATTTTTGGGAGGTCAAACGTCACGGAGATACGTATGTATCATATATGATATTGTTCCCAAGCAAGGGTGAATAACTCCAGAATAAAAGATCTTTTAGGATTTATTTGTGCATTCAATATTTGCATTTATTAAAAAAAAAATTCTTTTGGAAAATACATATCTTTCTCTAAAAATGTGGTTGCCAGGGCAATTTTTCATTTTGAGCAAAAATTTTGCCCAGTGTAACATATGATACATCCAACTTTTTTCCACTTTGATGGCTGAAAAAAACAACAACAAATTTTAAGTTAAACCATAGAATAATCATTTTCTTATGACCTCACATCTTGACATACTTTATAGCATTAAATATCAACAATATATTGAAAAATCCTGGTCGTAGCCCCAAATATATGTCATGTATCATGTATGATACGCGGGGTACTCGAGGGTTACATTCAAATATCATTTAATTAACTCTAAGAAAACCTTGAATAGTGTATACTATTTATTTGTTTAAATGTTTCAAGCGGCGGACGCTAATACATTGATACATAAAATGTAATGGTATACTCAAAGAAGACTCTTTGTCAACAAAGTAAACCTCAAAACGTACAAATACTGGTACGTACCTTTCATTTTATTGGTGTTTTAACGTCGTTACATGTATTTCTTTTCAGTTCTAACTACAAACAATATCTGGACAATTATTTCTCTCCAAGACCAATGTTTCCTCATTTTCCTCACCATCCTGCTTTCAAAGGTAATATTACTAATCAGTTATGCTTTGTTAACATCTGGGCCCAGTTATTTAAAGCATCGTTAGCTTAACGAGCTCATTAGTGGTCAAAATATTAACTGCCTTAGTAAGTACAATATCTAATTCACAGCTATTTTTGCTGAAAAATGTGAGTAGCTTTTGCAAATGCAAAAGCTACTCACATTTTTTCAGCAAAAATATTAGCATATATGCCATAATTAATGATCAAAGTTTTAACGATACGTTAACTAACGATATGGTTAGTTTTGAGCAATTGGGCCCTGCAAAATAAGGTACAGATAATTGCCAAACTTTATGAAACGCAAGTATCCCATATACCAATGTATTTTACATAATCAAAATACTTAGTTGAACCACACATATGTGTCCAGCAAAGACAGAGATCGGCGCATGTTTAGCAGTCTTCGCTGAGAGCTCATCGTACAGTCAAGGATCGAAGGTTTCTAGAGGCGGATAGCGAAGACTGATGAGATTTTCTGACAGTATTAGTTCTTCTGGCCTTTCGGGACTATTGGGCTCATATATTGTATGTGAAAATAGCAGTGATAAGGGTGTGAGACTGCTATTGTCATTTTCTGTTGAGTTGGTCGGTTTCGGATGAGTTCTGGGCCCAGTTGTTCAAAGCGTCGTTAGCTTAACGAGCTCGTTAAGGGTCATTTCGTTAACTGTTTTAGCGGATTCAATATTACAATATTCTGATATTTTTTGCTGAAAAAATGTGAGTAGCTTTTGCATTGCAAAAGCTACTCACATTTCTTCAGCAAAAAATTTCAGCGTATTTGCGTATCACTCGATGTAAATTTTAACGAATCGTTAACTAACGACGTCATTAGCTTTGAACAACTGGGCCCAGATTTTTAACGGACTCTTACTTCAGAATATTAGCCAGGCGGTACGTAATCAGCGTACAGCTTTTCAAGTTACAGATCAATTACATTGTATGTAATTTCTGCCCAACCAATTTAGTAAATAATAAACAAAATAACCCTGGGCTGCATTTAGTAAAGGAGAACACTCGTAAACGTTTTTTCGCAAACTATTTTTGCATCTTCTGAACGCTTTCATTACGAAAACACGCCTATGCAAATATGTAGAAAATTTCACCTCCAAAAAACCGAAAAATTTCAGATAAAAACCTCTGATATTTTTTATATTTCTGCTCAAAACATGCGGTTCTAACGAGTACCCACAATCTATGTTTTGAGCAGAAATATGAAAAATAATGTATACCCCTGTAAACCCCATATTTACTATATAAAAGTGGGGTTTAAGGGGATCAAAATTATATAGGTATGTTTTCGTGATGTACAATAACCAATCTCATGTGGCCTTTAATCAGAGAGTAGCTGTTATTCACGTTGACAAGTCTCATGAAAGATTGTATGTGTCATTTGTTTTATATGTATTTGTTCCAAATCTCTCTTTCTTTTGGTGCCTCGGGAAGGCTATGCTTCGTGATTGTGGCATTTCCTGGGTATCTTTACTTATGTTTTTTTTATCATAGATCGAACAAAGTACATCAATAATTATTGGTTGTATATAGGATCGAATAAATAATATCAACGCAGTAAACATTTTCTTTTGAGAAACAGATCAGCAAAAGTCTTCAGACTAATTTCTGGATCCCATTTGTTTGACTAAGCATACACATACGTAGCACTGTATGTATCATTATTATTGCCATTGTGTATGTATCATTCTGAATTGTCATTGTTATATTTATTCAAAAGAAATAAATTTTAAATTAAACATTGCCATATATATGGGTTCCAAAGAAGCATACATACATTTTATTCACAGATGCTGCTATTTGATTGCACTTAACCCTTAAAGCGCCAGTCACAACTATTGTCGTCTGCTTTGTCGTCTGCTTGTGATTTTAAAAGTCATTTTTGCAAACAGCGTGGACCCAGATCAGACTGCTCCTTTAGGAGCAGTCTGATCAGGGTCCACACTGTTTGCCTGTATGCAAAAATAGGTTTGAAAAGTCTGCAAGAATATTCAGCAGACGACATAAACAGACGACATTTTCAGATACAGTTTTTCTTGGCGCTTTAAGGATTAAAGATATCTCAAATATAGGCCGCGTACACTCGCTACCGTCGGCCAAAAACGGCCGCAAATGAATACTAAGTTTGCAAACGTTCGCGAAAGCTTTGGTTTACTGAAAGCACCCCAATTTGCTGAATGCATCTCGGGGCTGCGTTAGACGTGTAACACAATTGCAAACGATTGGCCATGAATTGTATAGCTAATAGCGAAAGCTACAAGAGTAGGGACCCAGGGTTAAAAACTTCGCACGTGTTTTGCACATCTGAACTTAGCCAGCTTCCCTAGACAATGAAAGCAGAGGAAATTTAAGGAATTGTTCCATATCAGAAAAGACACAAAAACAGACTCGCACAAAAGCGATCATGACCTTATAAGCAAGAGTCTAGTGAACTGTTTACTTACACGTCGAATATCTCATTGCTATAACATAAAAGTAGATAAGTGTGTATGGAAAACATTATACTTTGCATGCGAAAACCATAGGTTATCTTCAATAGATAATTCTAGTAATAATATAGGTAACTTTAGGTAGATTCGTATACCCGCCATCCCTTAGCGGCCGATCTCAATATTTGCTGTGCACTTCCGGAAATGTTGGCTGTCCTAAACAACAATAATAAAGGCACCGTATTTTCTTTTTGTAGGTTCGTTCATGCCTCTGTGCGGCTGTTGTGGGTCAAGAACACCATGCAGTTCTTTACTGCCAGGACAAGAACGGACGTCAAGTGTTGCAGAATTACGGCGCCGAGCTCGTGAGCATTCCGAGGCTATTGCCGCCACAGTTACTGACCCAATCCTTCATCGGCCATGCCAATGAATGCCAGGAAATATGCCAGAATAATTGCTTACGACCCCAGCTAGCATTCTACGTAAATCTATTTCGGGCCGTCATCGGCCCGTCAGGATAGCTGACGGGCCGATGACGGCCCGATATAGATTTACGTAGAATGCTGACTGGGACATAAAAAAAAACAAAACTTTACTCCTTACGTTTGCTGATGCCAAAGGAAATTATTGATAGTTACTGAGCAATCGGTAAACCTTGATTGCCTATATCATACCATGATTGCATTTTGAAGATGACCAGAAGACTTTAGCCTTCGTAGATTCAGATCTGATCTTTTAAAATCTCGGTATGACTGTGCAGAATTCAAGTCGCCATTTATATAACCGAGCATCTTCGGATAAATGATAATAACAGTAAAATAATTTGAAGGTGCTGATATGTATGGGGTTTAAAGTGAGCTTAGATGAGGTTTTATTCTGATGTTGGACTAAGCTTGCATTAACTGAAACGCAGTAAGTGTCAGAGACGTACCACAGGACTTTAATGTTTCATATTTCAGTCGTATGTGAGTTTCACTGTGATGTTTCACTGATGAAGTGTAGGAGCCCTAAGCGGACCGAACATTTGTTTGTAATTTGGAGTTGCATCGGAATTAATGGCGAGATTTCGTGCGTGTATATTAGTTTACCACCCACACCCCCCATCCCCAGACACACACCACACATTTTTGCTACTGACCATTCCAAGGCGGCTCCATTGTTTCAGTTATTTGTTCGTGCACCGGTGGTTTCATAAATGGCATTTGTTTGTCATTTTTTGTTCCTCATCTCTTCTCCGGGGACGTAGTCAGGAACTTTACGAAGATTAAGCCTGCCAATAGAATCCCTGAAATGTCAGCTAAGGCCCAGCATTTCCCAAGATTTCATATGCGCTCAGCGTTCGTCTAAAGAAAGCTGAGATGTTTGGCTAATCAGCGCAAAGCAATGACCCTGATCAGCCTCCGCAATAGCAGACATGTGGTCTTGTAGGAGATGCTGTGGCCCGGCCCAGTTGATGTCATCTGAACAAGTTTGAGGTGAAAATAAGGTTAAATTGCCAAATTTATGTTGAAGCCCGTGCATCATAGCTTCCTCCTGGCTAAACGCCTGGTCTTCTTTCCTTGGTAGCCTCACATACATATTTGTTTACGTTTGTTTTGTGCGAATTTTAGATTCATACATTTTCTAGAAGACACGTTTTTCTTTTGCCGTTTCTTCTTAATTGTTCGTTCTGTTTTCTTTGAGGTACCGTGTTTTGGAATCGTTTTATGTCGTTTTATGTCACGCAAGCCTTATCCTTTGCGTAGGGAGGGCTGCGTAACGTAGTTTTGACATATCTTGGGTATCTCCTTATTTACTTGTAGGGTTACCGATTGTCACTTTGCGACAGACCTGTCAGAAAGTGGTTGGTGATTGTGTGCTAGGTCGAATTAATATAGTCTGTATTGTGGAGTTATTCGTCTTATTTAAATCCTTACTAAAGCGTGTGTAAACTGCAGACGACAGACGAATGGTATTTCTTTTCAGTTCTTTGTCGGAAAATTTATTTAGGAAAAATTAGAGGAATATATCAGAAAGTCTGCTAATATAAACATGCAGCAGGTAAATGGTTTATTCATTAATCTCTTATCAAACTCCAAGACAATTGGATTATCAAATTATACCGTTCTATTGTTATAATAGCTTTTAAATCTAGCCAAAACGCCAATTTCAGCATTATAAACTTTTGTAAGATGAAACATATGTGAAGATGTCAATGATTTCTAGAAGGCATACCAATGCAATAATATTATATTACTGTTATAACTGTTATTATTACATCTCTACGCACATTTCAATACATCAACATTGATTTACCGTATTAACCTACTGTTCTTTCGACATAACGTGGAAAGATGTTTCTGTTTACCGTTTTATTTTAAATGGTAATATTTTGTTCTGATAGACCGTATCTAATCAGAAACCATTTATCTTTTCTGTTTCTGTATTTTGTTCTCAAATATTAACTCTAAAATTCAATTTACGACCAAAACTTGGTCCGACCCATGCAATTTCTATAGTAAAATATATTTTTTTTTTTTTTTTTTTTGGTTTTTGAATTTTTATCTAAGAAAAGAGATTTTACTTTTCTTTGCTGATTTTAATTTTTGATGTTTCATGACAATCTGTGAAAATTAAGAATAACCCGAATTAGTGGAACTTGTTGAAAACCTGTCTTCAATATATCTAACCTACAGATTTGAGCAACATTTTCAGCAATAACTGTAGGGAAAATTAAAATATTCGTTTTTTAACCAATGACTAGAGTATAATGTTTTGTGCATAGGTAATTATGAAAAATGGTTTTGCATTTAGTCATGGCCAAGGTTTGCAAGTTTACTTCTCTGTGTAAAGCTCCACGAAAAAAAAAAATAAATAACAAACAAAAAAAAAAAACAACAAAAAAACAACAACAAAAAACGACTTTCTAGAAGATGTCGAAAGGAGAGTAAGTAGTCGGACAGGCAGGCCTGAGCAAACAGTGTAAACTCAGATCAGACGCACAGAACATGGCGTCTGATCAGGGTCTGCACTGTTTGCCACTCATCAAACAGTATTTCAAGTTTTGACACATCAACAGACAGTAAATTGGACTTGCCATCACGAAAACAAGCGTATATAATTTTGACCCCCTGAAACCCCACTTTTATATAGTAAAACTGGGGTTTACAAGTGTATACGCTATTTTTCTTATTTTTGCTCAAAAATATAGATTGTGGGTACTCGTTAGAACCGCCTCTAACGAGTACCCACAATCTATGTTTTGAGAAGAAATATGAAATATATCAGAGTTTTTTTATCTAAAAATTTTCAGTTTTTTGGAAGTGAAATTTTCTATATATTTGAATAGGCGTGTTTACGAAATGCTTATTTAAGGACAAGTTTAGTAAGGCGATAATGTGTCTGTATATCCAGGGTAATAAAGCACTTTCAACTACACCTATGTTCAAACAAGTATTAGCTTTCACAAAAAGCTAAGCATAGACCAAGCTTTTGTGAAAACTAATACCTGGTTATAAATAAAGTTGAGCAGTCCATGAAAAATAGCATTGGACCAGTTCATGACCTTTCATAAATTGCTACAGGAACAATGGCAACTCATGAACTATTAAGAGTGTCTACACCCGTATTAATTGCCAGCAAATATTCGAGCCGCCTTTGCAGTCTATACATGTAAGAACCTACAGGACGGCATAAAGATCCTCATCAAACTGCGTAGATGAATTCATTACCATATTTACCCTTAGTATTTGGACACATTAACCTCTTACCATGCTTCTAAAATTTGAGCAAAATATAAGTGAAGACACCCAGAAAATGCTACAATCCCGCAGCCTTTCTGAGGCACCAAAAGAAACAGAGGTGAGTCATATATAAAAACAAAACAAAAACAAATCACATATGAATCCATTGATGCATTTATCCACTGAACAATTTTTTTGATGCGTGTAAAAACTACTGGATGAGTGGCAAACAGTGTAGACCCTGATCAGACGTATTCTGCGGCGTCTGATATGAGTCTTCACTGTTTGCTCAGGACTGTCTGTCCGAATACTTAGGGTAAATACGGTACCATTACAGTGCCAATATTGTTTTACTATGTAAACTGTAGCTTTTTCAGTGGATTTGAGACTATAGATATTAGAAAATTGCCTTTAAAATTTTAGCCGGGGGACAGCATTTCGTGCAAGATTTGCTGTGTGTCCGGCGAAGACTCAGATCAGCCTGCGCCGATGCGCAGGCTGATCTGAGTCTTCGCCGGGCATTCTGTGAGTAGCCAAGGATCAAAAAGTGTCTTCAGGCAGACAGTGAAGACTCTGATCAGCCTGTGTGGATGCGCAAGCTTATCTGAGCACATGTAAGAAATGCTGTGCCCCGGCTCATTCAGTAATGCCTATATATATTTTACTATTTTTGTTAAGTACGTCATACATATCGGACGTATTTATTGCGTGCTATGAAATACGCTATTTTATTACCTTAAAGCAAGCAAGTTTCAATACTGACCATTTTCAGATAGTTCAAACTTATATCAGTAAACCATACATATGTCTGGTCTAGTCTCCAGTATTTTGATAATGTAATGTGAAATCATAGAGTGTTTTTACTGTGACTTTATAGATGTTTGACCTACTTCCACTTTTGTTCTGTTTTTGTTTACAAGGATAAATAAAGTTTTGAATACGATTACGTGTTAAGTCTTTTTCTGCTCCTTTATTGATTTAGAATATCGAAACACGCAGAAAAAAGACTAGTGAAGCTTATTAAACAATATGTTAACAACTCTCTGAAACGTGAACTCATTTTCCCCTACAATATGTGACAAAATCATGGGTATGTAGGAGTCTACATTGTTAGGGAGTTGTTGTTTTTTTTTTGTTTTTTTTTTTTCAGAAATTTGCAGTTTTTAAACCTGTTTTGGTTCCATTTAGTTTGTTGCTTCAAGTAACATTTCTAGCTGCATTTATCTTTCTGCATGTATTTAATAACGGAGCTTTTCAATATTGGTGAAAATGCCTTGGCTCAGATATTTGTAGATAAAAGGGTTATCTAAATAGATATTTTCCTATTTCGTTACAAAAAACATATGTGGTGGGTATCCATAACATATGTCAGAAAAACATCAATACATCATGATTGAAAAAAAAGTGTCATAACAAAATGTTTCAACATAATGAAAAACTGCAAGATTTTACTCTTCGTTATATGGCATTAAAATGAACCAAAAAAGACGTTCAACAATAAGGCATTAAAATTGAATTGATCAGACAGCCAGCTGCAAACTACAGCCTAGTGATTTGTTTTGTGTCCTTTAAGAGTTATGGAACTTTATCTTAAGTCAGCATTTAAGAAAACAATAACTACAATCAGGCACAAAGGAAGTTTCTGCAACCAGAAAAGCACAAAGTAATGGCAAGGTGAAATATTTGGAATCTCCACTGCTTCAAGGTTGTAAGATCACAAAAACCTTTCTTGCAATGTAAAAAAGAATGAAAAGTAAATAAATGCCGATAAAAAAATGATCCTTTGAAAGCAGCGCACCCATTAAAGAAAGCAAAAATAGCGACTCAGTTACATTAGACCTGTTAATGAACATTTGTGTATTTTGCAACACTACTCACACCTCCTATCACCAGCTTGAGAGCGATTAATTGGCTCATTGTCTCTGCCTCGTGTGTGTGTGCGTGCGTGCGTGCGCGCGCGCGCTAAAGTAATGAAAATCAGGAATTGTCACAATCACAGATCAAGGTGTATATCCGATACCGAGAGGACATTACGAAAACACGCCTATTCAAATAAAATGGAAAATTTCACAACCAAAAACTGGAAGTTTTCAGATAAAAATTCTGATATTTTTCATATTTCTGCTCAAAACATAGATTGTGGGTACTCGTTAGAACCGCCTCGCCGAGGCTGTTTTAACGAGTTTGTTGGTACTCGTTAGAACAGCCTCGCCGAGGCGGTTCTTACGAGTACCCACAATCTATGTTTTTGAGCAGAAATAAGAAAAATAATGTATACCACTGTAAATTCAAGTTTTACTGCATAAAAGTGGGGTTTAAGGGGGGTCAATTTATATAAGTATGTTTTCGTGATGACAAGCAAACGAACAGGAAAAACAGAACCAGATCAAAACGATGTGTCAAGCGACCAGCTCCCTCCTCCCCAAAGTTAGATGATCACAGAGCTATACAAAATCAATGTACCAGAATAAAATGAAAACATCTCATTTTCGGGATTCTTGAAATTTTGTACGGCGGTCACCGGTGAAACTTGAGAGTGTTTTCGGTGCTGTTTAACTCTTTTACTGCCACAGGCGATAATAATAGGCTTGTACAAACAGCATAGATCCAGATGAGAAAGAGTCGTCTCATCTGGATCAACGCTGTTTGGCATTCAGTTTTTCAACTTTACAACTTTTCAACTTCTTTTCAATTGATAGTTTGTTTAAAACAAAAGCAGACGACAAATGTCGTCTGAAATTTGGCAGCGAAAGAGTTAAGGTCATTCCTTTTAGAATCTACTGATAATCTTTGTATTTTGAATTGCTTTGTGGCGTCTGGCTGCGGTCTCAGTAGTCACAGAGGACCAACTGATATAAAGTACACTATAGTGAAGCACATGGAGACATTTTACGTTCGACATACATCACTTAAGTGGACTACGGGGAGACGTTTAACGGTCGCCACATGAAACAAACACCAACTATAGTGAAAATATATTCTAAAAGAAACGACCCATTGGAGCAATGAACACTCTCACTAAACTGAATACAGATAAGTTGTAAATGGAAATTTAGACACACACACACACACACACACACACACACACACACACACACACACACACACACAAATCTATCTATCTATCTATCTATACTGCCACACCCTCGTGGAGATTATGTCCTGCTGAAATGTCAAGTGTTCTGGGCCAGACAAGGTAGTATGGGGAGTCGTTTTACGGTCGCCATACGGCACTAATGCCTGCTGTAGTGAAGATGAATGGATTTTAAAGGAATGCCATTGAGACCAATTAACACATTCACAAAACTGAATACATCTGAAACATCAAGTTTTCTGGGCCAGACTAGCTGCTTTCGGCCAATTAGTCTTCATCAAAAACCCTCATATATTTTGTTTTCAAAAACCAAGGTATGGACAATGATCACAAAAAACCCCCAGAAAATATAAACTACACTATAGTGAAGAACCACCGCCATACATTGATCAATGGTTTAAAAAAAAACATCGGGGAGAATGGAGTTACAGGATCCTAACCTTCAACCTTGGTTCCGACATTATTCTATGTATATAGGATTGTTCGGTTTGCGTAAAGGATTCCTATTCAATCAGTGTATCATCAAAGAAAAAACAAACAAACAATGAAATATCTTAAAATAAACACAACGAATCATAGGTTGGTCATGACAAAAATACATCCACTAGCAGCTAGAGCTAGTGAAGACCAATAGTTGATCCACGGCGGGCATAGTATTAGGCACCTGCTCACTTGGGTAAGATTTAGGTCGGGACCGTCACTGAGTCCAAAACGTGACCCATTGTCATGTAGTGAAGAGTAAAGCATAACTGTCAACCATGATTTGGTCAATAATCGGGAATGCAGTCTGCTGCATAATATCATTGTTGTAGCTAGGCTATATTGAGCCTTTTCTTTTGATTCTCAGAGAGGCAAAACGCGGCGTCTGATTAGGGTCTCCACTGTTTGCAAACAATTCAATCATTTTTCTCTAAGAATATCTAAATCACATAGCCTGACATACCTATAATCGAAATTAGAAACTGAGTTTACTCAGTCTACAATGGGTTAAGGGAGATAGCTGAGCACTCGTAAAACCAGGTTTAAGACCCAAACCAGTTTTACAATTGACCGTTCCAAGGCGGTACTCCTGCTGCATATCCTCTTTGTTTGTCCATTCTATCCTTGGTTGTTGGTTCTGGTTTCGACAAAGTACCGTAATGTGTTATCATTTCATGCAATTAAAGCATCATCCGGTTCCTTTTGAGGGCTGTGTTCCGTGACTGTACTCCCATGTTATTTATAAATATAACAGAAAGCAAAGTACCCCATCTACAACCGTATACTCTGGTTTCTGTTATTTTTATGCCCCTGCACTTGTCTTGAATTTTTATGTAGTGTTTTCAACCTCTCTGAGAATCAAAGATAAGGTTGTGGCTATGGCTGTGTAAAACCAATTTAAGCCTACTAGCAGTTCTACCACTGACCATTCCAAGGGGGTTCTTCCACGGTTACTGTGTTTCATCTGAAATTGTTCATTTATTGATTTTATTTGTCATTACGTGTCTCATACTCCTTAGAACTACTTGTGATGACTGTGGATCTTGAATGTGGCTTTTCCATCACTACTATTATGGTCTTCCTGGGCTGCAGTTTTATTTATGGCTAATGGGTTAGAAGCAGGGCTGCAAGGAGATTCGTACTCGTAGTTTTCCGCTTGTATCGCTTGAGATAACGGCCCAGCTAGCATTCTACGTACATCTACATCGGGCCGTCATCGGCCCGTCAGTTACCCTGACGGGCCGATGACGGCCCGATATAGATTTACGTAGAATGCTGACTGAGGGAGGCATCTGGACATTTTTATTTTGTCCCTGCACATAAACTATTAGTTCTCCTGTCAGTTGCCTTGGTGTGTCATTAGGTTCCTCCACGGAGGTGATTCAAACAACAACACACCTTGTATGTGATACGATAAGCGATGCAGATGCAAAGCTTTGAGTGGCATCTAGGGCAGACCTGTAGTTCAATGAAGAATGTCCTTCTAAGACAGTCATAAATGATTTGAATTGTTGTTACATTTGCTTGATATCCATTTTGTATTTTTGTTGTATTATGGTAGATAAAATCGTATTATCCCAGGAAGCATTCTACATAAATCTATAGCGGGCCGTTAACGGCCCGCTATAGATTTATGTAGAATGCTAGCTGGGATGGTAGATAAAATTCTAAAAATAGATATGAAAGGCCATAATCACAATACCACCACGGAACGGCCAACAGTAAAGCTGTACGCTGGGTACGCAGGGTACACTGTTATCATTACATAATACAGGAATAGGACAAGGGGTCCTGCTCCGAAGAAAGTCTTGTTGATAGTTCGGTTATTGCATGTAAGCCCAAAGAAGACGTGTTGGCCTGTGACATTATTCCGATCCGAGCATTTCATGGATGTGTCAGCTTAGAGCCCTCGGGATGTTCCGTGGCTACAAAGAATGTGTACCATTAAGGACTCATAGTTAGCCATGGTTAATCGTTATTGCAACATGAGAATTCTAGCCTATGTTGGCACATGGGCCACAATACACTCACTCTTACAAATTATATAAAAAATATCCTTATCCCATTTTCCTAATTATTACAAGACATAAAAGGTGTATAGATATAGGACATCAACCTTAAGGGTCATTTGTTTAACGCCGCTGACCGCGGTTCATGACACAATGCTGTAAATAATGTCAAATAATCGTAGAACACCTCCTCCCGAGAATTATAGACCCTGATCTTGCAATAGTTGATAACCTTAATTACAATACTGTCCAACTTGCATTTAACAAATCTAAAAGTACATAACTGGTAATAATAAACAGAAATGTCTTGACTTTGCAACTACATGAACTATATAATCATGAAACGACTAACCCAGCCCACTGGGTTTTTTTTTTTTTTTTTTTTTTTTTTTGATTTGGGTTTTACGGCCCTTTCAAGAATATTTCACTTATATCGAGCCGACCGTTCATCGAAGGTGGGCGAAAACCGGAGTACCCGGAGAAAAACCACCTGACCATCCGTAAGCAGAACTTGGCCAGCCCACTGGGTGAAAGAGAGATAGACACTTTATATATTATGTATTACATATAGATTTCAAATCTAAAATGGTTAAAAATTTGGCCTTTTTATTCATAACTTGAATGTTCTTGTGTCTTACAGTACCGAACTTTACATTTTTCTGCAAGACGCATGCAAATATAATTAGATATAATAATAATATAGACATGTCCAAGATTTATTATATAGAATAAGATGACAGCGGCGTATTAAAAGAAACTACGTTATCATAGCTATCAAAGCACACAGCATTTGGACACCTCATATATCAAATAGCACACACACTGCAACCTAACTATGTGCTTTTTATACCTGTCATGATCTGCGTTTCCCCGTATTTTTCTCATACTGGTCCCAATTTAAGGATATCTTGTTGAACGATTCTCCAGTCGTGTCATTATAAAACCTGTCTTCAGTAATACTCAAACTGCGCATGCTCCGACGAGACTGCGTACATGCGCAGTCTCGTCGGAGCAAGCGCACTTTGCATTAACAGTATTTAGACTTTGTAGAGAAAGAAAAAGCTAACTGCGCATGCTCAGATCAGACTATGCATGTCAGCAGATTGGTGTGGACATGCGCAATCAAGAATATGTCCTAATATTTTGCTGTGAGGCGGCCCACTTAATATAATAGCGGCATTACAAATTGCATCAGGAAGCAATCTAACCACATTGTCGCCCGCTCGCTTCACTGGCTATATCTGATTGTCTAATGGGCTTTAGGCGATACAAGTTGATTATTTAAGAATATTGAAAACCCTTATAAAGCAATACTTACTTAATCACCCGATAATACTGAAGTGGCTATTTTATACCATATATACCATGATAGTGTTCTTAGTAGAATCAGCCCAAACAGAAACAATACCTTGTCTCGTGGTAAGTATTTTTTGTAACCTTATTTTTATTAGTATGACGACATATACCCGGTAAGCTAGCCAGGAGGGCGAGTCGAAAAGTTACAAGCTTTCCTTACTTCCGATTGAGATCGACCTCCTTTTTATATATAATCACCCTCCAGCATGATAGATTTGGCTAAACGGTGTACCTCTAGTGCCATCATCCCAAAATTGAAGAACTCGGTGCCCTTTGGGCTGACCCTTTCAGGCGAATAGGTAGTGTGTGGTATTATGATTCCTGCACAACGCATGAAAGGGGTCCTTATGCCATTTGTGGACAACGGAAGCTATGATCAGCCTGCGTATTCGCGCAGGCTGATCAGGACTTCGTTGCCCGCTTACAGAATCAATGGATATTGTAGTATATGTCGACGAGAGGAGAATGCTCAGGTTATACTGCACGGATGCGCATGCTGATCTGGAAATTGCATAAAAGCCCTTTTCTGACATGTGCGCCCAACGAAGACTCAAATCATCCTGCGCATCCGCACAGTCTATTCAGAATCTTCGTTGTCCGCATGAAGAAACTTTGCATACTTTGCTATTCAAATTGCCCCCAGTGAAGATTCTGATCAGACTGCGCGAATGCGCAGTCTGATCTGAAGCTTCGCTGGGTGCACAAGTCCGAATGTACATTTTAAAGATTGCGGCTCTTATACATAACTTTCGCGTAATTACCCAACATACATGTGATTTGGACACCGCAACTCATTACCCATTTTCTTATTCGTCCTAAACATCATATATATTTCTTTGACTATCTGTACTGGCTGAATGAAAAACAAGACAGACCCCTATCAAACGTTTTGTTTAGGTCTACTCCGTTTGATCAGGCATGTCTCTCTGATTATTTAGCGTCAATACAGTAAACAAATTTGGATGTCTGTACTGAAATTAAATGTTTCAGGCATTCCAGATCAACTCTGCTTCTTTCACTAAATCAATTACTTACAATTGTGTCGTTTGTTACGGACGTCTTGTTTTAAGTCACTAATGCTATAAGTAGGTAAAGATTTTCTCTCCAAATACCATATGTTTATATTATCAAATTGAAAATTGCACTTCTTTTCTGTGGGTTCTAGTGGCTCTTCTCCTGTCACAGTCATTCCAAGCTTTTTGTCAGGGTCTGAAGATTGTCTGGGCTGTAAATAATGTTTGTCTTTTTTTTCGTTAGTTTTTTTTTAATAGTATGATTGTGGTTTCATTCAGCTTATGTATGAGTGACGCATTAGAATCAAATGTCAGCGCACGGCAAACCCTACAATTAAACTCGTACGACCAGCAAAGACTCAGATCAGCCTGCGCATTCGCGCAGGCTGATCAGAGTCTTCGCTGATCGCATGTCTCTTCTACAGCCTCAACGCTATCCAAAGAGGGATAAATGAGAATCCCTGCCATACTGGGTGGATGTACAGGCTGAGTCTTTTCTGGTTACACGGGTCTTCTTGTAGGTTTTGTCGCGGGCTGGCTCAAATATTTATTTTCGCCTGTCATGTAAGCGATTTTTTTCCATGATTTGAATGTTCTTTGTCTTATTGTTGTGTTTAATGGATCCTGGCATTATGGTCACATCTTTAGGGAAGAGGGAGCTAGCTACTGTGCGTTTCTTTGGTTTGTGCCATGTGTATTGTCTGGTTTGTGTGCTCTACTATTTGGTGTCATTGATAGGCAATGTTCTGTGATTGTGGTTCCTCTTGGACAACTTCTGTGCGATTTTGAATGTTTTATTGTTGAGTATATAAATTACAGGGCCCAGTTGTTCAAAGCTAACGATGTCGTTAGTTAACGATTCGTTAAAATTTACATCGAGCGATACGCAAATATGCTGAAATTTTTTGCTGAAAAAATGTGAGTAGCTTTTGCAGTGCAAAAGCTACTCACATTTTTTCAGCAAAAAATATCAGAATATTGTATATTGAATCCGCTAAAACTGTTAACGAAATGACCCATAACGAGCTAACGACGCTTTGAACAACTGGGCCCTGATAATTATTATTATTTAGTTATGTTAGTCATAGTAACGTAGTTAGTATTACTAGATGCTTCCATATTGTTAGTCATAGTAACGTAGTTAGTATTACTAGATGCTTCCATATTGTTAGTCATAGTAACGTAGTTAGTATTACTAGATGCTTCCATGTTGTTAGCCATAGTAACGTAGTCAGTATTACTAGATGCTTCCATATTGTTAGTCATAGTAACGTAGTTAGTATTACTAGATGCTTCCCCACATGAACATAATGTTCAAAATTGGATTACGAAAATCGGACATGGTCTGAAAACATCTAAAATGCCACTGGTTGAAATAAAATAAAACTGCTTTGACAGTTTACTTCTCATCTTTGATACTGGTACTTGTTTACCACTATTACTATTAAAACTATTTACTTTTTTCATGACCAGTGTTATGATTCACATCACGAAACCACGCCTATATAATTTTGACCCCCTTAAACCCCACTTTTATATAGTAAAACTGGGGTTTACATGGGGTATACACTATTTTTCTTATTTCTGCTCAAAAACATAGATTGTGGGTACCCGTTAGAACCGCCTCGGCGAGGCGGTTCTAACGAGTACCCACAATCTATGTTTTGAGCAGAAATATGAAAAAATATCAGAGTTTTTATCTGAAAATTTTCAGTTTTTGGAGGTGAAATTTTCCATATATTTGTATAGGCGTGTTTTCATAATGATTACTCCGAGAATGGCTATTGCCCTCAGATTTATATTGAAGGAAAGATCCACTAAATGCAATCAAACTTCCAGCTTTAGAAAACCTTAGCGCAAATTTAGTCAAAATCGGTTAAGAAATAAGACACTATTGTAATTAACATTTTCTATAACTGTGAGCCTGCATGGGCGCCGCCATTTTAAATATTTAATAAGACATTTATTTTTTAATTCACAAATAAAAATCACATGTTGACAGGAATATGCTGTGTATGTGTGCCAACTGACAGTTTGTGTACAAACGAACAGATTTATAGATACGCCATAGAGTCACCGAAACGGCGGCCTTCATGCCTCATTTTCTAGAAATTCAAAGTCCAATTACTTTCCTAATTTTAAACTGATTTTCATAATTTTTCACCAAAATGGTCAAGCTTAACACGTTTTTCATTTTATAATATGCTTAGTACATGCATTTGCTTTGACAACGAGGCAAATGCAAGGGCATTCTGTGCGCAGCAGTCTTTCCTAAGAGTGAAATAGATTCTAACAAAAATTACCCCTCCTCAGAGCAATGAACACACTCACAGAACTGAAAACAGGAGAATTGTCGTGTTTCATGTGCCATGCTAGCTACTTTTAGACCATTTGGATATTGAATTACATTCTTAAATTATATACAGAATATGTATCTTTCTACACGACCGACTTAACATAGGAGCGATTATTAATCTATATGCAGACTGCATGCTTACTCAACAAAGGTTAACAACTTTGCTATCCTATTTAACTGAACGACTGCGGTGGTCGCGGTGCAGACTCAATGACGGCTGCTAAACCTTTCTGTAAGGTTTGTACTTGACCTTACTCGTCGTATACAGTCGGGAAAACTGTGGTTCTGACAATTTTTTTTTTTTTTTTTGCTCTGACAAGGATCCGCGCAGTCTGATCTGGGCATTCACTGTCCGCCTCATTACGAAATCACGCCTATTCAAATATATTGAAAAATTCACCACCAAAACTGAATGTTTCAGATAAAAATCCTGATATTTTTCATATTGTTTACCATAAAAAGTGGAGGTTAAGGGGGGCAACATTATGTAGGCATGTTTTCGTGATCTGGTGCGTTGAGAAGGCTGTACTCCGTGAGAGAGACAGAGAGACAGAGAGAGAGAGACAGAGAGAGAAGCCCAACGTTTTGGGTAGGGGTTAATCTGAATGATGCAAGAGAATTAATTCAATTATCTTTCATATCAACCAAGCGCTCACAGATGGCATGAACTCAATCATGTAAGGCTGGAGACTGGAGTTCTGAAAGTCCGATCCTTTCATGTAAGAAACAACAAAATCCATGTATGTTTACATATTTTCTTATATACACAAACATATGTTAGAATGGCATTGTATCTTCTGTACTGTATTTAAAATAAAAACGAATTATAAACGAAAAGAACCCGTTTTCATGTATCATATTCCTTTTTATTATTAGCAATGTACGATGCTTGGTTACTATTAAAACATTAAACAGGCTGAAAAGCACAATTTGCACAAGAAAAACATGTACAATCGACTCTCGTTATCTCGAAATCCAAGGTACTCTCTAAAGTACTTCGAGATATCCGTACCTCGACATATCAGATTTGCAGAATGGAGGAAAAATAAATCGAACAACCACATTTAACGAATGATTGAGTCTTGAAGTTAGAGATATATTGAAAATATTGTGGAAAAGAGGAGTAATTGCTTCTTAGGACAATTTCTCCCCTTTTCGACAATATTTTGTTACCTATTGTTAGGTTTCCATGTTAATGTAGGGACCAGATTTACACTTCGAGATAAGCGGTTATTTGAGATAAGCGAAGTCGAGATAACGAGAGTCGACTGTATATTGCTTGTTTATGTAGTTCAAAGTATGCGGGTTATTGCACGGAAACCTGATTCTTTGAAAGCGGAATTTGTTTAACAGTATGCAAGCATTGGAACAATCTCAATGACTGTGTGTAGACATAGAGCTTATGACAGTGTGATGTCTATATTTTTGGTGTAGACTATATTTTTTACCTGATGCCATACAAATATATAGTCAGATAGCCTTTCATAGTAAAATGTTGTGGTTTTCGGGTTTTTTTTTGTTTTTTTTTTGTTTTTTGTTTTTTGTTTTTTTTTTTTCGTTTTTTTTTTTATTTATTTATTTATTTATTTATTTTGAATGATTGGTTAAAGTATCCCAAAGCTGAACTGCATTTGGTTTATTGTTAAAGACATAGCTAAAAAAAAAGACCAAAAGTGGCACCACTCACTAAAGATTTTATTGCCCCCTTGTAGGCATTCTGAGGGGTAATAAATATTTTGGAAGGAATATTACCTTTGGATCAAATATATAAGTCAATAAAAAAAATTCCCTATTGGGCCTCTACCTGTCTTTTGTTTATTGACAGTATACGAGGTTTTGTTGGACCCAGTCTCTTATCAGAGATAATACTAATAACCAAAACGGAGTTTTATGTCTTTAAGCACTAAAACATCAATGATATAGTTGTTAAGTCGTACAGACCAAATGTTGGTCAGTCGATCAACGGAATAACTTTTGTTATTGTATTGACTTTAAAGCATACACAAACTCTAAAAGGATGGTGCTATAGCCGAGTGGTTGGAAGGCTTGACTTTGGTGCTGAAGAATTCTGGTTCGGGCTTTGCTCAGACCATCATATGTCAGACCCAGAAGTGAATTAGTACATTCTATGGAGGGTTTAATGGATCAAAAGGAGAGGAATGGGTCCAAAACTTACATATGATACTCCAAAGACACGGTGAGCGCTAACATCAGCTGCCTTCACCCCTTTACCAACTCACCGAGACATATATATATATTAACCGAATAACCTAATGCATATACCTCTATAGTCGCATAGTCAAGCAGTTTCGTAATTAGATTTAGGCCAGTGTGTTAAAAAATACATGTATATGTTGTGGGTACTCATTTGAATTATCTCGCTTGACGAGGCACTTCAAATGATTACCAATAATATATGCTTTTAAAATGAAAATCAAAAAAAAAAAAATCACAGAAACATCATGAAATACGCTGCTCGAAAAGTCCTCTGCTGTCTTTTTTAAAGTGTGTCCTTATTGGGTGGATATTTTACCACAAGTTTTGTTGTTGTTGTTGTTGGTGGTGGTGGTGGCGGTGTGTGTGTGTGTGTGTGTGTGTGTGTGTGTGTGTGTGTGTGTGTGTGTGTAGAAAAAAAAAAACACACACACACACACAAAACAAAGAAAAACCTAAGCGCGTTGTGTGATAATTTGGTCGAATACGGTACTGCCTCAACCTAGAATGGAATATTTTGTTTGATATATGAATATGGTAATGCTACTGTAACATTTTAGGTTTGCCACTTAACAGCCAGCGGTCGAAAATGCAATAAGACGAGACAATGATTGATACCATAACACTCGACTCATTCCGATTATTTAATCACATATTCTTCCGCGGGCGAATGGTGCGGTGCGATATTTGTTCCCTGCCTTTCTGTCTCATAGGACGGTAATTATTCTGCCAAATTAGACATAATATCCACTTTGGGACGTTTCGGACATTTTCCCTGCATGGAATTATAGAAGCAAATTCAATTTTTGATCCCGTAATTGGGGTTTCGTAGCCTATCAATAAAGCATAATAAATTCAAGTGCGTTAAATGATAAATAACAGTTTCTAGGGAGGCTGACTTCATAAGTTGCTTTATTCAGAAATCATATTTGCAGCCACAATTGGAAATGATTTTTCTGCCATATTTTAGCCTGACTATTTAATTTGCAATGTTCGCTATTCAGTTTAAATCTAATGACCGCTATGTAATCTCTGCGGACTAGCGATACCCTAATTTTTGAACTTCATTGACTGGGTTCCACACTTAATTATAATTCGGTGGTGTAAAGTGTAAAATGAAATATAAACGCACTCAAAAACAAATATCGCCTCCGTTTTAACCCATTGTAGACTGAATAGACTTTCCCACACTACATATTGGAAGATTCCAATTTCAGTTTTAGGTACAACGAGCTATGAAATTTACATATATCTAAAGAAAAATGGATAATTTATTTGCAAACAGCTGAGACCCTGATCAGACGCCGCGTTCTGATGCGTCTGATCTGGGTCTGCACTATTTGCCAATTACCCTTTTACGGGTCTCCCGACTAAAACGGGTTAATATCAGCATTACTTAAATGACATGACAGCAGCGGGAGCCCAGATCAGCGTGCGGATCCCAGCGGGAAGGCTGTGTGTATGGTGTGGGGTGAAGGACTGGGAGAGAGTGGTGCTTTCTACATAAATGATTAAACGGGTTTGCCAAAAAGTTGGTCCTATTTTCAGCACAAAAATGTAGACACGTGTGAACTATTTTATAAACGTAAATGAAAATAGACAGGCTTTTAAGCATAAAAATATAAATTTGGGTAAAATAGTTTCCAAATTAGCACATGACCTGCCAAAAAAAAAATATCAAAACCTGTTCGGCTATTTGGAATTGGGCTCTGATAGATATTTTATTAATGTAGTAAGCCATTTAGGCCTATCAGTATATATACATAAAACATAATACAATTATATGCAGGATAACAGCTATAAAATGCATGTATCAATATAAACACAGAAGCAACATTATGTTTTTCTTATGACAGAAGAGCTGCAGACTCTGTTTCACAAAAATGAATTGAAAACGGAAAAGCGACTTAATTTATTAATTTCAGTTCGCGTGTTACACATTTTAGTAAACTTCTGCCGGTGAACTTTATGAGGACAGTCTAACATGTTATTTGGAGGAAACAAACAAGCAGCCAATCTCGATGAATTTAGTATGGACTCTTAATTATTGTCCGTTTATCTGATAATCTCACGACAATATTATTTTATCTACTAATGTAATTCAGTTTCTCTATTTTGTCCATGTTCTGATGTATACATTTTCAGTTCAGCTTTGGGAAACTTTAACCAACATACATGCCATATCTCACACTGTGAGAATAAAATCTCACAGAATTTGGCCCATCAGGAAGGCAATTCCCATAAAAAAATCAAACTTCACAGAATTTTCAGACCATTTTGCAACAGATTTTATGAAGAAATAAACATAATTCACACAGTGATGTGGTTTTCATATGCTTCTTACGTGAAAAAAAAAAAGACTTTCATCACGAAAACACGCCTATATAATTTTGACCCCCTTTAACCCCACTTTTATGTAGTAAAACTGGGGTTTACAGGGGTATACATTATTTTTCTTATTTCTGCTCAAAAACATAGATTGTGGGTACCCGTTAGAACCGCCTCGCCGAGGCGGTTCTAACGAGTACCCACAATCTATGTTTTGAGCAGAAATATGAAGAATATCAGAATTTTTTATCTGAAAATTTTCCATGTTTGCTTGTAAAATTTTCAGTGTATTTGAATAGGCGTGTTTTCGTAATGAGAATATATCTGGGAGCTCCAAAGTGATGTTTAAGAAAATCTCACAGAATTTTGTCAAATCTCCCTTAAAATTTTGCCTTATCTCACAAATTTTAGTCCACAGCTTATGACATGTATGAACCAAAAAAAAAAAAAAAAAAAAAAGAACAAACAAACTTTACCATAAAAGGGCATCTGACTATGTATTTGTATGGCAACAGGTAACAAATATAGCCTACACGCAGTCAACGAGATTGTTCCAATGTTTGCATACAGGTAAACAAATTCCGCTTCCAAAGAATTAGGTTTTCATGCATGAATCAGAATACATTGAACTACACAAACAAACAATATACAATGTACATGTTTTTCTTGTGTAAATTGTGCTTTTCATATATCAGTTACAATGCCTTTTCAATGTTTTAATAGTAATCACGCATCGTGCATTGCTATAGTAAAGAGGAATATGATACATGAAAACGGGTTCTTTTCCTTTACATTTCTTTTTTAAATCTCAAATACAGTATAGAAGATACAATGCCATTCTAACACGTGTTTGTATATATAAGAAAATATGTAAACATACATGAATTTTGCTGTTTCTTACATGAAAGTGTCGGATTTTCAGAACTCCAGTCTCCAGCCTTACATGACTGAGTTCATGCCATCTGTGAGCGCTAGGTGGATAAGAAATATATATATTATTATTATTATTATATTATATTATTATATATTTGTTCGCTTGTGTGTGTTTGTTGTTGTTGTTGATGATGTTGTTGTTGTTGTTGTTGTTGTTGTTGTTGTTGTGTGTGTGTGTGTGTGTGTGTGTGTGTGTGTGTGTGTGATGATAAACACAGAAATTCTTTTAAAGAAAAATTACGTGTTAGTTTGTATCAGTGCTCTACACAGATAAACTACCGAACACTAAGCGTGTTCTAATGTCATAAACGTTTAAATCTCCGAATACCGCTAAAATAAAAAACAGTTTAAATTCATTTCGCAAATGTTACAGCTATGTGTCCTTGTATAAGACTATAAACCGTTTGCAAATATTTCTTTACGAAGTACAACGGTAAAACGCACATAACAGATATAGACAGGACAAAATGACCTATTGCTTAGAAGTTTTGATTACAATATTTATGTTTACTGCATGGGTCTGGAGAGAAATAGTCTTTACGAGGATGGCTATACATTTGTACAAACAATTTACCAAAGATATCGATAGTGAAATCAGTATGTCTTCACCACAAAGCTTCAATATGACTTCTACCCCTAGTACTAGTATGACCACAAAAGCTGTACCCTCCCCAAAGATTACTCCAGTCACTATAAAACCAAATGAAACAGGAATCCGACGGAAAATAGTGGATAATAAACAATCACTTTCTGAACTCAGTAGCCATGTGGCAGAGCTGTCTGAAATAAGCAGAAGTCTACAGCACCAGCTCTCATTGGTGAATTCTAAAATAGATGCTCTTCTTGAAAGATCTGGGCCCAGTTGTTCAAAGAGTTATGATACATTCATAACACTAAGCAAAACAAATGAGAATGATGTTTTGAATATAATCCCCGGGGGTAGCTCTTATTCGGACATTGCAGTGAATAACACTGTTAAATCCAGGTCAAACAGTGACAACGAGGGAATTAAACAAGTAACAATTAACAGTACTGACAATGTTGAATTAATTTCACCGGGAACTTCTTACAGTGAAGCATTTGTTAATGGTGAACGTGCCAATATACAAAAACAAAGTGATCCCAGTGCTAGGAAAACAAATTCAAAACAATCAAAATAAAAAAAAACATAAGTCAGGGAAGAAAACACCAAATCCTAATAATATAGAGAACAGACCCCGGCCCAACCAGGAACAAACATCACAGATCTTGATCATTGGTGACTCCATTCTATCAGGAATAAATCCCAAAGGCTTAAAAAATAATGTTGACTGTAGGTCATTTTCTGGAGCAACCATCAGTACTCTCATGGAAAAAATTCAACTATATGACCTTAAAAGTATCCAGGACATCGTACTCTATATTGCTGGAAATGATGCCTCACAAACTCACCGTGCAGATACTATGCTGGGGGAAAAGGTTCAAATAGAATATATTGAAAACAGATATGAACAGCTTATTACACATATCAAGGATAAAAACCCAAATATAAACATTTACTTATGTAGTTTGTGCCCACGGGGGGATACAGATGTTGTTGAAGTGAATGATGTCATAAACCAGTTAAGTGAAACTCATAGCTGCATATTTGTAGATATCAACAAGACATTTTACAAAAAACACGATCATCTGAAAGTACACTTTTACAAACCACGGGACAATATCCACTTATCAGCCTCAGGAACTAGGGGTCTTCTTGGTTGTATTAATCAATCCATTGACATTGTTGAAAACTTCATGCAATGTGCCTTTTCTAGACAATCAAATCAGCCACAGGGGCAACGAAGACCTACATTTCAGATACAAGGGAAAGCACAACCAACACAGGAAGATTATGTCCCCTCATCCAGGAACAGGAGAAGATATGACAATGTAGACTTCAAGAATGCAGAGAGGTGCTTCAAATGTGGTCTGACCAATCACATCACTTATGAGTGTCGTCACAAGAAGCAATTACAGTGTTACATTTGTAGATATCTTGGCCACAAAGATTCAGTTTGTTGGAACTAGGGAAGTGGCAAATGTGCCCTTAGTCATGAAAATGAACCAAATACATTTTTCTCCATTAACAAATACAACTTATTGGTGGATATATGTAGTGACTGTAACCAGGTGAATTGCAAGTATAGCAATCATTTTCCTATCAATTCCACAGAAACAGCTAATAATAATGAATATGTATTATCTAGTCCTTACAACCAAAGTGACTGTGAATATCACTTATCATCCTTGTTTTATGAAAGTAATCAGAACAGTTCTGTTTACAGCAAAGTTATAATTGAAAAAAATGCGCATGATCATGATCATTCCTCTATTAACACTGTGCATAATAAAACTACTTCAGTACAAAGTGAAGAATGTTTCACAAGGGATAATATAAACATTGATGTGTTAAAGGGTCATGATAATTTAAATGAGAAGTCACTGAAACTTGCTTCTTTAAATGTCTGTGGTTTAAAGCGGTTTAAATACATATTCATTATTATTAGCTGTTTCTGTGGAATTGATAGGAAAATGATTGCTATACTTGCAATTCACCTGGTTACAGTCACTACATATATCCACCAATAAGTTGTATTTGTTAATGGAGAAAAATGTATTTGGTTCATTTTCATGACTAAGGGCACATTTGCCACTTCCCTAGTTCCAACAAACTGAATCTTTGTAGCCAAGATATCTACAAATGTAACACTGTAATTGCTTCTTGTGACGACACTCATAAGTGATGTGATTGGTCAGACCACATTTGAAGCACCTCTCTGCATTCTTGAAGTCTACATTGTCATATCTTCTCCTGTTCCTGGATGAGGGGACATAATCTTCCTGTGTTGGTTGTGCTTTCCCTTGTATCTGAAATGTAGTTTCCTGAGTTTGGTACTTTAGTAAATAATTATCAGATATTTTCTGTTTGTGAAACCAAACTTGACAGATATGATCTTATTGAACTGCCTGGTTATGTTTTCCTCTCTCAGTGTAGGAAACAAAAATAGATTCGAAAGAGTGGGGGTATTGGAGTTTTTGTTAAACAATCATTATCTTCACATATTTCTCAAATAGAATCAGATTCTGATTATGTCTTATGGTTTAGTATCAGCAAGGAGGTCTTTAACACTGATGAGCATATTTATGTAGGGGCCGTATATATCCCTCCAGTTGACTCCAGGTTTTACAACCCTGATGAAATTGAAAAGTTTAATGTTGAAATCACGAATATGACTATCTCAAATAGATATGTTTTATTAATGGGCGATTTCAATGCTAGGACTCAAAATAAACAAGATTTCCTTGAAGAGGATGAATTTTTTATGCATCATTTTGACTTTGATAAAGAAATGATTAGTCACTTTAACGCTGCTTCAATTCTTGAACAGTGCAAACTGCCAAAAGAACGCATATCTCAGGACAAAATTATTAATAATGAAGGCAGCAAACTTACTGATATTTGCAAAGCAAATAATTTATTTATTCTCAATGGAAGATGTGGAACTGATAAAAACATAGGTGCAATGACATTTCGTAATCAGTCTGTTATTGACTATTCAATAGTATCATATCATGCACTGAAATTTGTTAGTATGTTTTGTATCTCAGAAGTCGATTCCCTGTTTTCTGATGGGCATGCTTTACTTAGTACAACATTATATTTTAATCAAAGCTCTGTATCAAATACAAACAGCTGTCCCAAACAAAATTATACAGGAAAGCCAAAATTACCAGATGATAAAAAATCTGCTTTTGTTGACAATATAAATCATTCAAAATTAAATGATTTACAAGAGCTCATACATGAAGGTAGCAAAAACTATAACTCAGTGAATAGGGAGATGATAAATAGCATATGCGTTAAATTTTCTGAAATTTTTCGGGACTCTGCCCAGGCCTGTATTCCAGACAAATCATACTCAAATCACACAAAAAGCAGAAAACCTTGGTTTGGCAGACAATGTGCAGTTGCCCGTAAGAGATATCATCTTGCTAAAACAAAATATTCAAAAAACCCATCTTCTTCTACAAGGTCAAATCTTGTACTAGCAAGTAAAGCATATAAAAAGAAAATGAATTACTTCATAAATAAACATAAAAGACAAACACAAATGAAACTTAGAAATTTAAAAAATAAAAACCCCAAAGAATACTGGAAAATAATTAATAGTGTTGATAGTAAAAAACAAGATAGTAAAATTGGCATCAACACATTATATACATTTTTCAAAGAGCTTAATGATAATGATAAGTGTAAATCTGAAAATGACCAGACTGAAGAAACATTAAATATTTCACTTGAAGATAATGATGTGATTTTGAACTCACCTATAACTGACCGTGAAATTTTAAAATGCATTAAATCTTTAAAAAACAATAAGGCATGTGGAAATGATGAAATAATAAATGAATACATAAAGACTACTTCAAATATATTTATGCCGTTGTATAACTCCTTTTTTAATTTGATACTTGAAACTGGAATTTTGCCAGACACTTGGCTTGAAGGAATGATAAAACCAATATATAAACATAAAGGCGATTCCTCACAGCCTGAAAACTACAGACCAATAACAATTTTGAGCTGTTTTGGGAAACTTTTTACAGCAGTGCTAAACTTACGACTTAATGTATTTCTTAATATTTATGATGTTTTGAATGAAAATCAGGCAGGTTTTAGAGCTGGATATTCTACAAATGACCATATTTTTGTTCTTCATGCTCTAATTGAAATCTTAAAATCAAAAAAGTTAAAACTGTTCTGTTCTTTCATAGACTTTAGTAAAGCTTTTGACTCTGTGTGGCGTGTGGGATTGTGGTCAAAATTACTGGCAAACAACATAAAAGGAAAATTTTTTCGTATTGTATATAATATGTATCAAGGAATCAAATCATGTGTTTCTTTTAATGGTGATCAGTCAGAGTTCTTTCAAAGTTTTAGAAGAGTCAGACAAGGTGAAAACTTGTCACCTGTTTTATTTGCCCTATTTCTGAATGACCTTGAATCTTTTCTGAGTTCTCATAACTGTTCTGGCATAGATATAGAACTTGCCTCTGATGATGTTTATTGTTACCTAAATCTGTTTGTTTTACTCTATGCAGATGACACAGTTATTCTCGCCACAGATGAAAAGAGTTTTCAGCACAGTTTGAACATCTTTTATGACTACTCAAAATTATGGAAGCTGGATATTAATTATGATAAGACAAAGATTTTGATTTTTGGAACTCGTAATGATGATCGCTTTAACTTCAAAATTGGTGAAAATAAAATCTCAATATGTAAAGAATTTAAATATTTGGGTGTAATTTTTACTAAAAGCAGAAGTTTCTCTAAAGCTATAAAGCACAATTATGATCAAGCAAAGAAAGCTATGCACCTTTTATACAAAAGAATAAGATACTTAAATCTACCGATTGATTTACAACTGCAGTTATTTGATAATACAATTTTACCAATAGCTCTATATGGCTGTGAGGTTTGGGCATTTGAAAAACTTCAGCTGATTGAAAATCTTCAAAATGAATTCCTGAGATACATTACAAACTTAAAAAAGAGCACGCCGATATACATGCTGCAAGCAGAACTTGGTCGCAATCCTATTGATATAACCATTAAAACACGTCTGATTGGCTTTTGGATAAATATCTTAAATGGTAAGGAATCAAAATTATCCAAATCTCTATATAATATACTTTTTCATCAATATTGTAATGGAATATA
The DNA here is from genome assembly GCA_964016985.1 of Anodontia alba. Taxonomy (NCBI): domain Eukaryota; kingdom Metazoa; phylum Mollusca; class Bivalvia; order Lucinida; family Lucinidae; genus Anodontia; species Anodontia alba. The sequence goes on along the minus strand of OZ024822.1, from coordinate 24,505,559 downwards.
TCACCACAAATGGATTCACTGTATTAAAGAAGTACTTATTTCAGCAGGACGCTTTGATCTTTTTAGTGCAAATACTATTGAAAATCCTAAACTTATCAAAAGGCAAATTTCTGAGACATTGGTTGATTTGCATATACAAAACTGGCATGCTAAAGTCCCTTCATCTTCTAAAGGAAAAAATTATTACCTTTTCAAACAGAATACAAATTTAGAAAATTATCTGACTAAGTTGAATAAAAAACAGTACCTTCCAATTCTGAAATTTAGAACGAGTAATCATAAACTGCCTGTTGAAATAGGCCGCTGGGAGAATACTCCTCTTGACGAAAGAAAATGTAATATTTGCTCAAAACATGACATTGGCGATGAATTTCACTATCTGTTTGTATGTAATTATTTTCAGGCTGAAAGAAAACAATTTTTGAAATCATATTACTACAAAAGACCAAATGTCATCAAATTCAAAGATTTACTCTGCACTGAAAATGTTAAAGACCTTACTCAATTATCTAAATTTGTCAACATCATTCTTCAAAAGTTTACAAATGCAAATTAGTTTTGTAATCCCAGTGTTAGAAATTTACTTTTTCGCAAGCAGCAAGTAGTTGCTACCTGGTCTGAAATTAGGTAGCAAAATGCATCTACATGGCAGCAAAACATGTTGCTCCCATGGCATGGGTTAAACCTTCAAGCGCTAAGGATATTTAGCAGATAGCATTTTCAAAGTATTTTTCTTATTTCAGCAAAAATGAGGCTTGACACTGCATGGGATTTGTCTGCTTGGCAGACGAGTCACATGAGGTGTTGTCTAATTTGCACTGAAGACATTCACAACACTTAAAGTTGATAGTGTTCGGAGCACTTTACCAGGTGGCAACTTTTTGCTACCAACAGCTTGACCAGGTAGCAAACTAAATTTTCAGGCAGCAAATTTGCTACCTGCTACTGTTAATTTTGAACCCTGAATCCTGTATATAATTTTATCTTTTCTTTTGTTTCTTTCGTTCCTTTATTCATATATGTTGCATGCATTGTACTCTTACGCCATATGTATGGCCTGAGCTTAGCCAAATAAAGTTTAGTTCTGTTCTGTTCTGTTCGGTAGGTCAAACAGATATTACCTCAACAAGTGAGAGAACAGCTGTATCATGCGGAACGCAGATTTTTCTGATCTATCTTGCCTAAACTATACTATGGACGTATACTTATACATATTAAAAGTAAAGGTCAATGTGGCAGGTCAATTTGATCGATTTCTCTTACTACACTGGATAACTTTAGTTAGGCTCGTAAAATACAGCTGAAAAATTACTTTTTCACGAATAGCATAACTGCATCAAAAGCAATTTAGAAATCTAGAATATCATAAAATATATAATTTTCGTCGTTAGTTGGTATAAGTGATTCCTTATCTCTGAGGTAAGAAAACAAGACACATTTGCCTGGTCCGAAAATAGGAGTCATGCCTTTTATACCTGGGCTCGTAGAATACAATAAACTTAATGACAAAACTGAATTGTGAAACAAAATGTTCACTTACAATCGATGTATAGGCATTTGTCGCCGTTTGAAAATATCTGCCAGTGGCAACATTTCTAAAGCTTATCTAACCATATTAATGTCGAATGTCTGCAAAAGATTTTACGTAAAACTTGACATATTCGGTTATGACATGAAAAACGAGACGGGAGGGGTGGGAGGAAGGTGAGGGTGGGGGTGGGGGGTGGGGGGTGGGGGGTGGGGGAGCTCTTCATCAAAAGATGCCAGCATATTTTGTGTGGTGGAAGTTAGCTCATATTTGAAACATTTCATGTAGTGTCGGAGACTTCAGAACATCAGCTTTAATTGGTTACCTATCCCATAAAACTACAAAAACTGAACATTTCATGCTATGACACTATTTGGCCCACTTTCTTGAGAATCAGTGAAATGCTTCCTAATGCGATGTTGTTATTTTGTTCAGGCTCTTTATGGACAGACCAACATCATTGGTATATGATATCCAAATTTGTGTTCAAAATAATCTTCCAGTTAGGCTTTGATTAGATGAAGTTAAAACTATGTGTGGGCAATTTTTTCTAAGATAATAAGGTTAAATGCAGGTATGAAGTCTTGAAGATATAATTCAATACTAATGAGGTGAGAAAAAAAAAACAAAAAAAAAAAAAACAAAACAAAAAAAACACGTGAATACCAATAATATCATTTTGCTAGTTCTGACTACTGCTACAACTAACAATAATAATAATAATAACAATACTAATTTAAGTGACACTGTATTTGAATACCTTAACATTTAACCGTACATACTATAGAAACTGAATACCATAATGGACCTAATTAAAGTACATGGGTCACAACATCAGAAAACATACCATCGGACATGAGCACCCAGCGAAGAATCAAATCAGCCTGCGCGTTCGCACTGTCTAATCAGAATCTTCAATGAGTGCATTTTGAATCGCCAAGGATACAAAGTTTCTTACTGTGGATAATTAAGACTGATCAGACTGCGTACTTGTAGATGTGCAGGCTGATTTGAGTCTTCTTTAAGCGTACATGTCAGAAGGTACCCAGTAAACACACAACGTTGTTACAACGTCGCTGCAACGTCACGACGTTGCAGAGACGTTGTAACGACGTTGATGCGACGTTGTGTGTTTGCAGGGTATGTTGGAGCTCGTATGTTGTGGAAACTAACTTGATCTTTGAATAGTCCAGGCGATTTCAATGAGTAGCCTCAACATGTTTTATAGACAATTGGGTGAAAATAAAGGGGAGGTGACATGGCTACTCAGAAATTGTTTGATAGTGGTATAGTGGTACGCGCGATAATTACGTCGAATGTAGACTGGCTCCAGTCTCCAGTGACTAAATATTTTTCTCATAATTCTGTTTGATACTCCACTAATATAAAACCAAAAAGAAAAAATCATGACTATAAAGACTGCTCACTAGTGACCAGCCTTTATAGTTATGATATTACTTTGGTTTTATTTTAGTGGATTATTAAATAGATTATAAGAAAAAATATTTTGTCACTAGAGACTGTAGCCAGTCTACGTCCAATGTGTTACGTCCTTTTGTCTACTCAGTGATATATCTGAAATGTTAGGAGAATGGCAAGCATTTATATCAAGAGAGACGACGCAGCAGAACTTGGTATTCATGTATGGTAGTACATTGTTCTAAGCCTATACGGCTTGTATGACTTCACGAAAACACGCCTATATAATTTTGACCACCCTTAAACCCCACTTTTATATAGTAAAACTGGGGCTTATAGGGGTATAAATTATTTTTCTTATTTTGCAAAAAATATAGATTGTGCGTACTCGTTAGAACCGACTCGCCTAGGTGATTCTAACGAGTACCCACAATCTATGTTTGAGCAGAAATATGAAAAATGTCAGAATTTTTATCTGAAAATTTTCATTTTTGGTGGTAAAATTTTCAGTATAGGCTTGTTTTCGTAATGTGTTCATTGAAATGTTGTGCCCTATTTACCTTAGGTTGTCGGAAAGCTTAATTCCTAACCACACTTGTCCTGACCCTTCAACAAGTTCATTGCATTACTGCACTACATGTACTTATTTGTCTAAAAAGCTGGGTGAGTGGCAAATAGCGTAAACCCTGATCAGACGCCGCCTTCTGCAGCGTCTGATCTGGGTTTACACTATTTGCCTAGACCTTCTGTCCGACTGGACGCACGAGCTGACCCAGTTTTTCGTTTTTTATAATTATATGAAAAAAAAAAAATGTTTTCTCGCGATGAACATCATCTGTCTTGTCTAGAGACGACGCCAAGGGAATTGATATACATTTATTCCATTCTTCCAATCTCACTCGTTCTTTGAGAAGTTTATATTTGAACATGTACGGAAACAACAAGAAAATGTCTCTTTTTATTACATTTAAAAGACATAAGTTCAGTTTTTATAACATATAGTAATCTATGTATATAATAATGTGTGAAATGTCAGAAACTGTGTTGTGTCAGCTCCTGAAACAAGTGACAAGTGATCTTTCCCAGAGGCTCCTTTGTCAATTACTGCGCATGCGTGCTGGACTAACTTTATTAAAGCGCTGGACGGACCATGATTAATTCAATTCCAAAACACTAGATCTTTCTCATTTTCTGACAATAACTGAATAAATGACTTAAATTGGTGAGCCTGTTACAAAATTTGACAAAATTTCCACCTTATATTAGATCATACTTTCTTCAACAGACCCATAATCTCTGTATAATGTATTAAAGATGCCTAAAAGTAATTGCTATTGTCTCGTTTGATAGCTTTATTTATAACCATTCACTAGCTAATAAGATTACACTTCTTAATTTGTCTTAGGATTTAAAATCACTGAATTTATTTAAATAATTAATGGGGCTGCTGCGTATCTTAAGATAAAACATAACAATTTATGTGCTTTTGTGGGGTTTATGCAACGGAACTTGTCCAACGCCTAAAGTTACAAAGATTTAGCCTCCAGTAAATTGTCATTTTCTTGTTTTCATCGACAAATCCGACTCGCAGACTCTTGGCAAGTCAAATTGCTTTATGACCAAAAACGAGGTCCTAAGTCTCACATCACGTGGAGTTTAGCGAGATTTTAGGAGATCAGGAAATCAAATCTGTAAAACTGGCAAATATTGGAGGTAATGAGATAGTTTAAGACAATCTAAGTTCCCTTAATTCTTCTATAATGTTGTTTTCGGAAATTTTCTCAGTGAGGAGCTTTGTTTAGTAATTAAGGAAACATTAAAGCGTGCTCTTTACAATCATACGGGACAAAATAAGGATTTTAGCTCGTCCAGAAAACTAGAAAGACAAATCGTAGCATGTAAGACAAAAGGCGCGACCTGACGCATTCGGGAATAAACCCAGATCAATCTGCGAATCCTTGGGTTGCTCTGACCATCTAATGCTAGAATGGTTGTATCAAACTACAGCGTGAAACTAATATCTAATTAAAGGATTAATCTGAGCGTTGGAGAAATTAATGGTGTTGTATGAGACGTTAGCAGTATATTTAATTTTGATAAAAAAAAAAAAAAAAAAAAAGATCCTTAGCGAAAGCCCAAGAGTGCTGTTTTGTGTTGTAATTTCATGTAATTAAACAGTTATCTGGTTCCTTGCGATGGACGCATCCCGTGCCTATGGCCATATTTGACCTTGTCCGGACGATATCTTGTTTTTGTTTTTTTTATGTTGAGGCTTTACGGCAACCGACTGGGGTCATGTCGAGCGCGGTCAGTTTACCTAACCACACTTTTTCTCTGACAGGTTTAGCACAGGCTTAGTGCTTGCGCACATTCTTTCGACAGAAACTGACAACTGTCTTGAATTAGCGGAAGGGAGAGAATGACCGTAGAAAATATTTCATGATCAATCTCGACGAAAGAATGTTGTCGAACTCGACGAGGATCGAACCCGCGACCTCCTAATCTCCAGTCGGACGCGCATCCGATTGACCCAACGAGGCCTATAACTTGTTTTACATAGAATCATAAAGTAGGAAAAATCAAAGTCTTCTTGTCTGAAACAAGAAGGCCTAGGCCTTGGATATTTGGCATGTAACTTCATCAAATGGGCCTTTACCACGATTGTTCAAATTATAGTCTGGGGTCAAAAATGGCACGCCCTAGGGGTCACTTGTTTTACATAGACTCATATAGGGAAAACTTTAAAAATCTCCTTGCCTGAAACTAAAAGGTCAAGGCCTGTCATTACGAAAACATGCCTATTCAAATATACTGAAAATTTTACCACCAAAAAATGAGAATTTGCAGATAAAAAATTCTGATATTTTTCATGTTTCTGCTCAAAACATAGATTGTGGGTACTCGTTAGAACCGCCTCATCGAGGCGGTTCTAACGAGTACCCACAATCTATGTTTTGAGCAGAAATAAGAAAAATAATGTATACCCCTGTGAACCCCAGTTTTATTATATAAAAATGGGGTTTAAGGGGGTCAAAATTATATAGGCATGTTTTCGTGATGTGATGTTTGTTATGTAGCTTCATCTTCTGAACTTCTACTTATATTGTTCATTATGGCCCTAGTGTCATAAATGGCCCAATTCCGTAGAAATATAGGAAAAAAACTATAAAAAAAATCTTCTTGTCTGAAACTAGCAGGCCCAGCCTTTGATGTTAGGAAAATAGCTTTATCTAATGAACCTCTACCAAGATTGCTCAAATTAAAAACCTAGGGTCAAAAATGGCCCCAGTTAGGGGTCACTTGTTTTACGTAGAGCCATATGGGAAAAACTTGAAAAATCTTCTTATGTGAATTTAGAAGGTACGTGCCTTTGATATTTGGTGTGTAGCTTTAGCGAATGGGAATTTACAGAGGTTGTTCAAATTATAGCACAAAGACCAAAAAAATGGCCCTGCCCCAGGGGTACTTATTTCAGATAGACTGATAGGGAAAACTTTCAAATTCTTCATGTCTGAAAGAGGAGGCACAGACCTTTGATATTTGATATATAGCTTTATTTAGTGGACTTGTACCACAAATTATAGTCCTGTGGTCAAATTAGTCCCCACTCCTGTGGGTCAATTGTATAGGAACATCGTGAACATAAAATTCATACAAAACTCTTAAAGGAATCTGCTTAAGTATGTAAATATGTTAGGTGAGCTATATAGGACCATCATCGTCCTCTTGTTTTAACTATAACTATTTAAAATGAAAATTGTCAATAAGCTGCGCTTATTCGATACCCCCCGCTCGCATAAAGCATAAAACTTTTTCTAACAAAATTTAAGTTTCAAAATGCCGGCGAGACCTTTAGAATAAAGTCAAGGTCACCAAAATCTAACAAAAAATTAATCACTTCTTTGCCCCTTTCTTATGATGTATCTGTGCTAGTCCGGTCCATTTCCAGCTATTGGTTAAAGAGATATTGTACACACAAACTTTTTACTTAAAGCTACAGGCCCAGATGGAATAAGTAATCGTATGCTTAAAGAAATCTCAAAGGAAATATCTATCCCTGTTGCTGCCCTTTTCAACTATTCTTTTAGTATTGGAAAAGTTCCTGATGCTTTTAAGGAGTCACATGTCTGTCCTGTGCCTAAAGGAGGCAACCCAGCAGATGTTGCTAATAATCGACCAATCTCATTGCTTAGTAACTTAGATAAAACACAAGAACGACTTGTTTTTAAGCATCTGTACAATCATTTTCACGATAATAACATTATAACCCCCTTTCAATCTGGTTTTATGCCAGGGGACTCTACTGTCAACCAACTCACTTATCTTTACAATACTTTTTGTCACGCTCTGGACTCTGGAAAAGAAGTGCGTGTAGTCTTTTGTGATATCACAAAAGCATTTGATCGTGTTTGGCACGCAGGTCTTATACATAAATTGCGTGCAGCAGGAATCTCGGGTCAACTGCTCAAATGGTTCACAAGCTATCTAGAAAACAGGAAACAGCGTGTAGTGCTTCCTGGTGCTCAATCTGATTGGAACTTCATTCACGCTGGAGTACCCCAAGGTTCTATTCTCGGTCCTCTTCTCTTTCTTCTTTATATAAACGACATAGTTACAGAGATAGGCTCAAACATTCGTCTCTTCGCTGATGATACTAGTCTATTTATAATAGTTGATAACCCGAACACAGCAGCAAATATCATTAATTCAGACCTTCAGAGAATAACTCGATGGGCAGCTATGTGGTTAGTAAAATTTCACCCAAACAAAAATGAAGCATTACTAATATCGCGCAAATTAGACAGACAAAATCATCCACCTCTTTTTATGCTAAACAATCAAATAAATGAAGTAGAATTTCATAAACATTTAGGCCTATACTTCTCATCTGACTGCTCCTGGCACCATCATATTAATTATATAAAGCAAAAAGCCTGGACAAGGATAAATATTATGCGCAAACTAAAATTTGACCTTGACCGTAAGTCTCTTGAAATCATCTATACCTCTTTTATCAGACCAATACTTGAGTATGCCGATGTAATATGGGATAATTGTTCTCATCAAGAAAAGCAAGAACTTGAAAAGATCCAAACCGAAGCTGCAAGAATAGCGACAGGTGCTACAAAACTTGTTTCGATCGAAAAATTGTATGAAGAGGTGTGCTGGGAACGCTTAGAAACTAGAAGATGGAAGCACAAACTTGTTCTTTTCCACAAAATGGTTTATAATATCACCCCGCAATATCTGTCAAATCTTGTTCCACCATTGGTTCAAAACGTTTCACGATACAATTTGAGAAATGAAAATAACCTCCAAACTATATATTCACGAACTACCCAATACTCTAATTCATTCCTGCCATCGGTGGTAAGAGGTTGGAATAGCTTACCTTGTGCTGATAGAGACACAGATACGACAAATTCTTTTAAGCAACGTTTAAATCAGAACATGGTATGCGTTCCAAAGTATTACTATACTGGCAAACGTAAATTACAAATTTTACATACCAGAATTAGAACTGGGTGTAGTTCTCTAAACTTCGATCTTTTTTCGAAAAACATTGTAGATTCGCCCCTATGTACCTGCGGTAGTGGTAATATTGAAAACGCTGATCACTTCTTCCTAAGATGCCCTCTGTACATAGATCAAAGAACTGAGCTTACAAACAGCATACTCCTCTACACAACAATGACTCTAAATGTACTTTTATCCGGGGACGAATCACTACCTCACAATTTGAATGTGGCAATATTTGACAGCGTCCAAAAATATATACTGGCAACAAAAAGATTTAGTAGTAATAGAACTAGGTAAAAAACTTTTAGAGATATTTTCAGATACTGATATTTAACATATAATTACTAAATTGAATTGTTGTTTTACCGAAGTTTTCTGAAACTACCACGGTAACAGTCTATTCTTAGTAATATAAAATGGCTGTATCGATCGTGTCTCCAGTCCCATCCCCTTTGTTCCAGCTCACTATGTTTTTTCGTTCCTCTTCTCTCTTAACTCCTGCTTTAATGCTTTATTTTTTTCTCTTTCTTTTCACATTAAATGGAATTTATATATCTACATGTTTCTTTACAACCAGATATTAAGTCGTATATTTTTCAGGTTTGTTCTGCTTAAGTGAATAACAATTCGACATATTGATTCATGTATGTACTTAATATACTACATCACGAAAACACGCCTATATAATTTTGACCCCCTTGAACCCCACTTTTATATAGTAAAACTGGGGTTTACAGAGGTATACATTAGTTTACTTATTTCTGCTCAGGATATGGTTTGTGGGTACTCGTTGGAACCGCCTCGACGAGGCCGTTCTAACGATTGCCCACAATGTGTGTTTTGGGCGGAGATAGAAATAGAAAAAATATCAGATTTCTTATCTGAAAAATTTCATTTTTTGGTGGTAAAATTTTCAATATATTTGAATAGGCGTGTTTTCGTGATGTAACAGCAACAAAATGTTTAATTGCTGGTTGTACTCTTCATTGACGTTTTATTCCTGTTTTTCTCCCTTTCCTTCTGTTAGTATTTTTTTCTTTTGTATATTCCTGTATTGAAACTTACAGTCAGTTGTCCTTTGTTGACAAGAATGTCATCGATAAATCAACTTGCCATAGAACTATTACAGCTTTATTACCATGTTCTAGGAGAAGAACTAAATAAGCTTTAAGCTTCCGTTCTGATCCTAAATGTTTGTATTGTCTTCATTGTTATATCTGTACACAAACTGAAATTCTGAATAAATATGTTTAAACTAAACTTTTTACTTAACAAGGCTCCTTTTTAAGTATTTATAATGTAGTGACCTTGATAATAAGGTTAAGGTCACCAAGATCTAATCACTTCTTTACCCCATACTGATGATGTATCTGTGCTAGTTAAGTCAAATTCCATCCTTTATAGGACCATCATCGTCCTCTTGTTTTAATATAACCATTTAAAATGAAAATTGTCAATAAGCAGCCCCGCATAAAGCATAAAATCTTTTTCTAACAAAATTTAAGTTTCAAAGTGCCGGCGAGACCTTTAAAATAAAGTCAAGGTCACCAAAATCTAATAAAAAAATCTAATCACTTCTTTCCCCCATACTGATAATGTATCCGTGCTAGTTTGGTCAAATTCCATCCATTGGTTAAAGAGATAATGTGCACACAAACTTTTTACTGCATTAACAAGGCTCACTTTTTTGAGTATTTATAATGTAGTGACCTTGAAAATAAAGTCAAGGTCACCAAAATCTAATAACTTCTTTGCCCCATCCTTATGATGTATTTGTGCTAGTTCGGTCGAATTCCAGCCATTGGTTAAAGAGATATTGTATGCACACAAACTTTTTACTTCGTTAACAAGGATCCTTTAGGCTCCTTTTTGAGTATTTATAATGTAGTGACCTTGAAAATAAAGTCAAGGTCTCAAAATCTAATAACTTCTTCCCCTCATCCTGATGATGTATCTGTGCTAGTTTGGTAAAATTCCAGCCATTGGTTAATGAGATAGTGGGCACACAAACTTTTTTCTGCATTTTTTCTGCATTAAGAAAAAATTTACAAAGGGCAATAACTCCAAGAGAATTGGCTCCTAGCCCTTACTTTCTCTTATGTAGGTACATCTTATTGATATCAATGTGTCTGCAGATATTGATGATTATCCATCAATGCGTTTTCAAGATATTAGGAAAACACCAGCGTCGCGGACGGACAGACAACGTGAAAACAGTATACAACCCCAACCCCCCCCCACCCCCCTTCACACACACACAAACAAAGTTTGCGGGGGGTATAACAATGTGTGTGGGGTCTTTTTGACATGAAAACCTACCATTTTTTCTACACAGTTTTCATTTTTCACACCCTAAACGATGATAGTCCTGCGCACTGCCCAGGCCGAAAAAAGTAGCCTTTCTCACGTTTTTGTTTCCTTCGTTGTTGTTCAAGTATCGATACCATTTGGGCACCAATGCCCGCTCACACCGCCACCCGAGGAGACAGTAATCTTATGGCATGCATGTGCACTGCACGGATAGGCAAGAATCAAACTGCGCGAGTGCGAATGTTGAGCTAAGTATTCGCTAGATTCACATGTTATAAGGTACATGTTCTTATCCCAGCTAGCATTCTACGTAAATCTACATCGGGCCGTCATCGGCCCGTCAGCTACCCTGACGGGCCGATGACGGCCCGATATAGATTTACGTAATGACGGCCCGATATAGATTTACGTAGAATGCTGACTGGGATGTTACGGTTAAAATAATACTATGAAATACGATAAGAATACTCAATCAGTTTCCAGAATTACGAAATCCAGTCTTTCTCCGCGTCTATGCTCAGAACATGGGAATTTCAATTTATGTCATTTAAACCACTCCTAGACTGGAAAACTGTCTGTTAAACAATCAAAATTGCTATAAAGATAACAATTCAACCTTTTCAAAAGCACATTTACCATATTACAATGTTTGCCTGCGGCCACGGGCGTAGACAGTCTTAGAGCTTGCCATCGCTCCGGAAGCACTTTATGAAAGGTCATGGACTGGTCCAATGCTATTTTCCATTATTATAATCAAGAATTGGTTGGAAGCACTTTATGAAAGGTCATGGACTGCTCCAATGCTATTTTCCATTATTATAACCAGGAATTGATTATCACAAAAAATCCTTGGTCTACGCTTAGGACACATTGTGTGACATCTTTTTTTGTGAAAAAATAATACTTGTTTATTATATACCTTATAGGGACAATATTGTCTCCCAGCATATATTTGTCAATTATACCGTTTTTAAGAAACATAAAAATTGGGAACTAAGAATGCAGTGGGCTGGTTACTAAGTAAGCTAGCTTAGTTCCAAACAAATCTCTGCAGCTTGTTAGAAGCTTGATATTCTCAAACGGAAGTTATTAAAGTGAATGGATACAACTGAAAAATCCTCCGCATTTATTATGGAGACAACTTTCTATTCGCTTTCCTGTACACCAATCCCCTTCTGAAAAGGGGTCTACTCCAAAAGGAAAGAATATTTGCTCCCTAAATTCTTTCCTTTTGAGTAGACCTCTTTTCAGAAGGGAGCAAAACAATTTTGACAGAGTTGCCTTCCTTGGAAGTATACTATTTAACCTTAATTAACAAAATATAACGTTCAAAAACTGAGTCAAAACGATTTATTAAATATTAATTTCATATAAATGTATATCTTAAATAATACACGTCAAACATGACATGTAGGCCTACACACGCTGGTTTAAGGTGAATTTGGGCCACAACGTGAGATAATGTACCTTCGGACAAGTGCGCTCTATGAAGACTCAAATCAGCCCGCTCATTAGCGCGCATCTGCGCCTGTCTATCTAAAATGCGCCCGATGAAGATTCTGATGTGCGAACACAAATGCTGATCTGAATCTTTACTGGGCGCACAATTAAGTCGGAAGGTATTTTTGTCTAAATACAAATCTTAAGGTTTTGCAACAAGATAACATTTACCGACTGACGTTGCTTTCTTTGCGGGAAGGGGTGTGGGGAGGGGTAGAAGCGCCTAAAGAGAGAACACTTTCGTATAGTCTGCCACAGCCCACGTTGTTTTCTACTTTTACCTTTCCATCCGTACATTACCTTTTTTTTTTTCAGGGAAGATCTTGACTGACTGCTTTATTGTTTCCTATCCCTTATAGCCATCAATATTATTAGTGTCAGATATTTCAATCCTGTTATATGATACAAATTCACACGAGCACTTAGCTATCATAGATTTATCAGATTTAATAGCATTATTTTCCTACGCTATTCCTTAATTTGCAAACAACCTTTTTAGATAAATTAATTGAAACTCAAACTGCGGAAATGAGATTATGAGTTTAACAATTTTCTTTTTCCATCCGGGACAAAATATGATTCGCTTCCAATCAAAATCAATTTGTAGCAGCCTGATTTATTTGATTATAACCTAAGTAGACAATGAAATGAAATTAATGCTGTTTACTTTTGTAATTTCGATCTTATCAAATGCTAGCGGAGATCACGGTGTATCATTGTAGTAGAAGTTATAGCGGCAGAAATGATAATACCAATCACCTGATAGTAAATTCTCAATTTAACGCTTAGCATGTTGGGTAAAACTTTCAGCAGACGACATTTTGAAATATTTTCTTATTGGTCCCAGAAAGTAGGATTTGACATTTCATGCAAATTGTCTCCTTTGGAGACAATTTGCATGAATTGTCAGATCCCATTTTCTGGGAAAAAAATTAAGAAAAATATCATCAATTTGTCGTCTGCTGAATTTATCCATAGCACTGTAAATGTTAAACATCCATTAGGCGCTTTTACAGACTTTATGCAACTATTAAATCTCCATAGATTTAAGTCATGCGTTCTTTTCTACACAGTTTCACACATTGTCAACATTTGTGCGAGACTTGAGTCTTTCTGTACGTACATTTATTAATCGTCTGGCTGAGGACTAGGTCCACAAAATATTCTCAAATGGAGGTCCTTTGGAAATACAGAACAAATTAAAAAATGAAATAAATAAATAAAAAAATAAAAATAAAAATATATGTGTGTGTGTTGTTGTTGATGATCATGATATTTTCTCGTTCCTTCTAATCATGGGATTCTAGAAAGAATGGCCCTTGGGAGCAATGAACACACTCACAAAGCTGACAAAAAAGGGTTTATTATAATCTTAAGTAACTCACCTTTGGACACAAAATTCAGGGTTATGACAACACAGACTGTAATCTAAGGTGGCCAGCTTCATTGTCATGTGTTTGTATGAATAACTTGATGTACCACAGTAGGGGAAAGAACGTAACTAATGATGTGTTGCACAATCCTATGCATTGATATATTGCAATAAAAAATGTTACTAACTAAATCAAAGACAGAAGATAATAGACTTTTGACCCACAAAACCTGCGTGAAAACAAATCATGTACTTTTTACGGCAATCCAGTGTTTACACTTCACACACCAACCCTACGGACTTGGTAAAGTAAAACTTATGCCATAACCGCTGCCAAAATTATTTTGCGATAATCTGGTAAAAAACCTAACAAAACCTGGGCTGCGCTCAAAAGTGCAAAGCGACAGCAAATGTTTTACACTGGAACCCTGTACCTAATGATGAGTGCTAATTGGAGCAGGGATCCAGTGCAAAACACTCGCGATTAATGTGCACTTTTGAATGCAGCCCTGGTAATGCAATATGTATGGTATTATCAAAAGGCACCTTCATGGACTTATGGTTAGCAATATGAGACTGGTGTCGACAAAACAGATGTGTTCCATATCGTCGTTCATATGCGACACGGACGATGCCTCTGTTCATAATTAGTTCAGAAAGAAAACTAGAATAACATTATGGCTCACCAAAATATTTCGGTTAATTCTCTGTCCTCATAATAAAACGGACATCATTTTCATATTCATAATAGCACATCGATACCACGTGATATTCCCAAAAGGGTAATATAAATTACATCTAGTCCTGTAATCAGATTATCGGAAGAGTTTTAAAGGATCATTTGTCACAAATTGAATCCATGGTGACAATTCCGTCTTTCACGTGCTTTTTGGCGCCAAAGGTGCGCGCGCAACTGACATCGGATTTCATGGAAACGTCCGTTCAATGTCAAAAATTGCCATTATTGCGATTAAATCGATTATGGGCCCATTTATAATGCAAACTACGTGTTATGTCTTTTATGTTTTGTGGATTCGAGACCTTAATGTAATTTGCAAAGGGTGCGAAAAGCCAAACAATGAGAAATACAACACCACGGCACGCCACTCGCTGTAGCAAACTTGCGTAATTTTCATTTAGAGGTGGGGAATGAAACAGTATTTCCAGAAACATGTCGAAATGAGTTATTTAAGTTTCTCTCAAATTGCGTCATATTTTTGCAAATATAACACATTTTGAGAGTTCTGCTTTTAAGAAGATATAGGAAAATCAAATAATAGAACATTTAATTAGGTTTGATTGGCATAAAATGGCTATATTGAAGATAAAGCGAGGATAATTTGTTCCAAATAAGGACACACTAGTTGTTTTAATACTTAGACTACATTACGAATTTAAAAGTTCATTCAGGCTAACTTATTGTTATAATCCTTTGGGAAAACACTTCCATTTTTGAAACAAAAGTTGGCAGCAGTTGAAACTAAAACATGGAATTATATTAAAGCGAATCGGATTATAGAAAATTCATATGGGACTTTAACCTTTTGCATGATGCTGTCAGTCTTCTATAGGATCCGTGATGTAGACGACAAACGCTCTCTCTCTCTCTCTCTCTCTCTCTCTCTCTCTCTCTCTCTCTCTCTCTCTCTGTCTGTCTCTCTCTCTCTCTGTCTCTCTCTCTCTGGTCAGGAGACCATATTAAATAAAAAAAAAAAAAAAAAATCAAACACTCTGTTCAAGACAAAATAAGAAACATATTTTAAGGTCTACTAATATTCAAATACATTAGGTTAAAGCTGAAACGTTTTTGTTCACTCATAAAACATATGTTATTTGATTGTCTTAAAAGAATTTTTCATGACATTGTAAACGAGAGCATGCAATAGAAATCTAAAAACAAATGTGGTAAAAATTTACTTTACTAAAATGAGCATAGAACTATATAAGCGAATACCCCGGCGGTCCAGTCTACTCATCAGAGGATGCCCGAGTATAGCAGAATTTGATGAAGAACAACAAAATCCTGATCAGACTGTGACAAGGGGCAAGGTGATTTTGGCATGTGGTATGCGAAAACCCGTTTTTAACCCGTAAATTACTAGTCAGATCAGCCTCAGACGTATTTCTAAAACGTCAAGTCTTTTGAGAATGTCGTCTGCTACATTTTAAAGAGCGTTTTAACACTTAGCATGCTGGGTAAGACGACATCCTGAAATATTTTCTTCCCAGAAACAGGTTTAAAATTTCATGCAAATTGTCTTCAGTTTGTATGAAATGTCAAATCCTGTTTTCTGGAAAAAATATCACCAATTTGTCCTCTGCTGAATTAGCCCAGAGAGTGGTCAAGGTTAAGTATTGTGACCAAGCTTTTCAATTGGACAAATATGGAGAATATAGCCGTCATTTTGCGTCAATATTTGATATTAATGCCAATTTAAATAAACAAGTTAATATCATAACTTTGATACATTCAGCTGTATTGCCGTTTTTTGTACTTTTGTCCCGCCCCGCCCCTTGCTGCTTTATGTTCCTCACCTTCTTTTTTATTATTATTTTGGGGCGATACAAGCTGATCATTTTGCTTGAGGCCTGGACTGAGCGGCAGGCCATTGTTCGTGTATGATACATGCGAACATCAAGAGCGGTTGGCCGCTAAGTCCAAGTTTGGCGTGAAATACTCGGATAGTTCAGTAAGCTGCCCTGTAGTATACTGACATCAATTTCTTTATTATAATTGGTATATGCGTGCGAAAGTCCCAAATGCCATCTGTATATGGCCTATGAAGAACGTTTATCTTCAATAAAGTTTTTGTCATATTCTGCTCTGTTCAATAAACGTCCAATAATAATAATAATAAAAAAAAAACAACATTGTGATGCGAGAAATGTAAAAGCAATTCACTCATCCGAAAATGTGGTTTATTACCTACTATAGTTTGCTTTAATCGCATTTAATGTTAGGGTTAGCTTTCTTTCTATGAGCTACCTTGCATAATTTTTACAAAAAAAAGGTAATACATTGAAGTTAACGGTGCCGTCGCAAATTGACGTATACTTATGTCAAATGACTGTAACAATCATGTCACGCATGCTACACAAATGTGTAATGAGCAAACAAATACAGTTGACTCTCGCTATCTCGAACTCGCTTATCTCGAATAACCGCTTATCTCGAAGTGAAAATCTGGTCCCTGCCTAAACACGAAAATCTAACATGTAAAAAATATTGTGGAAAAAGAGGAGAAATTGCTCTTTCTCCTCTTTTCCACAATATTTTCAATATATCTCTAACTTCAAGAGTCCAATTAAACATATATTTGTTAAATGTGGTTAATCGAATTAGTTTTTTTCCTCAATTCTTCAAATCTGATATGTCGAAGTACGGATATCTCGAAGTATTTCAGAGGGTCCCTTGGACTTCGAGATAACGAGAGTCGACTGTACTCGATACTTCAATGGCAGAGAGAGAGAGAGAGAGAGATTGGTATGAGACCATCTCTGTACATCTGTGCCAAGTTGTTCAAAGCATCGTTAGCGTTCAAAATATTAACTGTTCTAGTAAGTTAAACACCTAATTCACTGGTATTTTGCTGAAAAAAAAATGTGAGTAGCTTTTGCAAAAATACAGTCGACTCTCGTTATCTCGAAGTCCAAGGGACTCTGAAATACTTCGAGATATCCGTACTTCGACATATCAGATTTGCAGAATTGAGGCAAAAAACTAATTCGATTAACCACATTTAACAAATATATGTTTAATTGGACTCTCGAAGTTAGAGATATATTGAAAATATTGTGGAAAAGAGGAGAAATTGCTCCTTAAGAGCAATTTCTCCTCTTTTTCCACAATATTTTTTACGTTAGATTTTCGTGTTTAGGCAGGGACCAGATTTTCACTTCGAGATAAGCGGTTATTCGAGATAAGCGAGTTCGAGATAGCGAGAGTCAACTGTACTAGCATAACTGCCATATTTAATGATCAGTTTTAACGATACATTAACTAACGACACCTTTGGGCCCTGATGTCATAGTTTCGCAAGCACACACTGGAGGGGAGTGGATACACGTTCTGGGGAAACGACACTGTCAAAATGATTTTGCCTCCCTTGTGGGAAATAGTCTACTCTTGGGAGCAATTTTCATTTTAGAGTTGGCCCCTTTTTAAGGGGAGGGGGCGACGGGCATGTTTTGCAGATAAGCAAACATAAAGTAAAAACAGTTGTCGCTCTTGACTGAAATGGCGAAAAATCTACAAAGGGTATGCAGTTTCCGTAGTTCAGAAATTCGACTGACTTATTATTATCCTGAGCCAGCGCACGACAAAACCTACTATAAGACTTGTGTGACCAGCACAGACTCATATCAGACTGTACCCTGTATCCGTCTTTGGATAACCTGAAGGCTGTTAAAAGCGCATGCGATCAGCGAAGGCTCTGATCAGACTGCGAGGATGCGCAAGCTGACCTGAATCTTCGCTGATCACACATGTCTTATAAAAGGTTTTGTCGTACGCTGGCTCATCCCAGAAATTTGAATATATACTGAAAGGAAAAAGAAACGCAGGGTAAATTTATTACTAAATTTCATTCAAGTTTGAAAAAGTTTGTTAAATATTTTACTATGATTACAAAAAGGTACGTGTATGGAACAAAAGTTCCAAATTTCATTGGTTTGTGATCAACAAGTCTCGAGTTATTGTTCATTGGTAGCTACCCCCCAAATCTTGAAATCAAAATCAAACTGAACATCAATATCGGGTCTGCCCCCCTCTTGCTGCCGTTGCTGCCCTAATATTCCTTTGGATAGAGTTAACCAAAGCATTGACAGTTCGCATCGGGATGTTATTCCATTCATCGATCAACGCATTCCTTAGTTGTGCGAGAGTTGCGGGGGGATTTCGGCGCTTCCTAATCCTTCTATCGAGCTCATCCCACATGTGCTCTATTGGGGTCAAATCTGGACTGTACGGTGGCCATGCTAGTGGTGCGATGTTATTGTTTGCCAAGAAATCCTGACAAACTCGGGCAACATGTGGTCGGGCATTGTCCTGCTGCAGAATCAGATTACGTTGTTGCACAAGCGGGACTGCAACAGGACGCAAGATCTCATCCCTATACCTTACTGCGGTCATATTGCCCGCAACAATAATCAACTGTGATTTTATCCCGTGAGCAATGCCTCCCCAGACCATAACGGAGCCACCCCCAAACCGATCCCGTTCGACAACACAGGCGTCGGCAAAGCGTTCTCCGCGACGTCGGTACACACGACGTCGACCATCTGCGCGATAGAGAGTGAACCTAGACTCGTGCGTAAAAAGAACTCGTCTCCACTGCCTCATCGGAAATAGCCTGGGCGCATGCGCCGTCAACCACGCCATACGACGCAACCTACGTGCCTGGGTCAGAGGCAGACCAACGTATGGACGACGAGCTCGAAGACCAATCTCACGCAATCGACTTCCAACAGTCTTCGGAGAAATTTGTCGATTATGCGTACCTACTGTATTAAGGGCAGTTTGTGAAGCAGTGAGATGACGATTCCGCAAATGTGCCAGACGGATTGTCCTGTCTTGACGTCGCGACGTCACGCGTGGACGCCCAGACCGCGGTCGGTCTACTAAATGCCCTGTCTCCCTTAAACGTCTAACAAGACGTTCAATTGTTGAGACGTTAACCCCAAAATGATTGACAACTTGCTGTTGCCTCTGACCCTGCATCAGCAACACAATTGCCCTACCCCTCTGAACATCAGTCAATCGTACCATGATTGGAAAAAAGTTCAAAGTAGCGTAAAAATGAAAAGAAAAATCGGTAAAAGAATCGAAGAGCGTTGTGTATCGTTGAAGTGTACCAAATGGTGTGAGGAAATCTTGTGCTGAAGGTTTAAACATGCCTGTTTTGCACGAAATTTTGGCTTTCCGTATTGTCCGTGCAATGCACTGTGTAGTGCACGGTTGAATAATTTCACACACTGGGTAGACAGCACATCGACCAAAGACTCGTATACCCGCGGTTCACATTCACAGGACAATCTGTAAAAGTGTATGGCTATAGTAAACACCGTAAAAAATGGTTAAAATAAGAAGGAAAAAACTCTACCCTGCGTTTCTTTTTCCTTTCAGTATATATATATATATATATGAGTGCGCTTGCGCACCAAAAATATACCCTATCCGACGGGTCATTCAGAGCAATCAAGCATAATACTGTTCCATGAACCTTGTTTTTTAACAAGCGTAGTGGTGCAGTGGTTATGTCTCCTGACTCTGAAGGGCTAATCGCTGCCGTCGTAGCCGGCGTGGGTTCGAACCTCACTCAGCCCAGTTGTATTTCATATTTTTCCCTATACACTTTTTTTCTGAAGTACTTGCGTCAGTATTGATCCTTGGCTGTAATTCTTTGTTGATTGAATCTTGTTTAAATCTTAAATTACACACACACACACACACACACACACATATATATATATATGTATTTTTTTTCCCTGTTGCAACTTTTTTTCTCTGTTCTCCTCATATAAACCGCGCTATAATAGTATGTTGTGACGTTGGCGCCCTTCTCTTAGGGATGGACCATCATGAAAACATGCCTATTCAAATAAAAAAAAAAAAAAAGAAAATGAAAATTTTCAGACATAAAAATTCCGATATTTTTCATATTTCTGCTCAAAACATAGATTGTGGGTATACGTTAGAACCGCCTCGCCGAGGCGGTTCTAACGAGTACCCACAATCTGTGTTTGAGCAGAAATAAGAAAAATAATGTATACCCTTGTAAACCCCAGTTTTACTATATAAAAGTGGGGTTTAAGGGGGGTCAAAATTATATAGGCATGTTTTCGTGATGCTTAAAAAAAGAATTTGCCTCTTCCTCCCCAACCCATTGGAGGTAATTTCTTTCCTTTAAGATAGTGTCCTCTCCCCTTTGAGAAGAGAAACCAGTTTCTGCTAGAATGGTCTATCCTTCAAGAGAGAAATAACTCTTACAATTTAGATCCTGAAACTACCTTTACCACTAAGTCCATGCAAATGAGATCCCGGTATGCAGTTTTTACACGTATATTAACATTACTTTAGTTCGCATTGTTATATGGATTATCTTTTACTCTCTCAAATTATGTCAGCGACTTTTGTCTTTTTCCATCCATAATGGAGAAATAATATTCGTCACGCCATGCACGCTTTGACCAATGCGGCGACATCGCCTAGCACTGCAGCGTCCGTCGTTACCAGTTGCGCTACCAAGACAATCCCCAAAAAGGTTGTTCCATCACGAAAACAGACCTATATAATTTTGACCCCCTGAAACCCCACTTTTATATAGTAAAAGTGCGGTTCACAGGGGTATACATTATTTTTTCTTATTTCTGCTCAAAAACATAGATTATGGGTACGCGTTAGAACCGCCTCATCGAGGCGGTTCTAACGAGTACCCACAATCTATGTTTAGAGCAGAAATGTGAAAAATATCAGAATTTTTTATCTGAAAATTTTCAGTTTTTGGTGGTAAAATTTTCAGTATATTTGAATAGGCATGTTTTCATAATGCAAATAACGCTTACAAAGCTATACTGACATTACGCTATCATGTCTACGTAATGAAAACCCCAAGTTCCCCTATCATATGGGCCGAGCCAAGCGAAACTGTGTCATCGAGCACGAGCAAAATGCACGGATTCAGATTCATCCCACGCAATCGCAAAGTATCATCGGGTCATTTGCTCCCCATTGATACATTTTATATGAAGAAAATTATTCTGTTAGCGGACAGCGAAGAAATGATCAGACTGCACGGATGCGCAGGTTGATCTGGACGTTCGCTGTCCGCATATTACCGAAGACACGTTTTCGCATGGCGCAACCCATATATAGTAAAAATAGGGATCTGTAAGGACTACAATATTAAGGGAATTTTCAGTTTTTTTTGTTTTATCATTTTTTAAACCAGTTTTTCAATTTGTTTGTAGTAACGAAGCCCTCCCAGGGATTTGGGGAACAGGGGGACCAAGGCCATTTTTTCAGGGGAACAAATGTCCAAAATGAAGGGAACAGGGAGACAAAGGCAATTTTGGCGAACAGGGAACATAGACAATCATGATTTTAATTTTGGAGAACAGGGGATTTATTTCAGGGGAACGAGGGAACAGATACCCACGCCCCTGGGAGGGCCTCAATAACATCTATACTGCATTAATTTGTCTTCCATTTATTTCGAGTGGCGTCTTCTGTCTCAACTCTTTGGACAGGTTCATTTCCAATAGACGGGTGCCTGGTTATTTTTTATAATTGTCATGTTTTGTAGGAAGTCGTATATTTAATGCAAAAAGGTGCAGACCCTGATCAGACGCCGTAATCTGTGGTGCTATGCATAAATAGATTAACGTACCTAATAAACGAATCTTCCTCATTTTCCATATTATATAGTGAAAATATCATGAATTACAAAGTTATAGAAAGAGGGTATATCAAGATATATATTTTACATACTTCTCCACAAAAAATCATATATTGTGGGTACGCATTAGAGGCGCCTCTATGGCGCTTCTAATGAATATCCACAAGAAATGCGGAATGTATCAGTTCTAGCGCTAAGATATTTTGACAATAACTTTTGAGTTCTAACTTTTGCACACGTCCATACATTGTAGACGCAGGCACGAAGTTTTTCATGTGTAATTCCGTTACATGTTTAGTATAAGGACATGCCTTTAAATATTCAATAAAGGGTAATATTGATGAACATTCTATCAAGTTTAGAACAGACGTGGCATGTCTCATTCTTTATAACAGGATTTAATTCTCTAATTTCTTTATTCTATATCTGTTTAAACCGTAATCTTCTTGTAACTCAATGGAATCGATCCTAAAAACTGTTTAACTCTCTCTGCATTCTGATTATATACAAATTCAGGGGGGTCTGCATTCTGTTAGCCTTCCTAACGTTATTGAAAACTGACATTTTTAAGGAGAAATTTGTTGTAATCTAATTTAGATAATATTAGGATAACTGACTAATCTAATAATAGGAATAACAATTTTAAAGAACCGTGTCCTGGTTATGATCGTAAACATTTATAATCGACAGTACGTCTACTGAATATAACAAACGCCATTTTCCACATCTTGACTGACACGAAGCTAAGAGCCCTTCAGTTTACAGGCATGGGAGGGAAAATATACAATATGTATGCAAACACTGTATGCACAGACCGGTCTGGACATCTGTTGACCCATGCAGCGGGCACGCAACATTAAGACAACGTCGCATCAACGTCAATGCAATATGCATCGACGTTGATTTGACGTTGTATAAAGATATGTACCCGCTGGGAAGGACCTTCATTTTCAAGCAGACCATGTTCGAACTTTTTGTTAAATCATTACGAAAACACGCCTATTCAAATATATCGAAAATTTCACCACCAAAAAACTGAAAGTTTTCAGATTAAAAATTCTGATATTTTTCATATTTCTGCTCAAAACATAGATTGTGGGTACTCGTTAGAACCGCCTCGCTCGCCGAGGCGGTTCTAACGAGTACCCACAATCTATGTTTTGAGCAGAAAAAAAGAAAAAATGTATACCCCTGTAAACCCCAGTTTTACTCTATAAAAGTGGGGTTTAAGGGGGTCAAAATTATATAGGTAGGAAATGGTTGAACCTGAAAGATTTTGCTAAGGGAGATAACTATTGCAGACGGTAAAAGCATTACCTATAAAATGGGGGTTACCGTATTTATCATGTATTCGGACAGACAGACCTGAGCAAACAGTGTAGACCCAGATGAGACGCCGCAAAACGCAGCGTCTCATCAGGGTCTACACGGTTAGCCACTCATCCAGCAATTTTAGGCACATCGAGTAGTAAATTGTACTTGTTCTAATTTTAGCTGAGGTGTCCAAGTACTTATGGTTAATACGGTACCCTCAAAGCACAGAATTTGCTCCTCCGGGAGCAATTTCTTTCTTCGAGAGGAACCCATATGAGAAGAGAAGCTAATATGTCCAGGTCAGAGTTATTTCCCTTGGAGTTGTAGCAGTTCCTCTTAATCCTTGTCATGCTGAATAAATTAAGATACCACGTCCATTTCTAATCGTCAGCCACTCGCATAACTGAAATCCAAATTGATATAATTCACATACTTAATGACAAATAGTGCAGATCCAGATCAGTTGGCTTCTGAAGAAGCCAGCTGACCTGGATCTACACTGTTTGCAAAGGTAGGGCATATCCGGGTTCAGCAAAAAAAGGGGGTTAGGATTTATGCCATATGAACTGAGCTAAAACATTATAACATAAGCTCATTTTAACAGACTGCATTTGATAAGTACATCCCCCATCCCCACCCCCGCACACACACACACGCCCGTAATTTTTCTAGTGACCAAGGCGGTTCCTCTGTAGTAATTCTTCTTTGTGTGTCGGTGGTTTCATATGTGGCGTCATTTCTCTCCTCATTTCTTTCTTTTGGTAGCTCGGGAAGGCTGTGCTTTGTGATTGTGGCAAATCCTGGGGTATCTTCACATAGTGGCCTCGGTGGCTCAGTTGGATGCGCCGTCCGACTGGAGACCAGGAGGTCGCGGGTTCAACCCCCGCCGAGGTCGGCAACATTCTTTCGTGGAGATTGATCATGAAATATTTTCTACGGTCATTCTCTCCCTTCCGCTGATTCAAGAAGGGCAGTTGTCAGTTTCTGGCGAAAGAATGTGCACAACACTGGTGAACCGCTTAGAGGACTTAGCCTGCCCAGTAAACGTGTGGCTATGTAAACTGACCGCGCTCGACATGACCCCATTGGGTTGACTGGGCCGTAAAACCTCAACACAAACAAATATAGTGTTTTAGATGTTCTACCACTACTACTCGAATACTCAATATGCATTTTGAGCTAAATTAGTATTTCAGCTTCTGAAAAGAGGTCGTTTTATTCAACACGACAGCCATCTTATATGCTAGTTACCAATACCTTGTCCCAAATATGCTTGGCCAGTACCTAACACTTTCAAAGAATAATTGAGTCACCGCGCGACAAAACCTACAATAAGAACTGTATGACCAGCAGACTCAGATCAACCTGTACATCCACCCAGCATCGCAAGGATTCTCTTTTATCCCTTTTTTGGATAGCCTGGAGGCTGTAGAAGGCACATGCGATTAGCGAAGACTCTGATCAGACTGCGCGGATGCGCAGGCTGATCTGAGTCTTCGCTGGTCGCACAAGTCTTCTTGTAGGTTTTGTCATGCGCTGGCTCAAGTATCAATATAACAATTACAATGAATGATCATGGCGGCCGTCTTATGCAATCTGAATTCAGACGGCCTCGTAGTTTCGGAGAAAGCCACTCGAACATTAATACCGTAAATATGGCTCTTTCGGCCACTATTTGGACCAAGAGTTTGGGACGATTGTTTACAATCGAGCCATAGTATACAAACGCCAAAATTTCCTAAAACATAATGTAATCAAAACACATGTTAGACCAATGTAATCAAATCATGTGTTAGACGAAAATCCAGGTAACGGATATTTATAGCCGCGCTATTCTTGTCGCTGTTACGTCAGAGTGCTGTTGATGGAGAGGGTTATCTGTAAAACCTGGACTGGGACATTGGCAAACAGTTCAGACGCCGCAGAACGCAGTTCAGACGCCGCAGAACGCAGCGTCTGATTAGTCTGTACTGTTTGCTAATATAACAGGAAGTTAAGGGTTGAATGAAACAGTCTTAAGCCCTCGTTCAGGACCATTTACACAGAGATAATCGACCAACCAGTGCTGTCAGTGCTTTGATTATTAGACGCAAGAAATTACTTATTTCCGTCACAAATACTCTATCCTTCCCAAAATTCTAGCCAAAATTTCTTTAAGATAGTTGTCCACATGATTATCATTGACTAATGTAATCTAACCGCGCGTTAGACGAAATCCAGGTAACAGTTATTTATAGCCGCGCCATTCTTGTCGCTGTGACGCGAGTGCTGTTGATAGAGGGTTATCTGTAAAATTTGGACTGGGAAATTTGGGACATTAGCAAACAGTGCAGACCCTGATCAGACGCCGCATAACGCGGCATCTGATCAGGGTCTGCGCTGTTTGCTTAAATTACCGGAAATTAAGTGTTAAATGAAAAGTCGCCATTCAGGACCATTTTCCCAGCCAACACTCAGAGACAATCGACTCACCAGTGCTGTCAGTACTTTGATTCAGACTTGGACCCAATATAACGGTATTATTAGGTCCGAGATTCAGACAGTGGAAGACCATGTCCCAAGACAGTACTTATACAGCAGACCCGTTTTAGAAGGTGTTTGTTGTGCAATAAAGCATTTAGGCAGCCAATGATGCAGTTTCTTCAGGCGGACAAGGAAGACTGAACAGACTGCGCGGAAGCGCAGGCTGATTTCAGTCTCCGTTGGATTCACGTCAGAAGGGACGTTTTCTCACGTCGCGTTTCAAATACTTTATTTTGTCTGTATTCACGACATGCTTTCTGACTACATCTTATAAGGCTATAATTCAAGGAATTTTGATATAGCAGATGAGCGCATGTACTAAAGCGTTCTTATATACAAGATTCTGATTTTAGGGTCCTTGATTTGTTGGGTATGTACAGTGATCCTGTTTCTTAAGTAATTCCCTTTTTCATCAGTGTAGTCCTCTCTGATGCAAAACACAGCGGTGAAACAGGAAATTACTGAAGGGCAATACATACACTTTCACCCGAGACAACTCTGTCCAAATTCTGTTGTGTCCCATCTGAAAGGGGTCTACTCTAAAAGTAAAGAATTTGCTCCCTTTATTCTTTCTTTTCAAAGAAGACCATTTTTCAAAAGGGGATTGTTCTACAAAAAAGCAAACAGATAGTCACAAAGTTGTCTCCCTTGTAAAAATGGTGGAATCCCTGCTACTCTCACATCCAGAAAGAGGATCACTGCCAAGTAAGTCCAGGAAGAGGATCACTGCATTGTATGCCCAGAAAGAGGATCACTGCATTGTATGTCCAGGAAAAGGATCACTGCATTGTATACGTATACATTAATGTACAATTTATTATTTCAAGTGCGCCATGCTCTCAACCTAAAAAAGACTAGGTCAAACAAAAGGGAAATTTGCGAACAGAGCAGACCCAAATTAAACAACACAGAACGCGATGTCTGATCTGTTTCTACACTGTTTGCCATATTATCAACATACCACTACAGAAATAATACATCACATATATTTCCTTATGCTTTCTGAGGTCCCCCGAGTACCCCCTTTTTATACCCCGCCACACGATAGTGGCGGGGTATTATGGTATCACATTGGTTGTCCGTCTGTCCGTCCATCTGTTGTCGTACGGACGTCTGTCTTTATTTTCCTTTCCAGACAATAACTTGAGTAAATGTCAATAGATTTTCACCAAACATGGTGTGTGCATTGATATTGTGTAGACCTGGTTTGGGATTGCTAATGCTCAAATTTCGTCAATTTTTGACAGAGTTGTCTGCCCACGACAAGTCCATATTTTCATTTCCGGATGATGACTTTAGTAAATATTTATGGATTGTCACCAAGCTTGATATGTGCATTGATATTGTGGAGATCTGGTTTGGGATTGGTAATGCGCAAATTTCGTCAAATTTTGACAGTTATCTGCCTGCGACAGGTCCATATTTTCATTTCAGGATAACTTTAGTAACTATCAATGGATTTTCACCAAACTTGGTATGTGCACTGATATTGTGGAGATCTGATTTGGGATTGCTAATGGGCAAATTTTGTCAATTTTTTGACAGAGTTATCTGCCCGCAACACAGCCGTATTTTCTTTTCCAGATGATAATTTCAGTAATTATCAATGGATTTTCACCAAACTTGGTATGTGCATTGGTTTTGTGGAAATGTAGTTTGGGATTGCTAATGGGCAAATTTCGTCAATTTTGGAGTTATCTGCTGGCAACATATCCATATTTCAGTTTCTGGACAACAGTTTCAGTTTCTGAAAAAGTTTCACCAAATTTGATATGTACATTGATATTGTGGAGGTCTGGTTTGGGATTGCTCATTATCAAATTTCATCAATTTTTGAGTTATCTACCCGCGGGACATGATAATGGCAGGGTATAGTTGTTTCAAGTTGTTTTTTTTTTATACTATGAGGTAATGAAATAGGGGATTTGCCTGAATTTTGATTAAATGAAACAAGTATGGTTATGTTTAAAACCTCATAAATATTTTCAGAAATTTATTTAACTACTCACTGAAAAGGGGCAGAGTCTAACATTAGAGAGATTTTGAAGTTGAAAGTTTAAACTTTAACATGCTGACTATTAATAATAGCAGACATTTTACATGGTTGTTCTAATTTTTCACAGAAAATAAAACTCATGCAAGCTGTCTCCGACTGAAAGTTGTTTAAAGATCTTTGTCATATATTGTCATGCTGGCCACCTTGAATGTCAGTTCTCAATTTTTTTAGGAAACGAACTTGTCCAAAGGATATTCTAATTTGAGTTAAATCAGCCTTGCATTTCTTTTTTGAAAAGTTTGTTACCACTTTATGGGCAAAGTCAGCAGACATAAAACTGATGATATTTTTCCCCACAAAACTGGCTTCGACATTTCATGAAAATTGTCTCCACAGGAGACAATTTGCATGAAATGTCAAATCCTAATTTTTGGGAAAAATAAAAAATCTGCTGAAATTGATATTTTTTCTTATTTTCCCAGAAAATAGGATCTGACAATTTGCACATAATGTCAAATACTTTTTTTCTGGGAAAAAAAAGAGAACAAGAGGGCTATTGGACCATGACTCGCTCACCTCAGTCAAATAGCCACTGCAGATATGCATTTGTTATGCAACATTTTTTCGATTCTGTCATTGCAACTAATGAAAGGATCATCATTTAATCAGTTCTTAGTTTTGAAGAAGAATGTGTTTTTTTACAAATTCTTCTTCTTCAAATTATTATTTTTTGGTAAAGGGCTAGCTAATTTTAAATGGAATAAACCTCAAAATACCTCATAATTATGTCCAAAACAGCCCAAAAATAGCCCCTAAACCTTCAATGTTTGCCTGAACAGATGGATGGACACTCAAAATTTTGGACACTTGTCACTTTTTGGCGGGGCATAAAAATGCAATTTAACCATTTTCCCATTGTAAGCTAATGGGAGCTTTCTGTTGCCATGGCAACTAAACCAAGAGGCAGATCACCATAATTATAGTTATTTTGAATTTCCATTACCCAAGCAATTTCTGTACAAAATTAGTCATTCTGCTTCAGTGGTTTCGAAATTTTCATTTGAAAAAGTCCTTTTCAAAATTGAATGTTACCGTGGCAACCAAATAAAATGGCCACTAGTCACACAGTACTGGATTGACAATCATCCGATGATCATAACTGCCACATATGGCTCACATCACTTCACTGGTTATGTAGAAAGTGCAAATTAACCATTTTTTTTTGGTTTTGGAGGAGTTGTCATTAAAAATATTCTTTTTTTTTCTTTTTTTTTTTAAACTTAATGTTGCCACGGTAATGAAACAAAATGGCCACTGGTCATGAAACACATTAACTGGGTAGACACTCATTAAATGATCATAAATGCCAAATATGGATCACATCACTTCACTGGTTATGGAGAAAATACAATTTAACCCTTTTCCCCATTATAAGTCTATGGGAGATTTCTGTTGCCATGGCAACCGAACCAAGAGGCAGATCATAATTTTAGCTAAATTTTGAATTGCCCTTACCCAAACAACATTTGAACCAAACTAGAGTCATACTGCTTCAGTGGTTTTGCAGGAGTTGTCATTTAAAAAATTCCTTTTTTGAAATTTAATGTTTGCCATGGCAACCAAACGAAATGGCTACTAGTCATAAAACACAAAAACTGGGTAGACAATCATCAGATGATCATAACTGCTAAATATGGTTCACATCACTACAGTGGTTATGGAGAAAGTGCAATTTAACCATTTTCCCATTATAAGTCTATGGGAGCTTTCTGTTGCCATGGCAACCAAACCAAGAGGCAGATCACATAGTTTTTGCTATTTTGCATTGCTCTTACCCAAGCAACATTTGTACCAAATTAGTCATTCTGCTTCAGTGGTTTTGAAGGAGTTGTCATTTAAATATTCCTTTTTCAAAATTGAATGTTGTCATGACAACCAAACAAAATGGCCACTGGTCATAAAACAAATAAGCTGGGTAGACAATCATCAGATGATCATAACTGCCAAATATGGTTCACATCACTTGTGGTTATGGAGAAAATGCAATTTAACCATTTCCCCATTAGAAGTCCATGGGAGCTTTCTGTTGCCAAGGCAACCAAACCTTGAGGCAGATCACCATAATTTTAGCTAGTTTTAAATTCCTTTACCCAAACAACATTCTTACTAAATAAGGGACAAATCAGTTCCATGGCTTTCGAGGAGTCGTCTATGTGTTGAGGTTTTACGGCCCAGTCAACCCAATGGGGTCATGTCGAGCGCGGTCAGTTTACCTAACCACACGTTTACTGGGCAGGCTTAGTCCTCTAAGCGGTTAACCAGTATTGTGCATATTCTTTCGCCAGAAACTGACAACTGCCCTTCTTGAATCAGCGGAAGGGAGAGAATGACCGTAGAAAATATTTCATGATCAATCTCCAAGAAAGAATGTTGCCGACCTCGGCGGGGGTTGAACCCGCGACCTCCTGGTCTCCAGTCGGACGGCGCATCCAACTGAGCCACCGAGGCCAGGAGGAGTCATCTAAAAGTGTTAACGGATGCACGGATGTTCTTATGAGGTACGTTATGAGGTTATACCTATGATCTTTCTTTGATCTTGTTTAACCCCACAACTACCATTTTTATCTATTTGTCAATCCCACAACACAATTTTTAACCCTACAATGATGGAATAAACCAGACACCAATATAAATGCTAACCTCCCAATGTACCTGGCGTATGTACGGATGCACGGACGATGGATAAAGAGTGATCACTATAGCTCATCCTGAGCATAGCTCAGGTGAGCTAAAAATATTTCCATATGTTCTACTAAAATGTTTGCCAAGCATTAAATATTTGTACATGTATATGGTTTTTGACACAGGTTCCCAAAATTATTGTAAATTTTAAAGCTCTTGTTCCGAGGATACACCATGTGTTATTTTGAGCAGATGCATGTGGTATTTTGACTGGCGGCATGCCAGACAAAAAAGGCAGCTACAAACCAACCTGAGTATCAATCTGGTGCGCTAAAAAATACAAGGAACAAGGTAAAAAAATAAACTGTCTCAATGCTGATTTAGACGATAATGTGGTTTTACAGCCACCAGGGGATATATGAATCTGACACACTATGGAGTCCCCAAGACTTTCAACCAAATAACTTCAAAATTAACAGGTGTCAACCCCTCACCAAGCTCCAGCTATCAAACTGAAGTTTGAGGAAAATAGATACAATCCTATACAGGTTACTGGGTGGAAATGACAGACTGTGATCTTTACAGCTACCAAGCAGAACAGGTAAAACGGAAGTCCTATCTTGCCATGGAATTGTTGGTACACAAATATGATGAGGTCATCGATTTCATGGCAGCAAAAACAAACTGCTTCTATGAGTATAAATTTATTGATATTATACTTGTACAATAGTTAAATGTCCTAAAATTTCAAACACTTTATTCCATACTTTTCTGGCCTAAATTATGCTTTTTATAGGGTTGTTTATTAAAAATTTTCATGGAATGGCAAACAGTGTAGACCGGTCTACACTGTTTGCATATGCCATTTTGTTAGACATTTGGTGTACTAAATTTGAGGACATTTACCATATGAATCTTCCCGTGTCTGCATATGTAGGCATGCATGCCATCTCAGAGCTTCAGATAAAGAGAGTACTCAAGACATTTTTTTTTTTTTTTTTTTTTTTTACTTTTGCACCAAACTATTTCTTGTGGGTACTGATTACAATCAGATGAGACGATTCCAACATGTACCAATAAAGTATATTTTGGTGCAAAGACAACAAAATTATCCTGAAGTATCACCTCTATAGTATGTGGCATCTTTATATCAGACGCTGCATAGTTGCAGCTACATCTCCGGGATCATGTCTTGATCCTTAAAGCACTAGTCACAACAGCAGCAGGCAGCATTCATTTGTTTTTTAGAAAGAAAATAAGACTGTTGTTTCATGTGAATCTAGGCAGGCAATTCACATGAAATGTTAACCCTTCAAGGTCTCTGAAAAACTAACAAAAATAATTTTAGAATGTCTCCTAGTCCTGATTGGTGCCTTAACCCTTTGAAGACTGGAGACCCCTAAACGGGTAACTGGTAAACAGTGCAGACCAAGATCAGACGCAGCAGAATGCGGTATCTGATCAGGGTCTCTCCTGTTTGCAAATAGTTCAACCATTTTTCTTTAGGAAAATCTACATCATATAGCCTGACATACCTAAAATCGAAAATGACTTGCAATATATAGTGTGGGAGGGTTTATTCAGTCTTTAGTGGATTAAGGGTCAAATTCAATATGAAAGTGACAGCCTAGACCATTGTGTGTGCCCACACTATCTGATCAAGCTCAGCTGTTTGTCTTTGCTTCTGTCAACATTCAATATCTCCATAAGCAGGCAAAGAATTTCAAGGATGTATAATCTATGTGCTGTTTGCATTGGTTTTTATGTATGTACAAGACGTTGGCATGCCAGATTTAACCTACATACCCTGACAGACAAGCCTGAACTTTAGAATCAATTTAGTCAGGGTCTATTTCATTTACACATCACAAGGTAGTGGAATGATCTTACTCAAGTTTTAGCAATGAGATAAAGATATGATATATGAAAATTAAGGGTAAACATGGTATTCATATCAACAAATAAAGAATTTATTCCTAATTTAGAAGAAGTCTTTCACTCTGACATTTCTTCTCACAGCATTAGAATATCCTTCCTGGAAGTGGAACCAGATATCAG
Source organism: Anodontia alba (assembly GCA_964016985.1). Taxonomy (NCBI): domain Eukaryota; kingdom Metazoa; phylum Mollusca; class Bivalvia; order Lucinida; family Lucinidae; genus Anodontia; species Anodontia alba. Next base: position 24,472,941 of record OZ024822.1, on the reverse strand, counting down.
TGGCCAGTAAATTAGTCTTTTCAGAAACACCAGCTGCAATAAATACGAAATTATTCCAATTAAAAACAGGAAATATTAGCCATAGCTCTAGATTTTCATTGAGTTGAGGTTTAACTCCTCAGTCAACCCATTAGGGTTATGCCGAGCCAGTTAGTTTACCTAACCAAATTTTTCCTGGGCAGACTTAGTCCTCTAAGTGGAAACTGACAATTTCCCTTCTTGAATCAGTGGAAGGGAGAGAATGACCGTAGGAAATATTTCCTGATCAATCTCAACAAAAGAATGTTGTGGGACCTAGCTCTGAGCACCAGTCAGACACGCATCCGACTCAGCCACTGAGGCGGGCTCCATAGCTCCAGAAAATGCACTTTCTTTTTTCAGCAGGAAAATACTGATATTTTTCTTCTTTTTCATGAAAACATATGTTGTGGGTACTCATTAGAATCACCTTGCCGAGGCACTTCTAATGAGTACCCATAACATACACTTTCGTCAGGAGATAAGAAGATATTATGTGGATACCCCTCTTATCTGGAGCTATGATTAAACACTTCATGTGCCTTAAAAATTTTTGATGACCACATTCTCAATTTTTTCAACATAGGAACTCCACGCGTCTCCATCCCAGTGCCCCACTCCACCATTAGGTAGTGTCTACTACCCAAATATTTTATAAATATGTTCGTCTTTCATTCAAAATAAGACCAAAATCATGAAGATACGTATTATGTAAAATAAATCTTGTAGTGCTGGGCCCAGTTGTTCAAAACTTAATGAAGTTGTTAGCTAACGTGACATTAAAATTTGTATCTTGAAATATGGCAAATACATTGATATTTTTAGCTGAAAAAAGCTATTCACATTTTTGCAGCAAAATATCAATGTATTTGAAAATACCTTAGCTACAACAATTAATGAGTCTGTCATTAACTAGCTCGTTAAGCTAACAATGCTTTGATTAAATGGACCCTGGCCATAAAGTAAATCTTCCATATAACAGTACCCACTAGGATCATTTGAGCATCAACATCAGAAAAGTACCGTTGGACATGTCCACCCAGCAATGATTCTGATCAGCTTGCACATTTGCAGTCTGATCAGAATCTTCACTGGGCACATTTTGGACAGCAAAGGATGCAAAGTTTCTTCATGCGGACAACAAAGTCTCTCATCAGACTGGATGTGCAGGCCGGTTAGTCTTCCATGGGCGTACATGTCAGAAGGTATGTTTTTTTCACGTTGCGGCTCATCTGTACCCAGAAGGTACCTACCATTTCCTGCCTTATATTACATAAAGTACATGAAATGCTGGCATGGATACTATATCTTACCAGCACCTGTACAAATTAACCTTTACCACTCTCTGGGCTAATTCAGCATACTAAAATTCATGATAGTTTTCTTATTTTTTTTTCCCCAGCAAACAGGCTTTGATATTTCATACAAAAGACAAAGCCTATTTTCTAGGAAATAAAATAAGAAATAAACATTTCAAAATGTTGTCTTCTGAAATTTTTACTCATCATGAAGAGCATTTATTTGCTAAACTGACAACAGAAGAACAATCAAAGTCAACCTATTACTGGCCTCCAGCCACCTTGCTTCTCATGCCTCCCTTAATCCCAATCTCATCAGCTCTTCCCTTCAAACTGTATGTCAATTGAAAACAGTGACATAAAACAAATGATTTAATTCTATATACTATGATCTCATGGTTACCATCATTACAGAAAAGCAGAAACAATTAATGTTAGTCCAACCCTGCAAGTCTGAGCGTGGCATAAAAGTCAAAAAAAGTCAAAAAAAGTCAAAAAAAAAAAAAAAGAAAAAAAAATGTAATAGGGAGAAGAATTCAAAATACTAATTAAGCAAATATTTATTTGTGTTGCAGTTTTATGGCCCAGTGGAGTCATGTCAAGCACAGTCAGTTTACCTAATCACACTTTTACTGGGCAGTCAATCCTCTAAGCGCTTAACCAGTAATGCGCAGATTCTTTCACCAGTAACTGACAACTGCCCTTCTTGAATCAGCGGAAGGGAGAGAATGACCGTAGAAAATAATTCATGATCAATCTCCAGGAAAGAATGTTGCTGACCCAGTGTTGGTCGAACCTGCAACCTCCTGATCACCAGTCGGACGCAAATCCAACAGCCATCGAGGCCTACAATTAAGTGATTAGCTCACAGGAATTTAGAAGTACTTGTCTAAACATAAAGAAAACATGGTTAAAAAAACTATCCAGTCTGATCAGGTTTTACTTTGGCGGGTATAAGAATCACATGCAATGTATTTGGACTGAACAGCAGAGACACACAACAGCCTCTAAATTTATCGTTTCCACATGTCATAAATCTTTTGTTTTGCTATTAGTGGTTTATCTAATTGAGAAAAAAAAAAAAGAAGTATTTCTTTTACCAGTAACATCTGTAGTTTTCTTTGCTTCTGGTGTTGTTTTCTTAATCACCCTCCCAAAGAAGTCCTTGACTTCCTGAAATAAACATGATACCACTTACAATATAAACAATATTCTTGTTTATAATTTCATAGCTATAGATAGTGAGCTATTGAGGTTTTCCTTATTTCTCCACCTAAATATCATAGCTACAGATAAGAGGGGGTATCCACATAATATTTTTCTTATTTCTCCACGAAAACATGTTGTGGGTACTCATTAGAAGCGCCTCAGCGAGGCGCTTCTAATGAGTAGCCACAACATGTTTTCATGGAGAAATAAGAAAGATATCAGCATTTTTCGGATGAAAAAAGCGCCTTATCTGTTGCTATGAAATATACATTGGTTAGACTCATCAGAACACTGAGGTACTTCTAATGGATACCCATTATGTATGTTTTCATGAAGAAACATGAAAAACAAGAAGTGTCAAAGAGCAGTGCATTTCAGATCCCCACCCCCTCCCCCACAAGGTAATGACTACCTTCTGGGTACTGAAAAGCAACGTATTAAACTTATAACAATGTATAAACCTAAATATTTGCTTCAAGTTGTATGAAAATAATTTTTCAGCCATAAACTTCTTCACGCACATGTTCAATATGTTTGTAATGAGACTGCAAAGTATAAGACTGTATCAACAAATACTTTGAGAAAAGCTGATTTCACCATTCATGCACTCAGACCATACAAAACCTAGTTCTCAAGAATAATAACAAGAACTGTTGCCAGACAGGATAGCTCGCCTGATATTGCACATTTTGTTTCTGGAAAATTCTGTGATCTTGATTATGACATGACCTGGTGTGTGTGTGTGTGTGTGTGTGTGTGTGTGTGTGTGTGTGTGTGTGTGTGTGTGTGCGGGGAGGGGGGGGGGCAGTATCTGTCTTTATACCAAATAGGAACTAAATCCATCATGTAGTTTAGAAGTAATGAGATCCTAAAAAACTTTGGCGTAAAATTTTAACATAAAAATTCTAAGTCTGTGACCTTGACCTTGACATGACCTAGGATGGTGGGGATTGGTACTGCATAAAAATTTGGACCAATATGTATCATCATACAAAAGATGAATCAAATCTGTGATAAGGTTAGGATTTAATCAAAAACTTTAATGAAAACATTAACATTTAAATTCTAAGTCTGTGACCTCGACCTCAAGGTCATGGTCATGAATGCTGATGGTGCTGATGAAAACTTTTGACCAGTATCATGATACCTAATAGGAACTATATCCATCATTTAGTTTAGTAGTAATGAGATCCTAAAAGCTTTGATGTAAAATTTTAACATGAAAACTCTAAGTCTGTGACCTTGACCTTGACCTAAGTTGGTAGGGATGGTACTGCGCAAAATTTTGGACTACTCTGTATCATCATACCAAAGATGAATCAAATTGGTGATAAGGTTAGGAAATAATGAGGTCTTAAAAACTTTAACGAAAACTTTAACATTTAAATTCTAAGTCTGTGACCTTGACCTTGACATGACCTAGAGTGGTGGGTATGGTATTGCGCAAAATTTTGGGCCAATATGTATCATCATACCAAAGATGAATCAAATCGGTGATAAGGTTAGGAAATAATGAGGTCTTAAAAACTTTAACGAAAACTTTAACATTTAAATCTTAAGTCTGTGACCTTGACCTCAAGGTCACGATCATGAGTGCTGATGGTGCTGATACAAACTTTTGACCAGTGTCTATCATAATACCAAATAGGAACAAAATCCATCATTTAGTGTAGAAGTAATGAGATCCTAAAAACTTAGACATAAAATTTTAACATGAAAATTCTAAGTCTGTGACCTTGACCTTGACATGATCTAGTGTGGTGGGGATGGTACTGCGCAAAATTTTGGACCAATATGTATCATCATACCAAAGATGAATCAAATCGGTGGTAAGGTTAGGAAATAATGAGGTCTTAAAAACTTTAACGAAAACTTTAACATTTGTGGACGCCGACGCCAACGCCGACGCCGGGGGTAGTACAGGCGAGCTAAAAACTAGACGTGTCCAAAGTACACAGATGCCCGCCCTATGGCCTTTGCCCATATGGCTTGTTTCCTTTGGCCCCATCCCTCAGCCCCACCCTAGCATGATCCAGTTTCCAAACCCTGGTCTCTCTATAAACTATTTCATCTGTGATCATTATACCCAATTTCTAACTTTCTAGGGCAAGTAATGAGACCAGACTTCTGCTTCTATTGCTGCCATTTTGCATGTGTTCAATATGACCTGTTATACATTCTGACCCCTGGCCCCATCCAGGGGCAAGCCCCAGGGACAACTCTACCTTGGTCTAAGGTCTTGGTCTTGGTAAATATCATACCAAATTTCAACTTTGTAACATAAAAGTTATCAAAGTTATAAGCAACTTGGACGTAAATGTGAATGTAAATATGCAGGTAAACTTGAATGTAAACTGAGACTCTGGTTACCAACATGATATATGCACATACAGATGTAATATCACAGCGAAACGCTATATGCACCACTCCTGCCTTCGGCAAGTGGGGGCATAAAAATGGCTAAGTGAAAAAAAATGTCATTTTGACGAAAATGATCTTTTCAGCATCAAACTTCTTCATGCACATGTTCAGTATGTCTGTAATGAATCTGCAAAGTATCGGATTGCTTCAACAAATACTTTAAGACGAGATGATTTCACCATGCATGCATTGTAATATGAAAAGATTCCTAATTTAAGGAGAAATTGACAGAAAAGCAGTGATTACTAGACACCCCTATTAGGACAAAAACATAAAAGACAGATGGACCGACATATGATGGATGGATGTGAAAACAGTGCCCCACCCACATCCCCCATTCCACTACTTCTCCATGAAAATGTCACATATCAAGGTAATCAACTGTAACATCTCAATAAACACAATTTTTGATGAGTACTTAGAGCTTAATTTGAGAACTAAAAGCAGGAATTTCACAAAAGGCTTAACCGACCCATCTTAAGAAATGCATACCGATGACTGTTGGTCTTACAGTTTATCAAAAATGAAGCTAAATCAATTGACAATATATTATCGGACAAAATTTAGTGATACTACTATAACTGGTTTAGAAAATATGGCCTGGATATGGATTTTGTACCAACAGTCACACTTCTGGAAGTAATTCAAGCCATAGCTCAATTTTTTCGTGCAACACACCATCATGTCAAGACATATAAATCCAGCTATTTTGATGATGCATCTTCAATTCACTTGTAAGATGTGGCTGAGACATAAATTTTGAATGGATAGACAAAGCGTAAATCTTAATGCCTGTGCCAGCTTCATAGCAGGGACATTAAAAAATGCAGGACTGGATTATACTTAACCCTTAAAATGCCAAGAAAACCTGCATCTAAAAATGTTGTCTGTTTATGTCGTCTTCTGAATATTCTTGCAAACTTTTCAACCTATTTTTGCATGAAGTCAAACAGTGTGGACCCTGATCAGACTGCTCCTAGAGAAGCAGTCTGATCTGGGTCCACACTGTTTGCTAAAATGACTTTTAAAATCACAAGCAGATGACAAAGCAGACTACAATTGTTGTGATTGGCAATTTAAGGGTTAATTCACGTAGTACTTACTGTTTCTTCTTCTCGACCTATAGGTTTAGCACTCAGTTTCTGTAGATGGTTTGGTATAGCTGGTTTATCAGGTTTAGATGAGGCACTGGCTTTGCCTTCATTTGGTCTACAATATGACATAAGTTAATGGTACAACAATACTTACAACAAACACATTTATAAATAACTCACCATTTCAGTTACAACATAACAAAATATGCCTTTGGATGTGTGCTTACAGCAGCAGCACATTCAAGCAGGCTGATCAGTCTTTAGTGTCGGCCTGAAGAAACCTTGGCTATCCCTCGGACCTAATAATACCCGGAATTGTCACTAACGGAACTGCCAAAATATGTTGTTGTGGCTTGATTTTAGCGCTATTTAACAGCACTATGGTCATTAAAATTGGTTTTGGATAATTACTGAAGTTGTAATAAATTGATTGTAATAGGTTTGGTTGTAAAGTTTTAAGTCACAATTAATAAAATTGAAGTTATACCATCATTTTTGTTGAATGTCTGATGATTTTCTGCAAAAAGTGCCGAAAATAGCAAAAATCTCTACCTAGGTTTCTTGCTGATGTTTATAAAAACTGTTTGATTTTCCTTAAATATAATGCTGCAGTCTTAAAGGTAATATATTGAACTATTGCTTTTTGAAAACAAATCTCAGATATTTGGAGAAATAAATGAAATATGAGCATTTAAACTTCACCATACAAAATTATGAAAACTCAGCCACGACAACGTATTTCCAATAAATACAATACCTGTACCGTAGTTACTAGTCCAGTGTTTATTGGATCCAAGGCTATCCAAAGTAAACACTGATCAGACTATGTGGATGTGCAAAGAGCAGACAGTGATGACTGATCACCTTTCAGCTGTGTTTTGTGATTGTTGCCTTTCCTGGGTATTTACCATATTCAACCTAATTACCACACATACCCCTATAAGCACACAATCAAGAAATTTCACAGTCTTCAGATTACAGCCAGTGTACATTTTATCTACTTCTATATGAAGGCAAATATTGTGGGTACCCTTTTGAATTGCATCAACTTGCTGATGCAATTCAAATGAGTAACCACAACATTTGCTTTTATAAAGAAAATTCTCATCTTCAGATTGCAGCCAGTGTATTTCTGTCTACTTCTTTATGAAAGCATACGTTGTGTACCCATCTGAATTGCATTGACTTGTCGATGCAATTCAAATGAGTGCTCACAACATAGGCATTTATAAAAACACAAAACATCACATTAACATCATTAATGAAGTTATTTGCTGATCTTGTTTTTAAAGCGTACTTTTAGTAAGTGATAAATATTTATGAAAGTTTTCCCAGTAATTATGAAAATCCTATTAGGTCGAATACGGTATTAGTTTTCTTCAATATAACAGCACACAATCTACTGAAAGAACAAGAACTGACCATTAAACCTTCTTTGCAACACTACTACAGATCAAGCCAGAGTTTATGTCCCTCTTGAAGCATGAATGTTATCAAAAGCATTACTCACATGCTCTTTGTAAAATGTTACTTTGTGGGAAATGGACACACTTTCAGGAGGGCAACTGTCAAAACTGTTTACCACCCCCCTTCACACCCAGGCGGGCAGGAAAAGCAAACAAGAATCCCCCTAGCCCCCTAGCATAAATGGTGGAAACTCTTCCAAGTACACTGATTACCCTGAAAATAAAAATCTGAAAGGTTGCCTTCAATCTAAGAGTTTTCATACATGTGTGTACATAACTTAGTAGACCCTTAATAGGATCCTGCTTAGTTTTGACTGAGTAATTTTTTAATTACTGTGAGTATGTGGGAGGGGTGTGTGGGGTGGGGCAGGAAAGGGAGCTTTTGAGAGAGGAGTTGTGAATGATAACAACACAGAACAGCTTTACAGCAGATCAAGTTCAAAGAGAGATAACTTGTACTCACTGATCAGGTTGGGCTCTAGAATTCTCACTTCTCCTCATCTTCTCTAGCTCTACCTACATGTACATAATAAAGATCATTCATCACACTTATCATGACCTATTTGGATATAACACACATGTATTCATCTTTTTCTACAACACACTGGCAAAAAAACATGAAATGACTTAATATACAGACAACTATTTTTATACCAACACTCAATACAACAACAAAATTTGTTATAATGACAATTTGACAGTCATGAAAGTTTTGCTAAAGAGGTTACAATTAGGCACAAATTATGCAAGAATATTGTATTTAATACTTCAAAAAACATATGTTTTGGATATTTGTTAGAATTGTCTCAGTGAGGAGAATCTAACAAATATTCAAAACATATGCTCTATGGAGAATTAAGAACAAAACAAGACCTTTCTCACATATCAATCTGCTTATTAAGTATTCTGTCTAACAGCAAATTCATTATAATGGCAATGTCTTTGGGAACAAATGTTGTTGTTGTAACGAGGGTTCACTGTAACAAACTGCAATAATATAGAGCTCTAAGAGATCCAGATAACTATTTTTCTAACTTATCCATATATTGCTTATGTCCAGTATTAGCTGATAAACCTTGTCTCTGAGGCTCCATAGGCATTTCACGTCTCCTTTCTCACGTTACTACTAAACAAACCTATCAAATTTTCAAGTAATGACTTACCAACTAAGCACAGAGCAACTTGTTTCAAGCAAACTAAACAAACTGTAAAACCCGGGCCCAGATGTTCAAAGCATCAATAACTACTATGTATCTCCAGTCCCCTTAATATCACATTAATTTACCCTGTTTGTTAAGCTAACAAAGCCTTGAACACCCGGAAGCAAAACTCTAGATAAACTGTTACTTTTAACCCAGTCCTGCTGAACCCAGATATACCCTGCCTTTGCAAACAGTGTAGATCCAGATCAGTTGGCTTCTGAAGAAGCCAACTGATCTGGATCTGCACTGTTTGGCATTCTGTATGACAATCGGTATAAAGTTATCTGATTGGCTGACATTTAGAACTGGGCATGGCATCTTAATTTATTCAGCATGACAAGGGTTAAGGTGACTGGATATACTTGGTAGCTTTTCTGCCTTTTCTTTTACAAGGGAGATAAATGTAGTGACTTCCTGTTTGTTTTCCTACACACCAAGCCCTTCTGAAAAGGAGTCTACTCCCAAGGACCAAATTCTTTTCTTTTAGAGCAGACCCCTTTTCAGAAAGGGAAAAATCAGTTTTCACAGAGTTGATTCCCCTGAAAATGTATCTGTTCCCCTAAAGATAAAATATTTTCTATTTCTACAAAAAAAAAACAAGGGCCAAGGGTGACCAAGCTGGCTAAAAATAGTGGCTTTCAGACCTACGTAATCTTTTTATCATGGTGGTTTGAGACTCACCAGGTATGCTATTGAGTATATGAGAAAAGTTGCCAGTTCATTGCTGAAGGTATGTGACTCTCTGTGGGCACAGGCTTTGTCTACCATCCAGCTAAAATCTGCTGAAAATGGCAATAACCCCCACCCCACCTCAGTCTCTCTGTCACGTCCCTGTTTTATCTTGAATATATTTTACATGTACATAGTATAAAAAGAAGTTTGTATCGATTTTTATTAACCAGGTTAGATTAATGCATTTGTAACTGGAGCGCTGATTATTATGATAGTTTTACTTTTTAAGCAAGTAGGTACACTTCAGCTTTCAAGTTACGGTATTATGGTAATCACGAGATAGTTATGCTGAGGGTGTATTTGATTATTTACGTCTATATACTTGAGTGGTTACCAGAACACTATATATTCCGAGTGAACCTAGGTTTGGTGATCAATATCTTCACTGTTCTGGGATTGATTTTCGTCTCAAGGCTATCTTTTGAAAGGGGAGACAATTTTCTGTCGTAATTTTGCAGTTTTGTAGCATTCCGAGAGAAAAATGTTTTTTGCTTCATAGTTTTAGCAGTTGCTGTGTGAAACTTTGCACCGTTCGGACAATCGAACAGGTTATTTTAAATCTTGACTATCCCGGTATTCTTGTGAATATTATTTTTAGATCTTGAATTTTCCGGATTACTTGTTTCAAAACGTGCCACATTACTATAAAAGTTCCCTGGTTGAATAGAACGATACACACTACAAATTCATTTCATCGAAGACTGATCCTTGTCTTCCTTTTTCTAATCTTCATGTTGTGTTGTATCTGGGGAATCTGACCATGGTAAGTCAATAATTTATTTTAATTTTATTCTTGCAATATTCTTGCTCGTCTTTACCGCAGCTAAAATTCGAGTAGGTAAATTTATTGCTTTACTACGTTGCAATTTTATGTATCATTCGTACTTACAAACCCGGCATGATAAGTAGATAGACCCTGATCAGATGTGTATACTTTGGATATGTGTAGACCCTGATCAGACGAATAAGCCGTGTCGGGTGTGTAAACTATAAACCGAATAGGGAGGTTAAGTTTGATCGATTCTATGGATCCTGATCAGTCTGGTGAGTCTGATAGGTTCTGTAGACCCTGATCAGAATGCAATCATTAATATTTTTATTTGAATAAGATAAATGGATATTACATATTCTCATCTGACATGTACATACCAGACATATACGCTTAAATGTAAGACACAGTTAGGCGTTATGTTGTTATGTTAACCGCACACACCGTACATATACGCATAAAAGTACGCTACCGTTAGGCGTTATGTTAACTGCATACACATTCATTAATTAGCGCGATTTACACAAATGACAAAGACTATATTCACCTTGAACACATATACAGAGGTCCTTTTTATTTTAATCACAAGTCTGTTTACTAGAATATTTTACGGTGAAATGGCTCAAGCAGCGAGGAGTCATGTTTGAGGCTATGACGATGGCATGTTGATATTGTACCCAATGATTACGTGGGGACGATGTGTGATCGTGTAATCATTGTGGTATAATGGCAGTTATAATTTATTTTAGCCTTTAGCGTTCTAAAGGGATTCTTACAGTGGAAGGCGCATGGGTTCTTCCTGTAAGAATGTGTAATCGTCGAGATGCCATTCCTCCGATTAATATAGATGTCAGATATATTCTGACTGTGTGTCTGCCTGTGTTAGATTTTTTTTACAATATTATATGTCATTAACAGCGTCCATGTGGTTTTAGGATCTGATTTTGCTATATAATAATCAATTGCAACGGACTTGTCGCATTTATAACATTTGGCGTACACTCTGTATATCTAGTGGAAATAAATAAGGAAATATCTTGTCATGTTTGATATCGAGAGTTCTAGGACATGATACTTATTTTCAGGTCCAGTATCAGTATCCGTATCCGTTTATGTATCTGTTTCACCACTGTTATCGTCACTATGACTGACCATCAAATGTTTTCCGGCAAGTTTTGTTCAAAGTTCTATACAAACAAGTGTTAGTGATAACCGGAAATATCATGGAGGATACATCCGTGGACAAGTTATGTAATTACTTCAAATTTATATTATATTTAATTATGGAAATATAATTAAATAGTTTTTTCAGATTATGAAGTTTAACAGTACCTGTGGATTATGGAAGCTTCAGAACATAGAAATTGGAACATGTAAATTGGAACTTTAATTATAGTTTTTTTTTTTTTTTTTGAACTTTTTAAATACATGCTTGTTTTTATTTTACAAAGTGTTGTGTTTATCCTCTGATTGCTTGTGATTGTGTCTAGTCCATCCTCACCGTGCCCAACGCTCGTCCGATCACGTGACACTCTCCCTTTGCTAAAAGCTCAGTGCCTTAATTAAGGTTTTGAGCAATTAGATATTTTTGGCTACTTTTACCAAACCATTTCTAATTTAATTGAGTATCAAGATTTTTCCTTTTGGTAAATTAATCATTTCCCTGTCTTGTTAATTGGGACAAGAATTTCTGACATTTGGGTATTTACCCCATAAACCTAATTTTAATTGCTTTTTCAGGAATTCTAATTGGGTAAATCCCCAAAAAGCAGGTTATCTAAAGCACTGAAGCTTGTTTTGGGATCTTGTCTATACATATGTAAAGACTTGGTTTAAATAAAAAATGAATAAAACGTTCTTACCTCCCTGGCAATGAGTTGTTTAGAGGCATAGGTTAGTTGCTTGTGTGGTTTCATACCAGGAAACCTTACCACTTCATCTACATGCCTGAAGCATAATAGAAGGTCTTACAAAATTGGTCATTTTACAGAAAATTGATGAACAAACATTCATTTTTTTATTTTACAATGTTTCCCAATAAGATATTGTCAATCACAAATAAAGTTTTGCATTTGGAATCAAACAGCCATACAAAATGTCTGCAAGTGATGGTAAAAGCACAGTAGTCCAATTTTCATAGTTTCAGATACAGTGATAATGATTTAGGTTACATATGTATATATAATTTTTTTTATTTATTTATTTATTTATTTCTTATTATTATTGCATCAAAGCATATCTTGTGGGTTCTCATGGAGCAATTCCAATGCGTATCCCTGCAAAAAAAAAAAAAAAAAGTCAATAATCTTCTGAAGACTCCCCTTACTTGGAACTATGCATTTTTAAACTCTTTGGTCTTTGGTTTGAACACACGTTTTCATGGAAAAATGCCAAAAATATCAATAACTGTTTGGTGAAAAAAAAATGTCACATCGTCACTTTAGTGCAAAAAGTCAACAACTCCTTATATATTTAAATGGAGTTATTGAGTTTTTGAGCTAAGGTGACGACATGTGTATCTTTCAAAACAGAAATCCAATATTAAGACAAAATGGAACTATAAGAGTAACTTACGGGTCTAAGAGATACATATACTGCCCCTCTAATGATTTCTCTTGATGGTAAGTCATGTTATAAGCTATCATAATATGGACCAGGTGAGCTAAATCCTCCTTCTCTCTGCTACTGTACAGCTGGGTGTTCACCTACCAAGGAAACCACAAATGTATCAAGTGAGAAAACTAATCACTCACTGGAAAATCTAAGGGGTGAAGAATAATCAATCAATGGTGTCATCCAAGCCTCTTTTTTCACTTAAACGGTGACCTGCAGGTTGGGCTTTCCCTAACTCCACTGGGCACCAATGATTTTCTCAATCTCCAACCAAGGCAGGTATGTTGCAGATGATATTAACCCACTGTAGTCGGGAGACCTGTAAAAGGGTAATTGGCAAACAGTGTAGACCCAGATCAGATGCCACAGAATGCGGCCTTTGATTAGGGTCTCCACTGTTTGCAAATAGTTTAGCCATTTTTCTCTAGGAATATGTAAATCTCATAGCCAGACATACCTAAAATTGAAATTGGACTCTTCCCATATAAAGTGCGGGACAGTCTATTCAGTATACAATGGGTTAAGGTGAGATACAATTGGTATATTTGCCACCATGTTTACAAGGAGGACAACTTTTGATGTACACCAAATCCTTTCTAAAAAGATATTTGGTCTAAAAGGTAGACCCCTTTTCAGAAAGAAGACAAAAACATTTTGACAGAGTTGTCTTCCCTGGAAGTGCAGGGTTGTCAGCAGATCTTTACATAGTTGGTAATATGAAGGAAGTTGCCGGGGTTTTCAGAATACATGACTGTAAATAGAAGGTTAATTATTAAAAGCAGCTGGAATAAAAACACCAAAAATGAGGCAGGGGCCCTGCCCCCTGTTACTAATGACATGCCTGAAAGTATATCCAATTACCTTACAAAAGGAAATAGTTGGTCACACCTTTATGAAAAATATCTTTGTTAGTGTATATCCCATTCGAAGATATCCAAATCGGATTCTGCATCCACAAAATATGATCAGGATCTTCCCTGCCAGTACTACTGATGACCCTATTAATCAACAGCAGAACTCTGATTTGACATACTACCCAAAGGTACAAACTGGACCTTTCATTTTAGCATTTAATTTAAGGTACCATGAAGAATTTTTTTTTTTTTTTTTTTTTCATTTTTTCATGGTAAAGCTGCTCTCCCCTGTTGCATATTGTCCATCAATGGAAGAAATAACTTACTGGTCTATATGTTGGCTGTGTAGTTGGGAGGTAATATCAACTTACTAGTATAAACTATCCAGACAACATATGAGATACTCATAGGACTTGTTAAAGAGGAGTATTTTAGTGATAATTCTGAATTAAATTTTCTTATTTCTCCATAAAAGACATATGTAATATGTATTCGTTTGAAGTGCCTCACTGAAGCGCTTCTAATGAGTACCCACAATATTTTTTTCTGGAGAAAATTATCCCAGAATTATCACTAAATAATCCTCCTTAACAAGACCTCTTAATATGATCGTGGCATCTGATCAGGGTGTCTACTGTTTGCAAATAGTTCAACAATTTTTCTCTGGGGATCTCTAAATCTCATAGCTGGACATACCTAAATTGAAATTGGACTCTTCCAATATATAGTGTAGAGTTCGTTCAGTCTACAATTGGTTAATGACCGACTTGCATGTATCTTTTATACAGCTACAGCTCCTTCACTATACGGTACACTATGCAGGCCTCAGTGGCTCAGTTGGATGCGCCGTCCGACTAGAGACCAGGAGGTCGCAGGTTCAACTCCTGCCGAGGTCGGCAACATTCTTTTGTGGAGATTGATCGTGAAATATTTTCTATGGTCATTCTCTCCCTTCCGCTGATTCAAGAAGGGCAGTTGTCTGTTTCTGGCAAAAGAATGTGCACAATACTGGTTAACTGCTTAGAGGACTAAGCCTGCCCAATAAACATGTGGTTAAGTAAACTGACTGCGCTCGACATGACCCCATTGGGTTGACTGGGCTGTAAAACCTCAACACAAACAATATGGTACACTATGATATTCAAAATTTGTTTTGAAAGCGACTGCAATGATTAAAGGTATCAGAGTTGTCAGTCAAAAAGAAGGAAAAAAGATGTTTATTGGGTAAATGCTCTACTTTTCCTATCATCTAAGGAATCATCAATATACCTGTAAAAAGGTTCTATCTTCAACATCGTAATCTAACTTAAAAAGCCACATAGTCCTATGCAAAATAAATAACTTACTGGTCTAAATGTTGGTTGTATAATGTCCATCAAGGGAGGTAAAATTTCCATAACAACCATGGGGATGTTGAGAAACTTCCTTGTCCCTGGTGACATATCGGTCATCATGGAGGTCACTAGATTCTCACACTTCATCCTCTTCATATTGTGCTAATGTGAAGTGTAAATAAGAAGTATGAATACATAAATAAACAACTTTGTTTCATTTAAATTAACTGTTATGAAATGTAACTTTTTTTAAATAAATCAATAAAATGTACCATAATTTCCTAAAATAAAGGCTGCAACCAAATGATGTTATCTCATCAGTTTGGTAAAACTCCACCCGCTGGTTTAAGAGATAGAGAGCAAAATAATATGTCTCCCTTCCCTTTGGTGGGGGGACACAATAAAATAGTACTTTGGTTTTTATTTTATCACATTACTTTTTAAATTTTCAGTGATTTCAAATGATTCTAAAGGAACCTTAGTGCCTCATATGTTAAATTTAGTTTACTTGTATATATAAGTAAATGAAATATCTGCTGTTATGCCAGCCTTATGAAATCACCATGAGCAGTATCAAGAGATGTTTGTATAGGAAACTTGCTATCATCTTAATAAAGGATAAAGATTCAGACCAGGCCCCCGAGGTAATAAAATTTTTTCATGCTCAACTCAGCTGAGCATGAAATTTGTCCTTCTATTAAATCTCAAACTACTAACAATTGCAAATTCTTTCTTGCTAAACATAGCTGAGCATGAAATTTTCTCTGCTAATAAATATGAAAATGCCAACTATTGTTGGCATTTTCATATTTATTAGCAGAGAAAATTTCATGCTCAGCTGAGTTGAGCATGAAAAAAAGTTTTTTATTGTCATGGCCAGGCTGTGTGTTTGCTGTTAGTTATATAAAGAAATGAAATAATAGTCAATATTGTTCAAAGCGTCATAACCTTAACGAGCTCGTTAAGGGTCATTTTGTTTAGCGGATTCAATATAAAATATTCTGATATTTTTTGCTGAAAAAATGTGATTTGCACATTTAACGAATTGTTAACTAACGACGTCGTCAGCTTTGAACAACTGGGCCGAGATTGGTCAGAATTAAAGCTAAGGTCTAAATTAAGGTTGTTCATGGTCATACAGGTATTCTGTAATTGCTAACAGAAGTATTTGGATAAATAATTATATTTAATAATTAATATCTATATAAATCGTCTTCGAAGGAGATCAGGGCCTTCGTTGTCCACTTACAAAATCAACAAATACTCTAGTATATGTTGAGGACTAGAGAACGTCCAGATCAGAATGCACGGATGTGCACGTCCATCTGGACCTTCGCTTTTCACATATAGCATAAGGGCATTTTCACCTGGTTGGGCATCATATACTCTAAGACACTTTTCAGCTTGACATGGCCCATACATTAGTATAAAATTAATATAAATACTTGCATAGCTCTAGATAAGACGAAACCCACAATATTTTTTTTTCCCTTTTTGTCCATTTAAAAGGTTATGTTGTGGGTAATCATTGAAAGAACTTCTGGGAGGCACTTCTACTGAATACTCAAACATTGCCTTTTGTGGAGAAATGAGAAAAATATCAATAATTTTGGGCTGAAAAAAGCACCTTATCTAGAGATATGATATAACAAGCATTTGTACAGTTAGAGTTTGTGCTAAGGCCCCCAGAATGTGACTTACCTCTGCATGACTGTGAGGGTATTGCACTTTTGGAGGAACATTAGATGCAAAAAGAAAGTGAAATGTCACTGACATAAACGGTAAATAGGGCATTAATCTGTAGTCCTGCTTGTGTTGTATGTACTGGGTAACAAGGTCATTAAACACCAACCATTCTGTAGCTAAGGTCACCTATTGGTAGAAAAGGATGTATTAATTCTTATTTCTGTCATTACCTGTAAAAACAACAATCTTATAATACATGCAACCAACAACACAAATCAAAATCAACTTGTGCTTTCAGACACCTTGATCAGTGTCTTGTTGTTTGCTTAAAAGTATTTTAAGAATAAATATACCTGAAGATTTTGCCATCATTTTTTCAAAAGGAGACAACATTTGCTTGTTCCTTAGTACTTGAATCCTTTCAAAAGTGAGAACTACTCTTGAAGGAAAGTATTTTCTCCCAAAGTCAGCAAATTATTTCCTTTAAGCATAGTGTCTGCCACACCCAAATACACGACAACCTCTTTATAACACTATTGTTGGGGTCCATAGCATAAACCGTGTTAGTTATTTTGTTTGTGTTGAGGTTTTACGGCCCAGGCAACCCAATGGGGTCATGTCGAGCGTGGTCAGTTTACCTAACCACACGTTTACTGGGCAGGCTTAGTCCTCTAAGTGGTTAACCAGTATTGTGCACATTCTTTCGCCAGAAACTGACAACTGCCCTTCTTGAATCAGCGGAAGGGAGAGAATGACCGTAGAAAAATATTTCGTGATCAATCTCCACGAAAGAATGCTGCCGACCTCGTAGGGGTTGAACCCGCAACCTCCTGGTCTCCAGTCGGACGGCGCATCCAACTGAGCCACCGGGGCCGGCTACCATGTTAGTTAAACAATCATGTTATATCCAAACAAAAATGTATAGATTATATTGAAAAATGACCATTTATGGTCATTTTTCAATATAATCTTTACATTTTTGGGATCCATCTTTGAACCGTGTTATATCGAAAACCGTGTTATAACGAACCGTGTTATAGAGAGGTTGTAGTGTATTTGGACAATTATGATGATTTCCTGTTTTACACCCCTTTCAACATTATTTAAAGTTATATCAAGATGACTGAACGTTGTTAATGACAGGCTATGTGCAATGAACTGCCATACTGCCATGACCTGGATTTCACCTCTAGTGGGATTTAACCTCCGACCTTATGATCTGCAGTCAGCTACCTGGACACTTCAAATATTTCGATAGACATACAGTCAAACCTCGTTATCTCGAACTCGCTTATTTCGAACTACCGCTCATCTCGAAGTGAAAATCTGGTCCCTGTTTTAACATGAAACTATGACAACAGGTAACAAAATAATGTGGAAAAGAGGAGAAATTGCTCCAAATTTCTCCTCTTTTCCACATTATTTTATATATATATATTTCTAACTTAAGGAGTCAAATTACACATTCATTTGTTAAATGTGGTTGTTCAATTCATTGTTTTCCTCACTCTTTCAACTCTGATATGTCGAGGTACGGATATCTCGAAATGTTTCAGTGAATCCCTTGCAATTCGAGACTGCAGACTTCAGGAAAATATAAAACAGACAACCACATTTTGCAAATGAATATGTAATTTGAGTGTGAAGTTAGAGAGTCGACTGTACTTACATAAATAGTGTAGACCTACACCAAGCAGCTCTTAGAGCTAATGTCTGCCCATGAATATCTCTTGGGTCTCAAGCCCCGATATCATTTGTGAATTCCATCCTATCCACTAATGATGTGTAGAGTGCTTTTAGCCACCATGATTTACATCATGTCAATCTTACATATAGCAGGCAAACCAGTAACTGTCTTACTTTTATCTGCAATTGCAGAGTCTGCACCACACTTTTACTACAACCCTGCTCTGTTGGTGTCTGATGTTCTCGCTTAAGAAGTCAGACTTCTCAAGGTGTGTTTTTACACAAGCTGTTCTTACTGGCTATCTACAAATTCTTGATCTCATTAAGAAAACATGCCTATTCAAATATATTGAAAATTTTACAACCCAAAAGAGGAAAATTTTCAGATAAAAATTCTGATATTTTTCATATTTCTGCTCAAAACATAGATTGTGGGTACTCGTTAGAACCGCCTTGCTGAGGCGGTTCTAACGAGTTCCCATAATCTATGTTTTTGAGCAGAAATAAGAAAAATAATGTATACCCCTGTAAACCCCAGTTTTACTATATAAAAGTGGGGTTCAGGGGGGTCAAAATTATATAGGCGTGTTTTCGTAATGTATTTCCAGAATAATGATGAAGTGGAATAATTTTTGTCATGTTTATATATCCAGATAAAAAATAGTATGTCATATAGCTAGAAAGTGCAAGTAACCTAGTTTTTGAATAAATGAGCAGTATTTGCTACTTTTCAGTTGTGTATTCAGAAAGTGTCAATTTCCATACAATGCAATCACAGCAATCCAAAGTTACTATTGGAAGAAATCACATTTGCATAATGTGATAAATGTCATCAAATAGAATGAAACTCCTTTGAAAGCATACAGAAATATTTATCCTTGTCAGTATGCATGATTGTTGATCTACCCTTGTTTGTCGTAATAAAAACTCTACAGGGCTTATGTTTTTTTTGTTGTTTTTTTTTATTTGAGTTTTACAGCCCTTTCAAGAATATTTCACTTATATCGAGCCAGTCATTCATCAAATGTGGGTGAAAACCAGAGAACACAGGGAAAACTATAAGCAGAACTTGGCTTTCCCACAGGTGAATTGAGCGAGGCTCAAAACAACAGCGGTGAGAAACCTAATGGATTAAGAGTCAACTCTCCAATCCACTAGGCTACGGGGGCCCGCTACAAGGCTTATGTTGTCATGTTTCATGTATATGGCATGTTGTCATGTTTCATGTATATGACAAAAAATAAATATTCTGTATCTCGAGGGTTGAGCGCAAGACTAGTATAAGTCAGATGGTTGTTTTTTCCCAATACTTAATCTCCTCACCATGAAGGCGTTATGAAGATTACAACATTTCTTTCTGTAAACAATGAAAATTTAGGTGCCATTGCTCGTATGAGCAATGGCACCTAAATTTGCATTGTTTACAAAGGGGTCCAAGTTGCCCCTAAACAAGGGTTTCAAAAATATGTTTGAGTTACTATAGTCTTGCGCTCAACCCTCGGTCTGTAAGTTTGAACATCATTCTGAACTAATGTGATTTTTAGAAACAAGGGTACCAGCAGATTAAAGTTTCCCTTTTAATATTCTAATGTTTTGATTATTCTTTCTGATTTCTTTAGAGGATACACAAGACTTCAAATTCAAAAAGATTTTAATATCCATGTTGTGAATTAAGAAAATCACAGGTGACCAATTAGAACTTTTTGCCTAGTAAATACAGTTGACTCTTGTTATCTCAACTTTGCTTATCTCAAATAACTGCTTATCTCAAAGATAAAATGTGGTTCCTGTTTTAGCATGGAAATCTTACAAACAGGTAACAAAATATTGTGAAAAAGAGGAGAAATTGCTCCTAGGAGCAATTTTTCCTCTTTTTCATAACATTTTCAATATATCTCCGACTTCACACTCAAATTACATATTCATTTGCGAAATGTGGTTGTCTGATTTATATTTTCCTGAAGTCTGCAAATCTGATATATCGAACTCCGTATATCTTGAAGTATTTCAGAGATTCCTTTGGACTTCAAGATAACGAGAGTTGATTGTATTCTTATGTACAACTGAAGGGACTGCTTCCAATCAAACTGCCATGACAATCAGGCTATTCTGAGGCAATCAGGACTGCCCATGCACTATCTTACCTTTATAGCCCCCTGTACTATTTCAAACTTACAACTTACCCCATCCATATGAGGGTCTTTAAATTTACATTCCAGAAAATTTTCAAAAAGCCCCTGAGTCAGTTTATCATATTCTCCTGTCCCCTGGACCAGCAAATGGATATTGTTGAAGCTGCAAATATAAAATAGTTTCAATAATTCATACCTGTAAGCTCTACCTATATAAAATACTGACTTTTCAGAGTTTTCATATTTTCCAGTTGAAATATGCATAGATATAAAAAAAGATACTTTTGTTTCTCCGGAAAAAAAAAAAAAAAAAAAAAAAAAATATATATATATATATATATATATATATATATATATATATATAAAGAATTAAGTAATTTGTCAATCCATTCCTCCTCCACCTCACCATCCAAGAATTAGTGCCACTCTAAATGTCTGCAACATGGTTATATTATACATGACTACATGTATGTCTCAAGTCAAATAACTTATACAGACTATACCTCAAGTAAAATCACTTTCTTGCAGATCCATGTAGCATGATACACACTTGAGGACAATATTCAGACACCTAAATTATAATTCAGCAGATGACAAATTGATATTTTCTTATTTTTCCCAGAAAACAGGCTGTGACATTTCATGCAGATTGTCTCTTTTGGATACAATTTGCATGAAATGTCAAAACCTATTTTCTGGAAAAATGAAAAATATTTCAAAATGTCACATACTGAAGATTTTACCCAGCATGATGATGGTTTGGCCTTTTACATCCCTTTCAACATTATTTAAGTCATATTGATACAATGGAAGGATGATAATGAAAGACGCTGTGCAATGAAGCTCTGTACAATCACGAGCTGAATTCTGCCTGTAGTGAGATTCAAATCCCGGACCTCATGATCCGAAGTTGGGAGGGCTAACCCCTCTGCCACCCAGACGCTTCTTTTAACCCAGCATGCTAAATGTTAATTACTGTTATTGAGGTAAAAATAGCCATGGTATAATTCGTGAAAACAAGGATACTGTCACAGTCAACAGTTGTTTTCTCAGGATGACAAAATTCACTGTCACTCTTTGAGAGAACTGGCAGTTATTTAACTGTCCAACCTTTGGCACTATTACTTAAAGCATATCAGCAAAATGAGTAGACGTCAAATGGCATTTCAATTTTTTTTTTCCAGACAGTGCGAGATTTAATATTTCATTGAAAAATATCAGTGCTGGCCCATGATCCCTGCGTTTTGGGTCAATGACCTCAACAATGTGTAAAAAAAAAGCACAACAAGACCTACAATAAGACTTTTGCGATAAGCAAAGACTCAGATCAGCCTGTGCACCCATCCAGTCTGATCTGCCTCTTTGCTAATTGTATGTGCCTTCTACAGCCTCCAGGCTATCCACAGAGGGCTAAACTAGACCCTTGCCATGCTGGGTAAATGTACAGGCTGATCTAAGTCTTTGCTGGTCACACAGGCCTTATTGTAGGTTTTGCCTGCGCTGGCTCAAATGTTTTGGTAAATGGATAGAAGCCAAGCAAATGATAAATGACCAGAGACTCTCATAATCTAGAGTTTCTTATCCACTGATGTCTAGATTTTCAAAAACAAAACTTGGAGAATTTGTTGACTGATATCTGCAATCTTCTCTCACTTATTGATCTTACCGTGCTAAAGGTGATGTATTTAGGTTCTGTGCTTTTGCATTAACATCCTCTAAATTCATGTACCTCTGCCTGAAACAGATGAATAGCTATAGGCCTAAATAAAAATAACAATACCATATTTACCATAAGTATTCAGGCCGCTAAAGCATAGTTACAGATAAGAGGGGGTATCCACATAATATTTTTCTTATTTCTCTATGAGAACATATGTTGTGGGTACTCATTAGAAGTGCCTCAACGAGGCACTTCTAATGAGTACCACAACATTTGTTTTCATGGAGAAATAAGAAAAATATCAACATTTTTCGGACGAAAAAAGCGCCTTATCTGTTGCTATGGCTAAAGTTCTTGCCATACTTGACCTAAAATTTCAATGTCCAATTCACTTCCTTCTCATGGTTAAACACTGCTACAAATGATGTAGACCTTGATCAGATGCCATACTCTGCAATGTCTCATCTGGGTCTACACTATATGCTTGGTCCTGTGTGTTGAAACAATTCGGGTAAATAAGGATCATGGAGAATGTTTTTTTCTTTATTCTACAAAAGGATATATGGTAAAAGTACTCATTTGTATTGGTTAAGGTATTCATTGATTTCACTTTTTATGCAAAAATGAAACAAACTGTCTGAAATTACTAGACTGCTTTATGCAAAAGTAGAAAAATTAAGACAAATTAAAATAATCAACAATCTGCCGTAATAAGATACCAGTGTCAAAGTGTACTAATGTACTTAATCAATGGAATTAAAAGTGTTTAAGGGACCTGCATAATTACATTTCTGTACCCAGTATCTCATGAAATTACCTGACAAAAATTCTGATATAAATAAAATTTTGGTGAATGCAAACACAGTGAATACATGACAACTTTTATACAACACTGTTTCACAAGCAAAAACTATGTCTGCTAAACAACCATGTTGTATCTAAATAAAAATAAAAACCATTTGTTTTTAGATGAAACCCATTTTGAGTACTGTTTTGTACAATTAGTCAGGGTTAATAAATCACAATTTACAATGTTCAAACGACTGTGACTCCAAACGTAGGTAAACAAGAGTTATGGTTCTTGTGTTCTGCATATTGTACCAAGGGGCTTTATATTTGTATAAAGTTTCATAAAAATATCAAAAATGATTTTCAAGTTATAGAATGGACTCAAGTATCTGAAGGAAATAACTATCTACATACTCAAAGGGCTGTAACTCTAAATGTTATGGTGCTTGTGTTCTGCATACTGTCTCATGAAGTTTTATGAAAACATCTCTAAAGATTTTAGTGTTTCATAGTGGACACCAGTATGTGACAGAAATCACTCTTTACAATGCTCAAAGGGCCATTCGGCCGAAAAATAAGGAAAACCAAAGTTGTGCATCACGATAACACACCTACATAATTCAGATCCCTTTAAACCCCACTTTTATATAGTAAAACTGGGGTTTACAGGGGTATACATTATTTTTCATATTTTTGCTCGAAAACATAGATTGTGGGTACTCGTTAGAACTGCCTTGGCGAGGTGCGAGGCGGTTCTAACGAGTACCCACAATCTATATTTGGAGCAGAAATATGAAAAATATCAGAGTTTTTTTACTGAAAATTTTCAGTGTTTGGAGGTGAAATTTTCTATATATTTGAACAGGCTTGTTTTCGTAATGGGTTCATGTTCTGCATGTTGTCTGATGGTGCTTTATTTCTGTAAAGTTTCATGAAAATGTCTAAAAATGTTTTTAAGTTACAAAGCAGACACAATTTTGGGACAGACTGTGGTAAAAAAAATATGTCTCGCCACCCTGAAATGGGGAGACATAATGATCAATAGTATTAAGAGGTTCCCGTGAACATCTATACTAACAGTATTTTTACATTAACTTAATGCTTCCAGCCATCAAGACAAAAACAGATGTCTTTGCAAATTGTCAATAAAGCTTATGACAAGCCACCACATCAGGATCTGCACTGTTTGTCATTCTATTCTCGACTTTTAGTGACATCCTTACTGTGATAATGGAAGTGTCCTAATTCAAAGATGGAAAAGTCCACTCCATAAATACAGGGATGAAATGAATAAACTGAGACTTGTTGAAGAAAAGGGTTTCAAAATACAAACAAAAATATCTAAAGCTGTGGTCAGCTTGTACATCAGTACAATCTGAGCACAACTTTTGCAATTCTTTGACACATTCTACTGCATCAGGAAAATCTATAACTGGAGTTTCATAAATGTCATATTAAATAACTACGAATGTAAGATTCTGTTTACCACATGACCCTTCCGACGAAAAAATGCACAAAATATATAAAGATAATGGCTTTCCATAGCTAAACAGAACAATTCACTACCAAAGATTCAATAGTACTACACAACAAAAAATAGTTTGCATATTATTTGAAATGTACAAAACAAGAAACAAGTCAAATATGCCATTTTACTTCATTAAACTGCAGGAAATAATGATGCTTTTTATTTGAGCTAATGAATATTTCATTTGAACAAATCAATTCAAAAATAAATATTCCCTTCAATCTCATTTAAGCGAGTAAACATCACAGTCAATGTCACTGAATCAGTAGGGGAATCTCCTGCAGTCAGCTATCATATTTAAAGGTCACTGACCTTGATCAATACAGTTTATAGGGTGGTTGTCACACCCAGGTAAATGACAGATTTTGAAGAATATAAATCATTTTAACTGCAGTTTGGATTTTAATTTGACACATTTATTGACTGTCAGAGTCTTAAGTTATTTTCTGATGTCTTTTTGGTGAGGATTTTTCAATGACTAATTGAAGACTGATGTTGAAAGTGCCTCAAAATATGTTGCCCGGAAACATGGAATTTAAACCACCAAGAACATTTCTGAATGCCTTGTTATTCACACTGTTATTGTGTTGTGTCTTCCCCTTCTATCAATCTGAACTTTACTGTTCATCTCAAAACTGAAGGCAGGATCTGTTTCAAAAGTGAAAGTTGTATCAGCAGATGCCACTTTGGTTGCTATCAATAAGTGGATTAATATGAATATTAATGAGGGCAATATTAAGCTGAACAATGGGAAGCCTTGAAGGTGTTATTACATGTATGGTCATATGATTTTTATGACATGGGTTATTTCATTGAATAACTTGACGGGACATGTAATAAACTATCTTATTATATATGTGACAATGTATTTTTGTTCTCATGATGCACAAAACAAAGTGTCCTTATGTCATACGTAAATATCAAAAGCTTAGATCAGTTTGAACATTTGTGTAGTCTGATTGGGCATTCATTATCTGCTTACAGAATCAATGGATACTGTACATCAAGAAAACATGCCTAAATAATTTTGACCCCCTTAAACCCCACTTTTATAAAGCAAAGCTGAGGTTTATAGGGGTACACATTATTTTTCTTGCTTTTTTTCAAAAACATAGATTGTGGGTACTCGTTATAACTGCCTTACTGAGGCAGTCCTAACGAGTGCCCACAATCTATGTTTTGAGCAAAAATGTGAAAGTATTAGAGTTTTTTATCTGCAAATTTTCAGGGTTTTTTTAGGTGAAATTTTCCATATATTTGAATAGGCGCATTTTCGTAATGAATATTTTGACAGAGGAAGGTCCCGATCAAATTGCACAGATGTTGGAGGCTGATCAGGGACTTTGTTGTTCCCATACGGCATAAAGGCCCTTTTCTTGTGTTGCATAGCATATGCAGTATTGACTGCTTTCTTTTAGTTCTTACCTTTTTGGTTTAGGTAATGTTAAGATCTCATACCAGACTGAGAAAAGACTTTTATGAGAATCTTTTTGTCCTATTGTCATAGTCTGTATGGCCTTTAGGTTAAACTCTTTACACTGACGCTGTATGAACTGAAATGAATAAAGTATATGAACTGAAATGAATCAGTAGCAAAAATATGTCTTCACTCACAAACGACAAATGCTAATATCTGTGGTCCGATCTGGGCCTTGGTTGCTTTTTCAGGGATCTTGATAAAAAGTTTGGTTGTTGTCATTTTTTGTTATTATTTTTTTCAACCATCACGAAAGTATGCCCATATAGTTTTGAACCCGTTAAACCCCACTTTTATAAATTAAATCTGGGGTTTACAGGGGTATACATTAATTTTCTTATTTCTGCTCAAAATCATAGATTGTGGGTACTTGTTAGAACTGCTAGGCGGTTCTAACAAGTACCCACCATCTATGTTTTGAGCAGAAATATGAAAACTACCAGAATTTTTCATCTGAAAGTTTTCATTTTTTGGTGGTAAAATTCTTAATATATTTGAATAGTGTTTTTGTAATGCAAAAAGTGCTGGCATTTTTCCTACTTCTCTATGAAAACATGGAAGTACTCTAATTAGCTCTTAAAATATCAAAAAACCTGGATCTGAAAATATTGTCTGTGTATGTTGTCTGCTGAATATTCTTGCAAATTTTTCAAACCTATTTTTGCATACAGGCAAACAGTGTGGACCCTGATCAGACTGCTCCTAGAGGAGCAGTCTGATCTGGGTCCTCACTGTTTGCAAAAATGACTTTTAAAATCACAAGCAGATGACAAAGCAGACGACAATTGCTGTGACTAGCAGTTCAAGGGTTAGAAGCACCTCAGCAATGCTCTTCTGGATACCCCTCATATCTACAGATATGATAGATTCCACAGATGAGAGATATGATAGATTCCACAGATGAGAGATATGATAGATTCCTCGGGTGTTGTGAGAAATTAACACTTACCATGTTGTGGGCAGATTCAGCAGACGACAAACTGATGATATTTTTCTTAATTTTCCTAGAAAATAGGATCTGACACTTCATGCAAATTGTCTCCGTAGGAGACAATTTGTATAAAGTGTCAAATCCAATTTTACCCAGCATGCAAAGTGTTAAGAAAGAGGCTGATCAGACTGCATATATACACTGATTCATCTGGTCAAACTGCTGTTGACAGATATTAACATTATACATGAAGAGACACAGTTCTAGATTCTAGCCAAGATGTTTTTTTTTTTTGTTGTTTTTTTTCTCAACATAAAAGTACTGATATTTTTTCTTGTTTTTCTGAGGAGAAAAACATTATATAGGTTCACAACAGACTCTTGGCAAGGCAGCTCTAATCAGTATCAGTAATGTTTTCACAGAAAAAAGAAACTAGAAATGTATGAATATGACACAGATGCCCCCGCCTAAGGGCCATCCTCAACCGGAAACAAGCATGGAAAAAGGGCCCTAACTCCCATAATAACTGACGGATTTTACCTTAAATTGAACGACCTATATTTTATGATTATATACCCATGTATAAAATATAAATCAAACACATTAATTTTTTTAGAAGATATCAGACAGAAACCATTTTTTGTACATACAGATGGGATGATGAAGTTGAAAAAGGGCTATAACTCCCATAATATTTCGTAGATTCTACCCTAAATGGAATCTGACCTATAGTTTATTCTTATATACCTGTGTATAAAGTATGAATTTAATACTTATCTTTTCAAAAGATATCAAATGGAAACCATTTTTAGTACATAAGGACAGCAGTGATACTATATGCTCCCCCATTGAAAATGGACGGGGGCATATAAACAAAAAAAATAATAATAGAAAAGGGACATGGATGCCCCCGCCTAGTTATAAGCAACTTGGACATAAATGTTTATGTAAATATGCAGGTAAACTTGCATGTAAACTTGAATGTAAACTGTAACATTTGTTAGACTCTGGTTACGATCTCATGGAAAAGTTGTTTCAAATATATTCAGACTCAGACAAGCTCTGACGACATTCTGTCACCTTACCTGTAATGTATTCAGACATGATCTGATGTCGTTGTCAGTTTTCTCACACAGAGCCAGCAGTGTGTTCATGTCTGATTTCAATCTTTCTAATCTTACAACCTGAAATGGTTTTGTACAGCAGATATAAAACAAATAAGGTGAGAAGCAGTCATATAGTAATCTAGACCAAATATCTAGCAATGAAGGTGAGAAGCAGAGATATCTATTTTAGCTGCAATACATGAAAAAATACCTTCTCACGTCAGCCCAGTGAATATGCAGATCAGCCTGTGTATATAGGCAGTCCAACAAAACTTCACTGGGCACTTTTTGTAGTCAAAGATCCACAGCAGCTAGCAAAGTCTATGATCAAACTGCACAAACATGCGGACTGGTTTAGGTCTTTGTGCAGCAACGAAGGAACATTTTATAGGTCGCAGTTCATATAATGGAAATTAGAAGGACTGAAATACCTTCTTTTGATAGTTCTGTAAAGGTCCAATAACGTGTGTATGAAAAGGAACCATACTTACACAAAAATGTTTGATGCAGAACTTGGGAAAAAGGCCCTCACGCCACATGCCAACAGCAAAGGTCCAGATGAACCTGCACATATGTGCAGTCTAATCTGGACATTTTCTGTTTGTCAGCATATACTACAGTATCCACTGATTCTGTAAGCAGACAATGAAGGCCCAGATCAGCCTGCGCAAATGCGCAGGCTGATCTGTGCCTGCACTGTCCGCAAATTGCATAAGGACCTGTTTCTTGTGTTGCACATCATATGGACATATTAACATCATGCTGTAACAATCCATCCAGTTACATACCTGGTAATGTGTTTAAAATATGCTGTCAGAATGGAAAACAATGCAGATTCTGACTTAACTGGTTTTGAAGAGCAAATATTGTTGAAAACAGGCATAAAAGTGGTGCTTGAAATTTAAGAAGCAGTAGAGCTTTTGTTCCAATCTTCAGAACATACTGTTAACAAGAATTACTTAATACAAATGAATACATGTATTAATTAAAAAAAAAAAAAAAAAAAAAAAAAAATAATGTTATTATCAATAAGCTCATGATGATTTGGTTTTTTACGTCCCTTCCAACATTATTTAAGTCATATCAAGATAATGAAAGGGTGACAATGAAAGGTTTTGTGCAGTGAAGTGCCATACAGTCATGAACTTGATTCCACCTCCAGCTGGATTTGAACCCAAGACCTTGTGATCAAAAGTCGAGAGTGCTAACCAATGGCCACCCAGATGCTTGTATTCAAAATAAGACTCCACAAGAGCATTTGTAAATATATTTGTGAAGATCTTATACGTTCATAGACAATGAAATGAGTGATGTCATGAGAAAGATCTTCAAAGGCCAATTAGTAGGGTCAATTAGTAAATCCCTAGATTAGCTCATTATGGTTTTGCTGTTTGTTGATACATTCTCTGGCATCCTTGACTGTGCCGAGTTAGCTGATCTGTGTCTTCAATATCTGTATGTCCCCTTAACCCTTTCATCCCTAATTTTCTGAAAGTGGACTTTTCCATCCTTGAATTTGGACATGTCCACCGCTGCCGATAGCATTTTGAGTCTAAAATCAAAAACAGAATGGCAAACAGTGTAGATCCAGATGAGACGGCTCGTGACAAGCCGTCTCATCTGGATCTACTCTGTTTGCACAGATATCTGTTTTTATCTGCCAGACTGAAAGGGTTAGGATATTTTTTACTCATGGAATGGCTCATATTATACAATGCAAAAGCTGAGATTATATGAATGTCTCAAACTAAAAGCTATTAAGAAAAGAGTCCTTATGACATTTACTAAGAGCAAATATCCAGACTAGCCTGCACACAGGGGAAGTCTGATCAGGAGCTTCTCTGATCAGCTATATTCTATATTACCCTGTGACTGGGCAATTAAGGCCCTGGTTTGCAGGGTGATCTGGGCTTATATTCACATATAGAATAGACATTCTTTTTTTTTATGGCACAGCATTTCTCACCTCATATAGTCTGCTAGCTAATTTAGAGGGGTCAGTCTGAGGAAAGTTTAAGATCATACTGTTCTGTCTCAAAAGTCTCAGTGCCGGCACATACCTGAATACAAAAAAAATGTATATATTTATGTGTGTGATCAGAGAAATTTCAATGCAGTTAGAAAACATCAGTTATCTCTCCTTATTCTGAAAGAATAGTTTCTGAGTTTATGAAACAGCTGTTTAACAACTTGAGTTCCAAACATGCCAGAAAAACAGTTATTCATAACAATATATTTACTTAAAGAAAACCAAAAACATAAGCCATAGGAATATATACAAGGATATCTACTCATTATTATTATTATTATAATTATTTTTTTTTTTTTTGTATTTTGTTTTGTTTTGTTTTTCTTGTGCAAAAACAAAACATCATTGTGGGTACTGACATTACCTTACCAGCATGATGAAGATACAGTTTATACTAAATTATCACTTAATGTATTTACCCTAGATATCTGGACAGGTAAGCGTCAGCAAACAGTGTAGACCCAGATCAAAGCACTCCTAAAGAAGCAGTTTGATCAAGATAATACATTATCTGCCTTTCCATCAGTACTATTTAGATAAACCACCAAGGCCCAGTTGTTCAAAGCATTGTTAGCTTAAAGAGCTCATTAGTGGGCAAAATGTTCTGTTCTAGCAAGTACAATATCTAATTCACAGGTATTTTTGCTGATAAAATGTGAGTAGCTTTTGCAAATGCAAAAGCTACTCACATATTTTCAGCAATAATATTAGCATATATGCCATATTTAATGATCAAAGTTTTAACGATACTTTAACTAATGACATCGTTAGTTTTGAACAACTGGGCCCAGGATGCCAAATGGAATTGTTTTTGAAAACATATGCCTTATGGTAAGATATTAAGGCATCCTAATATTTAAGGTAAATGTGATATTTAGTAATGTTTACTTCAGCCAATATGGCATCCTGATAAAAGCAGAAACATATCCTTTAAACATGAAAAGCCACGTTGTCAGTAGCCGCAGGTAAATGCTATTAAACTGTCTAAACTACCCAAACTTACTGATCATTACAGATACATATAATAGGCCTCAACAATATTCCTCCTTCATCTTTCTTCTTCTTTCCTTCTTTTTCTGATCCTTCTGATTTCTTAACAATATTCAACAACACATTTATAGCAGCCTAGAAAGGAAAAACATATAAAGTGGTTAAAGATAAACCATGGTTATTGTCGAGGTTTTGGGTATACTGTAAATTATACCATAGTTTGGTGACCTTTCACTGTCTGACCCCAAACGAGGCGGAGCCGAGATTGGGTCAGACAGTGAAAGGTCACCAAATTATGATATAATTTACAGTATTCCCAAAACCGAGACAATAACATGGTTTATCTGTTTTAACCAATGTATGGGACTGTTTTTGTTTTTTTCTTACAAAAACTATACTTTTATTTATTTAGTATATCTTTTTCTACTTTTTTACTTTTATTTCTCTTTTTTCATATTTTTATGGTAAAGTGGTAACAGGCAGTCTGATGAAATGCTGTACCAATTGACCTTGTGTACTAAAAAGGATGAAACACCCCACCTTTTTTGAATTAAACTAACTGAGGCACTACTGCTAAAATCTGATTGGTTGCAATCTTGTCAATCACAAGAATTACATCAGCATCTTAATTTGGTCAAACTTTGTTGCAATCTGGTTGGTCAGCTGTAGCTTTGGTCATTATAATATACTCCAGACAGACTGTCTGGTTTCATGTGTTTTATTCAACAAAAAAAATGACATTTTTAAATAGAAAGTTGCTCAGTGCAGAAGTAAATTTGAAGTTCTTCTAGCCTTTACCACTCTCTGGATAATATCAGCAGACAATATATTTGATGATACTTTCTTAGTTTTTCCAGCCAACAGAATTTGACATTTCATGCAAACTGTCTCTAGTTGAGACAATGTACATGAAATGTAAAATCCAGTTACCTGAGAAAAAAAATAAGAAAACTATTTAAAAAATGTCATCTGCTGAAAATTGATGGTTAGCACTCTGGACATTTTCAGCAGACAACATATTGGTGATAGTTTATTTTTTTCCAATAAACATTTGACATTTGGAGACAATTTGCATGAAATGTCAAATTCTGTTTTCTAGGAAAAAATACGAAAATGTTCAAATTGTCTGCTGAAACAAAATTCAACATACAACATTTTGAAATATTTTTCTTATTTTTCCCAGAAAACAAAAACCTGTTTTTTTTTTGTTTTTTTTTGTTTTTGTTTTTTTTTTGACAATATCAACTTATCATCGCCTGCGGAATTAACCCAGAGAGTGAAAAAGGTTAAGGTACACTGATGAGTTGACAGTCATTCTAAAGTACACCTGTGAGATCTATAAATAAAACCATGGGTTAATTTTCAAATCTGAAAATTATCCCATGGTCCAGTTTTATTTACAAAGAGACAATGGAACATCCATTGGTTAATAAATGCATAACTGATTACAGAGGTGAAAAATTTATACAAATGGTCTGATATTTACACAAACTCTTATATAGACTTCATAGGAAATTTTCAAAAACATTGCAAAATCAATGAAAATTCTAAGACTTTGATCTCAATTAGGGCAGGGGTGGGGATAGGACTGATAAAAACTTTGGATCAACACCTGTAATGGTATCTAATATGAACTTATGCCATCAAATGGTTGGGATGTAATGAGGTCTTAAGAACTTTAACACAAAACTTTAACATGAAAATTCTGTGACTTTGGCCTCAAGGCAAGGTCAAGGACAAGGTTTGGTGATAGTGCTAATAAGAACTTTGGACTAGTACCTATCATACCAAACATGAACTGAATTCATCATAAGGCTTAGAAGAAATTAGGTCTTAAAAATTTAACCAAAAACTATAACATTTATTGATGTCAACACTAATGCTGACAGTAGTGCAACAGCTGTTAAGATGAGCTAAAAATGGAACTGACCATTCACTTCACTGATGACCAAACAACTGGGTTTAGGATTGCTGCTGCCTAGTGCAGTGTAAAAATTGTACTGACTTAATGCATGTTGGGTAACTATTTCAGCAGACATCATTTCCAAATATTTTTGTTACTTTTCCCAGAAAATAGGTTTTGACATTTTATGCCGTCTCCATGACCAGACATATTTGTCTCAGTGCTTAGTAGAGAATAAAGTGGAACTGACCTGTAGTGCATATCACATCAATGGCCAGACATTATTGTCTCAGTGCCTTGTACAGAATAAAGTGGAACTGACCTGTGGTGCACAGCTCATCAATGGCCAGACATTTTTGTCTCAGTGCCCAGTACAGACTAAAGTGAAACTGACCTGTAGTGCACATCACATCATTGGCCAGACATTTTTGTCTCAGTGCCTTGTACAGAATAAAGTGGAACTGACCTGTGGTGCACATCACATCAATGGCCAGACATTTTTGTCTCAGTGCCTAGTACAGAATAAAGTGAAACTGACCTGTGGTGCACCATCTATCTCATCAATGACTAGACAGTTAGGTTTAGGATCAGCTCCTAACACAGCTTTCATCTGAGTGGATGATTCTATCTTTGTCTTGAATACCTCAGCACTTCTGTCATCACTGTACAATATAAGAAATATAAATGCTCAGCATGCTTGGTAAAAATTTCAGCAGATGATATTTGCAATATTTTCCTCATTTTTACAAGAAAAGAGACTGACAATTTGCATGAAATGTCAAAACCTATTTTCTGGGAAAAATATCATTGGTTTGTCATCTGCTGAATTAGTCCAGAGAGCAGTAAAGATTAACATATAATTAAGAAAAAACATAAACAGGCACATACCACAACATATACAAAGATAACTAGAATTCTTCTGTACAAAAAAATAAGTATATGTACCTATAGCATCTAATCAAACTGTGAATGAAAATACCCTTCATTTCTGTAGCTCAAACAGACAGCATTTTGAAATCCTTAGGATAGAGCATGAAAGCCAACTTGTGCTTGGCAGGGGCTGTTGGCCCATACTTGGTCTTCACTAGTTTTACCAGTACTTTCAAACTTTTGAGATAAGCGCTGCCAATGAAGTAAAAAAAAAAGAAACAATTTTTTAGTGGACTGTATATATTTGCTAGATTTTCTGCCATTATTAACAATGGAGACAACTTCTGTGACATTCCAGAACATCAAGCCCTTTCCTAAAAGTATCTACTCTGACCAAAAGAATTTGCTCCCAAGGGAGAAAACTGACCAGTATTAAACAATTGTAGTTTCATGTGCTTAACACTGGTCTGATTGTATACAAAAGTATAATAAATGTTCAACAACCTAAGAAATAAGCTGCCTACCTAGCATTCATTTCTATAACATTGTAGCCAGCATGTCGAGCAATTATATGGGCAAGAGTTGTCTTCCCTAAACCAGGTGGTCCAGACAGTAAGGCCAGCTGAAGATAGAAATAAATATGTTACGAGTAAAAGACATTTCGAGCAACCTCTGATCAGGTCCTTCATTGTCTATTTGATGTGTAATGCACGAAAAAGGCCCTTATACAATTTGCTGACAACGTAGGTCAAGATCAGCATGCCCATATGTGCAGTCCGATCTGAGCAGTCTCTGTTCTTCGACATTTACTGCAGTATATATTGACTCTGTAAGCGGACAATGAAGGCCCTGATCAGCCTGCACATAATTGTTTGTGTTGAAATTTTACGACACGGTCAACCAATGGGGTCCTGTCGAGTGCGGTCAGTTTATCTAACCACATGTTTACTGGGCAGGCTTAGTCGTCTAAGCGGTTAACCAGTATTGTGCACATTCTTTCGCCAGAAACTGACAAGCATCTTTATGAAGCATCTGAATGAAAACACCAACAGAAGCAATCAACCCAGGGTATAATGTTTGGGTGTGCCAAATGCCCATACACAAAACCACTTGGGAATATTGGGTAATAATTAGACAACACATACTGGGCCCAGTTGTTTAAAGCATTGTTAGCTTAACGAGCTCGTTAAGGGCCATTTCGTTAACTATTTTAGCGGATTCAATATACAATTTTCTGATATTTTTTGCTGAAAAAATGTGAGTAGCTTTTGCACTGCAAAAGCTACTCACATTTTTTCAGCAAAAATTTCAGCATATTTGCGTATCACCCGATGTAAATTTTAATGAATCGTTAACTAACGATGTCGTTAGCTTTGAACAACTGGGCCCTGGTTTTTATCTGCATATTTTAAAGGTACAATAGTAAACTTGTAATGTTTGTCTCAGAAATGAAATGAACCGATATCCATATGCCATTATAGGCTTACTTAAAGGCTCCATATTCCTCAAAAATAGACAACTGGGCCCAGTTGTTCAAAGCTAACGATGTCGTTAGTTAACGATTCGTTAAAATTTACATCGCATTGTACGCAAATATGCTAAAATTTTTTGCTGAAAAAATGTGAGTAGCTTTTGCAGTGCAAAAGCTACTCACATTTTTTCAGCAAAAAATATCAGAATATTGTATATTGAATCCGCTAAAACAGTTAACGAAATGACCCTTAACGAGCTCGTTAAGCTAACGATGCTTTGAACAACTGGGCCCTGGTTTAATAAATTGATATATAGTATTAATTAGATCATAAAATGTGACATCTAACAGCCTGTAAAATTTCGGTTAGTCTCTCATTTTTGAACTGGATCAAAAATGAAATATTTTTCATCGAATCTCTGAATTTATGCTGGCAACATTAATTCAGAGATACGACAAAAAATCATTTCATTTCAAGAGCGAGAGACTAACAGAAATTTTACAGGCTGTCAGGTGCCACATTTTATGATTATATTAATGCCATATATCAATTTATTAAATCTATTGTATTAATGCCATATATTAATTTATTAAATCTTTCTTGGATAATAAAATGTCTATTTTTGAGGCATATGGAGCATTCTACCAGGGAGTCAATTAAGGAATAATGGCATTGCATTTTGCAAACACTCTTTTCTGTTGATACTTAAGCTCTCTAAAGAGGTTAATTTCGGGCTTTCAGTCAGATATCATTCTTTTTTTTATTTTCAACAATGATGGTGTTGTCTGAGAGGATGTTTGCTTTGAAAATGTATACACATTTTATATAGGGTATTACTTTTTCTTGACATGTGGCTTAAAAAGCAAGTGCATGTTGTCCATGCCAGTGGGGAGGAGACATGTGTCAATGATGTCTGAGAAACTGAATACTGTAAAAGTAACTATGAATAAAATCTCCCACCTTCTGTAATGGTCTTTTGTGTTTGTCAAGTTCGTCCAAAACTGCAGGTTCATTCTTCTTCTTGAACTTCTTTTCTTCTTTCTTATCTTTATTCTTTATCACAATTTCTTTACCAAACACTACATAGTCCCAGAGCTTCAACCAGTGGAGGAGGGTTCGATTTATACTCTAAAATAAACACTTTTATCTCAATTTCTTTACCAAACACAACATAGTCCCACTGCTTCAGCCAGTGGAGCAGGGTTCGATTTATACTCTAAAATAAACATTTTAATCATTTCTTTACCAAACACTACCAGTGCAGCAGGGTTCAGTTTATATACTAAAATAAGCATTTATACTCATTTTTTTTACCAAATACAATATAGTCCCACAGCTTCAGTCAGTGGAGGAGAGTTTTTATCATAACTTATAAAAAATAAGCATTTTTATCATAATTTCTTAACCAAACACAAGATAGTCCCACAGCCTCAACCTGTGGAGGAAATTCAGTTTATACTCTAAAATAACCATTTTTATCTCAATTTCTTTATCAAACACAACATAGTCCCACAGCTTCCACGAGTGGGGGAAATTCAGTTTATACTCTAAAATAAACATTTTTATCTCAATTTCTTTTTCAAACACAACATAGTCCCACAGCCTCAACCAGAGGAGGAAATTCAGTTTATACTCTAAAATAAACATTTTTATCTCAATTTCTTTATCAAACACAACATAGTCCCATAGCCTCGATCAGTGGAGGAAATTCAGTTTATACTCTAAAATAAACATTTTTATCTCAATTTCTTTATCAAACACAACATAGTCCCACAGCTTCCATGAGTGGGGGAAATTCACTTTATACTCTAAAATAAACATTTTTATCTCAATTACGTTTTCACACACAACATAGTCCCACAGCCTCAATCAGAGGAGGAAATTCAGTTTATAATCTAAAATAAGCATTTTTATCTCAATTTCTTTATCAAACACAACATAGTCCCATAGCCTCGATCAGTGGAGGAAATTCAGTTTATAATCTAAAATAAGCATTTTTATCTCAATTTCTTTATCAAACACAACATAGTCCCATAGACTCGATCAGTGGAGGAAATTCAGTTTATAATCTAAAATAAACATTTTTATCTCAATTTCTTTATCAAACACAACATAGTCCCACAGCCTCAACCAGTGGAGGAAATTCAATTTATACTCTAAAATATATATTTTCATCTCAATTTTTTTACCAAACACAACATAGTCCCACAGCCTCAACCAGTGGAGGAAAGTCAATTTATACTCTAAAATATATATTTTCATCTCAATTTCTTTACCAAACACAACATAGTCCAAGTTTCAACCAGGCAGTGGAGCAGGCTGCAGTTTATACTCTAAAATATACATTTTTCATAGCTCAAGATGGCACTCTTTCCTACCAAAAAGTAGATATATTTTTCTTATTTCCACAAAAACATGTGGTACTCATTAGAAGCACCTTGCAGAGACACTTCTAATAAGTACCAACAACCTATGTTTATGTGGAGAAATAAAAAAATATTTTGTGGGTACCCCCTCTTATCTGGAGCTATGTTTTTGTTGTTTTTTTTTAATCTCAATTTCTTTTAAAAAACTAGGAATGTGTGTTTCTAAAACCCAAATATGCATATACCAACACACATATGTCATAAAATTAATCAGATTTAGATGATATATTCCTCAGTCCAAAAAGGAACCCATGAATACCCTAGCACACACTGAGTGTACATTACTGGTAGTTGTAGGACAATTGGATCAGTTTTCAGTTTTGAGGAGTTCATAGACACAGTCCACTCTCTATAATGATTTGGCAATTTATACTTTTAACCTTTACCACATTCTCAGAGAATTCAGCAAATGACAAATTGATATATTTCTTAATTTTCAAAGAAAACAGGCTTTGACATTTTATGAAAATTGTCTCCTTAGGAGACAATTTGCATGAAATGTCAAAGCCTATTTCTTAGGAGACAATTTGCATGAAAGCCTGTTTCCTGGGGAAAAGATTTCAAAATGCTTTTTTTTTTTTTTTTTGCCAGCACACTCTGTATTAAGCTCATACCTCCAAACTAAGAAGATAACTGAGGTAATTAATCAGGATGGTTTTGTTATTTTTGCACAAAAACATTAGGATGAGTACCCATGTTTTGATGCAAAAACAACAAAAACTAGTAACTGTGTTTTCAGAGAAAACAGATGTCCCCCAACCGTGAATTTTCAGTTTTTCTCATTCTGTGGCCTTGAAAATTAGGTCAAGGGCATTAAAATCTGGTCAGTTCTTTGTTATGTCCCAATTATATATCCATGAAAATTTAGTAAGAATCCAACCACTGAGAAAATTAGGTTTGTTTATTTCATGTGAACTGTATGAGTAGCAGCTGGTTTTATTTTGTGCAGAAGTAAGACATGAGGGTCAAAATGGCCATGTATCACTCATCTGAGTACCCAGACAAGTTTTGAGTCAACTGGCCTTTCGGTTCAGGAGGACGTTCAAAACAGATTTTCAAGATGGCAGCCGTAGCTGCCATCTTGGATTTCCTGTCAGAACAGTTTTAGCTATTTTTGATTTACGTCACCCAATACTTACAACCAAGTTTCCCATTAATTGGCTTTTTGGTTAAGGAGAAGTTCAAAAAATACTTTCATAGTGGCGACCATCTTGGATTTCTGACCAAACCATTATAGATATTTCTGAATCTACAAGTCACTCTGATACCTCCTATCAAGTTTCGAGTCAACTGGCTTTTCATTCAAGAGAAGAAGTTCAAAATACATTTCTATTTTTAGCTCTGGTTACCATCTTGTTCATTGGAGTGGAACCATTTTAGCTATTTTGGTAGAGATTCATCTAGGCAACATTCCTGTGAAGTCTGAATGAAATCTGGCTAAGGGTATAGGAGTTGTGATTTGAAACAAGCTCTTGACACCATATGAAAGACATTGACCCATCACAACAGCTCACCATGAGCACTTTGTGCTCAGGTGAGTTCAAAAGTATCTATTTAGATAACTCTTAAGGCAGTCTGATCATGGCCTTCTTACAGAATCAAACAATACCATCATGAAACAGGCCTATATAGTTTTGACCCCTTAAACCCCCTTTTTATACAGTAAAACTGAGGTTAACAGGGGTATACATAAATTTTCTTACTTCTGCTCAAAAACATAGATTGTGGGTACTCTTTAGAACCGCCTTGCCAAGGCAGTTCTAACTAGTACCTGTGACGACACAGAAAGGGAACACCGAAGGGGACAATTTCTTTTTTTTTTTTTACGTAGGGTACCTTTTCACCTACATAAGGCCATTTTTGCCTTAACCCTACGTAGCTAGTACAAATACATACAATGTTACCATAAATAACTAAAGTGCACAGGTTGCCCGTGTAACACACGTATAAGCCACGTAGTGGCGTGATACCGGCCCTATATAAACTCCACCGTAAATGATTCCCATAAGGGCGAAATACAACACAGAAGTATCAGAGGACACAAATTCTCATCTGTATGGGATTCATTTCGGTGAGTGAATATTTATTACTTTTGATAATTTTAGTGTTAGTCATCGGTTTGTAGGTTTTATTTGCAAGGTCTGAACTGCCAGAAACGAATTACTGTCTGATTTAAAACCTGCGAACTTGTTGATTACACGGCCTATATAACAGACGCAGGGTAGTACGGTTCTGCATTTTATTGTTTAGGATTTAGGATTTATTGTTTAGGAAGCATTCGTGTTTACATAGGACCGGGCAACATATTTTAGTAAAGTTAAAATTATTAATTTGTAAATATTTTTTCCGTCTGCTCAAATTTTTTGCCCTGATGCGGCAGACGAAAAATATACCATAAAGCTGTATGTATTATATGAGATGTTAGGGGTTGACATTTATTAGTGAATGACATTTGGGTCGACAGTTCAAATGTCGGGTCCCAAATACTAGAAGGTTGGAATGTCATGATTACAGAGAGGTCAACGATTGGAAGATCATGGCCCTGTTTGTCATCAGTGGACATTTCAAATGTCATGGCCCTAATTTTATTTATTACTGTTATATTGAGGCATCAACAATTATTGTAAAAATATGGAGTTTTGTATATGATGTCGAGGGGCGACGCTGCCAGGAGCTGGTGATAACTAGCTGTCGACTGCGCCGACCTCGACAATTGGATTGAAGCCGCGGATGAATCACAGCGACGTCGATAATAGATGTTGAGGATTCAGCCGCGACACCAATGACGTCACACCATCCGGCGACGTATAACGTCATTGTTGACTGAATATATATGTAGTCATACGGCAAGCTTCATCATATGGTGGTGTAATTCTACCAAGTGATTGTTATGTTCTTTTTTTTTATTTCAGCCCTTCACTGACACAATCCAATAGATGTGTCCATATCCCGATGGATATAGTAGAGGCCCATAGAGGCTGATCAACCGATCAATCCACTAGATGTGTCCATATCCCGATGGATATAGTAGAGGCCCATAGAGGCTGATCAACTGATGTGAAGTTAACGGCCGCCAAGGCGCCACTTCACACAGAAATAGATTAGTGATTATGAAGAACTAATATAAAATAATATAAAATATAACTAATAATAGAAAAGGATCCTTAAAGAAAATAACTAGTTAGTATAAGTAAAGGGCCTATATAAACATATGAAGAATTCGGGAAGTTAGGTAACCCAGCATATTCTCTTCGCATCGGCCCAGGGTTCAGCACACTTGGGTGGAGTCATACTGATATTGTTGAACAATTTGGCTAACCTACCAAGCTAGTCAAATTGTAGAACATATCAGTTACCACCCGTGTTGGGCTACCGTAGCTAACGCGAAGAGTATAGCTGAGGTATATGTCAAGAGTGTTTGTTTTTTTTGTGTGTGTCATAGTTGAATAGTGTCATTTCATGTAATTGTATGTTGTACATATATATGTAAAAAAAAAAAAAAAAATAGTTATAAAATCTAACGTTGTTAGAGTTTCTGTGTAGTGGTATGTATACGCAAAGCCCAAGCCAGAACGTGATTAAACAGGAAATCACCATCGGTACGTCCTGACCGCCCTAGAGCGTTACAGTACCCACAATCTATGTTTTGAGCAGAAAAATGAAAACTACTTTAATTTTTCATCTGAAAGTTTTCATTTTTTGGTGGTAAAATTCTCAATATATTTGAATAGGCTTGTTTTCATAATGCTGCCGAACATATTTACTAACAGAGGTTTCCCCGATTCCAAGCTCATCAGGGCCCAGTTGTTCAAAGTGTCGTTAGCTTAACAAGCTCTTTAAGGGTCATTTCGTTCACTGTTTTAGAGTATTCAATACACAATATTCTGATACTTTTTGCTGAAAAAATGTGAGTAGCTTTTGCACTGCAAAAGCTACTCACATTTTTTCAGCAAAAAATTTCAGCATATTTGCGTATCACTCGATGTAAATTTTAACGAATCGTTAACTAACGATGTCATTAGCTTTGAACAACTGGCCCAGGTCTTAATAATGTGAAGTATCTAAACAAGAAACTATACCTCTTCACTGAGCAAGTCTGTATATCCTCGAGGTGAATACTTCTCCACCCACAACAATTTCTGTGGCTCCAGTGGGTCACCAACTGGTGGTGCTAAATTTTCTTTGTCTTCTTCTTCATCATCATAGTCAATAAAACCATGATCAACCTGATTAAGTTCTCTAGTAGTAGAAAAGTACGTTAAAACAGATGTGGTAGCAAATGAAACAGTTGTACTCACATGGATATTTTTGTTTGTAATTATTCACTTCTAACTGGCCAGTAAACCATCTGGCCAGTTAGAAATGGAACTTCACAATTTTGCTTGTGATGTTTTATTCCCAGAGGCAGACTCAGAAGGGGTTCATGGGGTTCAGTTGACTCAAAATTTCATATTCATGGATAAATTAATTAATTTGGGATACCGTATTTACCCTAAATATTCACACCTCTTATACTTCTATTCAACAAGTCCATTTTACACCTATGAATATGTTAAAATTGATGGATGACTGGATGAGTAGCAAACTGTAGGTCCTGATCAGAAGCCATTCTGATCTGGGTCTACACTGTTTACTCAGGCCTGTCTTTCAAAATATGTAAAGTAAGTATGGTAATTTGATCGAATCAACCCCTCCCCCCAACTCAGAAGTCATCTTGGATCCATGCCTAATTCCTTTTTCGTGACTTGATCCAGAATTTCAGAATCTTATCTCATCTCAGTCAAGCCTGTCTGTTAAATTCCATACAAAATTAAGACCATATTTACATTAAAAGTAACAGCCATAGGTCCTGTTTGCCTGAATTTGAGAATCTTATCTCATCTCAGTCAAATTCAGTTAAATTCCATACAAAATTAAGACCATATTTACATTAAAAGTAACAGCCATAGGTCCTGTTTGCCTCTTATTTACATCAATCATTAGAGCCTTTATTGTCTATACCATGGGTGTAGACATTCTTAATGTTTGCAATCGCTCCAGAAGCACTCTATGAAAGGTCATGGACTGAGCTAATGCTATTTTCCATGGACTGTTTAACATTATTATTACCAAGTATTAGCTTTCAATAAAAGCTTTGTCTTCACTTAGCATACAAAGTGTGCGAAGCGTAGACCAAGCTTTTTGTGAAAGCTAATACTTTATTTTGTTATTTTGTTAAAATTTACACAATATAGAGGATTAAAACAACATATGAACACAAAATGATGGCTAAATGTCAAATAATCAGTACCAGAGAGAACACAAAAAGTAAATGAAAATCATTCTACTTATTTCCAATGTCGTCCAGTTTGCACTGGTCACATGACATCCTACAGTATCATATGGGCTGCTCCATGCAAAAACGTATCTTCAGGCAGTCACGAACAGCAAAGGTTCAGATCATCCTGTGCATCTGTGCAGTTTGGCCCTAAGGTTATAAAACTTTTTTC
Source organism: Anodontia alba (assembly GCA_964016985.1). Classification (NCBI taxonomy): domain Eukaryota; kingdom Metazoa; phylum Mollusca; class Bivalvia; order Lucinida; family Lucinidae; genus Anodontia; species Anodontia alba. The sequence goes on along the minus strand of OZ024822.1, from coordinate 24,429,757 downwards.
ATGCTCAACTCAGCTGAGCATGAAATTTTCTCTGCTAATAAATATGAAAATGCCAACGATAGTTGGCATTTTCATATTTATTAGCAGAGAAATTTTCATGCTCAGCTCTATTTAGCAAGAAAGAGTTTGCAATTATTAGTAATCTGAGATTTATAAGCAGTACAATTTTCATGCTCAGCTGAGTTGAGCATGAAAAAAGTTTTATAACCTTGTGCCAGGACCTTCACTGTCTGCTAAAAGAATCATTGGATACTACAAAATGTATAAAAGGAGAGCAAATGCCCAGATGAGACTTTGTGGATATGCAGGATGATGTGAAAACGCTCATTTTACACATGCTTGAAGGCAAGATTTTACTTGATACTGCGCATATAAGATTATTACAATGTAAGTACTAGTACAGGCAAGCATGCAGTTCATGCAAAGTAGTACAAAGTTAGAGCCAAGTCCATGTGCACAGGCAAATATTGATTCTAATTGTTTGACTGTTTGATTTGGAATTCTGGCCCAGTCAACACTGTTAAAGTAATGTCGAGCCAGTCAGTTCATCCAATCACATTTCTTTCTATGCATGCTTAGTCCTCTAAGCAATTAACAAGTACTTTATGCACCTACTTTTGCCAGTAATTGACAACTGCCCTTCTAATGTTGAGTTGGTCAGTAAATACAATCACACTTTTTCCTAGGCAGGCTTAGTCCTCTAAGTGATTAACAAATACTTTATGCGCCTACTTTTGCCAGTAACTGACAACTGCCCTTCTTCAGTCAGCAGAAAGGCGGGAATGACCTTAGAAATTGTTTCACAATCAATTGCCACAGAAGTTATGTTGCCAAGCTGGGATTAGAAAAAAGTTTTAGAGTTTAGAGAAGAAATAATTTTTATTTCTGAATGTATTTGTCTGCAAAACTATGCATTTATAGTTATGTACTTAATACAGAACTTGAATGCGTTTTACAGCACAGAACTAGACACTTTCATTTTATAAGCTATTTAACAAAATGCCAGTTTTTACAGCCAGCAAATTCTCTACAGTACATGCCCTAAAATTTCTAACCATTTATTCCACACTATTTTGACCCAAATTTTGCTTTTTTGTCCAGCTGTTCCTTAAAATACTCAGTGGAAAGGCAAACAGAGCAGACCCAGATCAGACTGCTCCTTCAGGAGCAGTCTGATCTGGGCCTGCACTGTTTGCATATACTACTTTGTCAGCAACTTTGGTGTATGAAATTTTAGGACATTTATGTACATTTATTTTTTTTGTCGCCACATTAACTGAATGACTTCAAACAAATGAGCCCAGGCAGGGACTGTTGGTTTTGATTGTGTTGGGGTTTAACGACACGTCAACCCTTGAGGGTCATTTTGTGTCGTCTCCCAGAGAAAGGGAGAAAAGAGATAGAAGAGAGAGTAGAGGAGATGAAAGAGAGGGACAGGGAAGAAAGAGGAACAGGAATGAAAGTGAAGAAACAGAAGAAATAAAAACATTCCCCCTCTACCCTTACCCACTACAAGGATAGCAGGCCTTGCCCAACTGTAAGCCAATATCAGTTGGACGCCCCGGTGATGTAAGATACACAGCACCTTCGCACCACCCGACCACCCCCGCAGGGACTGTTGGTCCCAGTTCATTTTACCTGTGAACTTCTTCACTCAGTCTTTCAGATTCTGCCATCAGCTGCATTCTTCTCTGTAAAACAAATAATTCATAAAAGAAAGTGTACATGACAAAGACAACATGAGCGTCATATATCTAGATAAAATATTTTTTCCTATTTCTCCACGAAAGTATAAGTTGTGGGTACTAAACAGAAGTGCCTCGGCTTGGCAAGGCGCTTCTAATGAGTACCCACAACATATATGTTTTGTAAAAAAGTAAAAAAACAAAAATCAACAATTTTTAGTTGGAAAAAGTGCCTCATCTGAAGCTATGCAAGTGTGTGCTGCTTAATGCTGGACTGGGCATCTTCTGTACATTTTTCCTTAAGATGTTTGTATTTTATTCCTGGAAAATTATGCAGTGTATATGCATTTTTTTGGGATGTTACTTGAAACAAGTTCCTCCAAGTAGATGCAGGGCCTGACAAATCCAGGTTTCAACAACTTGCCCGGCAGTCCACAGATTTTTCAAAGTGGCTTGGAATTACAATATTCCTTATATATTCTTTACATTTTTCTGGGCAAGTGAAATAAAAAATCACTTGCCCAGCAAAAATTTGGACTTGTCCCGGGCAACTGGGCGGTGGATTTGTCAGGCCCTGAGATGTGTACAAAATGGCATCCATGTATAAGGGTATGAAGGAGACAAAATTCTAACAAGCATGGCATTCTTAGAGTAAAATTAGTATTATATCACACAGGTCAGCTGATTTCTAGGACAGTGCTTCCGCAATTTAGTGAACCACATAGCTCCTGACAAGAGGGGGTATCCACATATTTTGCTATTTCTCAACAAAAACATATGTTGTGGGTACTCATTAGAAGTGCCTCGAAGAGGCACTTCTAATGAGTACCCATAACATGTTCTTGTGGAAAAATAAGAAAATATCAGTATTTCTCAATGGCAAAGCAGGTTTTCTGCAGTCATGGAATCTTATTACAGTTGACTCTCATTATTTCGAAGTCCAAGGGACTCCCTAAGATCCATCCTGCGAGATATCTCGACCTCGACATATCAGATTTGCAGAATTGAGGAAAAAATAAACCGAACCACCACATTTCACAAATGAATATGTATTTTGACTACTAAGGCTAGAGATATTTGGAAAATATTGTGGAAAAGAGGAGAAATTGCTCCTCTTTTCCACAATATTTTGTTACCTGTTGTTAGATTTCCATGTTAAAACAGGGACTAGATTTTCATTTCGAGATATGTGGTTATTCGAGATAAGCAGAGTCGAGATAACGAGTCACCTGTATTAGGATTTATGAAGGTTCTTTGTTATGTGTTATGGTAATAAATAGAGGATTCTACTTATCATACGATATTTAAACAGTATTTTATCATACGATATTTAAACAGTATTTTATCATACGATATTTCAGCTGTATTTTATGGCCATAGACTTTGAACCGTTTTTCAACAGAAAATATAATCTTGTTATGGAGAGCATGATGATGTTACACACCAGTAACCAAGTGTTATGTAATGTGTGGTCATATATATATGATGACGTTATCCACTGAATAATAGTGACATCATACAATAATCATTTTTATTTGTATGCATTATATGCCAATAAATTTGACTGGCTGATCTGTTTGGACAGTTATGCAACAGCAATCAGTATAGACCCAGCTCAACTGCTTCTAAAGAAGGTGATCAAGGTCTGCAATGTTTGCCATTCATTTAACACTTTTTAGACACATCACCAGGGCCCAGTTGTTCAAAGCTAACGACGTTGTTAGTTAACGATACGTTAAAATTTACATCGAGTGATACACAAATATGCTGAAATTTTTTGCTGAAAAAATGTGAGTAGCTTTTGCACTGCAAAAGCTACTCACATTTTTTCAGCAAAAAATATCAGAATATTGTATATTGAATCCGCTAAAACAGTTAATGAAATGACCCTTAACGAGCTCGTTAAGCTAACAACGCTTTGAACAACTGGGCCCAGGAAATTAAATATCTTAAGCCTTGTCATGCTGAATAAATTAAGATGCCACACTTGTTTATAGCTGTCAGCCAATCAGATTACTCAATCTAGATTGTTGATATAAATTCACATACTGAATGATAAAATTAGGTTTAATAGACTGTACACATTTTCAAACATTAGGATTAATGTGTTCAGGACAGCAAGAAGAGCATGTCAAGTGTGGTCAATTTACCTAACCACACTTTTACTATGCAGGCTTAGTCCTCTATGTGGTTAACCAGTATTGTACACAATCTTTCGCCATAAACTGGACAGCAAGTGATCACAATACCTCATCCTGATCCATCAGCTCAGGTGAGCTAAAAAAGTTAACCAAAAGGTAAACCTCGGATGACATCCAATGCAGCCCACCCAGACACAGCTATTTTAAAGGATGGATTTTCACAAAAAGAAATAAAATGTCTGCTATAATGTGCTTAGTGTTTTAAGGATTAAAACCATAATACCTCTTCCTCTATCTGATCTCTGAGTGCTGTAACTGGTACAGTGAGGAGTTGTGTCCCTTTTAACGTCTTACCATAGGATTCAAACTGAAACAATAAAAGATTAAATGAATTGGTGCTCCAAGAAAACTGTTAATTTGGAAGCAAAATAATATCTATATTTTTTTTCTAATTTCTCTTTGTATAGAAATAAGAATATTTTTCTTATTTCTTTATGAAAACTTAGGTTGTTACTTATTAGAACTGCTTCAGCAAGCAATTTTAATGAGTACTCACAACATTTTCCTGAAAAGAATGCAACTATTTTATTCCAATGTATACTAGCCCAAACTGCTAACGCAACAAGACTTTTTGTTGTATCTTTTTTATTAGAAAAGCTATGATCATGAAACTCCGTATTTTTTGTTTCTACACAATGACGTTTAAGTCAGCTTGTGCAAATGTTATGGTTGGTTGCTGTTCGTTGAGCATGGAGTCCAGGGTACAAAACCTTATTTTGGTGCTGCACGTGCAGCACGAGTTGAGTTTTTTAAAACCGGTTCTACCTGCATAGAGCCACACGATCTCCCGATGAGATAAGACAAACAACATTGTTTCAATGGCGAGATTAAGCATAGAAGAGCGCGGACAAGCCATCGAGATGCTCAGAGCTGGTCGCAGCCAAACTACGGTATCCCGTATACTGCGCTGCTCGAGGTCGTCAATATCCCGACTCTGGCTGGAATTTCAACAGAACGGTAAGTCATTTTCAGCAATATCATTTAGACCTTCGTTGCTTTGTGTTTTTTTCGTTTTGATAACCTTTTTGTGCCATATTCGACCCCTACCCCCTCTCCACCCACACCCTTTGACACAACGAATTTTTTCCATTTCAGGTCATGTCAAAGATCGGCCCAGAGCTCCCAGAAGCTGTGTGACGACTCGGGCCCAAGATAATCGACTGAGAACCCAACACCAGCGACGAGGACCTCTGCGACAATGATTGGGAACCATGGTCGACCTATCAGTGCTCAGACTGTTATCAATCGGCTGAGAGCTCATGGAATACGCCCACGTCGCCCTTACGTTGGCCCACAGCTGCTGTAAAGACACAGACGTGCCAGGCTACAGTGGTGCAGAGCACATGTTCATGGCAGGCAGGTCAGTGGAACCAGGTTCTGTTCTCTGATGAGTCCAGGTTCACCCTAGAGAGATCAGATGCACTTGCTCGCGTCTACCGTCGTTCCGGTGAACGCTACACTGAAGCTTGTGTCAAACAGACTGACAGATTCCGTGGAAGATGGGTTATGGTGTGGGCTGGCATAAACAACAACAGAAAACACACTTGGTCGTTATTAATGGAAATCTAAGCGACCAACGTTACATGGATGAAATACAGGCACCCGTGGTCATTCCGTATGTGAACGCCAATCCAAATGCGATTTTCCAACAGGACAATGCACGTCCACACATAGCGTGACTGACCACGCAGTATCTGCAGGCGAACAATGTCAATGTCATGGAATGGCCGTCGAAATCCCCTGACCTTTCTCCTATAAAGCAGGTATGGGACCTGCTTGACCGACGTGTACATCAACGTCCTGTTCAGCCGCAGACGCTACGCCAGCTCCAGCATGCACTGGAGCAAGAATGGAACAACATCCAAATTAATGTGATTAGGCGGTATATACGGTCAATGAGACGCCGCAGTCGCGCAGTGATTCAGTCTGCTGGAGGACACATGAGATACTGAAATGTGGTAACTTTTGAAAACCAACCCCAGTGACGTGTTTGTGATCATTGTGGCGTTATCTGATAAGTTAACCCAAAACCGCTTAAGCTGTTCACTGTCAGATTATTTGTCTTTATATGTGTCAAATTTCATGAAATTATCATAAAAAATGAATGAGCTATCTGAATTTGAAGTCTTCGTTGCGTTAGCAGTTTGGGCTAGTATATGAAAAGGGCCTTTATTTCATATACAAACAGTAAAAGATCATTCAGTCTTATCAAGGCCTGTGTTGCTTGCTTATCATAATCACTGGTGAATAGCTCCAAATGGAGGGGTTATCTGTAAAACATTTTCTTATTTCTCCACAAAAACATAGGTTGTGGGTACTCATTAGAAGTGTCTCAGCGAGGCACTTCTAATGAGTACCCCAACATATGTTTTTGTGGAGGAATAAGAAAAATATCAACACTTCTGGATGAAAAAAAAGCTCCTTATCTGGAGCTAGGCTGGCTATTGTACAACTGAACACAGCAAGTCCTGCTCAACCTGCACAAATTGCAGACTGATTTGTGCCTTCACTAATCACATACAGCATAAGGGACTTTTCTGCATGTGGAACAAAATTAATTTCATATTTTCAAGCATTAATTTCAGCTGCAGAATGGCTGTTAGAAATTGATCATGTCATTAATAAGAGCTATCGCAGGACAACGTGGCTCTCCTGAATCGCGCTTTGCCTCTAATAACTTTAACAGAATTTGTTTTTACTCAGTCCATGACCTTGACCTCAAGGTCACTAAAAGGGTCGCGATGGTACAGCATAGAACCTCAGACCAGTATCATCAGGGCAAGTATGAACTGCTTTCAATTACAATGAGTGATTGTTCTATATATATACATGTTATTTTGCCTCTCAGTAGAAACATTTTTTTTTTTTTTTTTTTTTGTCAAGGCTAATTTTTCATAAATTCTCATACAGGTTTAAAGCAAAGCACTGTAACTAAAAACTAAAATAGAAATTCTGCATGCCACGGATGTGCGAAAGTTGCAAACTCATAAATTGCTGAAAATTTTAGAATAACAAAAATACAATTCTAATGCACTGGGAAGCAAAATAGTCAAATTATGAAAAAAGATGCATTTGACATAAGGGATATATATTATAATGGGAGCTTTAAAACAGATAGTTTACTTCCTGTTTCTTTTAATCCTGGTCCTACCTGTCCAAGATATGCCCTACCTTTACAAGAAGTGTAGATCAAAACCCAGAAAAAGTGAAAAAAAAAAAAAAAAAAAAAAGATCAGGCATATACCAAAAAACACATGCATATCTTATGACCATGACAAAAACACATGAAAAGTTTCAAAAAGATCCGTCCACAACTGTAGCAGGAGTTGCGTCCACAAGGTACCTACTGTCAGAGGGGGAAATTACTGAACTACAGTAAGCCCAATACTATGTCCCCTCACTTTTCTTTGAAAAAGAGTTGATTATGCTGCCATCGTACATGTTAAAGAGCAAATCAAGTCAAAAGTTACCTGCAAACTGTCCTATGGGCTGAGCCAAGCGAAAAAGTGTCTTCAAACATGCAAACGTGCAAAATGAAATTAAGATCATCCTGGGAATGCTAAAAGTATCACATGGACATTTGCTCTCCATTGATACATTCTATAGTGTCCAATGATTCTGTTGGCCAGCAGCAAAGGCCCTGATCAGACTGCACAAATGCACAGTCTGATCTGGGCTTTCGCTGTTCGCATATGCCCGAAGACACGTTTTCACACGGCACGGCATGGCATGTTTAATAACCTCTTTATCCAGGTCCTGATCACTTCTAAGCTTCATGTAGACTCGATCACCCGATGAACTGGTAGTTGGCAGGTATGGGCAGGCGGGAATACGAGTAAACACTCGCTGTCTTTCAAAGTCATAATCTGCAAATCATAAATACAGTAAATTTCCTAAATTTTAAACACTTTAACCTGTACTTTTTTGGCCTAAATTTTGCTTTATAGGCAGTTTGTTTTGTAAAATACTTACAGGAATAGCATATCGTGTAGACCCTGATCAGACTGTTCCTAATGTATGCAAACAGTACATTTGCAAATGCCATCCTGTCACAAAATGGTGTATGAAAGTTTAGGGTATTTACCGTACATGTACTTTTATTCATCCAGTAATAACACTAACCATAAATCAACAATTTCATGTGAAGACTTTAAAAAATATAAGTAAAGACAAATATAACAATAGATCTGGGTAAAAGAGGGCATCAGGAAAATGTATTTCTCTATGAAAACATGTGGGTACTCATTAGAAGCACCTCAGTAAGACATTTCTAATAAATACCCTTAAGATATATTTTTGTGGAGAACTAAGAAAATATCTACAATTTTTGGTTGAAAAAGTGTCTTACCTGGAGCTATTATAATGCCTAACACAAATGTTAATCCTTTTCATGCTGAATGAATTGTGATGCCACGCATACTTCTAATTTTTAGCCAATCAGATTCCTTGATCTAGTCTGTTGATACAACTCACATACTTAATGACAAACAGTGTAGATCCAGATCAGTTGGCTTCTTCAGAAGCCAACTGATCTGGGTCTACACTGCATATGCAGGGCTAATCTGGGTTCAGCAGGACCAGGGTTCAGAAAAATTCCAGTGAGCTTGACCTTGGCCATGTTGGCTCAGCAGCAGCAGCAGCAGCAATTTTATCATAACATCACAACCATTTTATAACACTATTGTTGGGATGCAAAGCAAAAACACTATAAGCTTAACAACCGTGTTGTATCCAAACAAAACTATATAGAATATACAGAAACATGACCATAAAAGGTATTTTTCTATACTGTCTATCCATTTTTGTTGTATCCGGGATACAACAAAAATGTATCGATTATATAGAAAAATGACCATAAATGGGTCATTTTTTTTATATAATCTATACATTTTTGTTTGGATTCAACACTTTTGGGGTCCACTTTTAAACTAATATTTAAAACCGTCTTATAATGAACCTTCTTATAAAGAGGTTCCAGTGAACACTCGCGTGAACTGTCGAAAATGTCTGAAATATGAAGCCTTGTGGCAACTGTATTATGCTGGACCATTGTAAACATGGAGAATTCATAGCTGCTAATAAGGCTTTTTTCTTGCTCAAAAAGAGCAATACATTTTTTTATTTCTCAATGAAAACATGCAGGTACTCATTATAAGCACCTACTTCTACTGAGTACCTGTATGTTTTCATTGAGAAATAAGAAAAATATTTATGATGGTATGGAGATAAAATTTTGACAATGACAGAGTGTTATCGCTAATCAAAGGCAAACGGGGAGCAAGTCAGGCAAAACAGCCATCTTTATGAGATCCACAAGCCACAGATCCTTTAGTCTTCACAAGTCTACTAAGATGTGCCAAGCTTTCATAGAGAACAAAATAAGATTTTTTTTTTTCAAAAAAATAGCACACTTGCTGATACCTTGAAGTCAAGAGTGTTACTATCACTCTAGGTTAGGCACTTCTTTTCAAACAGGGCCCAGTTGTTCAAAGCGTCGTTAGCTTAACAAGCTCGTTAAGGTCATTTCGTTAACTGTTTTAGCGGATTCAATATACAATATTCCGATATTTTTTGCTGAAAAAATGTGAGTAGCTTTTGCATTGCAAAAGCTACTCACATTTTTTCAGCAAAAAATTTCAGCATATTTGCGTATCACTCAATGTAAATTTAACGAATCGTTAACTAACGACATCGTTAGTTTTGAACAACTGGGCCCAGAACGTTGTTTTTGCTTATTTATCTGTAGTGGGTACTTCTACTACTCATGTACCCATAACATTTGTTTGTTTGGATTTGAACTTGCCACCCCAGGATCTACCCACAGGATCTACAGTTAGATGTGTTACTGACTGCGCTATGGAGCCTTGGAGTACCTATAATACATGTTCTCAGGAAAAGAAAGAAAAATATTTGAGCCAACCTACAACAAAACCTACAAGACGACCTGTGTGACAAGCAAAAGACTTAGATCAGCCTATATCTCCACCCATTATGGCAAGAGTTCTCGTTTATTCCTCTTTGAATAGCCTTCAGGCTGTAGAAGGCACATGCGATCAACAAATGCGTGGATGCACAGGCTGATCTGAGTCTTCGCTGGTCGCACAAGGCTAAATGAAAGGTTTTGTCATGCGCTGGCTCATTTATCAACAACAAATTAAATTCATAGCTCTAACTTTTTTCAGTTCTGAAAAACCATACTTTTTGAAGTCTTGAAGTTCAGTAACTTACCATTTACAAGCCTCTGATGTCTTTCGGCTTGTGGGTCCATCTGCAGCTCTCTTACATTGTGTTTATTTCTGTGTTGTAGGATTCTTTCCATCAGGTGTCTGTCAGGAGATGCAGGAGCTTCCATAACATCTTTGACAGGGCTCCCAGATTTCCGCTTCTGAGCTCCAAGAACAGATACTGGTCTCTTAAGCTGTCCAACATCATCATTCCAAATATCATCATCATCATCAAACTCACCATTTACAACTTTACTTCGCTTTGAAGATGGCACTAAAAAAAATATGCAATGGAAAATATACTGCACAGGGCTGTGGTTATATCAAACTTTATTCCTTGTATATGGTCACTCATAGCTCTAGTTAAGGCCTTTTTTTCAATCCAAAATTATTGATAGTTTTCTTATTTCTCCACAAAAACATATGTTGTGGCACTCATTAGAAGCGCCTCGCCGAGGCGCTTCTAATGAGTACCCACAACATATGTTTTCATGGAAAAATAAGGAAAATATTAACCTGATACCCACTCTTATCTAGACCTATGGTCACTAGTGGGTTTTGACATTTATTCACCTGTGACAAGTAAATGGTCAAATTCGATTTTTCGGAACAAGATTTTTTGTGTCTGATACTTGATAGTTTTTCTTAATTGTTGAAGGTACTTATTAGAAGTGCTTCATTGATGTGCCTCTACTGTGCTTTCGACATCATTCAGAAAGTTGTTTTTTGCTTGGCACATTACGTAGAAGAAGTAAATTTGCAAACTTTTGCCATGATTTAATGCAGAACCATATGTCATAACTATCTATGCACAAAAATTTTCATTCTAGTCACTGGTTTTTAAAAATCAAATACTTTCACTTTTTCCCAAGGTAAAAATAAATGCAAATTATGTAGAAATCTGTAGGGTAGGTTAACTTGGATGCAGATTTTCAACAAATTCTGCTTGTTCAATTATTCTGAAATTTTCACAATATTGTTGTGAAACATCAATGATTCAAATTTAGCAAAGAAAAGAAAAAATGTTTTCTAAGACAAAAATTTCAACCAAGAATTCCGCCCAAATTTTCTAATTTGGTAAACTGTGAAATATAGGGTGAGGTCAAATATGGATATTGCCGTCTGAGTTGTCATCACTAAATGCAAGCTTATACCAAGTATCATCACTGTAGCCTTTATAGTTCTTGAAAAAAATGAACATAAACAGTTTCAAGCTGACAGAGCAGGTCATGAAAGTCCTGGAGAGGATTGTGGACAGCCTCATCAGACGGTTGGTGTCAAATGATGATTCCCAGTTTGGCTTCATCCTTGGCAGAGGCACAACAGATGCAATCTTTGTTGTCAGGCAGCTGCAAGAGAAGTATCTAGCTGCCAACGAGACTTTACATGGCTTTTGTAGACTTGGAAAAGACGTTTGATCGAGTGCTTCAGAAGATCATCTGGTGGGCGCTGAGAAAACTTGGTGTGGAGGAGTGGATTAAGCGAATGGTGCAGGGGATGTATGCCAATGCGCAGGCCATGTCAGTGTTGGTGAGGGGTACAGTGAAGAGTTTGAAGGGAAGATCGGTGTTCACCAAGGCTCGGTACTCAACCTGCTGCTCTTCATCATTGCGCTTGAAGCTTGGTCACGCGAGTTCAGCTCTGGGGTCCCCTGGGAGACCTCTATGCCGATGATCTTGTTATCATTGCTGAATCGCTCGAGGAATGTATTAGGAGGCTCTTGATTTGGAAAGAAGCAATGGAGGAGAAAGGACTGAGAGTAAATGCAGGAAAGACGAAGATCATGATCTGTGGTACTGGCCTGGACCTCCTGCAGAGTTCAGGCGAGTTTCCATGCGCCGTCTATTGCACTGGAGTGGGCAGCAACAGCATCTTCTGCAATGGCTGCAAGTACTGGGTGCAAAAGAAATGTAGTGGGCTCAAGCGCTTGACAAAGGACCCTGATTACAGATGTACACGGTGCCAGGGAACTGCATGCCCCTTGGATTGGCAGACCACAGAGGGAAGTCCAAGTCGGGCCTGACAAGCTAGAGGTGATAGCTTGGTTTTGCTACATAGGAGACATGCTCTCAGCAGCAGGTGGCTGTGAACTTTCAACCACAGCATGTGTGAAAACCGCCTGGAAGAAATTCAAGGAGCTGTTACCAGTTCTTTCTTCCCGACAAGATACGTGACCGTGTGTCCAGCTCGTGTGCGGAATGCAATGCTCCATGCCAGTGAGACTTGGCCATTGACAAAGCCAAACCTCCAACGTCTGCAGCGAAATGACAGGGCAATGATCAGACAGGTCTGCAATGTCAAGCCCCAAGATATTGTCACCACCAGTTCCAATGAGCTACTTGCATGGCTTGGCATTGAGGATCTGGACCTCATTCTGAAGAAGAGAAGGCCCTGCTGGTATAGACATGTGGAATGCTCCAATGGTGCAGTCAAAACAGCCTTTGACCTACAGTTTGTTGGAAAGTGTGGGCCTGGGAGGCCCAAGATGACATGGAAGCAGCTGACAGACAGAACACAGAAAGTGGAAGCTCACGGCTATCGACCCTCATGATAGACAACCTGGAGATCTGGTGTGAGATCTGCCATGTGTGCAGCAACCAGCTACCTGGAAGGGGGCCCACTGATGTGGATGTTGCCCCTGTGCCTACACATTTATCAAAAATCCCATGATGATGATGATGATGATGGTAGAAGTTAGGGTTGACACAAATGTTGACGGATTGACAGACAAACTAATGGACGGAAAACCAGATTCCTATATCGCGCCATGCTAAAAGAATATTATAGAAAACTGCATAGGTCAGACCAATTTTTGGCTGTTAATATAATTTTAGGGTAAATATTCGAAAACAAATCACAGAAACAGAAAAGACTGATCTCGAAAGGACAGTAACTAATGTTTTTCTGGAGAGACAATAGAAATATCTATCTGAATACTACTTCTACCTGGAGCTATGAATTCCTTGTTCAAGGACAAGCAAAACTAGAGCAAGTGCCCAGAGGGTCACGAATACCCCCTGCGGCACCATTGTTTAATAATAAAATATTTTAAAGTTAATGACAATGATATAAGGCAAGATACAGTTTACAATGTCAGTCTCTGAGTGATACTGATCTATCATCCCAAGTGCAACTTTCCTGGAGTAAACAGTCTTCAAGGCATGAAGCAAATTTGCTGGGCCATAAAATATAGGTCACTGACCTTCACATACTTGAGAAATTAATCTGATGGTTACACTAATGCATTATACCAACTATGATGTTAATCCATTAAAAAATCTAGAAGATATTAAGCAAAATCCATAGACCAAGAAATTTAGGTCATACTGATTTATATTTACTTTGAGGTGAAAGTTTGGGTCACACTGTGTCATTATATGTAAATATGACATTTAGGTATCAAACAGTGGGAGATATAAGACAAAATCATAGGGCTATGAAATATAGGTCACAGTCATAATCCCAAAATATGATAGTAATACATGAAATTGTCTTCAAGATGTAACATAAAATCACTGGACCAAGAAATATAGGTCACAGTGACCTACATTTACTTTTAGGTCAATTGTTGGATCATACTAATTCATAATCCCAAATAATGATGTTCATACATCAATTAACATTCAAGATATGCGGCAAAATTAATGGACCATGAAATATAGGCCAAGGTGACCTACATTTGTTATGCTGCCAATCATGGTGTCACACAGAACCAATATTCCAAGTATCACATTAATCCATGAAATAGTCTTCAAGATATAAGGCAATATCGCTGGAGCATGAAAATATGATCACAATGACCTTGACTTTATTACACTGACTGTTGATGTGATAAACATGTCTGATGTCCATCCTTCTTGTATAAACAAACTGCAACATACTACTTTATTGAGGCATTAACCCATGAAATCGGCTTCAAAATATGTCAAAATCACTGAAGCATGAAAATAAGGTCACAATGGCCCTGACCTTATTACATTGAATGTTGATGTGATAAACATGTCTGATGCCCATCCTTCTTTAATAAGAGGTTGTTTGTTTAAACAAACTGCAATATACTACTTTATTGGGGGTGTCCTAGATTTTGACCTTTAGCCCCGCCCTGGGGCATGACACAGGGGTCCACAGATGTAGAATGGAAGAGAACCCTCCCAAGTACCCCCCATACCAAGTATGAAAGGTTTTTGATCAGTGGCTGCAGAGTTATAAGCAAAAGAAAAAAACTTCACATAAAACTTTGACGTAAACATCACACTATTTTCTAAGTCCGTGACCTTGACCTTGGGTCAGCAGCATCAGCAGAAAGATCTCAGCTATTCTGTAATCATCTAGTAGTAACACTAACCACACATCAACATCCTAAAGTGTAAGCTTTCAAAAATATATGCAAAAGGAAAACAATTCACGCAAAACTTTGACGCAAAATGTTAACATTCGTACGGACGCACACATGGACGGACGGACAGACGAACGGACTGAAAGACGAAAACTATATATCCCTCGACATACTTCGTATGCCGGGGGTATAATGAATTTTTGTACATGTCTTGAGGGACAGGGGACAAGTAGGTTGGGGTATATAAACACCCCTGTATTGCATTGTATCCAAGGAAACTGCATAGCTTCAGATAAGAGGGGGTATTTACATGGTCTTATTTTTTGTTGCGCACGCTTTATGCATGGCACTATATAGGGATCCGTTCTTCTGTCAGTATTTTGAGTCAACCCTAACTTCAACCCTAATATTCAAGTTCATTTCCCAAGAACTATAAAAGCTACAGTGATGGTACTTGGTATAAGTTTGCACTTAGGGATGACAACAGACAGCAGTATCTATATTTCACCTCAACCTTTCAACGACTTTGTAAATATGTGCGCGACATTGTCTTCGGAGGAATTCTTTTTTAGTTCTGTATGAAAACATAAGTTGTGGGTATTCATTAAAAGTGCCTTCATGAGGTGCTTCTAATGAGTACCCACAATATAATGTCTTAATAATGAAATAAAAAAATAGCTAGATACATTTTTTTGAGAAATACGAAAAATATTTTCCTAATACTCCCACTTACAATGTACATGGAGCTGTGCAAAAATTACACTACCTGTGCTGCTTAAATCATCATCATCATACTCCAAATCACTATCAGACTGGTTTGTGGTAGGGCTGTCCCTTGGGCGTTTCTTCTGACCTGATCCAACAGACAGTCCATCAAGGTTTCTTCCAAACAAGGAACCATTCAAGGGTTCCGCAGGACTTTTTAGTGGAGTAAAACAAGTGTCACTGCTGTCTGTGGCAGGTTTTTTCAGAGGCTTAGTATTAGGTGTTGTAAAATTAAGTGATCTCTTTGGTTTAGGTGATAGGCTTTCTGGCTCTGCAAAACATAATTCAAAGGTTTTGTAACGTATACATACTTGGGCCACGTCAAGCGCAGAAGTGCCATCAAATATGCTGCACAAAATGTTGAGATTCAGATCATCCTGTGTATGCACAAAGTATCATCCTTGCCTTTGTTCTCCATTCATAATGTAAGTATGGAGAGCAAAGGCCTGGGCCCAGTTGTTCAAAACTAACGGTCATTAGTTAAGGTATCTTTAAAACTTTGATCATTAAATAATATACCCTAATATTTTTGCTCAAAAAAATGTTGAGTAGCTTTTGCATTTGCAAAAGCTACTCACATTTTTTCAGCAAAAATACCTGTGAATACTTACTAGAACAGTTGATATTTTGACCACTAACGAGTTCTTTAAGCTAACGATGCTTTGAACAACTGGGCCCAGGATGATACTCTGTATCCATTGAATGATTCTGTTAACAAACAGCCAAGGCCCTGATCACACTGCACATTTGCACAGTCTGATCTGGGCTTTCGATGTTTGCACATGACCCAAAGGCACATTTTTACTTGGTGGACTCATTTCGTTTTAACTACAATACATTTCCAGTATGTAGACTTATCTCTATTTTGTCCAAAGAAAACTTGGGGATATTATGACCACCTGTGACCATTATGATGATTTGATGTTTTACGTCCCTTTCAACATTATTTAAGTCATATCCAGACGATATAAAGATGATGACCATCTCTGTCCAACAATCCATTTATATGCTATTTCCTCTCCTAGCATTCCTCAGATTTCAACCAAATTTGCTGTATACCTTTCTCATGCGCTTAGCTTGTGTAACACCATATTGAGGCTAGGGCTGACTAACATGCCAAATTATGACAAACACAATACTATCACTTAAGAGGAACCCTTATTACAACACTTTTACTATCAAGGGTCTAATATCATTGTGTATCACAATAGTATCAGCATTTCCAAATCTGAATGAATTAAGTTGATTTTATAAAGACTGGACCGCCTGTAAAGATACTAAGGCTGGCACAATTAATTGCATAATTGATTAATTGATCGATAAATTCCATAAAAATGATTATCATTACAGATTTGCTAATAATCAATCCTTTGATTTCTGTGTTTGTTACTTTACCATATTTCGAGGGTTGAGCACAAGACTATTGTAACTCAAACATATTTTTGAAACCCTTGTTTAGGGGCAACTTGAACCCCTTTGTAAACAATGCAACTTTAGGTGCCATTGCTCATACGAACAATGGCACCTAAATTTTCATTGTTTACAGAAAGAAATGTTGTAATCTTCATAACGCCTTCATGGTGAGGAGATAAGGTTTGGGGAAAAACAACCATCTGAATTACGCTAGTCTTGCGCTCAACCCTCAATTTACACTTAGTATTCAGACACCTCATCATACTCTATCTAAAATTTGAACAAGTACAATGTACTTCCCATTGTTGTGTCTAACTTACCTGGATGGGTGGAAAACAGTGTAGACCCTGATGAGATGCCGTGTTTGCAGCATCTCATCTGGGTCTACACTTTGCTCAGGCCTGTCTGACCAAATAAATATAACAAAGTATAACATATGGAAGGGTCATGCTCAGACAGGTAAAATTATGATCAAATCTTCAGTGATCACTAACTGATTATCAATCACAATGGCAGGACTGATAATTGATTATCTTTTCAGCTCTGATCAGCCAGCATTAAAAGATATCTCACATTACTGTCCTCCCAAATATCAGCTTTGCCACCATTTTAACAAATATTTTTACAAATCAGAAGTCCTTTCTAATCTCATACTTTATCAGTTTGGACAAATAAAAATGTTAAACTATAACCCTGCCATTTGGGCAGATAACTCTGTCAAAATTTGACGAAATTTGCCAATTAGCAATCCAAAACCAGATCTGCACAATATCAATATACATACCAAGTTTGGTGAAAATCCATTGATGTTTACTCAAGTTATCACCCGTAAATAAAAAATTGGACAGGTGGACAGACTGACGTACGACTGACGGATGGATGGACAGACACACAAACGTCCAACTTGAAACGATGATACCCCGCCACTATCGTGTGGCAGGGTATAAAAAGCTTCAGAATTGTATTACAGGCGAAAATGTACAGAACAAAAACTATCAAAACTAGAAAAGGATTTTTAGAAAAAAAAACAAATGTTCCCCACAATCCCGCCAGAGTTGTCATTCTTGTACACAACACATCATCTCGTCCTGTTCTACATTTGTACCAAGCATAATCAAAATATTCCATAGGGTATTCATGTTATAGAGCAGAGACAAGAAATCAAATTCAAACACAAGAAGGGGAGATAACTCCAAAAGTAAAAAAAAAGCCGAAGTTGTCATTCTTGTACGTATGTAACATGTTGTCTGGTCCTGTTCTTCATTACTACCAAGTATCATTAAAATATTCCAAGAAGTGTTCGACTTACATAGCGGACACTAAATCAATGCATAATCAGTGTCAAATATAACAAAGGGAGATAACAGGAAAAGGAAGGAAGGCAGAGTTGTCATTCTTGTAAGGAACGTCGTCTTGTCCTATTCTACAGTTCTACCAGGTACCATCAAAATGTTCTGAAGGGTATTTCAGTTACAGAGCAACATGACAAAGGGAGATAATTCCAAACGTAAGAAAGCCAGAGTTGTCATTCTTGTATGTGACATCTCGTCTGGTCCTGTTCTACATTTCTACCAAGTATCATAAAAATATTTCAAAGGGTCGTTGACTTACAGAGCGGACACGAAATCAATGGCTGATCACTGTCAGACATAACAAATGCAGATAATGCCAAAAGTAAGAAAGGCAGAGTTGTCATTCTTGTACACTACATGCAGGGATACAGACTAACAGGGGCCCAGTGGCCAAAGGCCCCTAAATTTTGGGCTGGTCCCCTAAGTTTTGGGAGAATATGCCTATTAAGTTTCATTTGGGGCAGTCTGGGCCCCTAAACAAAAATGTTTAGTCTGTATCCCTGTACATGTCTGGTCCTGTTCTACATTTCTACCAAGTATCATAAAAATATTCCAAAGGGTCTTTGACTTACAGAGCGGACACGCAAACAATGGATAATCACTGTCAAATATAACAATGGGAGTTAACGCCAAAAGTAAGAAAGGCAGAGTTGTGATATTCTTGTATGTGACACGTCGTCTGGTCCTGTTCTACATTTCTGCCAAGTACCATCAAAATATTCCAAAGGGTATTCCAGTTACAGAGCAGACGAGAAATCTATTTCTAACAAAACTAGAAAAAGTGTCCATAGGACACGGATGCCCCCGCCAAATGCCATTCAGAAAAAGGGTTTATATGTAATTGTAACAGGTATACCATGATATTATTAAGGCCTGGACACAGTTTACTATATGGAACTAAGTCAAGGGAAGATAATTCAAAAACGAAAAACGCAAGAGTTGTCTTCCTTGTTCATGACACATCGTCTCAATGTGATGCATGCACCTGTAAAGTTTCATGAATATATTCCGTATGGTTTAGGAGTTATGGCCTGGACACGGTTAACTATATGGAACTAAGTCAAGGGGAAATAATTCAAAAACCCAAAATGCCAGAGTTGTCTTCCTTGTTCATGACACATCGTCTGAATGTGATGCATGCACCTGTATAGTTTCATGAATATATTCCATACGGTTTAGGAGTTATGGCCCGGACACGGTTTACTATATGGAACTAAGTCAAGGGAAGATAATTCAAAAACAAAAAATGCAAGAGTTGTCATCCTTGTTCATGACACATCGTCTGAATGTGATGCATGCACCCATAAAGTTTCATGAATATATTCCATATGGTTTAGGAGTTATGGCCCGGACACGGTTTACTATATGGAACTAAGTCAAGGGGGAATAATTCAAAAACCAAAAATGCAAGAGTTTTCTTCCTTGCTCATGACACATCTTCTCAGTGTGATGCATGCACTGGTAAAGTTTCATGAATATATTTCATACGGTTTAGGAGTTATGGCCCGGACACAGTTAACTGTATGGAACTAAGTCAAGCGGAAATAATTCAAAAACCAAAAATGCAAGAGTTGTCTTCCTTGTTCATGACACATCGTCTCAGTGTGATGAAGGCACTGATAAAGTTTCATGAATATATTTCATACTGTTTAGGAGTTATAGCCCGGACACAGTTAACTATATGGAACTAAGTCAAGCGGAAATAATTCAAAAACCAAAAATGCAAGAGTTGTCTTCCTTGTTCAGACACATCGTCTCAATGTGATGTATGCACCTGTGAAGTTTCATGAATATATTCCATACGGTTTGGGAGTTATGGCCCGGACACGAAGTGGGACGTACGGACGGACAGACGGATGGACAGACAGACGGACGGACGACAGACGTACGGGACGGACAGGGGTAATACAGTCAAACCTGTCTTAAGCAGCCACCCATGGGAAGCTTAAAATGTGGCTGCTAAAGGCAGGTGGCTGCTTAATACAGTTCAAATATATAGGTATATGAATTTTGGGGCAACTTTCCTCTGGCTGCTTAATACAGGTTGGCTGCTTAATAGAGGTGACCACTAACACAGGTTTGACTGTACTTAATGCCCATCCGCTATTCTTCGAATAGGCGGGGGCATAAAAAGGGAGATAACTCCAAAAGTAAGAAAGCCAGAGTTGTCATTCTTGTACGCGACATGTCGTCTGGTCCTGTTCTACATTTCTACCAAGTATCACAAAAATATTCCAAAGGGTCTTTGACTTACAGAGCGGACACAAAATCAATGGATAATCACTGTCAAATATAACAAAGGGAGAGAACGCCAATAGTACGAAAGGCAGAGTTGTCATTCTTGTACGCGACACGTAGTCTCGTCCTGTTCTACATTTCTACCAATTACCATAAAAATATTCCAAAGGGTCTTTGACTTACAGAGCGGACACAAAATCTTTTTCAAATGAAACAAAGGGTGATAACCCCAAAAGTAAGAAAGCCAGAGTTGTCAATCTTGTATGTGACACGTCATCTCATCCTGATCTACAGTTCTACCAAGTATCATCAAAATATTCCAAAGGGTATTCAAGTTACAGAGCAGACAAGAAGTTTTACACCAACGCCGACGGGATCCATCCCAAAAACAATATGTCCACCCCCCCTCCCCCCCCCCCCCCACCACCACCACCTTTGGTAGTGGGGGAGGGGGGTTACATAACTATAATAGTTGAAGAGACTATTGGAGATAGTTATCGCTAGTTAAAACAAAAGCAGAATAGTACTATCCTTGCAGTCACTATCATGATGCACACTGTGTGTACTCAGAAGTGCCTCAGTGAGGCCTTCTAACAAGTACCTATATTACATATACATAATCATGTTTTAATGGACAAATAAGAAAAAGGTGCTTCTAGTGAAACATACAACATATGCTTTCATGGAGAAATAAGTGAATTATTTTCCCAATATCCCTTATCCGGAGCTATGCAGACCCCTATGGCAAAAGTCGGAGTTAAAGCACAACCAAATTTTTTGCTTGACTCCCATGTGCTAGCCAAAGCTTGTCAATTTCTCGGCCCCATTGCCTGGGGCCCCAGCCAAAGGATCAAAGGTAAAGTTTGTATACTTTGTTGTGATATATTCTGTCCTCTGTATTGCCAGACTTTCAGGTATGATGCCAGTGCTTTTGCCTTTAATCTATGAGTTTTCTGATTACAGTGCTGTTCCATGGTACTACTCAAACTTTTGTTTTGGGTTGGAATGATTCCTATGATAGCTTGTTGAATGAAATTCAGTTTTGAATCCAACACACATCATTTACTGACATCTATATTTAGGCTTCTGAAAGATGGTTTCAACACTCTTTCGGGTACATGGAATTGTTTCGTGTATGAGATTCCGTGTAAATGTTTACAGATTTTTATAAACGTGACAGCCCTAGTCCCAGTAAAATTTGGCTTTATTCAGCTGCAATCGATGGAACCAGAAATGATTGTGCCATCCACAATTATTGATCACGTGGAATAATATTGTAATCACGTGGTCAGTAGCTCGATGCATTTAGGAAAAGGCACAGTTGTGAAACTAACTGACCACTGTTAGTGTTATAAATGACTGGGTAAAAATCTTGGACAAAGGAGGACAGATTGACACATATATTCTAGACAGCCCGACTTCAAGAAGGCTTTTGACACCCCGCCTCATGAACTTTTGAAAACAAATTATTTGGTTATGGCATTGGCGGAAAGACACTTACGTGGATTGATTCCTTTCTTTGCTATAGAACACAACCAGTTGTTGTAAATGGTGAAACTTCGGAGTGGGCTCCAGTTTTGTCATGTGTCTCACAAGGGACCGTTCTTGGTCCATTATTGTTCTCTCTGTACATAAATGATATTTCCAAAGACATAGACTCAGAAATAAGACTTTTCGCAGATGACTGTGTTTGCTATCGAGAAATCACAGTTGTCATTCTAGAGGGCGATTTGGGAGAAAAAGTCTCCCTAAGCTGGCTGACTTCTGACCATCTTGAGCTGAGGGAGAAGTGAAAATGTATAGAAAGTATAGGGAAATCCAAAATTTGAACCAAAACTTCTCCAAGAAATCCTGAAATTGTCGCAAAACTTCTCCCTCTCTGAAAGCTCCAGGATCACCCTTGAATCAGAGACACAGATGACTCATTGAACCTTCAGAAGGATATAGATAGATTAGGATGTTGAGCCATGAGATTCAGCCAGTCAAATGCAATATAATGCAGATAACTAGGAAAAGAACAAATAAAATTGAGGCTTCTTACACTTTAGAGGGTATGGTCCTCGAAAATGTGTATTCCATTAAATACCTAGGAGTAACAATCACACATGACTTCAGATGGAATACACATATCAGCAACATGTGTATTAAGGCAAATAGAACTCTTGGTTTCCTGAGACGAAATTTTATCAATATCCTCAGGATGTTAAAGAGGCAGCATATAGGGGACTTGTTCACCCCATTTTGGAATATGGCAGCAGTATCTGGGATCCCAAAGACGTGGTTCTTCAACAAGAAATCGAAAAAGTTCAGAATAGGGCTGCTAGGTTTGTTACTAGCAATTACTGTTTTGAAACTGGGAGTAGAGTATGACTGGAATACTGGAAAAACAAAAATGCGAGTCTCTCAAGAAAAGGAGGAGAGACAACAGACTGATTCCGGTCCATATAAATATTGGAAAGCACCAAAACACCGGTAAGCAACCAAAATACTGGAAAGCACATGGAAATACCAAAAAGCACATACCGGTATATGGTCGTATGGAATGTCTAATGAGACCATTAAAATCTTTAAGGACTCTGTGATTGCTTATAATCCATTGGCTACCGTCAGCAGGTATCCCATCAGGCATACAACGTTGAAAAAAGGTTGAATCAACATTGATTCAACGTTGGTTCCACGTTGAGTACTCACTGGCATGTTTGTATCTTGTATATGTGAATGTCTGTTTGTTTTTTGTTGTTTTTTTTTCCTGATATTTATTCTTCGTCATAAATAAAATTAGTTTGGTAATAAAATAAAACAGTTAATAATAAAATGTTTTAGCTTTTTTTTGTATTTCTGATTGAGAGCAATATAATACTTGTATCAATATGTTAACAAGGTAATGCAATGTCCATTAGGCCATAATAAATTAATTGTTAGATTCTCATTTCCGTCCGCCTCAATTTTTTACCCCCTCCCTCGATTTTTTTTATTGACGCGTTTTCGTAAGTACGAGTACTGCTCTGATGTTCCGTTTTTTTATCAAAAATCTTACGGTTTGCCGATCGGCAAGTCCCATTTCACTTACATCTACATTAAATATGCAAATTACGCATATACGACAACAAATTACATACTTCCGGTGTAATTACCAACACAAAATTGTTCGTTTAACTACGATCAATATCCGCTATTGTTTGAGGTTTACTGGATCCCTGTTGCAAATGCGCATTGTTATAACTTGCATCCGTTCAGACAACCAGTCGATTTCTACTTTCATTTTCGAATCCAGGTAAAAAAAAAAAAAAACACGCTGAAAATTGCGTTTGTGATCTTGAAAATCATGGCCATTTAAACTGTAATAAACGACTGGCATTGATTTAAAGCCAGCGATACCCAAAATCTTCTCAACCCCCACAATGTATTTAATTCAGGGCCGATTGATAAAGTGGTGCCCTTTCCCAGTCGACAAGAATCGAGGCAATTGCTGGGAAATAAAAAAATATATGCTGTTTGTGAACTGTGTCTGACAGGTAAAAACCGTTTATTCAAAAGAGAGAGCCTTTGACAGGAAAGGAAAGATCACACAGAACAGAATAAATTGGTGACCTTTTTTTTTTTGTCCAACAGTGTTCTCAGAGAAACTAAAAAAAAGTGGGTATTTGATTATAGATATATTAACTTTCTTCAGCTCTACACTTGCTCTTTCAAGGCTATTCTGATTATTACACACACCATTTGTTTTTTCATAATACACTGGAATTATGAAAAAGTATTCTTTATTCACCAAATACAGGTGGTTTGCAGAAATCAATATAATTTCAACCATCCATCTCCAATTTCTGTGTAGTCCGGAAAAATAAAAAATAAAATTTCACCCCCCAAACCCCATTTTGAAAAAAAAAAAAATAAATGATAATCTGACTATTAATTTATTATGGCCTTACGAAAGCACTCCTATTCAAATATATAGACAATTTCACCTCCAAAAACTGAATTTTCAGATAAAAAAGACACTGATATTTTTCATATTTTTGCTCAAAACATAGATTGTGGGTACTCATTAGAACTGCCTCACCGAGGCTGTTCTAACAAGTACCCACAATCTATGTATTTGAGCAGAAATAAGAAAAATAATGTATACCCCTGTAAATCCCAGTTTTACTGTATAAAAGTGGGTTTAAAGGGGTAAAAATTATATAGGCATGTTTTCGTGATGCAAACCTTACACAGGGAAAAGTAGGAAGCACATGGCTTTTCTTATTTCTGATCTAAAACATAAACCGTGTGGGTACTCTGTTAAAGCACCACTACTATACTGCAATTGTCTGTGTTTCTTTTCTCATTTTTTACCGCCATAACAGTGGCACTCTGTTGAACAGACGTGTTAACTTATGTAAATATTCCGTCAAGTGGTTCAAACACACTGTAAAGAAGACCACGGTAAACCCTTTCTTACATGTGGGGGAAAGTGATATGTGCACTGTATTTCTTATTTCAGCTCTGAAACATAGTAAATTGTAATGCACTCGTTAGAACTGCCATAACTTTTTTTCATCTAAAAAGTTTATCTTTATTTTTTTTATTAGTGCAGCGTATGCATATTAACGTAATTACATATAAGTGTTTCAAGATCAAACACCGTTTCTGTAAGGCAGTGTCTAGAGTGCTGTACCGCCCCCCTAGACTCAGAGGCTAGAGTGCCGGTACCGGCATTCTAGCCAATAGGTCTAGAGTGCCAGTACCGGCACTCTAGCCAAGTCTAATAGGGCTGGCTAGAGTGCCAGTAATATATTAATTCTTTGTTATTTCCATCATCTGCCACCTAGAATCGAGATAAATGACTTAAAGTAACCATTCCGTTTGTTGTTTTCCTTTCCTGCCATACTTAGACGCCATCTTGTAAGGCGGTAATACGTAGAAATGTAACGACTACTAATGCGGGAAACTTTAGTATTGGCTTATTATTATCAAAATAACAATAATGGAAATAAATTTATTATTGTTATTATTATTATTATTATCTTCCATATTTTTATCGTTTTTTTTTTTCTTTCATCATTTCTTTTATTTTTTTATTTTTTGTTTTATTTTTTTTCTTTTATTTTATTTTTTTTTAGTATTATTTTTTTTTGATATGTTTGTTTTTTTCTAAATCACGTTAACAACCATAGGCCCTATATACAAGAGAGGGTTTACACATAAATGTTGCCCAGAAGGCTGGTACACAGCCAGGTAAGCGATTTTGTGGGTGTGTGGGCTGGTCCAGGTCTATACTGTTAGCTATGTGTATGTTCTGTATTGTATAAATGTTGTCTTGAGCAAGATAAAGATCTCTCTAGTATGGGGGCTGATCAGGTCCTCAATGTTTCCATGTAGTGAGGTACAGCGTGTAGTTTAGCAGAATGTTTTTGTTTTTTGTCATAGGCCGGCATTTAGCCAACAAGGCCTCTAATATAGTTCATGAACCCCAACACAACCAATTTTAAAAGGCCGGCATTTAGCCAACAAGGCCTACATTTTATTCCTTAAATCTTCTTAAAACCATGAAATTAAGAATCCGAGTCTGTGGGACATGATTGACAGTACTATTAAAAATGCTAAAACATTTATTGTGAAGTTCAATTTCCTTTATACACAAACAATAATATGGAAGATAATAATAATAATAATAAATTTATTTCCATTATTGTTATTTTGATAATAATAAGCCAATACTAAAGTGTCCCGCATTAGTAGTCGTTACATTTCTAAGTATTACCGCCTTACAAGATGGCATCTAAGTACGGAAAGGAAGGAAAACAACAAACAGAATGGTTACTTTAAGTCATTTATCTCAATTCTAGGTGGCAAATGATGGAAATAACAAAGAAATAATATATTACCGGCACTCTAGCCAGCCCTATTAGACTTGGCTAGAGTGCCAGTACCGGCACTCTAGACCTATTGGCTAGAATGCCGGTACCAGCACTCTAGCCTCTGAGTCTAGGGTGCCGGTACCGGCACTCTAGACACTGCCTTTCTGTAAAGTGACTGCCACTGGCCACGATCTGTAAACAAAAAAACAATATTGTTATGAAAACAATACTAAAATTCAATGACATAAAGTCAACACTGAAAACATGTCAGGCATACATATACTTTTCTCACACGGATACGTTTGATACTTGACCTGCAATTCTATCAATACCCTAAAGGGTGGAGGTCAATATTTACTTTCATTAAGTAAAATTATCAATACACCATATACAATTAAGTTTTAATAAGTTTCTTCTCAAAATACCCCTATTAAAAGGTGCTTTTTAGTATTTCCATTTGCTTTCCGGTATTCTGGTTAATTTCCGGTATTTCGGTGCTTTCCGGTATTTAAATGGACCTGACTGATTCTTCTGTACAAAGGTCTAAAGGGTGCTGCCAACATTCCAACAGATGATCTTATCCCTCCAATTAGGCCCAGTAGAAATCATCACTTATTGACTTTTCAGACCCCCACTACATGAACTGACATTTACATGGGCTCATTCTTCCCTCAAACAATCAGAGATTGGCATGTCCTTCCAGATTCGATCACTACCTCTGCTGAAGGAGCAGAGGATGGTGTGGCTAGGTTTACCTCTCAGGTGACAGCTAGGGACTAACTTCGCATATCACAGGTCCTGGCAAATGAATGTCATTGGGCGTATCATCAGTAAAAAATCTGATTCTGATGAAAACAAAAGCATTAAAGTGGTGTAAAAAGGATAGCTTGCCAAACCACGGAAACTAATGATATCACTATAAAAAACGT
This sequence comes from Anodontia alba, assembly GCA_964016985.1. Classification (NCBI taxonomy): domain Eukaryota; kingdom Metazoa; phylum Mollusca; class Bivalvia; order Lucinida; family Lucinidae; genus Anodontia; species Anodontia alba. The sequence goes on along the minus strand of OZ024822.1, from coordinate 24,402,774 downwards.
TTATATACGAAACGTATCTAGAGGTACTGTACCATCAAACTCGTCTATTGCATCAAGTTCATCTGCATATTTATCGTCAAATTCGTCGTAGATCATTTTAGAATAAGATTTTGGTTTGTTTATATTTTTACTTCTTTTTCCGCCTTCGGATTTCCCGCAAATAGCGGTGAATACGTACAATTGACGGACAATATATCCATGGGGGTAGCACTAATTAACGAATTACCGAACTGGAAGCCTGTCCTCTTAAAATAGCCTTGCGAAAGTTGTATAAAGGGGACATCGAACCGTTACACGGTTTATCTTCACTGTCACAGTCGTTGTCCTGGATCGTTGTCTAAGTTTTATTTTCTGACTTCTGATGTCGTACTTTTATATATGGCGTCATACGTATTTCTCAACGAGAATTCTTTTTTGAAAATTAATGTTTAGTTTGTGGCCTTAGTTTTATACGTATATGTAATAATAAATATAATAGTTTTCAAATCTTCTGTTTATCCATAGTTTATCCATTTTGTTTTGAATTGAAGAACTGTCTAGGTTGAAATTAAATCTTCTTGTAATGAATTCCAGTCCTTGACTATTCTCACTGATAATGAGTTTTGACGTACAGATTTATGACATCTTGGTTTAAAAAGCTTTAAATTATGTTCTCTTGTTGAAGAGTGTGCGACTTGAATCAGAATCTGAATGTTTACTGGTGATACGTCTAAAGACATTCATTCACCAGGATATGGGAAGTTAGTCCCTAGCTCTCACCAGAGAGGTATACCTAGCCACACCATCCTCTGCTCCTTCAGCAGAGGTAATGATTGAATCTGAAAGGGCATGCCAATCTCTGATTGTTTGAGGGAAGAATGAGCCCTTGTAAATGTCAGTTCTTGTAGCGGGGGTCTGAAAAGTCAGTGAGTGATGATTTCTACTGCGCCTAATTGGGGGATAAGATCATCTGTTGGAATGCAGGCAGCGCCCTTTAGACCTTTATACAAAAGACAAAAGCGTATGTAAGTTTTAAGCCTATCACTATAGGAGGTCTCAATTCAGGAAGAAGTCTAGTAGCACGTCTTTGAACGTTTTCAGCCATACGTATGGGCTTCTATACAGGAAATCAGATTAAAAGACCCGATAATCAAGATGGGAACTAACTAACTTCAAAACCGAGACTCCCATTTTCTCTCTGTATTTTTTTTTTTTTTTTTTTTTTTTTTTTCCAAGGCAATCTTTTTTTTTTTTATTATTTTACTATACTGCAGCTGGTGTTGGTGCCGTGTGGCGGCCGTAAAACGTCTCCCCGTACAACACCACAGTGCAGATTGTGTTTCCATTTCCTTTGGGATCACTGGGCCAATTGTGGTATCTTTGAAAATGGAGATCAGCTCATGTATACGCTAGAGGGCGTAACACTTCATTGGAAACGCAAATAGCACGTTAAGCACGCAAATTTCAAACTTTTCGAAAGCCTGTGCAATAAGCAATAAGAGAGGTGTTGCAAATGCACATATCACATATATCTCTAAATAGGGGAAGTTAAATGAGGGATTTACTACCTTGCAATAACGTGCCTAGAGGTTTCGCACCCTATCGGAAGAGGTTTTGCTACTCAGTAGTTTTCGCACCTTTTTCATGGTGATTTTGCCATCAAGAAGGTTTCGGTTCTTTTCAGTTCGACAGACATTTTTTGACTATGCGAAATGGTGTCCTCTAAGTAAATATACCGTAACTACCGTAAATGATCTGACAAACGGGTCTGAACAAACGACGTAGATCCAGATCAGATCAGAATGCTTTCGTTTTAAACTATGATAACACTGTCGTCCCTGATCAGATCAAGAGCACCAAATTACCGTAAATAATCGTAGAAACAGAGCAGAGCAAACAGTATTTGCCCTGATCTATTCCATCAGATCACACGCCCCTAACAATTTCTATTCACATACATGTAGTATGCCGGTGTAAATACCGTACATTTTGAGAAACACACACACACACACACACACACACACACACACACACACACACACACACACACACACGTGGGTCGTTTCCATATTGACCCTTGGGTGCAGACCAGGATGTAGTAGGCCACAGGAATAGCGGCACTAACGGACAGAGAGCAAATACTTTGTTACACGGGTCCTGGCCCATTTCTAAGAGAAAGTTATACAAGACTTGTAAGCCTGAAGGAAAGCACCCTTAGAGCAAGGGTGTCTCTGCCATAAAAAATAAAGGGCTTCAATATTTTGTCCCGTTACATAATTTGGGGTTTGTCCCGTTACATTTTGAACGAACATAACTTTTGAAAATATTTAAACATGACAGCATACTATAATACACAGTTATATTGATAAAATAGTGCAGTTCAGTAAATTTTAGACTTGCCCAAGCCCCTACATTTGTAATTTCTCTCCTTGTTATTGGAAATGTCTCTTTAAGAGCAAAATATTGTAGCAGCCCCTTTAGTTTTTAAAATCTCTTAATTATGCTCATTTCAGTAACATCAGATGCAGGACTTAATTGATTACTTGATTCTTGATTTTTTTTTTATTTTTAATAAACTAAAGAAATAAAAACAAGATAAAAAAAAAAATAAAAATAAAAAAATTAATGAACATACGTGAGCATGTCTAGTAGTTACCATAATGTGTTCATACTGATGTGGCCGTTTTGGTAACATTTTTTGGGGTGTATTTGGTCTGGTGCAGTTTTAATAGGGAGGGTTGTTGTCCGAGGCCGTTTCGTCTGTAATTCGTATATATATTTCTATAATCGTATAATATGCTTTTCTAATGTATATAGTATATAAATAAATGAAGTTTGAATTTACTCACCCAAGTACCTTTTTTTTAGTTACGTGTATCCTAATTGGGGGTGAAATTGGTTGCGAACTTTCAAGTAGCGAAAAGTATAGGTAACGAAATTTTTTTTCCGCGAAAGTGCATGAGTTGCAGAATTGTACTTGCAAATCGCAAAACCTCTGTAAACCATTTAACACCTCTGTAGTTTCCAAAGTAAACACAATATGAAGCAAAATCCTAATGTTTGCATCCTCAAATGAGTTTTCATTTCAGTCCGGTTCGATAAACTTGTTTCGTTTCTGTCCGACTGTGTAAATTAAAACCGTGTCATGTGTTGTGTACAAACCAAAATTTATAGATTATATAGAAAAAAAATGAATTTTATGATCGTTTTATAATCTATACATTTTTGTTTGGATAAAACATCCCAGCAAGCATTCTACTTGCATGTATATCGGACCGTTGGATTCCTGTCGGGCCAATAACGGTCTGATATACATACAGTGTGGATTTGAATAGAATGCTAGCTGGTTGTCTATCTGTGAATTGTTTTATATCCACAACCGTGCTATAACGAGCCCTATTATATAAAGATGTCTCAGTGTTTGTTTCATGTTGGGTAAAAAGTTCAACACAAACCATTTTTTAATGTTTTCTTACATTTCCCAAATTTGCAAATCTTCATAGCCTCTTTTCAGGGAATAAAATAAGAAAATACACCGTCTGTTCTATCTGCCCAAAGAGTGGTAAAAATAATTTTGGTTGTCATATCGTATCAGTATTCTTGTAGCTTCATGCCACAGTGTTTCATATTGTATTGCAGTAATTACACAAAAAACAGATTGCAGCACACCTTTCGACTGGATTCTTTTAAAGAAGCCAACTTGTTACTGCATATCACTAAAACTGAGACTCCCATTTTCTCTCTGTTGAAAGGCTCGTTTATATTAGCCCCAGTTTTTATTGGATTTATTAACTACAAACATATATGCTATATACTGATCAAATTTGAGATCTTCTTGAAATATATTATACCAAGCTATACAAAACCGAAATATGTATAAAAGGATATCGTTTGGGTAAATTGAGAAAGTATAACAGAAACTAAAATGAACAGCAGATTTTTATAACTGGACTGCACTCAGAAGCGCAAAGCGACCTTTTCTGTCGATAGAAGCTATCGACAAGAGAACCGTTCCACAACGTTGCCTGCGATCGTTTTGCCCTTGATCCAACGAAACACACAGGAAAGATAGGTAAGTCTACTTCGTTAACCATCACGAAAACATACCTATACAATGTTGACCCCCTTAAACCCCACTTTTATATAATAAAACTGGGGTTTACAGGGGTAGACATTAAATTTCTTATTTTTGCTCAAAACAGAGATTATGGGTACTCGTTAGAACCGCCTCTCCGAGGCGGTTCTAACGAGTACCCACAATCTATGTTTTGAGAAAAAATATGAAAAATATCAGATTTTTTTTACCTGAAAATTTTCATTTTTTGGTGGTAAAATTCTCAATGTATTTGAATAGGCGTGTTTTCGTAATGGTATAGTAAATTATCAACTAGATCATTCATGTGAAAAGATAGCTCATTTGTGTTTTATTTTTCTCCGCAGAGATATTTTAAGCTAGATCATTAATATTTGTACACTGATCTACAACAGTTTCCGTAAATATTTGCATGCTTTATCACGTCAATTCTTTAACTGTTGTCCGCTCAAATGGTATGTTTGTTCAAAAACAAATACAGAAAAACATCACGAAAACACGCCTATATAATTTTGACCCCCTTAAACCCCACTTTTATATAGTAAAACTGGGGTTTACAGGGGTATACATTATTTTTCTTATTTCTGTTCAAAACATATATTGTGGGTACTCGTTAGAGTACCCACAATCTATATTTTGAGCAGAAATAAGAAAAATATCAGAGTTTTTTATCTGAAAATTTTCAGTTTTTTGGAGGTGAAATTTTCCATATATGTGAATAGGCGTGTTTTCGTAATGAATAGAGAAAATACATTTACAGTTTGGCTTTGAAATGTATTTTCCAAGATATTAATTCACCTTAAGAGTTTTGTTAAAAAAAAAAAAGCTGGGGCAACTTTTACTTTTATCACGTATAACGTAAATTGCTATTGAAACGTTTATGCTTGTTTATGGCTTGTCGCCCACATACCTGAAAGATTCTATTTGTATTAAAGAAACTTCTTATAATTTCGGGAATGCAAATCTTCTAGACATCCCAGAAAGAAGAACACAAGATCTAGTAGTAGTAATTTTCAGTTTTCAGACAGCAAAGCCTTGGAATATGCTACTAGATGAAGCTAGAAAGATCGCAGGTTTTAACTTATTTAAAGCAATCATAAAAGGGTGGAGTGGCACACAGTGCTATTGTGCTCTGTGTAGGTAAGGTTTCTATGTCTCTTGTGTGCTCGTGTTGCGGCTATGTTATCTTTTGTTTGCTAAAGCTTACTGCAAACCCAATAAAGCCTCCTGCACGCTCGCCCATCTTTGTAAATTGGCTTTCGTTTCGTCACAAGGAGCTTTGTAGCTGTATGAAGTTCATTTTTTATTTTATTCTTAGTAGGGTGACGGGAAAAATCGTCATTTTTGACCAGAACCGCCAGTATAAATGACTATCCATTAGAAGACTTCAGAGGGAGGTGTACTTAGCGAGGAAGAATTCATATCTGCAGTATGGTAGATCCTAGAACCCTGGCATGCACGGCTAATTAAATATGATAAAGCACCGGAAGCAAAGAACATACCAAAGATCAAAACACTGGTGGGTCGATTGAGTGTAGGCTGGGAAAATGGTCATGAACTGGGATTTAAAACTGTCTCATTTAACCCTTAATCTCCTGTTATTTAAGCAAATGCTGCAAATTGTTGTGATTGGCAGTTTAAGGGTTAATATGTAACGCTGCTCGTGCCCTTTAGTGCCGTCTTAAGCAGTACTCCATCCACAAACTATCAAAATGAGCTCAGTGATCCAATATAAATTGCACTTAAATGAAACACGAGGAAGATGGTTTGGGACGTTTTAGAGCTGTCATAACGTTCTTCACACCAGCTATAGTAAAGAGCACAGGACTTAATCCAACTGTTTTCAACTGACTATAGCTAACATGCATAAGGTACAGCAGTAATTTACAACATATCACAGGGAGAAAAAAACAACAACAAAAAAACATATACCGGTAGACAGCACCAGTTAAACATATCGAACAACATCAAGAACAGCTAAAAAGGCGTGCAAATCTATACGCAAATAAACACAGAGAAAGCATTGTTAAAGTAATTAAGAAAATTTAGGTGTTCTGCTAAAGTTTGTGAAAATTTGATGTACGGCCTTCACTCTCCGCCTTTCTGGAGTACTTAAATCAGGGACTAAAATTGGGTTGGGGTAACACAAGAACCCCTGAAAAAAATAAATAACTGCCCTTGAAAATGATCTGAGTTGCATTTGTTTCTTCTCCGGCAGATCTGTGCTTAAGGAGTGACCGATGCCATTTAAAAAAAAAAAAAATCACATTAAAATCTAGTCAGAAAGGTAGAAACACACACACACACACACACACACACACACCCACACGCACACGCACACGCACACACAAATCTTTAAGCTAAGGCATCGGTACCTGTTATAGGTTTTATTAATTTATCATAAAGCAATTTTCGGTTTCAGTAACCTGCTGTAGTAGGTAGCATATGGTACTGGCATAGCGTTTGATATTTTTTCGACATTTTTTTGTTTAACCATTAAACGTGTGACGTTTGCACCGTGTAGGCCATGATACAATTCATGTCAAAGCTATGTGTTCCAATTAGGGGAAATCCCACGACCCAAGTGGAGTTTGAACCTACGATACCTGTCTAGCAAAGACAGTCATTTCTGTTTCTTTTTAGTAGCTGTATCTTCCTAACTGTTTTCCTAATTCCCATCACGTTTCATAATTTCCATGTAATGCACTGTTTATTTTTACTACTTCAATGCCTCCAACCACCCATCCTACTTAAAGTCATGCGTTGTGGGGTCAGACAGGTGGTAAAAAAACACTTACTTGTTCCTGGAACCTGAAGCATGTTCAACAAAGCGAGCGCTTGTGCACTCGAATGATTGTCTAGTGGAACAACAGTGAGTGCTCGGTCAATACTTAATCGATTATTTGATTTCCATTGATTATTCTGGGAGCAGATATTAAAAGTACATCTTTCCGATCTTTCATTGGCCGGCGCGCGATTCGCGCTGGTCTCTTAATATAGCTTTGGATTTTTATGTATGGAGAAGTGTTCGATTAGCGCAGAGCGCAGTTTGGTAAGTTTGACTATGACCTGTGGTCCATACTTAAAAAGTTCAAACATATTCATATCTGACGATTGCTAAAATAAGCTTCTAGATAAAATCTGGTAACTTAAATATTTAAGTTCTGGCATGTTTTTTTTTGTTTTTTTTTAATAACAATGTACAAACTAAATCTCGTGGAGATCCCAATATGACTAGGATTTAAATATTGCTTGAGCAAGAAAATTCATAAAGCTTAATAAAAACATATATTAAAGAATCACCTTATTGTTCTTTTTTACATATTACACTGAAAATTTATTAAACTTTAGTACACCCATGTCCCATATTTCTAAGTAAACATGAAAAAAAATTTGCGCCGGTACTTAGACGTTTACGTGAAAAATATTTTGTCTTGTTATATACTTCAATATTATTCTTTCAAAGGCAGTTAAAGGAAAATGACTGCGCCATATAACTAGCCAATCACTGAGCTGCGTTAGAAGAGCAAATTATTCGCGTGGGTTTTGCCCTGGATCCTTGCATCAGTTGGCGCTCGTCAAGGGGTACAGGGATCCAGGTGTTACGAGCCAGGTATAACGAGAAAGGAATGAAAGAGAAACCGGCAACACGCTTTAATTATAAACAATATTTATTCACACACACACACACACACACACACAAATAAATAAATAAGACAAGATTCAAAACAAAAGAATGTAAGTAAACAGTACCTTTCAAGTTTATGTCACAAAGTCCATGAGATATAACCCACAAGAATTTGTAAAACAAATCCTTTGAATAACAGTTTCTGATTCCACAATTTGAAAGTCCCTGAATTCAGAGTTTTTATTCCAGAATGAATAAATATTAAAGTAATCAGTATAGAATAATTTCCGATGAAAGTATACAAAGATGCCCATATGAAAATCTTTTCTCCTTATATAATATCAAATAACATTATAGAAAAAGAATTAATTAGAAGCTTCACTTATTTTCCAGTTTTAGTTAAGAATATTCTTAATATTCTATGATATGCCAAAATAACTCATTCCAGAATCAAGAACATAAACAACATTAGTTATTGTAAACATGTTTTTCCAGAAAGTTATTTATAGAAACTTGTAGTATACATAAAAATAATGATACTTAAAATAATCAAACACCCTATATATAATACCAGATCAAAACATTCGCTACCACTTTGCTCTAAACGCAGCCCGGGTACGTCGCCATATTGGAAACCAACTGTGACACATTTCTCCGTCTGTTTCTCTGGAAAGAGTTTGCGTTCATACTAAGAGCAACCGATCATTCGGCGAGCGCTGATATTGTTTCACACACCTGGGCTGCGTTCAGAAATGCTAAATGATAGCTAATGTTATGCTCTGGATGACGAGCGCCAACAGGAACTGGGGCCCAGGGCAAAACACACGCGAGTAGCTTGTAGTTCTGAACGCAGCCCTGGATTCTGAATCTATAAGTGCTGCAACTTCATTAATTGTTTGGTGGCCAAGTTGCAGGTGTCCTGTTATTTTCGAACGATGTGATACAAAGGGTGATGATAAATGTGCATAATTATGAATGGTAACGATTACAAAGTCCAATGTATCATATTCTTATATTCTGCAAAACTATTCAAGTCAGTTGCATTAAAAAAAAAACAAACAAAAAAACAAACAAAAAAAAAAAAAAAAAAAAAAATCACCTAAGCCCGTACGTTGCATCTCGTTTAAGACAATGGAGTTAAGAAGAGGAACTATATAAGCTTGCATGTTTCCATTCTGATTCTTTCTTTAGTCGCTTACATTGTATATTATGTAAGGACATTTCTGAATAAATGTTTAAACCAAGACCATGGAAAGTAAAATCCATTTTGATTTGATTAGCACTCTGTCAGTGCGAAACCAAAAAGTCTCTGTATATTCAACCTACCACACAGGGATCAGTGACGCAGGGTTTGGTTGCATCTTGGGTGCATAGGAAGTCTACCATCCTCTGTGGTCGGGCCAATCACGGTCCCAAGTTGTGGTTACAGAACATGCAGTCTTGCTTACGTGCAAACATACACACATATATCACATAGGCGTGCATGCATGTGCACATTGCATGGAAACTTTTGGATCGCCAAGTCTTCCCCTACTATCATGACCAGCTTTACTTGTTAATATCATGATTTTCCTTGCTTCTCTAGTAAATACTTTGTTTATTCAAACAATGTACATACACACGTACGCGCTCTCAAATAAGTACACATATTCACACATATGTGACCAGCCTTTATAGTCATGGTATTATTTCGAGGGCTGATCGCAAGACTGTAGCAAGTCAGATGGTTGTTTTTCCCAATACTTAATCTCCTCACCATGAAGGCGTTATGAAGATTACAACATATCTTTCTGTAAACAATGGAAATTTAGGTGCCATTGCTTGTATGAGCAATGGCTCATAAATTTGCATTGTTTACAAAGGGGTCAAAGTTGCCCCTAAACAAGGGTTTCAAAAATATGTTTGAGTTACTACAGTCTTGCGCTCAACCCTCGATTTTGGTTTTGTTCTAGTGGATTATCAAACAGGATTATAAGAAGAAATATTTAGTCACTAGAGACTGGAGGCAGTCTAAGATGACCCATACGCGGATCAACGCAGATCTGTATTTAAAGTTTGTGCTGCATTAGAACTAAATGCTAGATAGATTCGCACGAGAGAGGCTAGTTTAACCCACTGTAGTCGGGAGACCCGTAAAAGGGTAATTGGCAAACAGTGCAGACCCAGATCAGACGCCGCAGAACGCGGCGTCTGATCAGGGTCTCCACTGTTTGCGAATAGTTTAGCCATTTTTCTCTAGGAATATGTAAATCTCATTGTTGGACGTACCTAAAATTGAAATTGGACGCTTCCAATATATAGTGTGAGAGAGTCTATTCAGTCTACAATAGGTTAAGCACCCCAGCAGTTTTTCTGCTGGCTGTTCCAAGGCAGTTTGTCTGTTGCAGTTCTGTTTTCGTACGACGGTTGTTGTAATGTGCCATGTTGTATGGACCTCTTTTCTTTTTTCGGTGTCTCGGCAAGGCTTTGCTTCGTGATTGCGGTCTTTTCTGGGTCACTTCCTATATGTTTGAAAACTGCTATATTTCAAATAATACTTTGAAACTAAACAACTATTAACGTGGCACAAAGACGTTTATTTCAAGGAGAGGAGGGGGATTCCATCGCTTTGCCGGGTCTCAGCATGGCAACAGACTTGTATACCGTGCGAACGATCTCTGCGAATACTCTCTGCGTATAGTGTTCGCATCGTTCTATAGAAGTTCCTATAAAAAATAAACATCAAGCCCCTGGCACCAAAGCGAAAGACAGACAAATGCAATTTAGCACCAACAAAATGAACAGATGGCAAGCGGTTGGCAAAGCTTTCCCAAAAAGGCCGCAACCCTGTTACCCAAACTTAACATATACAGTTTAGCTTTCTGGCAATTGAACACTAGACAAAATGTTGTCTTACTATGAAATAACTTGCTGAAAATAACAAATCTGTTAACAGCTCATTTAAACTTTAAATCACCTTGTTAATGTAAAATACTAAAGGTGTTCGGGAAGTGTCGTAATCACAGATCGAACAACTCAAAACATTGTACCACGCAGACCGAACATGTTTGTAATTATGGAGGGGATGGACAGGGGGGTAGGCATTCCCCACTTCCCTCCCCCCTTACCCCCACTTCCCTCCCCCTTTTCCCCCACTTCCCTCCCCCTTTCCCCCACTTTCCTCCCCCCTTACCCCCACTTCCCTCCCCCAAGCAAACTATTCCCTCCCCTAATTCAGAATTTTTAATATCCCCAACGCTATAATTAAATTCAAACATGACTCTGCCATATACATTCATGCAGATTTTGACCCCAAACTATACCCCAAATTTTTGCCCCAAAATCGGTATTTCCATAGCATTTGCACTCCCTTTACAGAATAGCTAAAGATTTGCACCCTCCACTTCAAAAGTCTGCGTAAGGGTCTGCATATGTGGCTTATGGAAAATAGGTATCACAAGGTGGTGGGCCTTGATCCGGTCCTAAACTGGTCAAGAAAAAAATGTAGTTGGCCTAGGTCGGGCCTAAACTGATCCACATTGGCAAAAAAACAAAAAAAAAAAAACAAAAAAAAAAAAACAGTCGTATTTATTACTAAAATAAAAAATCAAGAATACCATGTAAATCTGCATCTTCTTTTAATATTTTTGATAAGCATGGTCCCACACTTGAGGGGTCAGCGAGAACAATCATCATTTTTGTGGTTTTCTCAAAAACTCAGAGTTAAATATCGAACGTGTATGGTGGCTGACAAAAACACGGACCACTTACGGACGCTGACTCGTGGACTTACGGACCTATTGACTATACACGGACTGCATAACAAAATACGGACCAATTATTCACGGATCTCTTGACAAACCACGGACCTACAATTTACGGACCTGACAAAGCACGGACCTATTATTCATGGACTTGACAAAGCATGGAACGTTATTTAAATTACGGACGCCACCTATGATATATGAAACTATCAAAATCGGAATAACGTGACCTTATGGATAATGTGACGTTACATTGTCATAGATGCCTATATGTACGTTGAAGTAATCCAATTGTACAGATTTTTGATACCCATTCTAATGATGTAGGTCTGCACTGGATTTGTTTCTCGAAATTCAACTGCGACGATGATGTTGTCAACGTATGATAGTGCAGGCGGTACTTACATTTCAACTGCCGCTGAAAAGGCAGTTACAAACATGATGTTTAGCCTTATGCCGAAAATCTTTGTTAGACACTTTAAATGCTCTGTACAAACGAATACAAATGACTATGGTTTTACACCATTGCAAATAAGGTCAGCATCCTCAATGGAATTGATCCTAGTGGCATACCATATACTGTCTCTAAAATGAGAGATCATCTTATCAAAGGACTTGAGAATCAAAACATAACAGTTTTCCCACACAGAAAAATTATCCGTTGTGCTTCATTAATATTACTGTATAGGCTTTATCTGTGACACACAAATACACGCGCGCCTCCCGAGTAATTCATTACTGACCGTTCCGAGGCGGTAATTTCATTGTGGTACTTTTTGTTCAATGTTATGTAGATTTTCACTTTCTAATGTTATTTTGTAGTTTTCAATTAACTGACCATGTTGTTGCTGCTACGGACCATTTACGGACCAATTTTCGGACATAACTGACCGTTCACGGACCAAGGACTTTTCACAAACGATCTGATTGCTATAACGGACCGATGTACGATGCACAAATTACGGACTAATTACGGACTATTCACGGACCACGGATTACTCACGGACCAATTAGCGGTTAACTTTACTATATTTTGCAATTAATACGGACTATTCACGGACCACAGACACGGAATTTTTATTGGTCCTAAGGCGGTGAATGGTCCGTGTTTTGTCACCGGGCAACATGTGATTGATTTGATTGTTGGGGTTAAACGACACATCAACCCTTGTGGGTCATTTTGTGTCGTCTCTCAGAGAAACGGAGAAGAGAGATAGGAGATAGTAGAGGAGATGAAAGAGAGGGACAGGGGAGAAAGGAAAATGAATAAAATTGAAGAAACAGAAGAAATAAAAACATTCCCCCTCTACCTTTACCTGCTGCAAGGATAGCAGGCCTTGCCCAACTGTAAGAAAATATCAGTAACACGATACCTTTGCCTCACCCAACCACCCCACCGGGCAACGTGTATATTCCGTGTTTGGTACCCTATCAGAAAATTCATGTTGGATCTTGAAGTATTTTTGTTGTTGTTTTTTTTTAACAGCGCAAAAGTCCTTATCCAACAATGAGCAAATAAAATGATTGTCTACAGCAGATGGATAATTATTTCTTAAAATGTGGATTGCCACCGACACCGACAATTTTGTGAACTTTCGGAATCAATGGGAAGTAATCAACTAGAGATAAACGGAAATCGGACGTAAACGAATTCAATGTAAACCACTCCTCGTCGGTGAAGTGAAATCAACGCCGGATTCATTGTAAATATACCTGAATTTGCTTCAATACGTCTATTTATATACTTCTGATACCCAGTTATTGCATTGAAGTACATAAAAATAGAGTAAAATCGGTAAAATACAACAAATTTTGGTATAACCCCCGCCCCAAAATTTCCCTACCCCCGCCCCTCTTCCCCCGTTCCCCGCCCCTCTTCCCCCGTCCCCCGCCTCCTTTATCCCCGTCCCCCGCCCCCTTTACCCCCGTCCCCCGCCCCCCTTATCCCCGCCCCCCCCCCCTGTCCACCCTCTCATTATGAGCTGCATCGGTTTTGCGTGAGCAAAACTAGTTTAACCCTTCTCTTACTGAACACGACATGTCCTGTCTAAGCAAACAGTATAGATCCAGATCAGTTGGCTTCTCCAGAAGCCAACTGATCTGGATCTGCACTGTTTGTCATTAAATATGTGAATTTCTATCAAAAAACAGGATCAAGTTATCTGATTGGCTGGAAATTAGAAGTGGGCGTGACATCTTAATTTATTCAGCATGACAAGGGTTAAGCATCACAGTATTTTTTTCTGCTAACCATTGCTATGTCACAATTCTTTGTTCGTAAATTGGTTGTTCTAATTGGCACAGTTTAGTCATTTTTATTGCTCTTCTTCTAGTGTCTCAGGAAGACTTTACTATATGACTGTGTCCTTTCTTGGGTATATCCCTGCATATGTCTTGCTCATACAGCATATATGTCTTGCTCATACAGCATATATGTCTTGCTCATACAGCATATATGTCTTGCTCATACAGCATATATGTCTTGCTCATACATTGTGAATCAACTGAAAACGTACAAAATTGTGCGTAGTTTGTATGGATGCATGTATTCATAGATGTCTTGTTTAGAAACCGAGATATTTCATTTACTAGTACAGTCGAACCTCAACAGCTCGAACACTGATAGCTCGTTTACCGTGGCTAATTCGAACTCGTTTTTGAATCTCTACGAAAATCTTCTGACAGCTCAAGAAAACAAATATTAATAGGAATTTTCTTATTTTTACATGAAATTGTATGTTGCGTGTACTCATTAGAATCGCATCATCGAGGCAAGTCTAATGAGTACACTCAACATACAATTTTTGTGTAGAAAATCGAAAACTAAATTATCGCTATTTGCTCCCTGACAACGTCATGATTAATCCTCAGTGGCTCGAACAACCCATATCTCGAACAAATTTCCATGATCCCGAAGATATTCAAGTCATTGAAGTTCCTCTGTATATTTTTAATATCATTATCAATCAGGGTCTGTGGTCGGGTCCATCATAGTCCAACGTGTTGCTCTTCTTTTCTTCTGGTTTCAGACTGTCATTGGGCGCTCTACTTTGTTTTATTGCAGTTTTCTGATTATTTGTGTTTTAATGCAATCTTTCATTAATGAGTTGGAGACCCCTACTTTGATCGAAAACATAGTTGTAATTTTTAACTGCATCAGGATTACCTGTAAAACTAGTTTTAGCACCGCCTCCACTCCAGGTTATAGCTGCTGCCGTTCCAATTCACTTATTCTGTTGCGTTCTGCTGTTAATGCCATTTTCAAAGGCTGGCTAATCAGAGCTGAAAAGATACTCGATTATCAGTCCTGCCATTGTGATCGATAATCGATTAGTAATCACTGAAGATTTGGTAATAAATTTACCTGTCTGTCTGTCTGAGTTCATCATGACTCTTACCAATGTTATACTTTACTGCATGTATTTGGTCAGACAGGCCTGAGCAAACAGTGTAGACCCAGATGAGACGCCGCAAACGCGGCGTCTCATCAGGGTCTACACTGTTTGTCACTCGTCCAGCTATTTTTAGATATAACATCGGGTAGTAAATTGTACTTGTTCAAATTTTAGATTTAGTATGATAAGTAGTTGAGGTGTCTGAATACAAAGGGTAAATAGGGTAAAATAACAGGCACAGAAATCAAATGATCGATTATTAGAAAATCTGTCACGATAATCATTTTTGTGGAATTTATCGATCAATTAATCGATTATCCTATTGATTGTGCCAACCTTACGTGACTTTGCCGTTGCGTCTTGTCATTGTTTGTTACTCACCTCCTCTTCCTCGGGAAGTCTGTATTTATTGACCGTGGCCTTCCTGAGTAATTCATTTATATTTTGACTATTTTAATATTTTGAATAAGGTCTGATATTTCATGTGAATTGTCTGCCCAGCACACACGTAATGCGAATTCTTGTTTTCTCTAAATAAATCAATCAATCAAAACATCGTCCGTTACAATGTTGTCATTGAGTAATGTTTGCACTATGTGAATACTAAAGAAAGAAAGTTGGAAGTACCGAAAAAAATATTCAAACTTCCAGAGATGAGAAGTTAATTTATTCAGTCGTCAATTCACTAATTTCTGATAACGTCCTAAAATTTCACACAGTAGCAGTTTCTTCAAAAAGTGGATTTCCAAAACTTCGAACACAACCGTCTTCTGGAGAATTTTGTATAGGAGCATTCACACATTCAGCAGCGATGTTTTTTAGCTTATCTGAGCCTTTAGGCACATAGTCACGTGAGCTTATAGTATAGGCAAGCTCCGTCGTCCGTCCACAGTTTTCAAACGTCTTCTCCTGAGAAACCACTGGGCCAATCAAAACCAAATTTCATATGAAGCCTCCAGGGCTGGGGGAACACAAGTTTATTCACTGCATTTGGGTCACTTGACCAAGATGGCCCATAACTATATAAAGATATGTTTTAAAATCTTCACTGCAACCAAAGGGCCAATGACCCAGGGACTTGGAATGAAGCATTCGGGACATGGGACCAACAATGTTTGAAAAATGATGACATTAGGTTGACCATGACCCTTTTTACGGAAAGGTCAATTTTTTACATAAACTTTAAAAAAATCTTCTTATCTGAAACTAGAAGGCCCAGGCCTTTGAAATTTGGTATGTAGCTTCATCTTGTGGACCTTTATCAAGATTGTTCAAATTATAGCCCTGTGGTAAAAAATGGCCATGCCCCAATGGCCACTTCTTTTGCAGACATATAGGAAAAAAATACACACTCTTCAAACTCTTCTTCTCAGAAACCACTGGGCCAATCAGCCAAATTTCACATGGAGGCTCCATGGGCTTGGGGAACGAAAGTTTGTTCGCCACATCTCTGTCACATAATCAAGATGGCTGCCATGCACATACATGGTAAACCGCTTTAAAATCGTTGTTCTATGAAACCAATGGACCAATGGCCCCGAGGCTTAGTATGCAGCATTGGAGACATGGGCCCAATTAAGTTTAAAAAAAAAGATAACCGTGGGTTGACCATGACATTGTTTTACGGAAAGGTCATTTTTTACATATACGCCTACAAACAAACATTAAAAATCTTCTTGTCTGAAACTAGAAGGCTCAAGCCTTTGATATTCGGTATGTAGCTTCATCTTGCGGAACGTCATCAAGAGTGTTCAAATTTGAGCCCTGGGATCAAAAATGGACCCGCCTCAGGGGTCCCTTGTCTTACATAAATAAATTAAAAATCTTCTTGTCTGAAAGTAGAAGGCCCAAGCCTTTGATATTTGGTATGTATCGTTATCTAATGGGTCTCTAAAAGATTGTTTTAATTATAGCCCTGTGTTCAAAAATTGCCCGCCCGCGGCTCACTTGTTTTACATACGACTCATACAGGAAAAATCTTCTTGTGCCTAAAACCAGAAGGCCCAGGTCTTTGATATTTGGTATGTAGATTCATCTTATAGACCTCTATCAAGAATATTCAAATCATGGCCCTGGGGTAAAAAAATGGCACCACTCCGGGGTTCACATAGAAGGAAAAACTTAAATAAGCTTCTTGTCTAAAACTAGAAGGCCCAGGCTTAATTTTGATATTTGATATATAGCTCTATCTAGTAGGCCTTTACCAGGATTGTTCAAATTATAGCCTTGGGGTCAAAAACAGCCCCACCCAAGGGTCACCCGTTTGACATACTCATATAGGGAAAACCTTTAAAACTGTTCTTGTCTGAAACTAGAAGGCCCAGGCCTTTGGTATGTAGCTTCATCTAGAGAACCTCTATTAAGATTATTAACATTATAGCCCCGGGGTAAAAAAATATCCCCGCTTAGGGGGTCACTAGTTTTACATAGATTCATAGGGGGAAAAAACTTTAACCCTTGCCATGCTGAATAAATTAAGATGCCACGCCCACTTCCAATGTTCAGCCAGTCAGATTACTGACCGGTACAAATGTGCACTCTTGTTGCAAATCTGTTTCTGTTTTGTTACGAAAGTTAAAAGGATCCTATCTTCTCAAAGTTTATTTATGTTGTCCCTTTCTTATGAAAGTCAATCCGATGTTATCGAAGCAACCAGTTCAACTACATGATATTAATAGACGATTCAGTATTGACAATGGTTACAAATGGCAGGTAAAATTTATCCAAAAGAACTTCACCGAAGAGAAAAACCAAATGAAATTACCTATTGAAACATCACTGACAGTAAAATACCTATAATCATGGCAATTAAACAGTCGAGGGCTGGTCTCTCCGATACCAAACCCATACTTCTACATTTAAATTCATAACTATTTTATCATATAATCGCAACTGAAATTTAAGAAATACGAGATGACTTTTTGATACTGTTCAGTTTTTTTTTTTTTTTAATGGCGATGCCCCTTGTGCACATCCTATATTGTGTGTGTATTTCTCTGCTTATCCTTTTGCTGGAGCGACTGTAATACATGGAATAAAATTTAAAGTGCTGAACTTCTAAAACAGGCGTATTGGTATCATAAGCAGAGTAAAAAACAAATTTCTAGGTTTTAACACCAAGGATCTAAATTAATTCCCAAACATAATGTTTGCTGGAAACACTTCTGCACGAAGATGTATCAAAGCTAGCGATTTCAGGCGATTGTGGTCTATACATTCAGAAGGATTTCGACATAACTGATTTTTCGGAACAATTAAAAAAGATTGTCACTCGTTACAAAAAGATAAGTACTGTTCTACTCAAACTGCATGCATGATTGTTAATCCAATTATGGTTGATAATTTTGCTAACATCTTTAAATGTATGACTGCAAGTCGGGCCTCACGGCGGCAAACCGGAAGTTCTGGAACCCGCACCCCTTCCACCCAATTCGAACTCTCGCTCGAGTTCATGCGGGATTCAATTGATGCAGGTATCGCCATTGAATGACGATTCCTTCCTTAGTCTGTATCAGAAGGTTGCCGCCTGATTACCGCTGTCCATCACGAAAACATGCCAATGTAATGTTGACCCCCCACCCCCTTGAACCCACCATTCATATAGTAAAAATGGGGTTCACTGGGGTATATATTATTTTTCTCATTTCTGCTCAAAAACATAGATTGTGGGTACTCGCTAGAACTGCCTCGCCGAAGCGGTTCTAACGAGTATCCACAATCTATGTTTTGAGTATGAATATGAAAAATATCACAGAGTTTTTAATCTGAAATTTTTCAGGGGTTTTTTTGGAGGTGAAATTTTCTATATATTTGAATATGCGTGTTTTCGTAATGCTGTGGTCGTGTCCTATGTTGTCATAGTGGTTTTCATATGCTCTGGCTTCATATAGTTATTAAGGAGATAAGTCACTAAGGAGATATAGACCTACCAGTTCTACGTGGAGCGATAATAGGGTCGAATCCAGTCGTGTTAAAGTACTTGTAGCTCCCCCTCCCCCGCCCTCCCAACGAGTGGTTTATACTGCTGTCCGCCCCAAAGCAGATATTCCCAAGTGGATTCCAGTTGCTATATAGGATCTCTGACGGTAACATAATAATAATAATAATAATAATAATAATAAAGACTTTATTTTCAGTGGGTAACACAATTAGCTACAAGCTACTCTTCCTTGAGACCCACCTAACAAAATATATACAAACAATGAAAATATGCAAACAAAATAAAGCACGCACATACATACAGTTCGTTCAAATAAGACACTAGATCAGATTTGCCATACATTTGCCACACGTCCGATTGCCATCACTCCTTTTTTCATTAGGTACTCTGCTTATTTTAACTTACGAGATCTCTTCATACCATTATATTTAATGTTTTAGGAAGGTACATGTACTACAAAGAAGCGGAAGGCAACCGTTTAGATTTTTATTGTAAGCCAGAAGGAAAGCACCCTTAGAGCAAAGCTATCTGGGCCATAAAAGTTAAAGGGCTTCAATATTTTGTTCCGTGCACATGCAAGAGTGAAGGCTCTGATCAGTCTGTGCATCTGCACAGTCTGACCAGAGACTTTACTGTCTGCTTACAAAATTACTAGATTTTGTTGAATCAGTGTACAGCACAGGTTCTCGTCAGATCTCTAGATGATCTAGATCTATACTGATTGCATATGTCCTGACCCTTTCCTAGTACCAAAGCATCTTTGTTTCATGCTTTGTATCAGTGTAAATACCCGACCTATTCCATTTATATTTTTACAGTCACATCTCGGTGATTTTCTATAACATGGATATGTAAATGTTGTTTTAATTCTTGAGCCTGTGAGAATGCCATAGAATAAACGCCACATTTATGCGGTTTCTCGCCAGGATGGTGGTTATGTATATGCACTCTCAGACTTGATTTGGCTGTAAACTGTTTATTGCACAATGTACACTTATAAGGTTTATCATCCGAGTGAATGTATTTGTGTTGCTTTAACCCACGTGCCTGTGCGAATGTCAAACCATAGACATCACACTTGTATGGTTTCTGTCCAATATGCCAGAACATGTGTTTAGACAAATTGGAAGACTGTGTAAACTGTTTACCACAAATACCACATTCATGAGGTTTATCCCCAGTATGAATGGCCATATGAACCTTGAGGCTATTAGGATAGGCGAACGTTTGTCCACAGACTGAACAACCATGACGTTGCTCTTCGCTGTGCAACAGAATGTGCCTAATCAGATTAGTTGCTGTAAACTTCCTGCCACAGATATTACACTTACGTATTTTCTCCTCAGTGTGAATAAGCATGTGTTTCTTCAAGTAAGAGGAGGTAATGAAATTTTTACCACAAATATCACAGCTGCTAGCCTTCTCTACAGTATGTCTATACATGTGTCTCTTCAGGTGACAGGGGTATATAAACGTTCTGCTACATATATTACAATGATGTTTTATCACACTTGTATGAGTAAGTTCATGAGTCTTTAGACCATACTCACTTGGGAAGACTTCTCCACATTCCTTACACTTATAAGGAGTCGCCGAATTGTGAGTTACCAGGTGTTTCGTTAAGGTTGATTTCCATGTGAACTCCTTGTCACAAACGTTGCATTTATGCTTGCCTTGTCCAGTGCCGTGAAGAAGCATGTGTTGTTTGAGATTTCTGGATTGTCGAAACTTTTTGCCACAAACATTACAATTATATGGTAACTCTCCAGTATGGTAAAGCATATGAACCTTAAGATGGTTTTTCTGTATAAATCTCTTCTGACAAACAAAACATTCATAAGGCTTCTCTCCACTGTGAATAAACAAATGATTCCGGAGGCTTTCAGCCTTTCCGAATTTTCTACCACATACTAAGCAATTCTGACTCATCTTCACAAAACATGCAAGTGGCTTTTCAAACTTGTTTTCAGTCAGCGCTATGACAATTCTCACAGTAAGTGGATAGTAAGTCAATGTGTCTAAGATAGTCTGTGAGAACTTTTGGCCGCGAATGTCGCATTCACTGCAAACACATTTAAATATCCTTCACTTTGTCCAGATAAATACCTTATGTTGCCACTAGTTGCACTTTGGTGTTTTACTGTTAGCTGAGCCTGTAACTGCTTCCAACAGGCCTGGTTGGTTCCATATATGCACCAATCATTATATTTGCATCAATTATAGATATCTGTAACAGGAAACAAATTAAATAAATTAGATTATGCGTGATGCCAGAAGTGAGATACGTTTAAGCCTAAAGATGATAGTCTTGTTTCAGATCGCAACCTTATTTTAGCGGCGGGTCAGCGGGTCAGAACATATTTATTAAACTTATTTTTTACTCATTTGAAAGGGTCGGTAGTTTGATTTTACAGTCTAGTTAAACGTGCAGATTCATGCGTTTATTCACCTCGTCAGACACTGAACCAAATCGAACAAAGAAAACTACAAAATTTCGCCACCTGGGCGCACTGCTGAAAACCATGCAGGGCATTAACAGCACGAATGCAGGCATTTGCGTGCCAGGAAAAAAAAACCTACATAAATACGAATAAAACATAAAAGGCTTTTGTCTTCGCTCATCTTGTTTACAATGGGCGGAAAAATTACTCTTACAGTAAAATAACCTTGCTAGTTCAAGCCCTAATCTTAACTTTTGCGATTTCATCTTGAAGAACCACACCTTTGGGGATCCCAAACACAACTGCCATATTCCAAAAAACGGGCGAACAAGTACTTCAAAGAATATGCTTCCTCTTAGGTCTAAATATTCCATATTTGTCCTAAAAAACGTCAATTTTACTCTCTGATATATTCCCAAGAACTGCTTCACCACCACGAAAACACGCCTATATTATTGGCAGTGTCTAGAGTGCCGGTACCGGCACCCTAGACTCATAGACTAGAGTGCCGGTACCGTCATTCTAGCCAATAGGTCTAGAGTGCCGGTAATATATTAATTCTTTGTTATTTTCATCATCTGCCACCTAGAATCGAGATAAATGACTTAAAGTAAGTTGGGTTTTTTTTCTATTACAGTCGACTCTCGTTATCTCGAACTCCAAGGGACTCTATGAAACACTTCGAGATATCCGTACTCCGAGATATCAGATTTGCGGAACTGAGGAAAACAATTAATCGAACAACCACCTTTAACAGAATGAATATGTAATTTGGCTCCTAAATTAGAGATATATGGAAAATATTTTGGAAAAGAGGAGAAATTGCTCCTAAGGAGCAATTTCTCCTCTTTTCCACAATATTTTGTTGCCTTTTGGTAGATCTCTGTATTAAAACAGGGACCAGATTTTCACTTCGAGATAAGCGATTATTCGAGATAAGCGAGTTCGAGATAACGAGAGTCGACTGTATTTCAGAAAGGGTATGCTAAATGCTACAGCAACTTGTTCATCAGCTATAACCAAAAACTACCGTGGGCATGGCAATATTATTTGTAAAAAAACCCTCATACTTGTATAGTGTTAAAAATGACATCCGAAAGAATGAGGGCTTTTCATTATATATATATAGAAAAAGCTAAAACTTTAATGCGTAGCACTCTTGGTATAATTTTTTAAAGTTTTTTTTCAGCAGACGACCTTTTGAAATAATTTTTCACATTTTACACAGCAAACAGGATTTGACATTTGACATGTCAAATCCTGTTTTGGCGACAATTTGCATGAAAAGGCAAATCCTGTTTTCTGGGAAAATAAGAAAAAAATTAACGCCAATTTGTCGTCTGCTGAATTAGCCCAGAGAGTGGTAAAGGTTAAAGAAAGAGTATTACAATCGGGGAATTTGTTTGATTAGAGAATTTCAGAGTTGTCCTCACTCCCTCCCTCACCTCCAACCCACGCCCATCAAGACTCTCAAACATGTAAAACGTGCAATATGCCGCATGCGAACACTCGGACATGGCAATATTATTATCTCATAATTGTATAGTGTTAAAAACTGACATTTTAAAGAATGAGGGATTTTCATTATATTATAGACAGAAAAAGCTAAAACTTTAATGTGTAGCACCCTTGGTATTTTTTTTTCAACAGACAACATTTTGAAATATTTTTTTCACATTTTTCCCCAGCAAACAGGATTTGACATTTGAAATATCTAATCCTGTTTTGGCTACAATTTGCATGAAAAGGCAAATCCTGTTTTCTGGGAAAAAATATTGCCAATTTGTCATCTGCTGAATTAGCTCAGAGAGTGGTAAAGGTTAAAGAAAGAGACTATTACAAAGAAATAACAAAGATTTAATATATTACCGGCACTCTAGCCAGCCCTATTAGACTTGGCTAGAGTCCCGGTACCGGCACTCTAGACCTATTGGCTAGAATGCCGGCACCGGCACTCTAGCCTCTGAGTCTAGGGTGCCGGTACCGGCACTCTAAACACTGCCATATAATTTTGACCCCCTTTAAACCCCACTTTTATATAGTAAAACTGGGGTTTGCAGGGGTAAACATTATTTTTTCTTATTTCTGCTCAAAAACATAGATTGTGGGTACTCGTTAGAACCGCCTCGCCGATAGATAGATAGATAGATAGATAGATAGATAGATAGATAGATAGATAGATAGATAGATAGATAGATAGATCGGAATTTTCCATTCCTTTTTATAATTATACATGTAGATGTAGAGTTATGGCTATGAAGCCCATGAAGATCTCGGTAAATGAATGGAATTTTTATTTTCTCGTCTTGTTTGCCAGCACACATACACACACACACACACAAGCACGCACGCACACGCTCTCTCTCCCTCTCTCTCTCTCTCTCTCTCTCTCTCTCTCTCTCTCTCTCTCTCTCTCTCTCTCTCTCTCTCTTCCAACACCCTCTTTCGAGTTTTATATGGAATTTGGGTTTGGTGCACCGATGCAAGAACAAAAAAAGTGAAAGGCTAAAAGTGTGTTAGGACATAGACTTAAAGTATTTTTGTACGTCCTTAGTTTTCGGACGTCACTGTTGCGCGCAGCCTGATTCGATTCTGCATACATTGCGCCTGGTTATTGTCTAGATCCCAGAGCATACTGCACAGAGATTAGTATTGTCCGATCTGGGTCGCCCCACAGTATACGCAGGTTGTTGTCATCACGAAAACATGCCTATATAATTTTGACCTCCATAAACCCCACTTCTATATAGTAAAACTGGGGTTTACAGAGGTATACATTTTTCTCATTTCTGCTCAAAAATAAATTGTGGGTACTTGTTAGAACTGCCTCCCCGAGGCGGTTCTAACGAGTACCCACAATCTATGTTTTGAGCAGAAATATGAAAAATATCGGAGTTTTTCTTATCTGAAAAGTTTCAGTTTTTGGAGGTTAAATTTTCTATATATTTGAATATGCCTGTTTTTGTAATTGTTTATTGAAATGAGAACAGCGCAGAGTCAAGCTTGCTGGGTACGAATGTAGCGTTTCCGGCCCATACAGTAAGGCGTTTTGATCTGGGTTATGCTTTATTGTAACTAATTGCATGCACAAATTTAAGTATTTAAGTACCCAACCAGGAGCATAATCAATAGGAAGCCCGGCATCGTCGTTCCGTCCTTTAATCACTGCATCTGTGTCTATGCAACATAAAAAAGTTTGCTATTGTGAAAAAGGTTACGTTTTTTAAGAGAACACAGTGAAAATGGTATCATTTTAAAATACTTTGAGCACACTCTTTAGGGTATGTTTCGCAATGCTTTGTTCAAGCATCGCTACGAAGCTGACCAGCAAGCGCCCCCGGGGTTTTCCGGTCTCACCTCAACCTTTGATCTCCTTTGATAGATTATTCAATATACGCAGGGCCACAGCATTTCCTACAAGATTGCATGTGCGCCCGGCGAAGACTCGGATCTGCCTGCACATCAGCACAGTCTGATCAGGCTTCGTAGGACACTGTTGATAGCCAATGATCCAAAGTGTCTTAAGGCGGACAACGAAGACTGATCAGCCTGTACCGAGTCTTCGCTGGGCACAAAGAATAGGTTGCCTTAACCCATTTATGCCTGAATATTTTCAATAAATTCTCCCATCATGAACTTTGGAAGGGTTCATTGTATAGTCAAAGGGGTGTTATATAGAAATCGTCATAGTTGCTTTTATTATTGAAACTTTCTAATGTTATTGCAAACTGTGTAGACCCTGATCAGACGCCACATTCTGCAGCGTCTGATCTGGTTCAGTTTGCCAATGCCCCTTTGATGGGACGCTAGGCATAAATGGGTTAAGACGTCATTGTTCGTTTGTCGTAGATCCCACCAGTAGATTGGTGCACCGATGTCGATGACTAGTAAAGTTAGGCTGATCACAATAATCCACGAATATCCTATTTACAATACATAAAGGCATGCTAGACGTGTGATGCCACATTGAAAATAAAATAGACAAAATTTCCAAAGAATCTTTTAATTCAGTAATTTTCTGTGTAGCTGCAATCTTTCAGCATGCAGCCGGTAACAGTACCTACTAATCAGAGCCTCCAGCTGCAGCAAGACATCATTGTCCACACACGCAGGTACAAGATTCTTCAGGTGATGACTGTCAACCAGAACTGCGACAAGCTCACACCCTGACCAGGAAGATCACACCCGGCAACCGCGTTCTCGTATCACAAAGTCCCTAATTTCAGTCAGTTGTACTTCCTTTATATCTTCTAGTGCAAATCACGAAAACATGCCTATATAATTTTGACCCCCATAAACCCCACTTTTATATAGTAAAACTTGGGTTTACAGGGGTATACATTATTTTTCTTATTTCTGCTCAAAACATAGATCGTGATACTCGGCGGTTCTAACGAGTACACACAATCTATGTTTTGAGCAGAAATGTGAAAAATAGCAGAATTTTATCTGAAAATTTTCATTTTTTGGTTTTAAAATTTTTCAGTATACTTGTATAGGCGTGGTTTCGTAATGAGGGTATACCATAGAAGCATATGAGTAAGCTCCTCAGGTCCCAGTCTACATAATGGGCAAGTATCTTCCACAACCGAGATTTCGTTGATTGTTTCTACCCCATCATCATTCTCACCATAGTGATACTCCTCTTGATGTCATGCAGATTACTTGTAGCAGATTCCCAGACCATATGTGTATTCCCAACAACCAGTGATGTTAGGTCACAGTTACCCAGGGTAGACTTCGTTTGAGCCTCACTGATCAGTGAGTGAGTCCAAAAGGTGTTAATTGCCTGGCGCGCCAACTTTTTCCATGACAGTTTTCTGTAGTTCTGCAGCTCGGTAGGGCTTGGGAGGTTATACATTTCAAGGATCTTATCAGACTTGCAGAAAAATCACTTCTGACTTTGGAGTACTAGCTGACGATCCATCAGACCTTTTATTCTACCATTTATTGATGAAACAATCGAGTGGAGAAGACTTAGTTTTTTTTTTTTTTTTTTTTTTTTTTTTTGTGTGTGTGTGTGTGTGTGTGTGTGTGTGTGTGTGTGTGTGTGTGTGAAGTTCTGCTTGTATTGGAAGAGCTCCAAACAGCAGCTGTACAATGGACAAAGCTGTTCGCTTTAGTAAGGAATGTTACTTTCTGAGGGTTGACATACGAAATCGTTAAAGTTGGACGAGCTGGGTTTCTGTTAAGGCCAATACCTCCGGGCTATATAGCAGTCTAGGAATCACATACACTTGGTAGATCTTATAGGATATCTGTGGATTTAACCCATTAGTACCATGAACGCCGATCAGTACCATCAGAGCAACGTCATGTAATCGTAACATTCGAAGGCATCCGAGGAAGCATGCAATATCTTGGTAAGCGTGCCGATATCACTACGAAAACATAGACTGTGGGTATTCATTAGAACCGCATTGGCGAGGCGGTTCTAACGAATACCCACAATCCATGTTTTCGAGCAAAAAATAAGAAAAATAATGTATACTCCTGTAAACCCCAGTTTTACTATATAAAAGTGGGGTTTAAGGGGGTCAAAATTATATAGGCATGTTTTCGTGATGTCGAATGATATTTACACGATTGCTCCTCGGATTTTATCACATATTTAATCATTCAATAGCTATATAGCTATACAATAAATAAAACTGAAGCATACTTACACATGTAAAGTAGTATTAGGTTAATTTGGACGCATCAAGGGTGTTACATAAGTAAATTATTTTACATGTCATTTCAAACCAAAATGTTACAACTTCACGCAAAGTTGCGCAGACCCTACATGAACATCACAACTCAGATACCACAATTTAAAACAATGTGCTACATTTCTACAGTAATATACGCTAAAAATGGCAACTCATTAAGACAATGTGCCCAGTGTATCATCAATCAAACAACAGCCTTGGGTTATATAGTGCTCGTGAATATATTATTAAGATCATAGATTAGAAACATTTTTCTCAGAATTTATTTACGTGACCGTGTGGCGGCGGTAAAAAGTCCATCCCTATTTCATCATGGTGCGGTACTTTGTGTCTATATGAGCCTAATCATTAAGAAAACACGCCTATTCAAATATATAGAAAATTTCACCTTAAAAAAAAACAACTGCAAATTTTCAGATAAAAAACTCTGATATTTTTCATATTTCTTCTCAAAACATAGATTGTGGGTACTCGTTAGAACCGCCTCGCCGAGGCGGTTCTAACGAGTACCACAATATATGTTTTGAGCAGAAGTAAGAAAAAAAATAATGTATACCCCTGTAAACCCCAGTTTTACTATATAAAAGTGGGGTTTAATGGGGTAAAAATTATATAGGCATGTTTTCGTGATGTTTAAATAATGTGAAGATAGAAAAGCACTGAAGCCGGAGCCAGGAGACTTGAGCAGTATTTCAAATTACATTACTGGTCATGAATAAACTGAGCTCTTGCTGCGCCGAGCAAAATTTGTAGCAGATGACAGAAGCAAAAAGTCGTAGAAAATACGTCGACGTTTTATGTGAATTGTCTGCCGGGCAGACAACAATTCACATGAACTGTCAACTTACTTTAGAATCATTTTGATAATTATATATACAAAAATAGTATCGTCTGCTACAGCTGTGATTGGCGCTTTGAGGGTTAATGAATAGTGTTGTAAACTTCTGTACAGACTATGAAACCGGTGTAACGAAGTGAAGAAACCCCCATAGAATAACGACCCCCAGTCATTATTCTTTAAAAAATAGTGACCCCGGTCATAATTATATGACAACGCGGTCACAATGTTATGATCCCTCACGCGAAGTAAAACGACCCTTCACGAAGACTTTTGACTCCCTTAGAATAACAATCCCCGATCATTATTTTTCAAGAAAAGTGACCCCTGGTCATATCATGACATATATTATGACCACACTACGTGAGGTTAAATGACGATTCGCGAAAATAACGACTTCCGCTCCAGCTCCCCCATCGCCCCCCCCCCTCACCCCCCCTCCTCCCCCCCCCCCCCCCCCCCCCCCACACACACACACACACACATACGAGAAGTAAGTGGTTCTTAGTTCATTAATTTCAGCCTGAAATATTCAACAAATTAACTTTTAGAAAAGATAAAAAACGGCTCGGCTGTTTGTTTTTTTTTTTTTTCATGAACAGATAACCCTGATGGCATCGATCCCTCGTAATTCCAGGTCGCACCATTATGGCTATACAATTGTTATAAGACTTATTCGTTCTTTTATTTTGTTATTTTGGGCATATCTATAGAAACTCCTTCGAATAAGATCAATCAAGCAAAACTTGAACTCTGGAAATCTGGACGAAGCGTTTGAGTAATTCTGTAGGTAAGACATACGTAGATTGATTTGTTTTCTACTGTTGTTTTGTACTATAGAAAACATTGTTCATTTTGTCAAGGTTTCTGGAATGTCTTGCAAGACTACGCTTACTGTGAAGTTTTATCCATATGCAGAGAAAAGGCTACTCTAATTTTGAAGACTTATCTATGTGCAGTGAAAAAATTGGGTGAAAAAAAAAAAAACAAAAAAAAACAAAAAAAAAAAAAAAAAAAAAAAAACGATGCAAGAATGTCTGGTGACTGAAACACGTGGTGTAAACAAATAGATTCTGATGTCAAGCTTGCAATACGTTAACCTATTCACTTTCGTTTTACTTGACTCTGCACACAGATTATGTAAAGTTGATCTATTCCTTCTGCAGTGGCTCCGTTTAATAATCTTGAATACGAGTTAGCTATGTCTTTCCCACGAGTTAGCTATGTCGTTCCCATGACTGAGTATCATGTTCCCACAACATAGCTAAGTCGTTCCCAAGAGTTAATATAACCAATCAAATTTCGTGTGATTTTTTTTTTTTTTTTTTTTTTTTTTTGGAGTTTGGGGGAGGGAGCAAAACAACAATTCTTAACTTAACACCATTGATCAGTCAAAATAAACACGTCATTTATCTCACTTTTGAGGTGGGGACATAGATCTTGCGAGCGATACATTGTCTTGTTATGGCTAACATTTGTTTTCGGTTATTTTAAAATCTACTAGCAATGGACAAAGTTACAGTTCAGATACGAGATTCTGTTTGCCAGACAGCATTGTCTTTCGATGATCTCTATGATCTTGACATTTGAGTTCGGTACCAAGGTTTTGAGCGCGACACATCGTCTTGACATTTGTGCCAAGTTATTTTAAAATCCATCAACAAATAAAAGAGATGTAACAGAAAGGGATCACTTTTATAATAATGACCGGGGTGGTGGTGGTGGTGGTGGTGGTGGTGGTGTGTGTGTGTTGGGGGTGGAGTCGTTATTCTATGGGAGACACTTTACTTCGTTGTTACACCAACGAAGTAAAGTGACCCCTATAGAATAGAATAACGACCCCGGGTAATTATTCTTTAAAGAATAGTGACCTCCGGTCATAATTTTATGACCCCTCGGTCATAATATCATCGAGGGTCATTATTTTAACGGGAATCAGTATCTTACAGAAAAAGGGTCACTTTTTCTTTAGAATATGACCGGGGGATTAACTTTGCTTCGTTACACCGGGGCCGAAATTTTCGGTGGGCTGATCCTTCCATCAATGGCTTTGGACATTTTGACATTTTAAGGTCCCTACCGTATTTGAAAAAGGTAAGGGTTTTAGTCCTTTCCTGATCTCTCATTCTTCCTCGTTTCTTCTTCTTCTCTCTCTCTCTTTTTTTTTTTTTACTCGGCAGGCTAAGTCCTCCAAGCGGTTAACCAGTAAGTTTGTTTTTTACTGGGCATACTTTGTCCTCTTAGCGATTGTTTTTAATAGTGTCTCGTGTTATGGTAGGTACAGTTTGTGAAAAATTCGCTCGACGTGCCTAAAAACATGCACCGATATGTAACCAGGCGCTTATATAGGAAGCTAAATTTAGAACACATATGACAGTACGGAGGACCTCGTTTGCTGCCTTAGTTTAATCTATATACTTTTATCATATGACGTTGCTGTAACACGGGTGGTAAACCTAGGAACTACCACGAAATTGTGTTAGCGTAATTTCGTTCCCACTCCACATCCGGGACATAGCGGGGTAGTGCCAACGTCATAAAATAGACAAACAAATGTTGTGTCATTTTTATTTTTATTTATTTTACCACGACGAACGAATTATGGGAAAATCGGGCAATGTGGTTCCATGTAAATATGTCTCAGCTTCCTCTGTGGACCCAAATTTTATCGGAAAAGTCATTTGCTTTCTTCAAGTCTTTCTACCCGCACTGAGCATCGGACCACTTGTCCCCCGAGTATTTTGTCAGTGCGAAGAATTTAGCCTGTCTCCGTCGATTTGAGCTGACATTTGAAGGCATTCGTCGATGAAAATGATAAAAAAGCCCTTCCTAAACGTTCCTACATCGAAAAAAAAATCAAGTGTTAAGTCGTAAAAGAGTTGGGCCCCCGTTTTTTCAGGCGTGGTAGTTCCAAGATCACCGAGGTAGTTACCATGCTATCGGGGTAGTTCCAACGATTTAGCAGTAGTCCCACAACGTAATATTCTTTTTCAGATACGCCAATACTCTGGGACAGACATTTCTTCAATTTTAATTGATAAGCGTTTAATACGGGGAAGTATTCCAAGTATGGCTTCAATTTAAATATAGCACATAATTGTTATCTGATATAACACGCTTTTACATAATCAATGCCAGGTAAGTTCGACAAAGTAATGTTGTACGCTGTGAATTGAGTGATCTTTAGCATTATGGTTTTGAAAAAGGCGGACAAGATTTGTCCTAAAATACCTTAAAAACTAGAGCAGTAAATTCAAGGAAAAACAATCAAAGATTGTAGCCCATCAATGCCGCCAAGAGGAAAAGACAAAAAGACAAAACAACCACCACAACTAATCGCAAAAAAATACAAGCTCTTGCTGCTCAACAACACAAACCACTAGGGTTTTACTGTGCGAAAGATCTTCCGCTTTTGTTTGATTTTACATTGCTCTAAACAACAGCAGGCTGCAAAGGTAAATGGAAAGCAATGTGACTAATACAAAGCACGAAAGAGTGCCAGTATGCCAGAAAAATGTAACACCAGAGCAATTATAATATTAAATGAGTAGTCAGAACAATATCAAAGTAAATATTGAAAAGAGCAAGGATCAGGAACTGATACAATCAGATTCCAAGCCCTGCCAATAATATCACAAGGAAAAGAAGTCACAGCACGAAGTGACGCCGGCAAACAAATAAGATATGACAAACGGTGTCAGCAGCTCTTTTTCAAACAGGTGGTGACTCAGAATTTGAGTGTAACTGAATACTAATGACATACATAATAGTAAAATGAATAAGTAGTTGTAATTTTAGTTATTTCCCATTTTGGTTTCGAGACCAGGACTTTGATTCTAATTGTATCAATTCATGGGAATTGCTTACTTTAGAAAACCTCCATGCGGACCAAATAAATACATGTTTTGAACCACAATGAAAGTGATAGTGAGGGTTGGGATCCCGTAAAGTATACTTAAACCCACCAGTGATGTATTACTGACCGTTCCAAATCGGTGCTTTTGATGTGGTTCCTAGCTGTTCCGTGGTTGTTTCGTCGATTTTACTTATATTCAGTTTACTATTATGTATGTCATTAGTATTCAGATACGCTCAAATTCTGAGTCACCACCTGTTTGAAAAAGAGCTGCTGACACCGTTTGTCATATCTTATTTGTTTGCCGGCGTCACTTCGTGCTGTGACTTCTTTTCCTTGTGATATTATTGGCAGGGTTTGGAATCTGATTGTATCAGTTCCTGATCTTTGCTCTTTTCATTTTTTACTTTGAAATTGTTCTGGCTACTCGTTTAATATTATAATTGCTCTGGTGTTACATTTTTTCAGGCATACTGGCACTCTTTCGTGCTTTGTATTAGTCACATTGCTTTCCATTTACCTTTGCAGCCTGCTGCTGTTTAGAGCAATGTAAGATCAAACAAAAGGGGAAGATCTTTCGCACAGTAAAACCCCAGTGGTTTGTGTTGTTGAGCAGAAAGAGCTGGTATTTTTTGTGATTAGTTGTGGTAGTTTTTTTTTTCTTGTTTTTTTTCCTCTTGGCGGCTTTTTTTTTTTTTTTTTTTTTTTTTTCCTTGTTTTTTTCCTTTTGGCGGCATTGATGGGCTGCAATCTTTGATTGTTTTTCCCTGAATTTACTGCTATAGTTTTTAAGGTGGTAGGACAAATCTTGTCCGCCTTTTTCAAAACTACAATGCTAAAGATCACTAAATTCACAGCGTACAACATTACTTTGTCGGACTTACCTGGCATTGATTATGTAAATGCGTGTTGTATCAGATAACAATTATGTCCTATATTTAAATTGAAGCCATACTTGGAATACTTCCCCGTATTAAACGCATATCAATTGAAATGGAATAAATGTCTGTCCCAGAGTATTGATGTATATGGAAAAGAATATTACGTCGTGGGATCTACTCCTAAATCGTTGGAACTACCCCGATAGCATGGTAACTACCTCGGTGATCTTGGAACAACCACGCATGAAAAACGGGGCCTGACCCTTTTACGAGTGAACACTTGATTTTGTTTTCGATTTAGGAACGTTTAGGAAGGGCCTTTTTATCATTTTCATCGAAGAATGCTTTCAAATGTCAGCTCAAATCAATGGAGACAGGCTAAATTCTTCGCACTGACAAAATACTCGGGGGACAAGTGGTCCGATGCTCAGTGCGGGTAGAAAGATTTGAAGAAAGCAAATGGCTTTTCCGATAAAATTTGGGTCCATAGAGGAAGCTGAGACATATTTACATGGAACCACATTGCCCGATTTCCCCATCATTCGTTCGTCGTGGTAAAATAAAATAAAAATAAAAATGACACCAACATTTGTTTGTTTATTTTATGACGTTGGCACTACACCGCTATGTCCCGGATGTGGCGTGGGAACGAAATTACGTTAACACAATTTCGTGGTAGTTCCTAGGTTTACCACCCGTGTGTTATTCAGTGGATAACGTCATGATATAAAAATCGTATGACCACACGTTATATAACACTTTGGCGGGAACAAGTAACGTCATGGCGACGTCCATGTCAACCATGCATTTTCTGTTGAACAATTGTCAACTTGAAAGGCGATAAAATCCAATTTAAAAGGGTTATATGTGTAATAGGAAAGGAGAAAAAATCCAAAGCACATTTTCCCCGACCGGGGATCGAACTCGGTCCGCCGGATTCAAAGTCCAGCACTCTACCACGTCGCCATAAAAGCCGGCTTCTACCGCAAGGCAGTAGAAGTGTATCATATACCTAACTGCTACATCCCTCCTTCCTATAACGAGACATTTGTATGCATTCATGCCAATACAAATGTCGCGCAAGCTTCGAGTGACAACCCAGCACTTGCTTCGCCCATCAGGCTCCAAGGCTGCCACCCCCACACTGGCCACCAAATGTAATAGGAAAGGAGAAAAAATCCAAAGCACATTTTCCCCGACCGGGGATCGAACCCGGTCCGCCGGATTCAAAGTCCAGCACTCTACCACGTCGCCATAAAAGCCGGCTTCTACCGCAAGGCAGTAGAAGTGTATCATATACCTAACTGCTACATATGATAAACAGGATCTTACACTCGTGGTCATTTAATATGAGATTTATGAAACTCGCCTCAGGCTCGTTTCATAAATTTCATATGAAATGACCACGAGTGTAAGATCCTCTATATACACAACGAGTCTCGGTCCAATAATGTGACAACCCAGCGGGCATACAGCGTCGAGACGTTATGACGCTGCATCGACGTTGATGTGACGTTGTATAAATGTCATATGCCCGCTGGGTAGGCCCCCCAAAATCTATATAGAGGCATAGATCTAATCTGTAACTACGCAACCTTGATAGAATGTCATAATGCTCAACGTCAGTGCACGCGTCGATGCAACGTCGTAATGCTGCCTGTGTACGCTTTGTATGACATGACAAACTGGTTTACCGTAGATTTTTTTAATCATATGACGGCTCATATGACTATGATGACAGAGTTAATTATATCCCTGGAAAAATATCAAGGTTGCTTTCCGCCTTCAAATTAAATTTCAATTAGGCTGGGAACCAATAGTTGTGGGATTTTGGTTTTTAAATCTTAAAATAGATTTGGTTTTCCGATGAAATCCATGCAGTCTTGTCTCACACAAGTTTTCACAACTGGGTGATGATTTTTGTCTGTGCCGCAGTAATTATTGTCGCTTTTTCGGCCACATCTTCAACGTTTATATGTGGCGACCAGTACTATTTTGACCCTGTCGTGCAAAATTGTGCTCCATGCACAGACATCTGTAAAAATGCAGGGTTACAAGGGACAGTGAGTGAATGTCGATTGATGTGTCCGGAATATGAAGAACAAGGTACGGTATTTTCTCCAATGTTTATAAAGTATCATGTATTAGATCATAGCTCCAGACAACACGCTTTCTTCGACCGGGAAGTCCTGATATATTTTTAGCTCAGCTATGCCCAGGGTGAGCTATTGTGATCACTTTTCGTCCGTCCGTGAGTCCGTCCGTCCGTTAACATTTTCAAACGACTTCTCCTTTGAAGCCGCTGAGCCATTTTTGCTCAAATTTCATATGGAGCCTCCTTAGGTTGGGGGAACGAAAAATTGCTAAAATAGTTGCGGTCCGTTGACCAAGATGGCCGCCATGCCTATATACGGTAAAAACCTTGAAAAATCTTCTCCAAAACCGAGGATATCTTGGGGCTGAATCTTTGCACAAATCATCGGGGACGAGAGGTCTATCAAAGTTGCTAAAGTAATTGTTGTACATTGATGTTTGTCCTTTTTACGGAGAGGTCAAGTTTGCTTCCCTATGCATTTGTATGGGCACCATACATTTGCCATATATGTCCAAAAAGTACTACTCTTTTCCCAGCAATGTATTTTCGTTACCCTTTAAAATCTACTCCAGAACAGAGGATGCCTTGGGGCTGAATCCTTACACAAATCATCGGAGACAGGAGGTCTACCAGTTGCTAAAATGATGGTCGTATATTGACATTTGACCTTTTTACGGCGAGCTCAAATTTGCTTCCGTATGCATTTGTATGTGCCCTATACATTTGTATGGAAAAAATGGTGATAATTTCAAATGAATTCTCCTCTGAAGACTCTGGGCCAATGTTGCTCAAATTTCATGTGGAGCCTCCTTGGGACAGGGGAACAAAAGATTGCTAAAATGGTCATGGTCCATTGACCAAGTTGGCTGCCATGCCCATATATGGTAAAAACCTTTAAAAATGTTCTTCTCCAGAACCAAATAAGCCCTAGGGCCTAATTTTCGCACAAATCTTCGGGGGCAGGAGATCTACTAAAATTGCTAAAATGATGGCCCTATGTTGACGTTTGACCTTTTTACGTCAAGGTCAAATTTGCTTCCCCATGCATTTGTATGGGAAAAATGTTGAGAATTCATATTTTGGACATCTTCTCTATAGTCCAGTTGAATCCAGTTCAATCGAAACTTGATGATGAACATAAGGGTGCGTAGAAGACACAAATTAGCTAAATGAGCTGATTGAAAATCCAAGATGGCCGTTACAGCTGCCATCTTGAAAATCAGTTTTTGACATCTCTTCCCAAACCTTTGGTCACCTTGAGCCGAAACGTTGGCGTTGTCATGCTATCTGGGTGTATATATACAGTCGACTCTCATTATCTCGAACTCCAAGGGACTCTATAAAACACTTCGAGATATCCGTACTTCGACATATCCGAGTTGCGGAACCTAGGAAAACAATTGATCGAACAACCACCTTTAACAGAATGAATATGTAAATTTGACTCCTAAGTTAGAGATATATTGAAAATATTGTGGAAAAGAGGAGAAATTGCTCCTAAGGGGCAATTTCCCCTCTTTTCCACAATATTTTGTTGCCTGTTGGTAGATCTCTGTGTTAAAACAGGGACCAGATTTTCTCTTCGAGATAAGCGGTTATTCGAGATAAGCGAGTTCGAGATAACGAGAGTCAACTGTATATATATATATATATATATATATATATATATATATATATATATATATATATATATATATATATCGAGGGTTGAGTGCAAGACTGGCGTAAGTCAGATGGTTGTTTTTCCCCAAACCTAATCTCCTCACCATGAAGGCGTTATGAAGATTCCAACATTTCTTTCTGTAAACAATGAAAATTTAGGAGCCATTGCTCTTATGAGCAATGACACCTAAATTTGCATTGTTTACAAAGGGGTCCAAGTTGCCCCTAAACAAGGGTTTCAAAAATATGTTTGAGTTACCATAGTCTTGCGCTCAACTCTCGATATATATATATATATATAATATATATATATATATATATATATATATATATATATATATATATATATATATATAGCACCCTACCCTACCCCTACCTCTACCCCTTCCCTTTTCCCCTGCCCTGCCCTTTATATCCTGGCACATCCTAGCTTGGTAGGGTAGGGTGGGGTAGCAGAAGGGCGGGTAGGGTAGTGTAGAAGTGGACATAGTATGCAGAGAAGGGCAAAAAATGTAAGAAAAAAAGTCCAGGGAGTGCCACAATCACAAGAGTCAACTCAAAATAGAACTACGGTATATTCAGTATCAAATCAACCTCTTCTCCTCACTTGCCTCACTATTTAAGAAAAAAAAAATACGGTAGAGCGACTGTTTCCTAGGAAACTCTAGTTTATAGGAAGTCAAGTTAATGTTTATGCATACTTCTAACAGGAAGTCAAGTAGCTTTAAAGGTTAATGTTTTATTAGCTCACCTGAGCATTTAGGCTCATAGCTACGCCAATAGTATAGGAGAGCTCCGTCATCCGTCCGTTCGTCATCCACACTCTACAAATGTCTTCGCCTCAGAAACCACTGGGCCAATCAAAGCCAAATTTCATATGGAGCCTCCATGGGCTAGGGGAGCGAAAGTTTGTTCGCAATATCTGGGTCACATGACCAAGATGGCCGCCACACCCATATATGTTAATCACCCTATAAAAATCTTCTCCGGAACCAAAGGGCCAATGGCACTGGGGCTTGGTATGCAGCATTGGAGACATGGGCCCAACAATGCAAAGGTTGACCTTGACCTTTTTTACGGAAAGGTCATTTTTTTTTTACACAGAATTCTATAGGCAAAACTTTAAAAATCTTCTTGTCTAAAACTATAGAAAACCCAGGCCTTTGATATTTGGTATGTAGCTTCATCTTGTGGACCTTTATCAAGATTGTTTAAATAATAGCCATAGGCTAAAAATTGATCCCGCCCCAGGGGTCACTTGTTTAACATAGACTAATATAGGGAAACACACTCTACAAACCTCTCCTCAGAAACCACTGAGCCAATCAAAGCCATAGTTATTATGGAGCCTCCATGAGCAGGGGCAACGAAAGTTTGTTCGCTACGTCTGGGTCACATGACTGATGACCGCTACACCCATATATGGTAAAAACCCTTTAAAATCTTCTCCAGAACTGAAAGGCCAATGGCCATGGGGCTTGGTATACAGCAATGGGGACATGAGCCCATAAATATTTGAAAAATGATAACATTAGGTTGACCTTCACCTTTTTAACGGAAAGGTCAAATTTTTTACATACCGGTAGACTCCGTATAGACAAAACTTTAAAAAATCTTCTTTACTGAAATTAGAAGGTCCTGGCCTTTGATATTTGGTATGTAGCTTCATCTTGTGGATCTACATCAAGATTATTCAAATTATAGCCCTGGGATCAAAACTGGGCCCGCTCCAGGGATCACTTGTTTTACATAGACTTATATTGGGAAAAACACACTCTTCAAAAGTCTTCTCCTCAGAAACCACTGGGCCAATCAAAGCCAAATTCTATGTGGAGCCTCCATGGGGCCGGGGCAACGAAAGTTTGTTCGCCACATCTGGGTCACAAGACTGTGATGGTCCCCATGCCCATATATGGTAAAAACCCTTTAAAACCTTCTTCTCCAGAACCAAAGGGCAAATGTACATGGGGCTTAATATACAATATTGGGGGCATTGGCCCATTAATTCTGAAAAAAAAAATGAAGACATCAGGTTGACTTTGACCATTTCTACGGAAAAGTCATTTTTTTTTTACACTCATGTAGGCAAAACTTGAAAAATCTACTTGTCTAAAATAGAAGCCACAGGCTTTGATATTTCATATGAAGTTTCATCTTGTGGACCTTTATCAAGATTGTTCAAATTATAGCCCTGTGGTCAAAAAGGTCCAGCCCATGGGGTCAGTTGTTTTACATAGACTCATATAGGGAAAAGCCAACTGTAGTGACTCTTCAAACGTCTTCTCCTCAGAAACCACAGGGCCAATCAAAGTCAAATTCCATGTGGAGCCTCCATGGGCCGGGGGAACAAAAGTTTGTTCGCCACATCTGGGTCATATAACCGTGATGGCCGCCACATCTATAATAGTAAAAACCCTTTAAAATCTTCTTCTACGGAACCCCAAATGGCCAATGTCCCTTGGGCTTAGTATGCCGCATTGGGAACATGGGCCCATAAATGTTTGAAAAGAAATATGACATCAAGTAGACCTTGACCTTTTATACGGAAAGGTTATTTTTTTACATAAACTCCTATAGGCAAAACTTTAAAAATCTTCTTGTCTAAAACTAGAAGGCTTTGATATGTAGCTTCATGTTGTGGACCTTTATCAAGATTGTTCAAATTATTGCCCTGGGGTCAAAAAAGGCCCCGCCGAACGGGGCCACTTGTTGTACATACACTCGTATAGGGAAAAGCCCTCCGTAGTGACTCTTCAGACGTCTTCTCCTCAGAAACCACTGGCCCAATCAAAGCCAAATTTCATGTGGAGCCTCCATGAGCTAGGGGAACAAAAGTTTGTTCGCCACATCTGGGTTACATGGACAAGATGGCCGCCACGCCCATATATCTGGTAAAAACCCTTTAGAATCTTCTCCGGAACCAAAGGTCTTGTGACCCTGGGGCTTGATATGCAGCATTGAGCACATGAGCCCAATAATGTTTGAGAAATGATGAGGTTAATTTATTTAATAGACTCGTATAGACAAAACTTAAAAAAAATCTTCTTGTCTGAATCTAGAAGGCCCAGGCCTTTGATATTTTGAATGTAGTTTCATCTTGTAGACCTTTATCAATATTGTTCAAATTATAGCCGTGGGAAAAATGACCCCGCCTAAAGGGGTCACTTGTTTTACATAGACCCATATAGGGAAAACTCCACCATAGTGACTCTTCACACATCCTCTCAGAAATCACTGGGCTAATCAAAGCTAAATTTTATATGGAGCCTCCATGGGCCGCGGAAACGAACGTTTGTTCACCGCATCTGGGTCACATGAATAAGATGGCCACCATGCCCATATATGGTAAAAACACTATAAATCTTCTTCTTCAAAACCAAAGAGCAAATGGCCCTGGGGCTTGATATGCAGTATTGGGGACATGGGTCAAATAAAGTTTGAAAAACAGTTAACCTAGGGTTGGCCTTGACCTGTTCACGGAAAGGTCAATTTGTTTTTAACATAGTCACCTACTGGCAAAACTTTAAAAAATCTTCTTGTTTGAAACTAGACTGCCTAGGCCTTTGATATTTGATATGCATCTCCTCTATCTTGTAGACCTTTATTTAAATTGTTAAAATTATAGCCCTGGGATAAAACAAAAATGGCCCCGCCCAGGAATCACTTGTTTTACATAAACTCATATAGGGAAAAACTTTTAAAAATCTTCTTGTCTGAAAATACATGTAGAAGGCCCAGGCCTTTGATATTTGGCATGTAACAATCTAATAGACTTCTACCAAGATTCTTCAAATTATAGCTCTGGGGTCAATATGGCTCCATCCCGGGTCTCACTTGTTTTACTTAGACTCATATAGGTAAAATCTTTTAAGGTTTCTTATCTGAAAGTGAAAGGCACAGGCCTTTTATTTTGTGTATGTAATTTCATCTTATAGACCTCTATCATGAATATTCTAATTATGGCCCTGGGATAAAAATAACCCCAGTACGGGGTCCAGTTTTTCACATACATGTAAGGGAAAAAAAACTTTAGAAATAATCTTGTCTTAAACCAGAAGACCCAGGCCTTTGATGTTTAATATGTAGTTTCATCTTATGGATCTCTATCAAGATTGTGAAATTATGGCCCTGGGTAAAAATGGCCCCACTGCAGGGTTCACTTGTTTCTTATTGAAGAGGAAAACTTCAATAATTTTCTTGTCTGAAACTAGATAGCTTTTGATATTTTGTATGTAGCTTCATCTAGTAGGCCCCTACCAAATTAAAGCCCTGGATCAAAGATGGCCACACCCCAGGGGTCACTTGTTTTACAAAGACACATTAGGGAAAAAGTTTAAAAATCTTTGTCTGAACTATAAAACTCAAACCATTGATAATCGGTTTGTAGCTTCATCTAGTAGACCTCTACCAAGATTGTTTAAATTATAGTCATGGGATTAAAAATGGTCCTGCCCCAGGGGTCATTTGTTTTACATACTCATATAGGGCAACACTTTAAAACTGTTCTTTTCTTAAACTAGAAGGCTCAGGCCTTTGATGTTTGGTATGTAGCTTTATCTAGTAAACCTCTACCAACATTGTTCAAATCATAGCCTTGGGGTGAAAAATGGCCCCACCTAAGGGTTGACTAGTTTTACTCATGTGGGAAGTACTTAACCCTTCTCATACTGAATTAATTAAGATGCCACGCCCACTTCTAATTTCTAGCCAATCAGATTACTTGTTCTGGGTTTTTGATAGAAATTCACATATCTAATTACAAACAGTGTAGATCCAGATCAGTTGGCTTCTTCAGAAGCCAACTGATCTGGATCTACACTGTTTGCTAAGACAGGGCATGTCGTGTTCAGCAAGAGAAGGGTTTAAAGTCTTCTTGTATGAAACTAGAAGACGCAGGCCTTTGATATTTGGTATGAAGCTTAAACAAACCCATATTTTATGTGAAGTGTCTGTTTCGCCAAGTTAATTAAAGTTTAATTCAATACCAAGTTACAATAGGATACAGTATGGCAAGCCGTTTTACTATTTATTCTATAAATCAGATATCTGATTTAATATATATCAGATGTCTTATATAATATATAAGATATGTGATATATTATATCAGATATCATTTAGTATATCAGATATCTTATTTAGTATATCAGATATCTGTGTTAATATATAAGATATCTTATTTAACAAATAAGATATCTTATATGGTAAATAAGATATATTATACATGTATGTGGAATTAAATATCTAATATGATATATCAGATATCTTATATAAGATATAAGATATCATATAGGATATAAGATATCTGATATACTTATTCAGATATCTTATATCCTATATTAGATATCTTTTATTGTATATAAGATATCTGATATAATGCATAATAAATAGTAAAACGGCTGGCAAGCCGTTTTACTATTTATTCTATAAATCAGATATCTGATTTAATATATTAGATATCTTATATAATATATAAGATATCTGATATATTATATCAGATATCTTATATAAAATATATATCTTATATGTCAATTAAGATATCTAATATGCTATATAAGATATCTAAATTGACATATAAGATATCTAATATGCTATTTAAGATATCTGATATGCTATATCAGATATCTCATATAGGATATAAGATATCTTATTTACTAAAGAAGATATCTCATTTATTCAATCAAATAAGATATCTCATTTAGTATATCAGATATCTTATTTAGTATAGTAGATATCTATATTAATAAATAAGATATCTTATTTAACGAATAAGATATCTTATATGGTAAATTAGATATCTTATATGTGGAATTAAATAAGATATCTCATATATTATATCAGATATCTTAAATAGAATATAAGATATCTAATATAGGATATCTGAATTAGTATATCAGATATCTTATATCCTATATTAGATATCTTATATCCTATATAAGATATCTGATATAATATATAAGATATCTATTTTGCTTAATAAATAGTAAAACGACTTGCCATAATACAGAGACCAAAGGTTTTGTCAGACTGTGCCTGCAACCATACCCATATGCTTCAGTCTTAAACATTGTTACCATAAACTTGCTCAGAACAAATAGTCTCAGGTGAGCTACATGACTATTAGTCCTCTGGTTTATACTTCTAACAGGAGGTCAAGTGGAGGTCCCAGGATCTGCATCTGGAAGTGGACTGTCACCTGGACTGCAGGCAATGGCCATCATTATCCCCTTAGCGACAGTTCTTATTGCTGTTCCTATTATCATAATAGGCATACTAAAAAGAAAGGAACTGAGACGTCTATGCAAATTTACAGACAACGAAGTTGGCAGGGTTGATGAGATGGAAGCTTTAAATAGAAGTAAGAATTTTGACAGCATTTGGTCTAGAACTAGGAACTTTCCTAGCTTGCGTTTAATGGTAATGAATACATTTTCAAAGGAGGCACCTCCGTTAAAATTGATTTTACTTCTCTTCTAAAAAAGAATTTACTCTGAAAGGACAGAACTGGTCCCCATGGGACGAATTCTTGCGTCTTTTCAGAAGAGAGGTAAATCAGTTCTGTGTATGTCGATTACCGCAACTGTGTCGGTTTTTTTTTTTATTTTTAAATAATTTTGTTCCTCATTTCTACTTTCGGTGCCTTGGGGAGGTGGATGTTTTGTGAAAGCAGTATCTCCAGTCTTACTGAATGCACGTTAAAATCACTGATGAAAATGAATAGTTATGGTGAATGGAAATATCTGGTAGATGTACCGCCATTTGTGACAAGGGAGACAACTTGTGTGACTTCCTTTTTGCTTTCCTGCACATTAATCCCCTTCTGAAAGGGGACTGCTTTAAGAGGACTTTTCTCATATGCTTTCCATTCAGAAGGGAGGCAAAACAAATGTGACAGAGTTGCCGCCCTTGAAAGTGTATCAATTAAGTGATTATATAAAAT
The DNA here is from genome assembly GCA_964016985.1 of Anodontia alba. Lineage (NCBI taxonomy): Eukaryota > Metazoa > Mollusca > Bivalvia > Lucinida > Lucinidae > Anodontia > Anodontia alba. Next base: position 24,359,575 of record OZ024822.1, on the reverse strand, counting down.
ATTTTAAGGTTAATTACCCGTGAAAACAAAGAATATATATAAGAACAAAAATCGAAGTCTCGGTTTTATTTAGATGGTTCATATGACGGTAATATACATATAATTTACCCCTAGCACCTGCTAAAGCAGAGCTCGATTTTCCAAGGTACCAGGGCCATGTTGTTCAAAACTAACAATGTCGGTAGTTAACATATCATTAAGACTTCGATCATTAAATATGGCATATAGGCTATTATTTTAGCAGAAAAAATATGAGTAGCTTTTGCATTTGCAAAAGCTCATTTGCAAAAGCTACTCACATTTTTCAGCAAAAATACCTGTGAATTCGATATTTTACTTACTAGAACAATTAAAATTTTGACCACTAACGAGCTTGTTAAGCCAACGATGCTTTGAACAACTGGGCGCTGAATGGGTTCAATATCCCAAGCAAAATGAATAAAGGGATAGTATATGAAGATGTCCAGGAATAGCCACAATCACAGATCATAGCAGCACGAAAAACATACCTATATAATTTTGATCCCCTTAAACCCCACTTTTATATAGTAAAATTGGGGTTTACAGGGCTATGCACTATTTTTCTTTTCTGCTCAAAAACATAGATTGTGGGTACTCATTAGAACCGCCTCGTTGAGAGGGTTCGAAGAGAGTCCACAATCTATGTTTTGAGCAGAAATATGAAAAATATTAGAATTTTATCTGAAAATTTTCATTTTTTGGTGGTAAAAGTTTTCAGTATATATGAATAGGCATGTTTTAGTAGCATACCAATGACACCAAGAGGAAGAGCAAACAAACCATGACAGAAAGTACACAGGCCACAGACCAAAATAAAGTAAAGTAATGCAGCCAGCTACCTCTTCCTTAACCCTTAAAGTGCCAATCACAATTGCAGCAGACGACATTTGGATTTTTTTTTAATTTTTCAAATAAAACAAGTCTTGATATATCATGTGAATCATCTGCCAATTTTTCAAATAAAACAAGTCTTGATATTTCATGTGAATCGTCTGCTTGGCAGACGATTCACATGAAATATCAAAACTTGTTTTCTTTGAAAAATTAAAAAAATAAAAATTAATGTCGTCTGCTACAAATTTTGCTTGGCACTTTAAGGGTTAACAAAGGTGATCACAATGCTAGACACGAGCCGAGCCCTTAAACACAACAATAAGACAAGGAAAGGGACAAAACATGAAAACAACCATGCAGTGAGCAGTCACAGGGCCGCAACACAAAGAACAATCAGTACCAGAATCGCCGCCTTAGAACGGCCTGTGGTAAAAACTACCATGACCTATGTGTCTGTGGGGCGATTACTCGATTTTACTGGCATCAAATCTATAACGAAAACGTGCCTATATAATTTTGACCCCCTTAAACCCCACTTTTATAAAGTAAAACTGGGGTTTACAGGGGTATACATTATTTTTCTTATTTTACTAAAAAACAAAGATGTGGGTACTCGTTAGAACCGCCTTGCTGAAACAGTTCTAATGAGTACCCACAATCTATGTTTTGAGCAGAAATATGAAGAATATCAGAATTTTTTATCTAAAAATTTTCCTTTTTGGTTGTAAAATTTTCATTATATTTGAATAGGCATGTTTTCGTAATGTTCACCCTATAGGTTCAAATGTTGTACAAAATGATTATTTGTCTGGCATAGAGGCTCTCTAACTCAATCAGCAAAATAGCACAGCAAAATTTGTAAACCAAATTAAATCACTGATAAAACAAGAATGAGGGTTCACGGAAATCATCTCAGACACTTGCAGCCAAAGCTAAAGAAAACCACCAGGTGAAACACAAAAACTATACTGAAAGGAAAAGGAAACGCAGGGTAAATTTTATTCCTAAATTTCATTCAAGTTTGAAAAAGTTTGTTAAATATTTTACTATGATTACAAAACGGTACATGTATGGAACAAAAATTCCAAATTTCATTGGTTTGTGATCAACAAGTCTCGAGTTATTGAAGTTCATTGGTAGCTACCCCCCAAATCTTGAAATCAAAATCAAACTGAAAATCAATATCGGGTGTGCCCCCCTCTTGCTGCCGTTGCTGCCCTAATTCTCTTTTGGATAGAGTTAACCAAAGCATTGACAGTTTGCATCGGGATGTTATTCCATTCATCGATCAACGCATTCCTTAGTTGTGCGAGAGTTGCGGGGGGATTTCGGCGCTTCCTAACCCTTCTGTCCAGCTCATCCCACATGTGCTCTATTGGGGTCAAATCTGGACTGTACGGTGGCCATGCTAGTGGTGCGATGTTATTGTTTGCCAGGAATTCCTGACAAACTCCGGCAACATGTGGTCGGGCATTGTCCTGCTGCAGAATCAGATTACGTTGTTGCACAAGTGGGACTGCAACAGGACGCAAAATTTCATCCCTATACCTTACTGCGGTCATATTGCCCGCAACAATAATCAACTGTGATTTTATCCCGTGAGCAATGCCTCCCCAGACCATAACGGAGCCACCCCCAAACCGATCCCGTTCCACAACACAAGCGTCGGCAAAGCGTTCTCCGCGACGTCGGTACACACGACGTTGACCATCTGCGCGATAGAGAGTGAACCTAGACTCGTCCGTAAAAAGAACTCGTCCCCACTGCCTCATCGGAAATAGCCTGGGCGCATGCGCCATCAACCACGCCATACGATGCAACCTACGTACCTGGGTCAGAGGCAGACCAACGTATGGACGACGAGCTCGAAGACCAATCTCACGCAATCGACTTCCAACAGTCTTCGGAGAAATTTGTTGATTATGCGTACCTACTGTATTAAGGGCAGTTTCGGTAGCAGTGAGATGACGATTCCACAAATGTGCAAGACGGATTGTCCTGTCTTGACGTCACGCGTGGACACCCAGACCGCGGTCGGTCTGCTAAATGCCCTGTCTCCCTTAAACGTCTAACAAGACGTTCAATTGTTGAGACGTTAACCCCAAAATGATTGGCAACTTGCTGTTGCCTCTGACCCTGCATCAGCAATGCAATTGCTCTACCCCTCTGAACATCAATCAATCGTACCATGATTGAAAAAAAGTTCAAAGTAGCGTAAAAATGAAAAGAAAAATCGGTAAAAGAATCGAAGAGTGTTGTGTATCGTTGAAGTGTACCAAATGGTGTGAGGAAATCTTGTGCTGAAGGTTTAAACATGCTTGTTTTGCACGAAATTTTGGCTTTCCGTATTGTCCGTGCAATGCACTTTGTAGTGCACGGTTGAATGATTTCACACACTGGGTAGATAGCACATCGACCAAAGACTCGTATACCCGCGGTTCACATTCACAGGACAATCTGTAAAAGTGTATGGCTATAGTAAACACCGTAAAAAATGGTTAAAATAAGAAGGAAAAAACTCTACCCTGCATTTCTTTTTCCTTTCAGTATATATTTAATTTTTGATGAATGTTTTCATTAATGCTATAGAAACTAGACTGCAACAAAATAAAATAAAATATGTTTTGCAGCTCCTGAAGAAGAACAAGTTGTTCCACATGGGAGCCAAGATAATGCTGACAACACTACTGTGAAGGTTGTTGCAGGCAGTGATCACCAAGTAGAAGACGGTGTGAGGAATCAAGAAGCGTGTCCTAGAATAATTTCTCCTATGGTTCAAGTGACCGACATGTCTGATACAGGTCCGTACAAACCAACAATTTAGTAATTGACCTGCAAATTAGAAGACATTGCATATTGACTATTTTCATATACAGTAAAACTTCAATGACTTGAAACAAATAGCTTATTTACCATGGCTGATTCAAACTTGTTTTGAGTCCCTAGGAAATTCTTCTGCTACATGTAGCTCAAGAAAACAAATATTTAAGAATACCTTAGAGAAATTTTCTTATTCTATCATGAAAATGTGCCGGCCTCGGTGGCTCAGTTGGATGCGCCGTCCGACTGGAGACCAGGAGGTCGCGGGTTCAACCCCCGCCGAGGTCGGCAACATTCTTTCGTGGAGATTGATCATGAAATATTTTCTACGGTCATTCTCTCCCTTCCCCTGATTCAAGAAGGGCAGTTGTCAGTTTCTGGCGAAAGAATGTGCACAATACTGGTTAACCGCTTAGAGGACTAAGCCTGCCCAGTAAACGTGTGGTTAGGTAAACTGACCGCGCTCGACATGACCCCATTGGGTTGACTGGGCCGTAAAACCTCAACACAAACAAAATCATGAAAATGTATGTTGTGTGTGCTCATTAGAATTGCCTCATCGAGGCAATTCTAATGAGTATACACAACATACCATTATTCTATAGAAGATCGAAAAGACATCCTTAAATTATCCCCATTAGCCTCTTGACCTGATTAACCCTCAATATCTCAAACTACCTATATCTAGAACAAATTTTAAGGGTCCCAAAGATGTCGAGTTATTGAAGTTCGATTGAATAACAATTAATCTTTCATTCCTTAGTTTCTGAAATTGATCCATCCATCTTTCAGTTTAGATATATCATTGCTGAGAACAGCAGTATCTGTCAAAATGGCGCAGAATGATATACAGTGTAGATGCTGATGAGATGGATCACAATGCTCTGTCTCATCTAGTCTATACTTTTTGCAGTGACAGTTTAAGTCTAAGGACTGAAAGCGTTAAAGAAATCTGACAATTCCAAATGTTTAAGTGTAGCAGCATAATATTTTTAAATTTACATTCCTTTTTAACACTGATTTTGGTGATTTATAACTCTAATCTGTTAGCTAGTTTTGTGTTTATAAGATAGATACTTTATCATGTATACAGAATTGTTGGTACGTGCATAATTTTGTCTGCTTTGTATATTTAGTACAAAATGTATTTTTGCTTTGGTCGATATTCACATAACAGCGTAATTAATGAGCCATGTATTACACTGAAACTGGAATAATGTTGCAAAACATATATTTACTGGTGTCTGGAAGAAATAAAGATACACATTAATAATGAAATATAGCTTGTTTGGCAACATGGGGTGTCTGATAAAGTTTGTTCACATGGGGTATCTCATAAAATTTCATCACAGGGTGCACCTACAAAACTTGGTGACATGGTGTATCTGATTAAGTTCGGTCTCGTGGTATCTAATAAAGTTTGGTCACACAGGGTATCTGATAAAGTTTGGTCATACGGGGAGTCTGAGAATGTTTGGTCACACAGGGTATCTGATATAGTTTGGTCACACGGGGTATCTGATAAAGTTTGGTCACACGGGGTATCTGATAAAGTTTGGCCACATGGGTATCTGATAAAGTTTGGTCACATGGGTATCTGATAAAGTTTGGTCACACGGGGTATCTGATAAAGTTTGATGACACAGAGTATCTGATAAAGTTTGGTCACACAGGGTATCTGATAAAATTCGGTGACACAGAGTATCTGATAAAGTTTGGTCACACAGGGTATCTGATAAAGTTTGGTGACACAGAGTATCTGATAAAGTTTGGTCACACAGGGTATCTGATAAAATTTGGTCACACAGAGTATCTGATAAAGTTTGGTCACACAGGGTATCTGATAAAGTTTGGTCACACAGAAATGACAATTTTGTAATTGTAGTTTATGCAAAACTTTTATTCTATAATACTGCTTCATTATAGACAGGTTTTACTATTTTATTCTTATAACTGAGTGAGTTCAAATATTATAAGATAATATATATGGTATTGTCTGGGTTGTTGATGGGCAGCTGTGTACTTTGTGTATTAGACAAGCTTGCAGGTCAAACCACAGGTGGCTGGACCCTCACTGATTGGTCAAGGCAAGGCACACTGTCAATCATGTGGTCAATACACAGAGAAGCTGCAGTCCAGCTAATTTCTTTGGATAAGGAGAAGCAAACATTAGTGCAATGCTGGAGAGCTTATTATTATTATTTATTTACTTTGTTTATTTATGAAATTGCCATATTTATTAATCATATTCTTATATATGCTTGCATCTGAATTGATTGGGTGATATGGAATATAGAACCTAAGTCTTATTTATTTTCTGAGCTCTGTAGGATTGCACTTCTGGTTTGCATCTGCTGCTGTATATATCATCTTTTCTAGGAAATTGCAATGTTAAGAGCAACTACATTGCGATATAATTTGTCAAAGCAGAATTTATGGATGTTTACAGTTCATTCTCAGTATATTTATGGTTTTCTGTTGTGGATGAGGAATTGGACTAAAAAATGACAGTGCTCTAAAGCAGTTTTCAGATACTAATAAGCTGTTCATAGAAGATTAAGGTTCACTGACTATGTGTTTTCCTGGGAGAAAACTATAGAAATATGCTATAGATTGTACGCCATACTTCAGTACATATTTCTAAGCATTCTGTACACAAGTTTTAAATGTTAAGAAAACCTAATCTCAATATTGACAAAGTGGAATATATGGATGTTTAGGTTCATTCAAAGTATATCCATCATAGATTTTCTATTGTGAATGAAGAATGAGACTATAATATGACAGTGTTTAAAGAAATTCTCAGATGCTAATAAACTGTTTGAAGGTCAAGGTTCAATGATGGTGTGTTTTCCTAGGGGGCAACCATGGGGATAGGCTACAAATTTACACCACAGTTCAGTAAATAATTCTATGCACTCTGCACACAGTAAGTGCTCAGCCTCTGTATTCAGTAAAGAATTCAGCTGTGTTTATAATTCAGGATTAAGAATGGATATAGGACTAAACACTTAAAGAAATCCAAGTAGGGCATGTACGAAACTCAAAACTTTCCTGATCATACATACTCATTGGATGGTATTATTTGTGAGTCACTTAAGAGAATTTGTACTACAGTACAACAGAATAAAATGCACTGTCAGTATAACAGTATATAAGTCTTAGATAAAATCGATAACTGGAATCTGGTGTTGGAATACTTCTCAGGGGCCCAAAAACTGTATCTGATACTTGTTCTGATATTTCTTGGATGTACCATATTAATATCATTAATAGTAGTTGTACATCACAGTACTGTATATAGTGCTTCAGCTCAGTTTTGTTTGTTTTTTAAGATGGAAGGAATATTCTATTACATTTAAAGTTTCCTATCCAGACGCAGTCGGAGAAATATCTCAAAGATGAGCTCCATCAAGTCATGAGTATAACTTAACACTTAACTGTTGTCATACTTGGGTATGTTTACCACTACTCAAAACTGTCTTCTAGAAATGTTAAAGCCCAGATGTAGTGAGACAAGTTGGAATAATAATGACATTCTACATTTCAATAAGCAGCACACCATACTAATGGTGCCGAACATAAATCTTCTCCAGAAAAACTCAACAAGTCAACTTGCTAGATGTTGCTGTGCATGAAGACGGCTAATGCTTGACAAGTAGAGCTGACCCTGATCAGATGCTGCTTTTGCAGCCTCTCATCTGGATCTACAATGTTTGCTCAGGCCAGTGTATCTTCCAAATCCTTGGGGTAGATACGGTAGTTGTTGTATTCTTTTACATGTTAAAGCTACTCAAATTTAAAAACCAATGATTAGTCATATGTATATGTCCTTTGTATGGATTACAGTTTGCTAGTTGTCAATGTACTTTAAGATGGCTGGATGATTGACAAGCAGAGTGGATCCTGATCAGACGCTGTTTTCATAGGTGTCTGATCTGGGTCTACAAGTTTGCTCCGGCCTAATACTTGGGATAAATATGGTATTTCACTTATTCTTATACAGGATAAATGTTGCTCAGATCTGAAACCATCTTTCATATGCATGTATGCTTGATGCTTGATGAGTGGAGTGGACCATGATCAGGGACTGCTTTACAGCCCCTGATTTGGGTCTACAATGCTTGCTCAGGCCTGTCTGTCCCGATACTTGGGGTAGATAGGGTAGTTGTCTTATTCTTTGCAGGTAAAGTCGCACAGATTTGAGAACCATAAATTTGTCATAATCTATGTATGTCTGTAGTATAGATTCCAGTTTGCTAGTTGTTAATGTGCATAAGACGAATGCATGTCTGACAAGTGAAGCAAGCCCTGATCAGACACCATGCTCTGCAGGGTCTGATCTGGGTCTACCAGGTATGCTCAGGTTTGTCTGTCTCAATACTTAGGGAAAAAGATGATGGTTGTTTCTTTTACAAAAAAAATGTTGCTGAAATTTGAAGCAATTTGTCACTTGCATGTTCTTAATATGGATTCTTTGGCCAAACAGAGGACCCTGTTACACAGTCAGTTGATATTTCCAAAACTATTTAACTATCATTGGTAAGATTACAGTCAAGTGCAAAAAAAATTAATAGCTAATAATATATTCTTTGACACAACATAGTACAGGTAAATTCAGCCATGATTACAATGGTAAGTAAGCTAGATCTCAGAATGACAAATCACATTGTGTACATGAAATGCAATCAGTTACCTCCTTAGAGGTTCATCTGAATCGTATCAGATTCACTTGGCTTTTTTAGGCCGCCAAATTGGGATACATATAATTTATATATATATATATATATATATATATATATATATATATATATCTGTGTAAAATAATTAATTCTTCAGGGCTAGGATCCCTAGTCCCTACTACATACATCCAAAATGTTATACTACTATACGGGAAGAGACACTCTACACATATCTGAAGTACAGGTTAGCTATATATATCTACTGACATCCATCATTCTCTTAGGGTCAAGATCATCCATCCCAAATGTTTCATTTATCACCTTCATCAGATCATGAGGAAATGATTATCCATCTTGCTGGCTAAGTATCCTATTCTATGGAGCTGAGATCATACACTCCATGCATCTGCTGACTAATTATTCATGCAATGTCTCTATTTACGAACATTCATTGTAATTTTTATCTGACCACAAGGCAGGGATTATTCACCTTGGTAGTTGTGAATTGTTGGAGGCAGATATAATCCACTCCATACATCCGCTGACTAATCATTTCGTTCTGCTTTATATCTGATGTTCATCATCTTTCTTAGGCCCAAAATCATCCACCGCAAACGTTTCATTGATTGTCCATATCAGACCACAAATCTGTGATCATTCCACCTTGCTGTCTGGGTATCTTATTCCATGGGGCCCGAGATCATTTACCCAATGCATCCGCTTAGTCATTCAACCATGAGGCTGCGATCATCCACCTGGTGTCTGTAGGGCCATTATAATCAGCCCCCATATTTCTATTGACTAATCATACATAACACGAGGCCGTGATCATCCACCTCGTGTCAGCTGTGTATCCACAATATGGGGCCGTGATCATCCATCCCATTTCTGTAGTTACACACTTATCATCAGATCATGGACTGACACTCATCATCTCTCTTGGGACTGAGATCATCCACCCCAAACATTTCATTTATCGTTATCAGACCACAAGGCCGTGATCATCCACCTTGCTGGTTGTGTATCTTATTCAGTGGGGCCGAAATCATCTGCTCCATGCATCCGAGGACTAATTATTCAATTCCATGTCTATATCTAGTGACATTCATCATCTCTCTTGGGGCCGAGATCATCCACCCCAAACGTTTCAGTTATAATTTCTATCAGACCACAAGGCCGTGATCATCCACCTTGCTGGTTGTGTTTCTTATTCAATGGAGCCGAAATCATCTGCTCCATGCATCCGCGGACTAATTATTCAATTCCATGTCTATATCTAGTGACGTTCATCATCTCTCTTGGGGCCGAGATCATCCACCCCAAACGTTTCATTTATAATTTCTATCAGACCACAAGGCCGTGATCATCCACCTTGCTGGTTGTGTATCTTTCTATGGGGTCGAGATCATCCACCCCATGCATCGGCTGACTAATTATTCACACCACGAGGCCTCGATCATTCACCTCATATTTGTGGGGCCGCGATCATCCACCCCACCTCTACATTCACTATTCATTCATAACACGAAGCCGTGATCATCCACCTCGTGTCAGCTGTGTATCCACGATATGGGGCTGAGATTATCTACCCATTTCCGTGGTTACACACTTCTCATCAGACCATGAGGCTGACGCTCATCATCTCTCTAGGGGCCCACCCAAACGTTCCACTGATAAGCTTTATCAGACCACAAGGCCTCAATCATCCACCTTGCTGGTTGTGTATCTCAGTCTATGGAGCTGAAATCATCTGCTCCATGCATCGGATAACTAATCATTCAATGCCACATCTATATCTACTGACATTCATCATCTCTCTTGGGGCTGAGACCATCCACCCTTATGTTTCATTTATCATCTCTCTCAAACCATAACCCCATGGTCATCCACCTTGCTGGTTGTGTTTCTCATTCTATTTGACCAAGATCATCTACCCTATGCATCAGCAGACTAGTCATTTATACCACAAGGCCGTTATTATCCTCCTTGTGTCTGTGGGGCTGTGATCATCTACACATGATGTCAGCTGTGTGTACAAGATATAGGGCTGGCATCGTAAACCCCATTCCTGTAGTTACATACTTATTATCCGAAAATATGGCTAAATCTTCCTCTGGACATTTTACAGAAAATGTGTATCACAGTATTGTGTAGCCTATAGAGAGAGCCTATGTTATTTCTTTTTAACACAATAAAAAAGAAACAAACAAAAAACAAATCATCCATTCCATTTTGCGATTTTGACATCATCAGCTGCATGAAGATGAGGCTGTGATCATCTATATCATGAATGTCATCTAATCATATAGGGTCCAGGTCATTCCTCCTATTCTGCTATTTAGACATCATCAGTAGGGCATGAGGTGGTGATCATTCATCTCATTGCAATAATCTTTTCATATGTTGTCTTATCATGTGGTGTCTAGATCATGCAGTCCATTTTTTCTAGTGCTAATTCGTCTTCATTGTTAGACTATTCTACGGGGCGAAGATTAGTCAGTTTCTGATCTTACTAGTAAGACTGAGCTCATTCACCCCATTCTCTTGTGGTTTGTAAGGACACAATCTCATGAAGCACAGCCATCAAATTCTAGGAAGTAGCTACTCAGGTAAACCAGCATCAGACCATGAAGCTGAGATAATCCACTTCTGGTAAGTCATTTATCATATAGCACCGACATCAGTCTTTCCATTCTGTGATTTCTACATTCATAGCAGAGCATGAGGCTGTGATCATCAATTTCAGGTCACTCCTCTAATCATATGTCAGACAACAGAGGCTGATCATCTGCGTCCAATTCTGTAAACCATATTATTCAGGCAATGAGATCATTCACACTCAATGTACATATATAAAAGTAGCAGATGAGGCAAATCACAACTAGGCATCCAAGCCATAGGACTAAGATAAAAGGTAATCATTATCAGATAACAAGGCTGAGATCATCCTCACCAGTTTCAGTAGTTTTTAATTCAATATCAGACGATATATGCAGCCTGAGATCATCCATTTCCAGGTAAAGTATCTTACTCAGGAGGATGAGACTATACACCTCATTTGATATTAAATGAATGTAGTAAGGCTAGGCCACTACCACCAGAACAGCTCGTCAACTTATAAGATGTATATAAACAGGTTAAACTGTCAGACCATGAATATCCATCTTTGGCCACTATTCTCATGAAGACAATGAGCCACCATTCTGCTAATTTTTGCACTCAACGGATCATGTCAACCAGGATTATAAGAAGGCATCTTGGGTTATCCTTACTTATAGCAATTGTAATGCAGATGTTTTTTTGGTCTATTTGTTTGTTTGTGTTGAGGTTTTACGGCCCAGTCAACCCAATGGGGTCATGTTCGAGCGCGGTCAGTTTGCCTAACCATACGTTTACTGGGCAGGCTTGGTCCTCTAAGCGGTTAACCAGTGTTGTGCACATTCTTTCGCCAGAGACTGACAACTGCCCTGCTTGAATCTCTGTATTAACAGTTTTGTCTTTTCCCCTGTGAATAATAATACATTGTCGTTTCTTGCCTTTCACAGTATATTGAGAGACTTTCTTCATCATGTTAGGAATCGACATCTTGCTGTTAGCAGATCAGCTTGAGTATCACAGGATTTTCTTTTTTCACACCAAGTTTGTTGGCAGTGATCATTTCTTGTAAAGTATTGTTAACATACACTTTAACTTTCACATTTTGTATATGTAAGAAATGTTATTATTTTCTGTGTATGTATCACAGAAAGAATTTCTATGTAGAAATATTATAAACAATAGATATAAAGAAATCACGCTAGTTTGGATGAGGTCGAAATCCACCCTCTAGGTATACTGTGCATGGCTTCGACGCACGTTCCAGCGTTTTTTCCCAAAGGGTTTTTTATCTCTGGTTTTCGTGACCGGCTGGTATACTAAAAATGAGGGAATATATATTTCTGTAGCATTAATAAGCGGAAAAATAGGATATACAAATATTTCTAACATGTTGTAAATATGAATATTGTGATAGAAACTAGGATGTATGTATGTTCTTATTTGACTATTTGATACTCCTGTGATAATTATTCTCTACGCTCTCCTTGCACATTCACTGCCTAAAATTATGTAGATTGGTGTGTAGTATGATATAGAAGTGCAGTAAGATTCTCAGTTCTCACATATTAGCAAATTGTATTATTCATGATGTTTATATAGGTCAGTGAACTTTTTAGTTTAATGTTACCTAATCAACATTTGCTCAGGCTCTGCTTTTTTTGGGGGCCTCATTTGATAATATCAAATTCGTATGGCCTTCTTGACTCCCCCCAAAAAACTGGATTCACACTGTCTGAAATATGGAACACAATTTTGGCATCTATCTCTCAGTTAACTTCATGTGTGGAATCAGACCACCTTGCAGGACTGCTGTCTGTTATCAATCTGTGTGCCATATTGTTGGGGAGTTAGGAAGTTGAGCAGCCTGACATTACTTAATCATTCACGAAGGTCAAGTGAGTAGCCCCCAGAAAAAGAGCCAAATATTTTTATGCATTTTTTATGTTATATAATAAACATGGAACAGACATATTCTTATGTTTTGTATAAAATGACAATTTTGTAATTGTAGTTTATGCAAAACTTTTATTCTATAATACTGCTTCATTATAGACAGGTTTTACTATTTTATTCTTATAACTGAGTGAGTTCAAATATTATAAGATAATATATATGGTATTGTCTGGGTTGTTGATGGGCAGCTGTGTACTTTGTGTATTAGACAAGCTTGCAGGTCAAACCACAGATGGCTGGACCCTCACTGATTGGTCAAGGCAAGGCACACTGTAAATCATGTGGTCAATACACAGAGAAGCTGCAGTCCAGCTAATTTCTTTGGATAAGGAGAAGCAAACATTAGTGCAATGCTGGAGAGCTCATCCCACCCACCATCCCCGGCAGCACCACATTATTTATTTATGCTGTTGTAACCAATTTTAATATAATGTATATATTATGTCCATATATATGTAAATAATCTTATTACATTGGGGTTGTTCACTGAGACCAGTCTGCCCAAACGGCCTTCTTGACTCCCCCAAAAAACTGGATTCACACTGTCTGAAATATGGAACACAATTTTGGCATCTATCTCTCAGTTAACTTCATGTGTGGGATCAGACCACCTTGCAGGACTGCTGTCTGTTATCAATCCGTGTGCCATATTGTTGGGGAGTTAGGAAGTTGAGCAGCCTGACATTACTTAATCATTCACGAAGGTCAAGTGAGTAGCCCCCAGGAAAAGAGCCAAATATTTTTATGCATTTTTTATGTTATATAATAAACATGGAACAGACATATTCTTATGTTTTGTATAAATATCTGATAAAGTTTGGTCACAGGGGGATGATTAGGTTTGGTCGCACGGAATATCTGATAAAGTTTGGTCACATGAGGTAGCTGATAAAGTTAGGTCACACGGGGAGTCTAATAAAGTTTGGTCACACAGGAAATCCGAATAAGTTCGAGTAACTTTCACATTCACTGAATTCAAAGTTTTTCACCATTAATGATCTTTGGTTAAGGACATTCATTTATATGTTACAATCTAATCAAGCTATTTGCCAGCCTAGTCAAGGTATAAAGACAAAGAGACCGTGTTTATTTATTTATTTAGTTAGTTTTACATCACTGAGCTACACCTGGCAAAGTACATTTTGTGGGATGAAGTATGGTGTACAATTGCCATCTGATAAAACACCATTTTTTACGGTAAATGTCGTAAAATTTCGTACACCAAACTTTCTGATAAAATGACATATGCAAACAGTGCAGACCCAGAGCAGTCTGATCAGAGTCTACACTGTTTGCCATTCCACTAAGTATTAAAAAACAACTGCATAAAAAGCACAATTTCCGCCAAAAAGTATGAAATAAAGTGTTCGAAACTTAGGACATTTACCATATTATTATTGAATATGACAACAAAGGTTTACAAAATAAAAACAGGAAAACGTTTCGTTTGCCTTAAGTACTTGATAAAATGATATGCAATTTTTTCTAAATAGCGACATAAACCTGGTTTCAAGTTAGTATTCGGTAAGTTAATGTCGTTATTTTGCGAGTCACATAACAAAATCAATTGTCATGCGTGTGCTTAATGCAAATGACGTTCTGTGCATTACAGAGGTAGTCTGATCAAGACATCACTTTCTCCTTAATACTCTGGCGACCGTACATGCATGGTTTGATCTGCTCAAATCAAGCATGCCCTAAATGCAGATTTTGTTGTGTCATGGATCATATTGTTTACTTTTAAGTGTAGCAGTTATCTCTTGCTATTTCCCTTTATTTCATTGTAGCTCACCCGTTCTTTCATTATATCTCACTCTATCTTTCATTATTGTATCTCACCGTTTCTTTAATTATCTCACCCTTTGGTTTAAAGTGATATCTCACTGAAGAAAATGCTCGAGTTGTGTCTTTCCGCAGTTGTTCTCCATGACAAGTACTCTTTTACTATAGTGTAGTTTATATCTTATGACCTTTTTGTCCGTTGAACCCCTTCCGGGAGTTTTGAAGATTTATATGAGGGTCACTGATAATTGGCCTAAAATCTGGCTAAGAATGCTTGACATTTCAGCTTGCTCTCAAGGGATTATTTCTTGTAGAATCTACTTCTAAAATTTTCAAGGGCTGCGTTCAAAAACATGCGCAAGTTACTCTGGAACATTTTGCCCTAGATCCCTGCATCTGTAGGCGCTTGTCATTAGGTACAATGATCAAGCTAAAAACATTTGCTGTCACTTTGCACTTCTGTTTGCATTTTGCAAAAGCGTATGTTTTGGTGAAGAAATAAGAAAAAATAAATATTTTTAGGACATCCCCTCTCATCTGGAGCTATGCCTTTATTGAAAGGCCTTCTTCGTTTAATAGTAATACATTAAACAGACAAAGGGTTAGTGCCGATAAAATTGAATAGTGAATAAAGGACAATTTCGGTAGTGGTAATTTGAATAATGAGAAACGCTTGTAAGTTGAAACTAAGAAAAGTCAGACGAATGGTGAAAGTAAGCATCTCCTGTCGTCTTAGTCAAAATGAGCCACGCAAATGTGTCTTCGGGGCATATGAGAAACAGTACACATTCAGATCAGCAAGCTAAGTCTTATAGACTGATTAGGGCCTTTACTAAGTGTTATTACTTTGCAAGCTGAGCAAGCCTTCGTTGTCCGTATACGCTCCGAATGCAAATTTTCACATGGCGTGCCTCAAACGTCCAACTATCTACCTTCCAATTTGCCTCTTCTCTGATCCTTTCTTCGATACCTTTGGGATCACTGAGACCATTTTAAGTAAATCGGAAAATAAGGCACTGCTTCAACTGGTCCTAGATTGTGTGGGTATTTCTGGACTATCTGTAGACAAAACTACCTTTAAAATTATGACAAACAAGATGACTGATTTATATTGTAAATGTCCTGTAATTAGGTGTGATGTTCCATGTGCACGCATGTGATAAGTCAATATATATATTATATATATTATATATATATAAATATCATAGCTTTATAGACGTTGTTTCGTGCTACTAATATTAGTTTCCAGTAGTTGGGAAATAATACCATTACTTGTCATCGCTTCATACTGGAACTTAGATTACCTCTCTTGGACTATATTTTGCTGCACTAAATAATGAGACCAGACTCACACAGCTCAATGTTTTTACAGGCTTGCCGGGTCAAACATAGGCTTGTCGGTTGATTCAACGAGGGCTTTCTGGGACAAAATAGTGGCTATAAGATTTAACGGAAATGGTACTTTTATTTCTTCAAGCCTGCAGTGCGAGTCTCGGAGAAGGAAAAACTCCTTTGTTGCTCTTGGGCTTTCAATGTTTTTAGGTTTTTTTTGTTACCCAGGCGATACATATTTTCTGAGTTTTCTCACATTTAATCATTATATCTAAAAAATATTTATGAAATTACCCAGAAAAGGCACCGAAAGAAGAGATTTGTTCAAATGGTCATGCTCCTTTGATCAAGATGGCCACCATACTCATAGATGTTGAATGCTATTCGAAAATCGATTTCTCCAGAACCATGAAAGCTTCGAGGCTGGGTCTTGGTATATGTAAATTTCAACTTTATTCTAATGGTAATCCTAGGTTGGGGGTTGTGCGGGGCTTACTTTCCCTATGTATCTATATAGAAAACTTAAAAAAAAAAATCTTCTTGTCAGAAACCACTGGACCGATTTCAATATAACCTGGCATAAATGTTTCTTTGGTGACCATCTACCAAAATGATTCAAGCCATCATGATTCGTCAAAAACATGGCCGCCAGGAGGAGCGGGGCTTATTTTTCCCATATATCTATATAGAAAACTTTAAAAATCTTATTGTCAGAAACCACTGGGCCAATTTCAATACAACATGGCAGAAATGTTTCTTTGATGATCCTCTACCAAGATTGTTCAAGCCATCATGATTCATCAAAAACATGGCTGCTAGGGAGCGGGCTTATTTTTCCTATATGTTTATAAAGAAAACTTTTAAAATCTTCTCTCTGAAACTTAAAGACCCAGGCCTTTGATATTTGGTATGTAGCTTCAGCTTATGGACTTCTACCAAGATTGTTAAAATTTTGGCCCTGGGATCAAATATGGCCCCACTGCGAGTTTCACTTGTTTCACATAGACTCCTATAGGATAAAATCTTCTTGTCTGAAACTATAAGGCCCGGCATTTGATATTTGGTGTATAGTTTCATTGCTCCCAATTTTATTCAAAAATGGATATAAAATAGCATATTCTTCATAGCTTCACGATGAGAGATGCTTACTTATCCGGGAATACATGGCTTCACCATCACTTCACAATCACGAATGTCTTAGCACAGGGTGGTTTCTTCATATAGATGGTCTTTATTAGCTAATGGTAAAATAACAAAAAGTAGCAATGCCTTTAACAAACTGTATGCAGTTATTAACACAGTTGTGGTTGATACTTTTGTTTCCGTCTTTTTTTTTTAATTGTACCACGGTGAATCGGTCCTCAGACTAAATGACGGCTCCTTCCTCAGTCTGTGTCAGGATATAGGTGCCTGACTATTAGTGTCTGTGGCTGGGCCCATCGTGGTACTGTTTGTGCTTTTCTTGTTCTTACTTCAGATCACCATTGATTATTTCATCATAGTGTTTTTAATTGTATGTGCTTCATGTTGATATTTCACTGATGAGATAGAGAACCCTTACGCGGACCAAACATATGTTTGTAATCTGAAGCTGCATCAGAATTGAGGCCAAGGTTTTGCACGAGTATACTGGTATTTACATAAACCCCAGCTCCCCACGAGAGTAGTTTCTTTTTTCTACGGACTATTCAAAGGTGGTTCCTCTGTTCAAATTCTTCATGTTCGTGCACGACATCATGAAAACATACCTGTGTAATTTTGACCCCCTTAAACCCCACTTTTATGTAGTAAAACTGGGGTTTACAGGGGTATGCATTACGTATTTTTCTTATTTCTGCTCAAAAACATAGATTGTGGGTACTTGTTAGAACCGCCTCACCGAGGCGGTTCTAACAAGTACCCACAATCTATGTTTTGAGCAGAAATATGAAAAATATTAGAATTTTTTATCTGAAAACTTTCACTTTTTTGGTGTAAAATTTTCAATATATTTGAATAGGCATGTTTTCGTAATGAATATGAAGAATTTGAACTGAAAAACCACCTTTCCATCATATGTTATTAATCTAAAGTGAAAGTCCAAAGGATTACGATTGTACATAGCTGATAGTTATTTGACTGTCCTTCGTTTCAGTTGTGAGCATTTTGGGCACGCATCTTGCACAGACCTTTGACGTATGCAAATGATCGTATAGACAGTATTCTTTGTATGGAACCATAAGAGATACCAGTAGTTTCCTCAAGCAAACAAACTCTAATACGCCTGTTATTGAGAACTATCTGATGCATAGTCTCAATATTTTCTTGAGTTATACTGGTTGATAGTCTTCTAGAACGGGCGCCATCTTGAATACTCTGTCTACTACACTGGAATTCGATTGCCCACATTTTAACTGTAGCATAAATGTCGCTTAGATCTGTGGTGATATTCACACTTAAATTCTGCAACACCTGTAAAATAAATAATGATACTTCAGTGATTATGTATATAAAAGATTAAAACCAAATCCTTAGGCTACATATTTTCGGCTCAAAACTTACTGATATACTCTCGTGTGTATATCCCCCTCCCCCACCCCGCCCGCAAACTTTGTTTCTGGTGGGGTATAATGTTTCCATGTTGTCCGTCCGTCTGTGGCACTGTGTTTTTCCTAAGATCTTGAAAACGCAGTGATGGATTTTCATCAATTTCTGCAGACACATTGATTGATATCAATTAGATGTTCCTATACATAGAAAAGTATGGGCTAGTGGCCAATTCTCTTAGTTATTGTCCTTTGTAAAATTTTGTCTGTCCGTGATACTTTTTGTTTCTAATGTCTTGAAAACACAGTGATAACAATTCATCAATTTCTGCAGACACATTGATATCAATAAGGTGAACCTATATAAGATAAAAGTACGGGCCAGGGGCCAATTCTCTTAGAGTTATTGCTCTCTGTAATTTCTTAATGCAGTAAAAAGCTTGTGTGCATACTATCGTTTTAACCATTGGCTAGAATTCGACCAAACTAGCACAGATACATCATTAGGATGGGGGGAAGAGGTGATTGGATTTTGGTGACCTTACCCTTCCGGATGTCCATCCGCTAGTCCGTCGATCCGACCGTGACACTTTGTTGTTTCCTAATATCTTGAAAACGCAATGATGGATAGTCATCAATTTCTGCAGGCACATTGACAGCAGTAAGTTGTACCTACACAAGAAAATATAAAGGCTTAGGGGCCAATTCTCTTAGAGTTAATGCTGTTTTTAAAAGTTTTGTCCATCCGTTCATGCCTCTGTTTTATTTTTCCTAATATCTTGAAAATGCAGCGATGGATATTCATCAATTTCTGTAGACACATTGATATCAATAAGATGTACCTACATAATATAAAAGTAAGGGCTAGGGGCCGCAAATCTCCTAGAGTTATTGCCTATGTAAAACTTCTGAAATTGAATGCAGTAAAAACTTATGTGCATACTATCTCTAAGCAATGGCTGGAATTTGACGAAACTAGCACAGATACGTACATCATTGGAATGAGAGAAAGAAGTGATTAGATTTTGGTGATCTTGACCCTCCGGATGTCTGTCCGTGATATTTTCGTTTTTGTTTTCTGATATCTTGAAAACACAGTGATGGATATTCATCGATTTCTGCAGCCCTTTATCTTGTTTTCAAGGTCACACCGGCACTTTGAAACTCAAATTTTGACAGAAAAAAACAAAACAAAACAAACTCGTGTGCACACTATATCTCGAACCAACAGCTGGAAGTTTACAAACTAGCACAGATACATCATTAGGACACGGGGAAAAAAGTGATTAGATTTTGGTGGCATTTTCCAGATCACTGCATTATAAAGACTCTAAAAGACTGCCTTGTGTGCACTCCATCTGATGAATCAACAGCTGGAATTTGACAAAACTAGCACAGATACTTCATTGGGATAGGGGAAAGAATTGATTAGATTTTGGTGACCTCGACCTCATTTTCAAGGTGAAGCTCAAATTTTGATAGAAAAAAGCTTGTGTGCACACTATATCTTGATTGAATATCATACGGGCACTTTGAAACTCAAATTTTGATAAAAAACCCCATCTAAAGCCAGTTTTCTATACTATAGTTGGGTATCTAATAAACATTGCTTATTGACATTTTTCATTTAGAAGAAGCTGACGGGGTATATTGGTTTCGGGTTGTGCATCTGCACGTCCATCCGTTTGTCAAGAACCGTGCATGCTAGGGTTTTGAAATTTCATATATATGGATTCCTCATGGAAAAATATTTGACGCATGTTTATTTTCTTGGCCGAGTTATCTCCCTTTCTGGAGTTATGCCCCTTTGAATAAAATCTGAATAAAATCTGATGCATGCTTATCTTGTGAACAGTCGATGCTGTGGTTTTGAAATTTCATATATGGATTCCTAATGGAAAATAGCTGAACCGTATTTTGTTCTTGTCAGAGTTACCTCTTTTTCTGGAGTTATGCACCTGTGAGAAAATCAGAATGAAATCTTGTCAGCAAAATATCTCGAAAAGAATTTGAGCTAGGGGCTTGGAATTTGGTCAGCTAATAGGGAAAAATAAGTAGATTACCTGTTTAAAATTAAAAAAAAAAAAAAAAAATCACCTATTTTTTAAAGTTATGACCCTTTGAACATTTTGGCATTTTGAAAAAATCAGAATAAAATCTTTTCAGCAAGGTATCTTGAAAAGTAAGTGGGCTAGGGACTTGAAACTTGGTCAGCTGAAAGGAGATGATGAGTAGATTACTCAATGAAATGTTTTAAAAAAATCATCTTATTTTTCTGGAGTTAAGTCCCTTTGCATTAAGTTTTATAGAGGTATGCCAAAATCCAACTTTGGAATTTTGTATGAAGAAGCATATAGTTGGGGTCATAGTGTTTTACAAACACATTTCTAGTTTTATTTACGTCTTATGGTGGCTCAATTTATTTCAATTATTTTAAAATTTTACACATGTTCTTCGATATATATGCTCAGTATATCAATGCTCACCTAATAATAAGCAACCAATGGCTGTACACCCACCAACCTTGTACATAACAGTGAAACTTCAATGACTCGAACACCGATGGCTTGTTTACTGTGGCTGATTCAAACTTATTTTTGGGCCCCTAGGAAATTCTTCCGATAGCTCAAGAAAACAAATATTTAGGGATATTTTCTTATTTCATCAGGAAAATGTATGCTGAATGTACCATCGAGGCATTTCTAATGAGTATACTCAATATACCATTTTATTGAAAACCGAAAAGACATCCCTAAATTATTCCCATTTGTTTCCTCACCAGATGCTATGATTAGCCCTTAGTGGGCCGGCCTCGGTGGCTCAGTTGGATGCGCCATCAGACTGGAAACCAGGAGGTCGTGGGTTCAAACCCCGCCGAGGTCGGCAACATTCTTTCGTGGAGATTGATCATGAAATATTTTCTACGGTCATTCTCTCCCTTCCGCTGATTCAAGAAGGGCAGTTGTCAGTTTCTGGGGAAAGAATATGCACAATACTGGTTAACCGCTTAGAGGACTAAGCCTGCCCGGTAAAGGTGTGGTTAGGTAAACTGACCGTGCTCGACATGACCCCATTGGGTTGACTGGGCCATAAAACCTCAACACAAACAAACAAACAACTCTTAGTGGCTCAAACTACTCATGTCTAGAACAAATATTTGTTGTCCCAAAGATGTTCGAGCCACTGAAGTTCGACTGTATTAGATGACTTATTCTAGAGATATGAGCCTAGTTGATAATATTGCTTCCCTTCATGACAGTGAGTTGGGCCTTAGACTGAATGACAGCTTCTGCTTCAATTTCATCACGAAAACATGCCTATATAATTTTGACCCTTTTAAACCCCACTTTTATAGAGTCAAACTGGGGTTTACAGGGGTATACATTATTTTGCTTATGTCTGCTCAGAAACATAGATTCTGGGTACTCATTAGAACCACCTCAATGAGGCAGTTCTAATGAGTACCCACAATCTATGTTTTGAGCAGAAATATGAAAATGTCAGTTTTTTATCTGAAAATTTTCAGGTTTTGGAGGTGAAATTTTCTATATATTTGAATAGGCGTTTTTGTAATGGTTTCAGCAGGTTGATTACATCTATAAAAAATTAAACACAAATCCTCAGGCTACATATACCAAGCTCAAAATTTATGGATATACACATATATTCTATTTTACTTACATCCTCTTTTGGTGGCTTAATTTATTGAAAGGATTTTAGCATTTGGCACATATTTTTAAATATATATGTTTATAATATTAATGCTGTCCTAATAATAAGCAATAAATTGCTGCACATACACCTTGCAAACTACAGTGAAACTTCAATGACTCAAACATCGATGACTCTTTTACTGTGGTTGATTTGAACTCCTTTTAGGGCCCCTAGAATATTCTTCCAATAAGAAAACAAATATTTAGGTATAGTTTAGAGAATTTTTCTTATTTTTATCATGAACATGTATGTTGTATGTGCTCATTAAAATCAACTCATCGAGGTGATTCTAATGAGTACACTCAACATACCATTATTTTATAAATTGTCCCAAAGATTTCCAAGCCATTGAAGTTTGACTGTATTAGACGACTGTTTCTAAAGATATGGGATTGGCTATTAATTTTTCTTCCCTGCACGAGTGAGTTGGGCCTCAGACTGAATGATGGCTTCTTCAATTTATTTCAGAAGTGCCCGATTGTCTGTGGCTTGGCCCATCATGGTCCAACATGTTTTTTTGTTGTTAAAGCCACTTTGTGACTGCATTTTTTGATCATTTGTGATTTTCTGTGATAATTTATTGATTATATAGAAAAATGACATTTTTGTTTGGATATAACACGGTTGTTTAACTAAAACAGTTTCTGCATCAATTAATAGTGTGATACAGAGGTTGTGGTGTAATAATATGGGTGATATATTATTTGTGTGTTTGAATTGCACTTCATGTGCTATTGTGATAACTTGTTTCTGCTTAACACATAGATAAATAAAATAAACAAATATCTTGTGAGCAATTGTCTTATTTTCCATTAAGGTTGTGGGCAATTGTCTTGTGAGCAATTGTCTTGTGAGCAACTGTCTTGTGAGCAATTGTCTTGTGAGCAAATGTCTGGGCACCGGATACACTGTATATTTCCGGACTTTCTTTACAGGGGGCTTAACTTTTATGTTTGCTTCGATGCATACCAGCCCCTTCTGAAAAGGGGTTTACGCTGAAAGAAAAGAATTTGCACCCTAAGGGAGCTAATTCTTTCCTTCCTTTTTGTGTAGACCCACTTTCAGAAGGGAGGTAAAACAGTTTGGTAGAGTTGCCCCTCCTAAAAGTGTATCAATTCCCCTTAACCCATTTAAGACTGAATAAACTCTTCCACATTATATATTGGAAGAGTCCATTATTCATTTTTTGGTATGTCACCCTAAATATGATATAGACATTCCTACTGAAAAATGATTCAACTATGAGCAAACAGTGGAGATTCTGATCAGACGCTGCATTCTGCGGTGTCTGATCTGGGTCTGCACTGTTTGCCAGTTACCCATTTAGGAGTCTCCAGTCTTCAATGGGTTAAAGTTATTATTAATATATTTGATATATTGTGATGGTATAACACATGTTGCTCCATCATTCCACATAGAATTACAAGACATGTTGTCAGTTTCATTATGTTTTTAGCTCACCTGTCACGTGGTAAGTAAGTTTTATAGAGGTAAGCCCAATTCCAACTTTGGAATTTTGTATGAAGAAGCATATAGTTGGGGGCATAGTGTTTTACAAACACATTTCTAGTTTTATTTACGTCTTATGGTGGTTCAACTTATTTTAATTATTTTAAAATTTTACACATGTTCTTCGATATATATGCTCATTATATCAATGCTCACCTAATAATAAGCAACCAATGGCTGTACACCCACCAACCTTGTACATTACAGTGAAACTTCAATGACTCGAACACCGATGGCTTGTTTACTGTGGCTGATTCAAACGTATTTATGGGCCCCTAGGAAATTCTTCCGATAGCTCAAGAAAACAAATATTTAGGGATATTTTCTTATTTCATCAGGAAAATGTATGCTGAGTGTACCATCGAGGCAATTCTAATGAGTATACTCAATATGCCATTTTATTGAAAACCGAAAAGACATCCCTAAATTATTCCCATTTGTTTCCTCACCAGATGCTACGAGGGATGTTCGAAATGAATTGCTTATTTCTATCTGGAGACTTCAAATTTCAAGTTAGCCCAAAAATACTCATTTCATGCCCTCGAAGTACTCCCCGTGGCTAGAAATGCAAAGTTTCAGCCGATGTATGCACTTCTTGAAGGCGTCACGGTACGCTGATTTGGGCACAGTAATAAGGTACTGATGAATGGCAGATCCAAGTGCCTGTCGGGACTGGTATTTCCGCCCAGCAAGGTTTGCTTTCAATTTCGGAAACAAAAAGAAATCACATGGGGCAAGGTCTGGGGAATACGGGGGTGAGGAAAACAGTTCCTTTTTATTCTTCAAAAACGCCGTTACTATTGCGGAGGTATGAGCTGGGGCATTGTCATGTAGAAGACGGACATGTTTAAAACCAGTGGCAGGGCATCGTTTCTGATAATACTTTTTCAGTTTCTTCAGTACTAATCATTTGTGATTTTCTGTGATAATTGATTATATAGAAAAATGACATTTTTGTTTGGATATAACACGGTTGTTTAACTAAAACAGTTTCTGCATCAATTAATAGTGTGATACAGAGGTTGTGGTGTAATAATATGGATGATATATTATTTGTGTGTTTGAATTTCACTTCATGTGCTATTGTGATAACTTGTTTCTGCTTAACACATAGATAAATAAAATAAACAAATATCTTGTGAGCAATTGTCTTATTTTCCATTAAGGTTGTGGGCAATTGTCTTGTGAGCAATTGTCTTGTGAGCAACTGTCTTGTGAGCAATTGTCTTGTGAGCAAATGTCTGGGCACCGGATACACTGTATATTTCCGGACTTTCTTTACAGGGGGCTTAACTTTTATGTTTGCTTCGATGCATACCAGCCCCTTCTGAAAAGGGGTTTACGCTAAAAGAAAAGAATTTGCACCCTAAGGGAGCTAATTCTTTCCTTCCTTTTTGTGTAGACCCACTTTCAGAAGGGAGCTAAAACAGTTTGATAGAGTTGCCCCTCCTAAAAGTGTATCAGTTCCCCTTAACCCATTTAAGACTGAATAAACTCTTCCACATTATATATTGGAAGAGTCCATTATTCATTTTTTGGTATGTCACCCTAAATATGATATAGATATTCCTACTGAAAAATGATTCAACTATGAGCAAACAGTGGAGATTCTGATCAGACGCTGCATTCTGCGGTGTCTGATCTGGGTCTGCACTGTTTGCCAGTTACCCATTTAGGAGTCTCCAGTCTTCAATGGGTTAAAGTTATTATTAATATATTTGATATATTGTGATGGTATAAACACATGTTGCTCCATTATTCCACATAGAATTACAAGACATGTTGTCAGTTTCATTATGTTTTTAGCTCACCTGTCACGTAGTAAGTAAGTTTTATAGAGGTATGCCCAATTCCAACTTTGGAATTTTGTATGAAGAAGCATATAGTTGGGGGCATAGTGTTTTACAAACACATTTCTAGTTTTATTTACTTCTTATGGTGGCTCAATTTATTTTAATTATTTTAAAATTTTACACATGTTCTTGATATATATGCTCATTATATCAATGCTCACCTAATAATAAGCAACCAATGGCTGTACACCCATCAACCTTGTACATTACAGTGAAACTTCAATGACTCAAACACCGATGGCTTGTTTACTGTGGCTGATTCAAACGTATTTTTGGGCCCCTAGGAAATTCTTCCGATAGCTCAAGAAAACAAATATTTAGGGATATTTTCTTATTTCATCAGGAAGATGTATGCTGAGTGTACCATCGAGGCAATTCTAATGAGTATACTCAATATACCATTTTATTGAAAACCGAAAAGACATCCCTAAATTATTCCCATTTGTTTCCTCACCAGATGCTATGATCAGCCCATAGTGGGCCGGCCTCGGTGGCTCAGTTGGATGCGCCATCAGACTGGAAACCAGGAGGTCGCGGGTTCAAACCCCACCGAGGTCGGCAACATTCTTTCGTGGAGATTGATCATGAAATATTTTCTACGGTCATTCTCTCCCTTCCGCTGATTCAAGAAGGGCAGTTGTCAGTTTCTGGGGAAAGAATGTGCACAATACTGGTTAACCGCTTAGAGGACTAAGCCTGCCCGGTAAAGGTGTGGTTAGGTAAACTGACCGTGCTCGACATGACCCCATTGGGTTGACTGGGCCATAAAACCTCAACACAAACAAACAAACAACCCTTAGTGGCCCAAACTACTCATGTCTAGAACAAATATTTGTTGTCCCAAAGATGTTCGAACCACTGAAGTTCGACTGTATTAGATGACTTATTCTAGAGATATGAGCCTAGTTGATAATATTGCTTCCCTTCACGACAGTGAGTTGGGCCTTAGACTGAATGACAGCTTCTGCTTCAATTTCATCACGAAAACATGCCTATATAATTTTGACCCTTTTAAACCCCACTTTTATAGAGTCAAACTGGGGTTTACAGGGGTATACATTATTTTGCTTATGTCTGCTCAGAAACATAGATTCTGGGTACTCATTAGAACCACATCAATGAGGCAGTTCTAATGAGTACCCACAATCTATGTTTTGAGCAGAAATATGAAAAATGACAGTTTTTTATCTGAAAATTTTCAGGTTTTGGAGGTGAAATTTTCTATATATTTGAATAGGCGTCTTTGTAATGGTTTCAGCAGGTTGATTACATCTATAACAAATTAAACACAAATCCTCAGGCTACATATACCAAGCTCAAAATTTATGGATATACACATATATTCTATTTTACTTACATCCTCTTTTGGTGGCTTAATTTATTGAAAGGATTTTAGCATTTTACACATATTTTTAGCTCACCTGATCAAAAGCTCAGGGTGAGCTATTGTCATAACCCTATGTCCGTCGTCGTCCGTCGTCAACAATCAGTTTGTTAACACTCTAGAGGTCACAGTTTTGACCCAATCTTGATGAAACTTGCTCAGAATGTTTGCCTCTATGAAATCTAGGTCAAGTTCGATACTGGGTTACTTGGGGTAAAAAACTAGGTCACCAGGTCAAATCAAAGGAAAAACTTAACACTCTACAGGTCATAGTTTTGACCCAATCTTGATGAAACTTGCTCAAAATGTTTGCCTCTATTAAATCTAGGTCATGTTTGAAACTGGGTCACCTGGAGTCAAAAACTAGGTCACCGAGCCAGATCAGCAGAAAACCTTGTTAACACTCTAGCGGTCACATTTTTGAAGCAATCATCATGAATCTTGCTCAATATATTTGTCTTGATGATTTCTAGGTCAAGTTCGAAACTGGGTCACCTGGGGTCAAAAACTAGGTCACCTGGCCAGATCAGCAGAAAACCTTGTTAACACTCTAGCAGTCACGTTTTTGAAGCAATCATCATGAATCTTGCTCAATATATTTGTCTTGATGATTTCTAGGTCAAGTTCGAAACTGGGTCACTTGGGGTCAAAAACTAGGTCACCGGGCCAGATTAGCAGAAAATCATGTTAACACTCTAGCGGTCACATTTTTGAAGCAATTATCATGAATCTTGCTCATTATGTTTGTCTTGATGAATTCTAGGTCAAGTTCGAAACTGGGTCACCTGGGGTCAAAAACTAGGTCACCTGGCCAGATCAGCAGAAAACCTTGTTAACACTCTAGCGGTCACATTTTTGAAGCAATCATCATGAATCTTGCTCAATATGTTTGTCTTGTTGATTTCTAGGTCAAGTTCGAAACTGGGTCACTTGGTGTCAAAAACTAGGTCACCTGGCCAGATCAGCAGAAAACCTTGTTAACACTCTAGCGGTCACATTTTTGAAGCAATCATCATGAATCTTGCTCAAAATGTTTGTCTTGATGATTTATAGGTTGAGTTCGAAACTGGGTCACTTGGAGTCAAAAACTAGGTCACCGGGCTAAATCAGCAGAAAACCTTGTTAACACTCTAGCGGTCACATTTTTGAAGCAATAATCATGAATCTTGCTCAAAATGTTTGTCTTGATGATTTCTATGTCAGGTTCGAAACTGGGTCACGTGGTGTCAAAAACTAGGTCACCAGGCCAAACCGGCAGAAAACCTTGTTAACACTCTAGCGGTCACATTTTTGAAGCAATTATCATGAATCTTGCTCAAAATGTTTGTCTTGGTGAGTTCTAGGATATGTTTGAAACTGGGTCACTTGGGGTCAAAAACTGACACCGGGCCAAATCAGCAGAAAACCTTGTTAACACTCTAGCGGTCACATTTTTGAAACAATCATCATGAATCTGGCTCAAAATGTTTGTCTTGATGATTTCTAGGTCAAGTTCGAAACTGGAACACCTGGGGTCAAAAACTAGGTCACCTGGCCAAATCAGCGTAAAATCTTGTTATCACTCTAGCGGTCACATTCTTCAAGCAATTATCATGAATCTTGCACAAAATGTTTGTCTTGATGAGTTCTAGGTCAAGTTTGAAACTGGGTCACTTGGTATCAAAAACTAGGTCACCAGGCGAAATCAGCAGAAAACTTTGTTATAAACATTTTGAACTTTGATCAGAATGTTTGCCTTGATCAGTTCTAGATCAGGCTCTCAAAGTGCTATGTTGCTCAGGTGAGCGTTACAGGGCCATCATGGCCCTCTTGTTTAATATATATATGTTTATAATATTAATGCTGTCCTAATAATAAGCAATAAATTGCTGCACATACACCTTGCACACTACAGTGAAACTTCAATGACTCAAACATCGATGACTCTTTTACTGTGGCTGATTTGAACTCCTTTTAGGGCCCCTAGAATATTCTTCCAATAAGAAAACAAATATTTAGGTATAGTTTAGAGAATTTTTCTTATTTTTATCATGAACATGTATGTTGTATGTGCTCATTAAAATCAACTCATCGAGGTGATTCTAATGAGTACACTCAACATACCATTATTTTATAAATTGTCCCAAAGATTTTCAAACCATTGAAGTTTGACTGTATTAGACGACTGTTTCTAGAGATATGGGACTGGCTATTAATTTTTCTTCCCTGCACGAGTGAGTTGGGCCTCAGACTGAATGATGGCTTCAATTTATTTCAGAAGTGCCCGATTGTCTGTGGCTAGGCCCATCATGGTCCAACATGTTTTTTTGTTGTTAAAGCCACTTTGTGACTGCATTTTATGATCATTTGTGACTTTCTGTGATAATTTATTGATTATATAGAAAAATGACATTTTTGTTTGAATATAACACGGTTGTTTAACTAAAACAGTTTCTGCTTCAATTAATAGTGTGATACAGAGGTTGTGGTGTAATAATATGGGTGATATATTATTTGTGTGTTTGAATTTCACTTCATGTGCTATTGTGATAACTTGTTTCTGCTTAACACATAGATAAATAAAATAAACAAATATCTTGTGAGCAATTGTCTGATTTTCCATTAAGGTTGTGGGCAATTGTCTTGTGAGCAATTGTCTTGTGAGCAACTGTCTTGTGAGCAATTGTCTTGTGAGCAAATGTCTGGGCACCGGATACACGGTATATTTCCTGACTTTCTTTACAGGGGGCTTAACTTTTATGTTTGCTTCGATGCATACCAGCCCCTTCTGAAAAGGGGTTTACGCTAAAAGAAAAGAATTTGCACCCTAAGGGAGCTAATTCTTTCCTTCCTTTTTGTATAGACCCACTTTCAGAAGGGAGGTAAAACAGTTTGGTAGAGTTGCCCCTCCTAAAAGTGTATCAATTCCCCTTAACCCATTTAAGACTGAATAAACTCTTCCACATTATATATTGGAAGAGTCCATTATTCATTTTTTGGTATGTCACCCTAAATATGATATAGATATTCCTAAAGAAAAATGATTCAACTATGAGCAAACAGTGGAGATTCTGATCAGACGCTGCATTCTGCGGTGTCTGATCTGGGTCTGCACTGTTTGCCAGTTACCCATTTAGGAGTCTCCAGTCTTCAATGGGTTAAAGTTATTATTAATATATTTGATATATTGTGATGGTATAAACACATGTTGCTCCATCATTCCACATAGAATTACAAGACATGTTGTCAGTTTCATTATGTTTTTAGTCCACCTGTCATGTAGTGACAAGGTGAGCTTTTGTGATCACATTTTGTCCATCGTGCGTCCATGCATGCGTGCGTAAACAATTCCTTCAAATGACATCTCCTCCTAAGGCACTGATTATATCTTTACCAAACTTCACAGGAATGATTCTTGGTTGGTCCTCTTTCAAATTTGTTCAAATGGTTCTGGTCCATTGCATATCTAGGCCGCAGGACTGAAAATAGATTTTTTGACTGAAAACTTAAAAATCTTCTTGTCAGAAGCCACTGGACCGAACTCAATATACTTTTCAGAAATGTTCCTTTGGTGATCCTCTCCCAAGATTGTTCAAGCCATTGTGACTCGTCAAAAAACATGGCCGCCAGGGGCAGGGCTTATTTTCTCTATATATCTATATAGAAAACTTTAAAAATCTTCTTGTCAGAAACCACTCGATTGATTTCAATATAACTTGGCAGAAATATTTCCTTCATGACCTTCTACCAAGATTGTTCAAGCCATCATGATTCATCAAAAAAACATGGCCTCTAGGGGGCAGGGCTTATTTTCCCTATATATAAAACTTTAAAAATCTTCTTGTCAGAAACCACTGGATTGATTTCAATATAACTTGGCAGAAATATTTCTTTCATGACCTTCTACCAAGATTGTTCAAGTCATCATGATTCATCAAAAAACATGGCCTCTAGGGGGCAGGGCTTATTTTCCCTATATATAAAACTTTAAAAATCTTCTTGTCAGAAACCACTGGATCGATTTCAATACAACATGGCAGGAATATTCCTTTTGTAACCCTTTGCCAAGATTGTTCAAGCTGTCATGATTTGTCAAAAAAATGGCCGCCAGGGTGCTGGGCTTATTTTCCCTATATATCTATATAGAAAACTTGTCAGAAACCACTGGACCGATTTCAATATATTTTGGCAGAAATGTTTTCTTGGTGACCTCTACCAAGATTGCTCAAGCAATCGTGATTCGTCAAAAAAACATGGCCGCCAGGGGGCGAGGCTTATTTTCTCTATATACCTATATAGAAAACATTAAAAATCTTCATGCTGAAACCAATGGACTGCTTTCAATATAACTTGGCAGGAATATTTCTTTAGTGACCCTCTACCAAGATTGTTATAGCCATCATGGTTGTGAAAAAAACATGACTGCTAGGGGCGGAGCTTATTTTCCCTATATATCTACATAGAAAACATTAACAAGAGGCCCACGGGCCACGATTCGCTCACCTGAGTGACATAGCCACTGCAGACATGCAGATGTTATGCAACATTTTTCCAATCCTATCATCGCAACTAATGAAAATATCATCATTTGAGCAGTTCTTAGTTTTGAAGAAGAATATATGGGCCTGACAGTCAATGGAGCATGATCATTTGGATAAACTATCAATCACATTTCAACAGAAGGATCAATGTGAAATTTGGTGGAAATTGGCTAAGTAGTTTCTGAAGAATCATGATTTTATACATGTAAACAGCACAGTGGCAGGAAAATATTATAAATAAAAATCAGATGATGGCCATCTTAGATTTCCAATCAGAACAATTTTAACTACTGTTGATCTATAAGTCGCTTGGATACTTTCAATATAAATGTATATGGCCCATACAAATGGGGAAGCAAATTTGACCTTGGAGGTAAAAAGGTCAAATGTCAACATAGAATCATCATTTTAGCAATTTTGGTAGATCTCCTGTCCCCCATAATTTGTGCAAAGATTAGGACCCAGGGCTTATTTGGGTATGGAGAAGAAGATTTTTAAAGGTTTTTACCATATATGGGCATGGCAGCCATTTTGATCAATGGACCATACCCATTTTAGCAATTTTTCATTCTCCTGCCCACGGAGGCTCCGCATGAAATTTGAGCAACACTGGCCCGGAGGCGTCAGAGAAAAAGCCATTTGAAATTATCAACATTTTTTCCATACAAATGTATGGGGCCCATACAAATGCATACAGAAGCAAACTTGACCTCGCCGTAAAAAGGTTAAATGTCAATGTATGACAATTATTTTAGCAACTTTGGTAGACCGCCCGTTCCAGATGATATATGCAAAGATTCAGCCACAAGCCATCCTCGGTTTTGGAGAATAAGATTTTTAAATGCTTTTTCCCATACAAATGCATAAGGAAGCAAACTTGACCTTGACGTAAAAAGGTCAAATGTCAATGTATGACCATTATTTTAGCAACTTTGGTAGACCTCCTGTCCCTGATGATTTATGCAAACATTCAGCCCCAAAGCATCCTCGGTTCTAGAGAAGAAGATTTTTAAAGGTTTTTACCATATATGGGCATGACGGCCATCTTGGTCAACGAACGGTGACCATTTTAGCAATCTTTTGTTCCCCCTACCTAAGGAGGCTCCATATGAAATTTGAGCAAAATTGGCCCAGAGGCTCCAGAGGAGAAGTTGTTTGAAATTCTAAACATTTTCCCATACAAATGCATAAGGAAGCAAAATCGACCTTACCGTAAAAAGGTCAAATGTCAATGTACGACCATTATTTTAGCAATTTTGGTAGCCCTCCTGTTCCCAAAGATATATGCAGAGATTCAGCCATAAGGCATGCTCAGTTTTGGAGAAGAAGATTTTTAAAGGTTTTTCCCATACAAATGCATAGGGAAGCAAACTTGACCGTGCCATAAAAAGGTCAAATGTCAACATACCACAATTCTTTTAGCAATTTTGGTAGACCTCCCGTCCCCGATGATTCCTGCAGCCCCTAGGCATTCTCGGTTCTGGAGGAGAAGATTTTTAAAGGTTTTTAACCATATATGGGCATGGCGGCCATCTTGGTCAACGGACCGCGACCATTTTAGCAATTTTTCGTTCCCCCGCCCTAAGAAGGCTCCATATGAAATTTGAGCAAAATTGGCTCAGCGGCTTCAGAGGAGAAGTTGTTTGAAAATGTTAACGAACGCACGCACGGACGGACGGACGACGGACGAAAAGTGATCACAATAGCTCATCCTGAGCAGAGCTCAGGTGAGCTAAAAATCTTCTTGTAAGAAACCGTTGGACCAATTTCCATAATCTTGACAGAAATGTTCCTTTGGTAACCCTCTACCTAGATTGTTCAAGCTGTCGTGATTTGTCAAAAAACATGGCCACCAGGGGGCTTATTTTCCCTGTATATCTATATAGACAAATTCAAAAATCTTCTTGTCAGAAACCACTGGACCGATTTCAGTATAA
The DNA here is from genome assembly GCA_964016985.1 of Anodontia alba. Classification (NCBI taxonomy): domain Eukaryota; kingdom Metazoa; phylum Mollusca; class Bivalvia; order Lucinida; family Lucinidae; genus Anodontia; species Anodontia alba. Next base: position 24,326,111 of record OZ024822.1, on the reverse strand, counting down.
CTTGGCAGAAATGTTGCTTTGGTGACCTTCTACCAAGATTGTTCAAACCATCATGATATGTCAAAAAACATGGCCACTGGGGGCGGAGCTTAATTTCCCTATATTTCTATATAGAAAACTTCAAAAATGTTCTTGTCATAAACTAATGGACCGATTTCAATATAACTTGGCAGGAATGTTCAAGCAGTCATGATTAGTCAAAAAACATGGCTGCTAGGGGGCTGGGCTTATTTTCCGTATATATCTATATAGAAAACTTTAAAAATCTTCTTGTCAGAAACCACTGGACAGAGTTCAATGTAACTTGGCAAGAATGTTGCTTTGTTACCTTCTACCAAGATTGTTCAAGCCGTCATGATACGTCAAAACACATGGCAGCCAGGGGTCGTGGCTTATTTTCCCTATATAACTATATACAAAACTTTAAAAGTCTTCTTGTCAGAAACCACTTGACTGATTTCAATATTACTCAGGAATGTTCCTTTGGTGACCCTCTACCAAGATTGTTCAAGCAATCATGATGCTTGGGGGCGGGGCTTATTTTCCCTGTATATCTTAATAGAAAACTTTAAAAATCTTCTTGTCAGAAACCACTGAACCGATTTCAATATAACTTGGCAGGAATGTTCCTTTGGTGACCCTCTATTAAGTTTGTTCAAGCTGTCATGATTTGTCAAAAACATGGCCGCTAGTGGGTTGGGGCTTATTTTCCCTATATGTCTGCATAAAACACTTTAAAATCTTTTTGTCAGAACCCACTGGACCGATTTCAATATTACTTGGCAGAAATGTTCCCTTTGTGACCCTCTATCAAGATTCAGTTCAAGCTGTCATGATGCATTAAAAAAAAACATGGCCACTAGGGGGCAGGGCTTTAAAATTTATACAAAAATCTTACAGCAGTGAACTTGGCTGAAGCTTTTATAGTAATTAAGTATGCAAATCTGTTTGCTCAGGTGAGCAATATAGGACCATCATGGTCCTCTTGTTAAAAATTAACTATGTGGAGTAAAGTAAATATTGGAAACATCTGCATTTTCTTTTGTTATGGATGAAGTGACACCAAATTAAGAAGTTCATACATGCCAAGTCTCACGCCGTGAGGAAAAACCTCACGTAATTCTGACGTTTTTCACGGGCTCACGCCGTGAGCGGTAAAACTCACGGAATCGAAAAACCCCATCGAAAAAAAATCTTAAGGCACCTTTTTTGTAGACAGTCACTGTAGTATTGGTTATCGGATCAATAGAAGTGTATTCCATTACGTTGAATCGAAAGCCGATAACAAGTGTCAAAATAAGTGCAAAGGTATCCGCATGACCTGTGATGGTGGACGGTGTTGATTCCGCAATAAACATGATAAACAATAGTAATTAAATGATTAAGAAGGTGTTAAATGACAGATTGGTCAATCGGACACGCTTTCTGGGTCAACTAAAGATGATCAGTTACGCTAGTGGACGAGATAATGGCATGCGCCAATGATCTGGCTTGAAGAAAAATGGGGTTGGCGTATTGTGTCTGGTCTTAGGGTAAGTATTTGTGATAATTAGCGGCCCCTTTTATGTTGTATATTTTTTTGTTTTGTTTGCAGTAATTGTCACATAAAGAATAGAATTAGGGTTGCTCAAGCAGATGTTGATATCTTTATATAAAATGCAGATAATTTTAGTCATAAATCATTCTTAAATTTGAAGTACTGCCAGTATCATGCCCAAGCGCCCTGCTTCTCCTGATGCAAAAGCATCTCCAGCATCCAAGAAAAAGGCCTATATATCTTTTTGGAAATTAAAGATATTTATTTTGATTTTAAAGACATGAATGCTGCAAGAGGGATAAAGTTTGCTGGCCCTCATTATTTAAACACTTTAAAGACTCCTGCAGAAGTCATGCCTTTCAAATAAATAAGCTTTAAATTTCGAAAATTACTTCGTATGACAAAATACAGCGCCGAGAAAAAATCTCACAGAATTTTTTGAAATCTCACTTAAATTTTTCTCAGATCTCACAGATTGACCAACTGAGGTTATGGCATGTATGAAGTTTTTAAAGCAGTTACTGAAGTCTAGGTGCTGGCAAGCAGTCCTTGACAAGTTGTCTTTGACATGTTTGTGGAAACAACTGAAGGCCAACACATACTGCAAATATGTACAGTCTGAGGAGTACATTTACTGTTTGCTTACACAGTCTTTGGCTACTGAAGACTGTATTGACAAAGAGCAAGGCCAGGGCCCAGTTGTTCAAAGCGTCGTTAGCTTAACAAGCTCGTTAAGGGTCATTTCGTTAACTGTTTTAGCGGAATCAATATACAATATTCTGATATTTTTTGCTGAAAAAATGTGAGTAGCTTTTGCACTGCAAAAGCTACTCACATTTTTTCAGCAAAAGATTTCAGAATATTTGCTTATCACTCTATGTAAATTTTAATGAATCGTTAACTAATGATGTCGTTAGCTTTGAACAAATGGGCCCTGATCTACATTCAGTCAACAATCAAGTTTTGTCAAGGTCTGAGACAACAATAGCAAGTTATTAACCCTTTCATGCTGGTGTCCCATAAAAGTGACATTGGCAAACAATGTAGACCCAGATCAGATGCCACAAAATGTGGCATCTGATCAGGGTCTACACTGTTTGCATTAAGTTCATGATTTTTTTAATAAAAAAAAGATAATTATAAAAAACAAACCAGACAAACCTTCAGTTGCACATAGACTTGACCAAAGAACTGGAAGAGTCCACTAGGAATAAATGGGTTAAGCAGGAAAATGACACTCCTGAATAATATATCAAGAATTCAGAGTGAGAGAAAACTCCTAGAGGTACAATTTAACAACATACACACAAACACATGCAGACACACTGCACTGGAAATACAAGGCTCAAGATTCAGCCCAGTGACAGAACAGCTTCTATTTGTGTTCACGTCACTTCACTTAAGTCTCTTTTTTGGATGTTGAGGCACCAATGATAACTTTGAGATTGTTCCTCTCCAATTATTTGCAAAAAACAGGCCTCAGCATAAAAGCAAACAGTGAAGGTTAGATCAGCTTTTCCAACCCTATAGTCTACTAAGGATCTTAACTCTTGTCATGCTGAATAAATTAAGATGCCATGCCCACTTCTAACTGTCATTCTGAATAAATAAAGATGCCATGCCCTCTTCTAACTTTCAGCCAATCAGATTACTTGATCAAGATGGTTGATATAAATTCACATATTGAATGATAAACAGTGGAGATCCAGATCAGATGGCTTCTTCAGAAGTCAACTGATCTGGATCTACAGTTTGCAAAGGCAGGGCATATATAGGTTCAGCAAGACAAGGGTTAACTTTACACCACATTACGAAAACACGCCTATTCAAATATGTAGAAAATTTCACGTCCAAAAACCTAAAATTTTCAGATAAAAAATTGTGATATTTTTCATATTTCTGCTCAAAACATAGATTGTGGGTACTCGTTAGAACTGCCTCGGCAAGGCGGTTCTAACGAGTACCCACAATCTATGTTTTGAGCAGAAATATGAAAAATAATGTATACCCCTGTAAACCCCAGTTTTACTATATGAAAGGTGGGTTTAAGGGGGTCAAAACTATATAGGCGTGTTTTCGTGATGATCTGATTACAAATACTGCTGTGCACAAACTACTGGCTTGTGTCAAAGATTGCCATAGACAAAACAACAAGACTAGTGGTATCTTGAGAATTTACTTATTTATTCAAATATAATGCATGAATAAATGAGTCACCATGCCAGAAATGTACATTATGTACAATTCTAATAGTTACACTATATAAAAATATGCCAACAGATATTTACAATAACAATACACTAACATACAGGGCCAAGTTGTTCAAAGCATCGTTAGCTTAACGAGCTCGTTAAGGGTCATTTTGTTAACTGTTTTAGCGGATTCAATATTCAAAATTCTGATATTTTTTGCTGAAAAAATGTGAGTAGCTTTTGCATTGCAAAAGCTACTCACATTTTTTTCAGCAAAAAATTTCAGCTTATTTGCGTATCACTCGATGAAAATTTTAATGTATCGTTAACTAACGACATCGTTAGCTTTGAACAACTGGGCCCTGAACTCAATAGATAGTCATTTCAAGCATTGCCTAGATAAAATAAGCAGGTAACAAAATTCATGAGCAATATACTTTTATGATGCCAAGCAGACAATTCACTTATTTTCTCTGAACCAAAAAAAAGAAAAATAGAATGTCTGCTACAAATTTTGCTTGACACTTTAAGGGTTAAGATGCTGTCTTGTATAGGAAAAAATATAACCTTGTCCTGTGACCTGAGGTTTCTGGTTGCCAGCTGTATTATGTGGAATAGAAAATAGAAACCAGAAGTCACAGGTCACCAGACAATACTTTAATGCAGTTATTATGGGAACTCTTTGTGTAAAATGTACTTAGAATTTCCTATATTTTATATAGTAAAACCCTGGAAAAGATGTATGCTCCTGGATAGTTATAAAATCATCCTGGGAGGTACATGTACTATTTATTGGTTGGTTGAGTTGGAGTTTAATAGCCCAATCAACACTTGTCATGTCGAGCTATTCAGGTTACCAAACCACTTTTCTTGGGCAGGCTTAGTTCTCTAAGAGGGTAACCAGTATTTATGCTCATTCTTTTGCAAGGAACTGACAACTGTCCTTCTTGAATCAGTGGAAGGGAGAGAATGACTGTAGGAAATATTTCATGATCAATATCCATGAAAGAATGTTGCCAGACAGTCACACTGGCGACCTCCTGATCACCACTCTGACACACACCCAACTAAGCCACCAAGGCTGGCATGTCTAGAGAAAAAGGCTATAGAGAAAAGGGATCTTTTGGACATTCCGTTGAATCAATCTTTCAGTGCAAATGCCTGGCCCTTTATTGAGGCCACAGGTCCAGATCTGTGGCTGGTTTCCCCTTAGCCTACCACTTACATGAGCAAACAACATAGGTTCTTGCTCACCTGAACCTTTGCCGCTAGCATATGCTATAATGTCCCTTTTCCCATGAAATGGCTCACCTGGTGGTCAGGACTATGAATATATTTTTCATAATAGGAAACATAATGATTTTGTTGTTTTTGATGACCTATTGATAACAATAGGCACAAAGTATTCAGGTATTAGATTCTAATGAATGACACAGATAAGTTCCCATGATACAGTTTTAGGTTTTACATGAGAAGGCTGGAAGAAACCAATGAAAAATGTCCAACTACCTGCAACAGGCACAAATGCTAATAAACTATCCCATTCACAGCCCTGCAATTGCAGTCTGACCAGAATCTACATGTACTGTACATGCATACTTTATATACTATTTCTGGGGAATTTGTAGAATTTTCATATACCAAATCAAATGATGATAATGCGGATGATGATGATAATGAATATGTGTTTTACATAGCTTTTTTTAACTCTTTTGGTGTCAAATTTCATATGATATTTATTGTCTGCTTTTCTTTTTTTAACAAACTATCGCTTGAAAAGAAGTTTACACATAAAGTTGAAAGACTGAATGTCAAACAGCGTAGATCCAGATGATATGAGCCGTCTCATCGGGATCTATGCTGTTTGCAAAAGTCTATTATTATTGCCTGTGGCAGTGAAAGAGTTAAAACAGTTATTATAGCGAGATGATAGAAAGCTAATACTAAAGGGCTCTGTTGCAAGAACTATATAGGGCTATTTGCTGTTTCATGTTTTATTCAACAGTATTCAGAATCACTATAAATTGACACACAGCTTTCAGCAGTATTTGATCAGTGTCTACACTATTTGCTGAGGTCTGTATGTCCCAGTTCTAGTAATCCAGGTTTCGGCTGCCAGATTACACACTCTGTGGATATGGTAGAACATATCAATGGACAAGACCCTAAAAGAACTAAAGGAACTATACATATCTCCTTGATAAGCTGAATGTGTACATATGGCATACGCACAAAGATTTTATCGCTTGCTAGGCCTAAATATAACCCATTTATGTCAAATGGACTTTTCAATCACAACTCTTTGGACCAGTCTATTTCTGATAGGGTGTCTGGTTAGTTTTCATTATTACTGTTTTATAGAAATTCCTGTTGTTGATGCAAACAGTGTAGTCTTTGATCAGATGCCACATTCTGCAATTACCATATGGAGGGCAGAGGGATAGTAGTGGGGGTGGGGAAAGGGTCTTTTTGTTTGTGTTGAGGTTTTACGGCCCAGTCAACCCAATGGGGTCATGTTGCATGCGGTCAGTTTACCTAACCGCACGTTTACTGGGCAGGCTTAGTCCTCTAAACGGTTAACCAGTATTGTGCACATTCTTTCGCCAGAAAAGGGGAAAGGGTCTCCAGATTAAAATGGGCTAACTGTATCTGGCCACTGTACATTGCAGCAAGCTTTGCAACTGTAATACATCCTACAGTTACATATTTATGTACACATGTCGACTATCTATGCAAGATTGTAAGGTCTATGGAAACACTTTCAAGGGAGACAACTGTCAAAATGGGTCCTCAAGGTTACAGCCTTGTTGAGGCATTGTATCATCAAAACATAGTGTAGGTGCTCTATTTACCCAGAGTATTCGGACAGACAGGCTTGAGCAAACAGTGTAGACCAGATCAGAGTAACACTATGTGGCATCTGATCACAGTCTACACTGTTTGCCTTATCCAGCAGTTTTAGACCTGATCACAGTCTACACTGTTTGCCTTATCCAGCAGTTTTAGACCTAGACAGTTAACAAAATGGACCTGTTCAACTTTTAGGACAAGTAATGTAACAGTTAACCTTTATCCTGCTGAATAAATTAATTCAGCCACGCCCATTTCTGACTATCCACTAATCAGAATACTTGATATAATATATTCATTCAATTCACAAACTGCATAACAAACAGTGTAGATCCTGATCAGATGGCTTCTGAAGAAGCCATCTGATCTGGATCTACACTGTTTGCAAAGGTAGAGGTTGTCATGTTCAGCAGGATAAGGGTTAAGGTGTTTAATATATTAAGAGTAAATATATTACTCATTACAATTTTCTTCTAATGAGTACCAACAACAGGTTTGGTGTCTAAAAAGTGTACCATATTTACTATAATTCAACCAGAAAAACAGCCATTCCCAACCCATTTTCTGACGAGAAAACACCTCTTCCAAAATTCTGGATTATCTGTTATACAATGCCATGGTGACATGCTGTACAATAATCTGTGACCTTGCTACATAATCTAATGTTTAGATTCATGTCCTGTAGGATGCAAATCTTGGTAGTATAGATGTTTCATTGAATACGGTGCTGTTCTGAAATAAAGGTTTATTTCCTCTGCGGAGACTGGAGATGTTATGCCACACCCAATGCTTTTCTAGCAAGTGCTTCAAGTTTTTTTTCTGTCTGCAGGAATGAGGTATACCCTGTTATTAGTGTATGCCTCTTATTAATGTTTTGCTTAAATATTCCATTTGTTACGGAATAAAGGGAGATAAAATCATTTCAAGGAAGGCAAAGGCAACTGTGTCAAAAGTTTTTGGCTCCCTCCTGAAAAAGGGTCTCCTCTTAAAGGAAAGAATTTGCTCCTTAGGGAGCAAGTTCTTTCCTTTTAGAGCATACCCCTTTTCAGAAGGGGCTTGGTGTGCAGGAAAGTAAACAGGAAGTCACAAAAATTGTATCCCTTGTAAAAAATGGCAGACAATCTGCCGTGTATCTAGCCTCCTGAAAATGTTATCTGTCATGGGGATCAGGGTATCAGATGACTAGGAGGCATCAGGACACCAGGACTCATTAATACCAAGTTTTTCTGTATGTGTCCCAAGGCCTTTTTGTATCTACATTACTCCATCCACACACTATGACCTTTCTCAGCACTGTCACACATTTTTTATCCCTGCAAGTTCTTGCATTATGACTTTTATCAGTATGTGTCTCAAGGCCTTTCTGTATCCGCATTACTCCATCCACACACTATGACCTTTCTAAGCACTGTCACATATTTTTTTTTTATCCCTTCAAGTCCTTTCATTATGACTTTTATCCAGGTTACATGTCCTATTCTGCCATTACTGCCATGACAATGAAAGTCAAGCTGAACACATGTAGTCTCTGATGCCAACAAGAGCTCACTCAGCACCAACATCTCCAGGTAACAAACCTACAAGAAAATTTCAACACATTAGCCACAACACGATACACTTTACATAGCGCTTAGTTTTCTGGGTAAAAATTTCAGCTGACGACACAGTGAAATATTTTTTCCTATTTTTCCCAGAAAACAGAATTCAACATTTCATGCAAATTGTCTCCATGGGAGACAATTTGCATGAAATGTCAAATCCTGTTTTCTGGAAAAAATAAGAAAATATCACCAGTATGCTGTTGGCTGAATTAGCCCAGACAGTGGTAAAGGCTAAGAGTGTGTATCCAGCTAGGACTTAGACCAGCCTGCACACCAACACAGTTTATCAAAGTCTGCTGCATGCTTTGTGGATGGTAAAGACTCAAAGGCAAATTAAGACATCCACAAAGACAGGCCAGACTTTGTGGATGTGCAGGCTGACCTTAGTTTGCACACATTGTGGACTATCCCAGGTTACAGTTTGTGTTAACCCTTGTCATACTGAATGAATTAAGATGCCATGCCCATTTCTAATTGTCAGCCAATCAGATTACTTGATCCAGGTTGTTACAAACAATGCAGATCCAGATCAGTTGGCTTCTTCAGCCAACTGATCTGGATCTACTCTGTTTGTAATGGCAGGATATATCTGGGGTCAGCAGGACAAGGGTTAATGATGTTCTGCATTGTGTTTCTAAGACAGCAGCATGTGCAACTTCGCAGCTCCAGATACGGCCCTTTTTTTTTCAACCAGACTGTGTCATTTTTTTTTAATTCCATAAAAACATACTGTAAAACATTTATTTTTGGCAGTCATATTTTAGGCTACGTAATATATCGAGGATGTTTTTTTTTTCTTTTTCAGAAATTGAAAATCTGCCAAAATATATATAAATATGCCAAAAGGTCCACTCATAATAACCGCCAGAATTTGCTGCTGCCAAATTTAAGTGTTTTACAGTAAATTATGGGTACTAGTTAGAAGCACCTCACTAAGACCACTAAGATATTTCTAGAAGCATCTCACTGAGGTAGTTCTAGAAGCAACTCACTGGTGCTAGTGAGGTGCCTCTAATGAATACCCAGAACATGTTTTTATGGATAAATAAGAAATCTATGTCTGGATACTCTTCTTATCTGGGGTTTGAACTGTGGAGAACAAAAATTCTGGCTTTATGGAATACAATGCACTATGGTTTACTTTGGGTACTCATGAACTGGCAGTCCTGTCCTTACACCTTGGTCCTTATACTGGAGTCTTGAATTCTTGAATTTTTCAGCATGTGACTTTGACACAAAGCTTGAATTCTTGAATTTTTAAGCATGTGACATTGACACTTATCTTGAATTCTTGAATTTTGAAGCATGTGACATTGACATGAATTTTTAAACATGTGACATTGACCTTGTTACAAGCAGGTGGCTTATGGAAATAACAAAAGCACCTATCTATCTCTTGCTATACCTCAATTACCGCATTTACTCTAAGTATTGGGACACCTTATCTACTTATCATACTTATCCTAAAATTTGAACTAATCAATCTACTACTTCTTGATGTGTCTAAAATATTGCTGTATGTATGGCAAACAGTGTAGACCCTGATCAGAAGCCATGTTCTGCAGCATCTGATCTGGGTCTACACTGAAGTGGTAGAGGCATAAAATCTTTTTCTGAGAGATATCAAAATGACTGAAATAAATGACATCTTGATTGTACAAAGCAACTGATGATGACATTTGGTTAAATGAGCTTGCACATAAAAAAGGACCTTATGGTTTTCAGTTTGTAGTTTTTCCAATGCGCATGCCAAGTCCCCTATTTAGGCTACAGGGCCCAGTTGTTCAAACCGTTGTTAGCTTAACAAGCTCGTTAAGGGTCATTTCGTTAACTGTTTTAGCGGATTCAATATACAATATTCTGATATTTTTTGCTGAAAAAATGTGAGCAGCTTTTGCACTGCAAAAGCTACTCACATTTTTTCTGCAAAAAATTTCAGCATATTTGCGTATCACACAATGTAAATTTTAAAGAATCGTTAACTAACAACATCATTAGCTTTGAACAACTGGGCCCTGATGTACTGATGTGCTGGCTCATATCATCACAAAAACATGCCTATATTATTTTGACCCCCTTAAACCCAACTTTTATGCAGTAAAACTGGGGTTTACAGGGATTATAATATTTTTCTTATTTCTGCTCAAAAACAGTGATTGTGGGTACTCATTAGAACCGCCTCGCCAAGGCGGTTCTAACGAGTACCCACTATCTATGTTTTGAGCAAGAATATGAAAAATATCAGGATTTTTTATCTGAAAATTTTCCTTTTTTGGTTGCAAAATTTTCAATATATTTGAATAGGCGTGTTTTCGTAATGTGTTGACAGTGAGATTCTTCAATAACTGGGCGATAAGTGGCTGATACGTAAAATATCATGACTGTAATTTCCTTTTTCAATATTGATGTAACACCTGAATGACGTAAATTGTGTCTCTGAAATGAACTGTTGTACTTACATGACATATTCAGACATGTATTTTCCTTAAACTTACTTATCCTGAAATTTGAACAAGTACTTTAATACTATGTACCCATTAACATACACAAACTTAGTGGATGAGTAGTATACACTGCTGACCCTGATCAGATGCCTTGTTGGCATTTGATCTGGGTCCACACTGTTTGATCAGGTCTAGATCTGTCTGCCTGGATATTTTGGGTAAATATAGAATAGTTCTCATTCTATAATACAGATAAAAAGAAGAATGGCTGAAAAGGAAGGTAATAAAAAGGCGGCAAGAATACACAAAAGATAAAGAACAATAAAACAGTGTACCTGAATATCACAGATATGAAGCAATAAGAGTTATCTGCCCTCAGAAATCAGCGTCCCATCCTGAGAGTTCATCTTGAGGTACATCTAATGACTTGGGGTAATGATCAAAATTGCTGTAGTCTGCAGGCCCTTTCACCTACAAGATAATGTTACAACATAAAAAACATACATCAAGAAACTATTAAGGAGAAGTGATACACTTAGAGGGAAGCTAACTATGTCAAAACTGTTTTATCTCCCTTCTGAATAATGTAATCCTTGAAAAGGAAAGAATTAAGGGGTCTACTCTAAAAGGAAAGAATTTGCTCCCATATGGAGCTAATTCTTTCTTTTTAGAGTGGACCCTTTTTTCAGAAGAGACTAATTTGGAGGAAGCAATCAGGAAGTCATAGAAATTGTCTCCCTTGTCTCCCAAGCATATTCAGTCTCATTTTAAAAGAGATTTTTCATTAATCACATCACAAAAACATGCCTATATAATTTTGACTCCCTTAAACCCCACTTTTATATAGTAAAACTTGGGTTTACTGGGGTATACATAATTTTCTTATTTCTGCTCAAAGCATAGATTGTGGGTTCTCATTAGAAACGCCTCATCGAGATATCAGAATTTTTTATCTGAAAACTTTCGTTTTTTGGTGGTAAAATTTTCAGTATATTTGAATAGGCATGTTTTCGTAATGGGCTCTCAAATAAAATCACAACAATGAAAACAATATGCTAATGCTATCCTGGGCACTTTAGGTAAAAGCCTATACAAGTATTTACCTTAGTAGTCTGACAAACAGGCCTGTGCAAACAGTGTAGACCTAGATCAGGTGCCATAGAGTAAGGCATCTGAGCAGGTCTACACTGTTTGCCATACTGGTCCAAAAATTTGAACACATCCATTTGACCATCAATTAATGTGTCTAAAATACAGCTAGATGTGTGGTGAACTGTGTAAATCCTGATCAGATGCAACATGTGACATCTGATCTAGGTCTTTACTGTTTGCTCAGGCCTGTCTGTCCCAATACTAAGGATTATTACAGCAGATTCCAGTGCTCCAGACAATGACTACCATCTTATTATCACATGGACCAGGGCCCAGTTGTTCAAAGCTTAACAAACTAGTTAGTGGTCAAAATGTTAACTGTAAGTATAATATCTAATTCACAGTTATTTTAGCTGAAAAAATGTAAGTAGCTTTTGCAAAATACTGACATTTATTCAGTAAAAATATTATCATATTTGCCATATTTAATGATAAAAATTTTAACCATACATTAACTAACAACATAGTTAGTTTTCAACAAATGGGTCCAGAATGTTAAAAGATCTACTTAGGATTGAAGGAATGAACTTCAGCCTGAGAAAAGTGCCTTGTTTTATACTTAGCCAACAAAGGCCCAGATCTTACACACTGTGGGTAATCATTGGAAGCACCCAAGTGATCAGATTGGAAAGATTGATCTGAGCCTTTACTGTTGGCATATTTTGCTAAAGCTTCTTTAAGAATGACATGATCTGAATTTTTTTTTTCTTTGAAGTACAAAACTATCTGGTAGACACTCATACCTATTGATAAATAGAGGATTCTTTTTGAAACAAACAAACAAAAGAAACCCCAAAAAACACACTCTCAAAAAAAACAAAAACAAACAAACAAAAAAACCCTGCTAATTGTGTTTACAATGGATACTTTCACACCAGAGTTCATGATCAGATCATATGAGCTGCACTATGAGAAAAGGTGTCTTTATGAAGGAAAGAAGAGGGTGGGGGATATAAGGCACTCTTTCACCAAAAAGTATTGACATTTTTCTTATTTAGAAATCTATTTATTTTCTTTAAATGATTCCATTACATTTGATTATATCATTAGCGTGTGTGGTACATTTAGAGTTCACAAAAAAAAACCCCAAAAACCCAAAAAAATTCAAGTATCAAGTAATATATTATACCATATTTACCGTATGTATTTGGAAGGACAGGCCTGAGCAAACAGTGTAGACCCAGATGAGACGCCACAGAATGTGGCATCTCATCAGGGTCTACACTGTTTGCCACTCATCCAGCAATTTATAGACACAGCATCGGGTAGTAAATTGTACTTGTTCAAATTTTAGAACAAGTACAGTAAGGAGTTGAGGTGTACAAATACTTAGGGTAAATACCGTACAAATTTCTCCATAAAAACAAATACTGTGGCATCAGTCATCTCACTGAGATGGTTACAACAATTAGTAATGAAATGTCACTAAGTATCCTCCAAACACATATTTAAAGCTCCATATAAGAAGGGGTATCAATAACATTTTTCTTATTTCTCCCTGAAAACATACATTGTGGTACTCATTAGAAGAACCTCACCAAGGCACTTCTAATGAGTACCCACAACATATGTTTATATGGAGATACAAGAATAATATCAGTACGTTTTTGGTTGGAAAAAAAAAAATGTTCCTTTTCTAGAGCTATGTATATTTTGATAAATAAGAAAATTTTCAGTATTTTTGGTCAACATTTATCCTGCCTAATGTTCAACTAGCAATCTAATACATAATGTCCACTGTATATTTTCCTGGCTCTAAATACCGTAATAATCCTAAATATTGGGACAAATAAGCCTGAGCAAACAGTGTAGACCCAGATCAGACACGGCAGAGTGCGGCATCTGATCATGGTCAACACTGTTTGTCATATATCTAGCAGTTTTTATATTCAATGACAGATACTTCAGTGGAATCATTTAAAGTTTTAGGGCAAGTATGGAAAAGGTTACATAAGAATTGTTAAGGAGGAGTAGTCGGTGATAATTATGGGATAATTTTCTACAGTTCTCCATAAAAACATATGTTGTTGGTACTCGAGGCACTTCTAATGAGTACCCACAACATACGTTTTTTATGAAGAAATAAGAAAAATTATCCCATAATTATTACCAAATACTCTTCCTAACCAATTCCTCTGGGTTAGAATGACCTAATACTTAGGGTTAATACGGTAAATGCTCTTTTTCTAATCAAACATGTATCACATTTTTCCTTATTTCTCCCTGAAACATAACCTATAGGCACTTGTTAGAATCGCTTGAATGCAGCAAATTTAATAATGTCCATCATTGTGGAAACTTCGTATAAAACTTTGTTGAGTTTCCTATGCTTTATACAGTAAAACCATGGAAATGGCGAGGATGACCTAGAGGTACTCACTAGAATCACTTTAACCCTTGTTCTGCTAAGCCCGGATATACCCTGCCTTTGCAAACAGTGTAGCTCCAGATCAGTTGGCTTCTGAAAGAAGCCAACTGATCTGGATCTGCACTGTTTGCCATCTAGTATGTGAATTTATAGCAACAATTCGGATCAAGCAATCTGATTGGCTGAAAATCATGTGGCATCTTAATCTATTCAGCATGACAATGGTTAATTCAGCAATCATTGTAGGAACTTCTCAACGATTTCCAGCATTTTACATATACAGTAGTAAATCCGCTGAAACGATGGATTTCTCCTGTATGGTTATAAAATGATCCTAACATGAACTATTTTGTATGTGGAAGATATAATTTTGTGATCAGAATTACAAATTATTTATATAAGAAATCTGAATGATTTTGTTACTGTTTAAATTTAGGTATTTGTCACTTATTATTCACACATGGAAGTTCCTGTGATGCAATGTATGATTCTGTGGAGAAATAAGTAAAATATTGACCTGGACATGGATGGTCCATCTCATGTCAGGCATTAACCCGGGTCCTGCTGAACCCAGATATACATGTACTCTGTCTTTGCAAACAGTGTAGATCCAGATCAGATGGCTTCTGAAGAAGCCAACTGATCTGGATCTGCACTGTTTGTCATTCAATATTTTAATTTGTACAAAAAAACTGGATCAAGCAATCTGATTGGCTGCTAATTAGAAGTGGGCATGACATCTTAATATATTCAGCATGACAAGGGTTAAGGAGGAGTATTTCATGATAATTCTGGGATAATTTTTTCCAGTTCTCCATAAAAAGATATGTTGTGGGTACTTATTAGAAGCACCTTGGTGAGTACCCACATCTTTTTATGGAGAAATAAGAAAAAAACACCATGAAATTATCACCAAATATTCTTCCTTAACTCTATCACTGGTATCTAGAGCAATGTGTTCTGATCTGATTAAAAGCTTTTGGGTAGATAATGTACACATCAAGGGGTAAGGCAATGCTTGTGCAAATGACAGATCAACTTTCTGTTGTAATATGTGCATTGTAGGAATATACATGTATATTTTCTCTTGAAAGCAATTTCAAGGTTTCAGCTAGGATGTGTGGAGTGAAAGGAAATATTTACTACAAACTGACCACCTAGTCACACAACACTGACATCAGTACTCTTTTGAATGATCCTCAAACTTCATACCCCAAGCTATTTTTTAACCAAGATACTGACATTTACTTTCTGATATGAGTTCTCCATGAAAAATTTGTTTTTCTCATTGGAATTATTTCACCAGTGAGAATGTACAACACCGGTATATGTTTTCATGGAAAAATAAGAAACATTATTACATTGTATTTGGATTCCCCTCTGAACTAGTCCTACATGCATCCTTATAAAAAAAAAAAACCCACAAAAACAAGTAATATAACAGTGTTGCTGTGCATAAAGATGGAGCACAGTGAACTAGTCATGTAGTCAGATTAAGTTTAAAAAACTTAGTGAGCTACAAAATACAGAAATAAATATTGATTGATTTGTGCAATAAACAAAAGGTAATGACTTCTCTCTCATCAATTTATCATCTGCTGAATTTGAGCAGAGGCAAAGTTTTACAACAGATGATTGTATATAAAAGGTTTACAAACTACCAAAAACTTGGCAGTATCATAGAAACATCACAATGTCAGAAGCTTTAATGGTTTATGACCATACCAGCAGCTGTGAAATAAGTTACTTTTATAAAGATCTAAATAATCATGAAAGATGATGAATGTAAAGTCATGACAGGTACTAAACTAAAATTTAATAAAAATTGTTGGATCAAATTCCTAAACCATTATGTGTTCAACAAATGCATTCAGCTAAGTAGTTCAGCTGTTGTGCAAGTTTAAAATCATTGTCTTGAAAACTGTGAATCAAGAGACTAACAGTACTATGAAGTATGATGGACATACACATATACAAATATATAAGTGCAAAACTATAAGCCTCCTCCCACTTCATGAAGAAGGCATAAAAAAAAGAAAGATAAAGAACTACATGTATAAGACTATCTAAAAGTATCAAGAAAGATCCCATTTGTGACAAATAATCTTAATACTGGTAACCTGAGAAGTAAAATGTGATGAAATGAGGATTACTTATTAGTAGCAATAAATCTCAGATTGTTTTCTTGCAAGAATATCACAAAAATGCACCCACCAAATATTTTGTTGCAGCATGGGAAAACAAACCTTATGACATGTACACTCAGCAAAGACTACATTCAACCTGCCTGGATATGCAGTTAATCCTTAAAGCTCCAATCACAACTGCAGCAGACGACAGTTTGAATTTTTTTTTCAGAGAAAATAAATCTTGACTTTTCATGTAAATCATCTGCCAAGCAGATGATTCACATGAAAAGTCAAGATTGATTTTCTTTGAAAAATACTTATTTTCTCTGAAAAAAATACAGCATAATTTAGAATGTCATTTGATACAAATTTTGCTCGACGTTTTAAGGGTTAAATCAGACTGTTTGCAGTGAGCTCTATGGATAACCAGGGAGTCGAGGCTGATCTGAATCTTTACTTGGCATACAATTCACAGCAACAGATAAGACACTTTTTTCACCATAGAAAAAATTCTGATATCTCTCTTATTTCACCACAAAAACATATGTTGTGGGTACTCATTAGAAGTGCCTCGGCGAGGTGCTTCTAATGAGTACCCACAACATATGTTTTCGTGGAGCAATAAGAAAAATATTACGTGGATACCCCCTCCTATCTGGAGCTATGAAACATGTTATCGGTATGGAACCTTACACGGTGGCTCAAGCATTTGATAGTATAATGCAAGTACTATGCAAATGTTAGTGTCCCTTTCTTGAGTATGCTGCTTGTTTTTAAACCAGTCATGCTTATAGGCATCAATGTCATTTGAGCTATAACGTCATGCTTATTTTAAAGGTTTGTGTTACTTTCAGCATGCATCTAATGGAAAGGCTTAGATCTGCAAGATGATCGACACCAAGTAAAAATGTGTCTTCAGGGCAATTGTTTGTTTGTTTGTTTGATTTGGGCTTAACGTCGCTTTCAACCTTTTTCAATGCTCACTTTTAGAGTGCTGCCTCACTGAAATACCACGCCCCAGACACTTTGACATGATATTCCACCCAGTTACATTATACTGACACTGAGCTGACCAGTTCTAGCTCTACTTTCTTAATGCTGAGCGCCAAGTGAAAGAGCAGCTAGTACCATTTTTGATGTCTTTGGTATGACCCGGCCAGGGATCGAACCTGCAATCTCCCGGTCACAAAGGGAATGCTCTACCACTTAGCCACTGTGTCGGTATCTTCAGGCCAAAGGAACTAGCCAAATAGCCTAGAAAATTACTGTTGTTCAAAATGATTTAACAAAGCATCAGTTTTAAAGCTTTAAGGTAAGAATTTTAACAAAATTTGTTGGTAACACATTTAGCTGAAGAGTAACTAGAGCCATGGAAAGACAGCATAGCTCATCTGAAAGACATTTTTTTTTTTTCAAATATAAAATTTCTTAAAGAATGACACTGACCTCAAGGTCATTGAGAAAGATTCAGATTTGTAATATGGTTAAAACTCTGAATCAATATCTAACATTAGCCCAAGTATAAACTTAATATATCAAGGCATTCAAAAGACACTGGTCTTCAGAAAACTTCAACCAAAAAGTTTTACCTAAAAATGTTTTAATCTGTGACCTTGATCACAATGCCACTGAGGAGGGGATGGATAAAGTTTTGACAAGTTTCTAACACCAGACTGAGCATAAGTGTAATACATCCACTGCAGGTATCAGAAGTTATGTCTTTTGAAGAAGTTTAATGTAAAATTACTGTCCTTGACCTTGACATTAAGGTCACTAAGTGGGTGGGTTTGTACTGGATAAAAACAATTTTGAACTGGATTTAAAATCATCCAATATATTCAGGCATCCAGGAGATAAAAATTCTATTCATTTGGCTTTGACCTCAAGGTCACTGAGTGGGGTTAGGTCTCTTAATAGAGGTCTTTATGACAGGTTTGATGTTTAAGATACAGAATCACTATCATATGCTTACTGTTGCGTGTTGAATGGTAAACATCATGAGCTCTGTTACAAAGCAAATTCTTACATGTACAAATCAAACTTTTACTCTCTCTCACTTTCTCAGTAACAAGTTTTTAATGCGCAGCACACTGGGTAAAATTTTCAGCAGAAGACATATTGAAATATTTTTCTTATTTTTCCCAGAAAACAAGATTTGACATTTCATGCAAACTGTCTCCATTAGAGACAATTTGCATGAAATGTAAAGTCCCTTTTTCTGGAAAAAATAAGAAAAATATCACCAATTCATCGTCTGCAGAATTAGCCCAGAGAGTGGTAAAGGTTAAAGCAACATTAAGCAGTTTAGTAAATATTTCCAACCACAATATGGCCAAGGTCAAAGAGCATGTAGAGGTCGACTTAGGTCAAGGTTATACCTGCTTCCAGTCTAATAGCTTTTGTTCCTTTTATAATCAAAATAAGAAATGATATAATATGAGCTTCTCTGCATTGAAAACAACATTATGATATTATAATCAGCACAGACTCAGATCAGTCTGCACATCTGTACAGTCTGATCACAGCCTACACTGATTGTTAAAATATATGGGCCTAAACCTTGTCATGCTGAATAAATTAGGATGCCACACACACTTCTAATTGTCAGCCAATCAGATTATTTAATCCAGATTGTCGATATAAATTCACATACTGAATGGCAAACAGTGCAGATCCAGATCAGTTGGCTTCCTCAGACGCCAAATGATCTGAATCTACACTGTTTGCAAAGGCAGGGAAAATTCAACTTCAGCAGAACAAGGTTTAAACATTAACCCATTGTTGTCGGAGACCCATAAAAGGGTAATAGGCTAACAGTGTAGAGCCAGATCAGACGCCGCAGAACATGGCGTCTGATCAGGGTCTCCACTGTTTGCAAATAGTTTAGCCTTTTTTCTCTAGGAATATGTAAATCTCATAGCCTGACATACCTAATTGAAATTGGACTCTCCCAACATATAGTGTGGGAGAGTCTATTCAGTATACAATGGGTTAAACATAATATAAGCAAACAACATAGATCCTGATCAAACTGCACAGATGTGAATGCTGATCTGGGTCAACATTGGTTGCATATGGCATAAGTTTGTTTTCTATTTGGAAAGGCTTATATATAAAATGAACTCTATAAAGACTGCTCTTAGAAACAAAAAAACTCTTTGTAACCAGCATTTTCCTAATATATGGGAAGAAAGACAATTCATAGATTCAGGCAAGAGAGGTTCTCATATAATTATTTTTAACCCTTAAAGCGCCAGTCACAACTCTTGTCGTCTGCTTTGTCTTCTGCTGGTTACTTTAAAGTCATTTCTGCCAACAGTGTGGACCCAGATCAGACTGCTCCTTTAGGAGCAGTCTGATCTGGGTTCATACTGTTTGCCGGTATGCAAAAATGGGTTTGAAAAGTCTGCAAGAATATTCAGCAGACGACATAAACAGACGACATTTTCAGATGCAGGTTTTCTTGGCCCTTTAAGGGTTAAGGGGGTTGGATACACTTGGTAGAAGTTCAGCCATTCTTTACCAGGGGAGACAACTTTTATGACTTCTTATTTGCTTTTTCTGCCTATCAATCCCCTTTTGAAAAGGTGTCTGCTCTAAAGGGAAAGCATTTGCTCCTCGCAGGAGCAAATTCTTTCCTTATAAAGTAGACACCATGTCAGAAGAGAGCCAAAACAATTTTGACAGAATTGTCTCCCTTGAAAGTGTATCCATTCATCTTAATATTTCTTCGCAAAAATAAACAATGTACAGGGATTCATTAAAATAACTTCATGTAAGTTATTCAAATGAGTACCATATTTACCCTAACCATTTGAACATCTTTAACTCCTTAAGTGCACACAGCTCCAGATAAGGGGGATGGGGGTATCCACTTATTATTTTTCCTTATTTCTGCATGAAAACATATGTTGTGGGTACTCACTGGAAGTGTCTCAGTGAGGTGCTTCTAATGAGTACCCACAACATGTTTTTGTGCAGACATAAGAAAAACATCAGTACTTTTCAGATGAAAAAAAGTACCTTATCTGGAGCTATGCATGCATGTCCTAAAATTTAAATGTCCATAATACACCACTATCTCTTTATAACACTATTGTTGGGGTCCATAGCATAAACCGTGTTAGTTAAACAACCGTGTTATATTCTTACAAAAATGTATAGATTATATTGAAAAATGACCATTTATGGTCATTTTTCAATATAATCTATACATTTTTGGGATCCATCTTTGAACCATGTTATATGCAAAACCGTGTTATAACGAACCGTGTTATAAAGAGGTTGTGGTGTACTAAATTTTAATGTGTCTAGAAATTGCTGGACAAGTGGATTAATAGCCTTGACCAGATTAGATGCCACATATCTCAGGCATGTCCTGTTCAGGTATTTACAGGTAAAATGGTACAATATATGTCAACTTAAGGCAAAAACCTATCATTTTAGCATGTATCCTTTGCGATAAAAATACATATCAGTCTTTCCCCCCTTGGATACCAGTAAATACTTATACCAGTCTGTATTATCAGGCCCCAGACACAACTGAACCAGTCTACAATTTTTACCCCAAATATTCAGACATACTTACTTTTTACCATACTTGTTCTAAAACTTAAACAAGTCTATTTTACTACTTGTTGGTGTGTAAAAACTGCTAGGTAAGTGGCAAACAGTGTAGACCTTGATCATATGCCATGTTCTGTGGCATC
This sequence comes from Anodontia alba, assembly GCA_964016985.1. Taxonomy (NCBI): domain Eukaryota; kingdom Metazoa; phylum Mollusca; class Bivalvia; order Lucinida; family Lucinidae; genus Anodontia; species Anodontia alba. The sequence goes on along the minus strand of OZ024822.1, from coordinate 24,305,129 downwards.
TGATCTGGGTCTGCAATATTTAATCAGGCATTTCTGTCCAAATACTTCAGGTAACCCTATCACATAAGATGGCATGTAACCCTTAATATGCTAACCAACATTGTAGCAGACAACTTTCTAAATTATTTTTATGATTTTTCGGAGAATCTAAGAAACTAAGATTTGGCATTTCATGTGCATTGTCTTCTAGGCAGACAATTCATTAGAAATGTCAAGTAATATTTTCTTTGAAAAAAAAAAAAAAAAAATTAAAATAAAATAAAAATGCAGTCTGCTGCAGCGGTGGTTTGCACTTTAAGTGTTCAAATATAAGGAAGATTTCTGTCAGACAGCTGAAATGGGTTTATAATAAACTAATCAATATTCTGATAAAGACAATATTCAGAAAAATATTTTCTTATTTTCTCAAAAAAATCCCATATATTCTCGAATCTCATTAAAACTAGTTGAGAAAACTGTATTGAGATATCAGAATAGATATATCAATGTTATTTTGAGAAAAAAGAAAACATTAGGATTATTACATATTTCCAGATAAGGCACTTTTTCCAGTAATATTTTTCTTATTTCTTCATGAAAACATATGTTGTGGTACTCATTAGAAGCACCTCATCAAGGTGCTTCTAATGAGTACCCACAACATGTTTTCTTGGAGAAATAAGAAAAAAAAACTATATGGCTACCCCTCTGACCTGGAGCTATGTTATTCAAAAATAAATAGCATCTTATCTAAAGCCCTGTAGTAAATTATGAATCCCTTTCTGTCATGAAACTTGTAAGACAATAGCAGTAAATAAAGAGTTTGAAGAGTAAGTTCTGTATGCTGGGTAAAATTTTCAGTGGACAACATTTTGAAATATTTTTCTTATTTTTCCTGGAAAATAGGATTTGACATTTCATGCAAATTGTCCCCAAAGGAGACAATTTGCATGAAATGTCAAATCCTGTTTTCTGGCAAAAATAAGAAACATATCATAAATTTGTCATTTGCTGCATTCGCCCAGGGAGTGGTAAAGCTTAATCTTCTAAATGGAAGAGAAACATGCAACAGAAATATTCTAAAATCCATACACATTTATCATTTTAACATTTGCCACTCCCATATTTTCCAGAAAACTGAGTTTGAAATTTCATGCTGTCTCCATAAATGATTTACATGAAATGTAGAGATGATCTATATGAAATGTCATTCCCTGTTTCTGGGAAAAATATGAAAATTTTACCCAGCACACCAAGTGTTAAAGTACAAACTGTTTACCTGATCAGCAAAGACTTTGACCAAACAGTGCAGATGTGCAGTCTAGTCTAGGTCTGTGCTGTTTACAGAAGCTACATTGTAAGGAAGGGGTCTTTGCAGTATACCATATTTACCCTAAACAACTGGGCCCAGCTGTCAAAACTTAATGAAGTTGTTAGCTAACCTGATGTTAAAATTTCTTTCTTGAAATACGGCAAATACATTGATATGTTTTGCTGAAAAAATATGCATTGCAAAAGCTACTCACATTTTTGCAGCAAAAATATCAATGTATTTGAAATTACCTTAGCTTCAACAGTTAATGAGTTTGTCAATAATGAGCTCATTAAGCTAACAATGCTTTGAACAACTGGGCCCTGGACAACTTAATACATTATTGTATTTGTCCTTAAATTTAACCCATTGTATTCTGAAGACCCCTAAAAGGGTAATTGGCAAACACCGCAGACCCAGATCAGATGACGCAGAATGTGGTGTCTGATCAATGTCTCCACTATCTGCAAATAGTTTAGCCATATTTCTCTAGGTATATGTACATCTCATAGCCAGACATACCTAAAACTGAAAATGGACTCTTCTGATATATAGTGTGGGGGAGTCTATACAATCTACAATGGGTTAAACAAGTCCATTTTGCTACCTGCTGATATGTTTAACCTTAAACTGCCAATCACAACAATTGTTGTCTGCTTTGTCATCTGCTTGTGATTTTTAAAAGTCATTTTTGCAAACAGTGTGGACCCAGAGTGGCTCCTCTAGGAGCAGTCTGATCAGGGTCCACAATGTTTGCCTCTATGCAAAAATATAATGTAGGTTTGAAAAGTTTGCAAGAATATTCAGCTGACAACATAAACAGACAACATTTTCAGACGCAGGTTTTCTTGGCATTTTAAGTGTTAAAAGCTGCTGGACGAGTAGCATCTATCTATCTCTCAACTGAGTATTATGTGCCGGGCATCTGACCTGTATCTTCAGTGTCTGCCCAAGCCTGTGTAACAATACTTAGGGTAAATATAGTACAGTCAAACCTTGTTATCTCGAACTTGCTTATTTCGAATTACCACTTATCTCGAAGTGAAAATCTGGTCCCTGTTTTAACATGAAACTATGACAACAGGTAACAAAATAATGTGGAAAAGAGGAGAAATTGCTCCTAAGGAGCAATAATTTCTCCTCTTTTCCACATTATTTTGTATATATATTTCTAACTTCAGGAGTCAAATTACATATTCATTTATTAAATGTGGTTGTTCAATTTATTGTTTTACTCACTCTCTCAACTCTGATATGTCGAGGTACGGATATCTCGAAGTGTTTCAGTGAGTCCCTTGGAATTCCAGATAACGAGAGTCAACTGTATACTGACACTGAATGACTAGCTTCTGTTGCACAGGAATGCAATTACATGTGGACCTTCACTGATGCTCAATGCATGCTACAGAATACACTGGTGAACAACTATGGTAATAACCCTAAGTATTGGGACAGATAGGCCTGTTCAAACAGTGCAGACCCAGATCAGATGCCACAGAACCCGACATCTGATCCCAAGATAAGATGCTCCAGAATGCAACATCTAATTATATTCTACATCGTCTGCCACTGGTCCATCAATATTTTGGACACTTCAACAAGTGGTAGAATGGACTCTTTCAAAGTATTGTAAATAGTTAATCCTTGTCCTGCTGAACCCGGATATACTCTGCCTTTGCAAACAGTGTAGATCCAGATCAGTTGGCTTCTGAAGAAGCCAACTGATCTAAATCTGCACTGTTTGCCACTAAATATGTGAATTTATATCAACACTCTGGATCAAGTAATCTGATTGGTGGAAAATTAGAAATGGGCATGGCATCTTAATTTATTCAGCATGACAAGGGTTAAGATGCCACAATATTTAGGATAAAAACAGCAAGTCCCCGCCAAACAGTAATACTTGGCTTATACAGTCACAACCACCCAAACACCCTTTATCTAGAGACTAATTTACCAGGTATTCTCTAAATGTCACTCAACTATAACAGCATGCTGATTTAAAGTTTACTGATACAAATACTTACTTTGGGAACTAGTGGTGGTACCAATGTTCGATTAACGAGACCAGCCCAGTCGAAGCCCTGGAACCACCTGTAATGAAAAGAGATAATAATATTATATGAACATGCAGAATGAAAGATTTTAAAAAGATGGCAGAAACAAAAAGGAATTTTTATTGAAGAGGTTTCTTCCAAGGATGAAAAAAAAACAAAAAAAAAAAATGTGTACAAATGCTCCACCCTTGATGCAAACACATAGCTTCAGGAGAGATTTTCCAAAGTTTCTGGGAAAAAAGTCATGGGATATAAAATAATTTTCACATGATAAAGAAACACACCTTAGTTCTGTGCATATTAATCTCATCTACATGTATTTTAGCAGGCATACATAATTATTTTTCTTAAACCTTTTCTTCAATATCCATATTCCTCGTGTACATTATAATACAATATAATTCTGGGCCCAGTTGTTCAAAGCGTCGTTAGCTTAACGAGCTCGTTAAGGGTCATTTCGTTAACTATTTTAGCAGATTCAATATACAATATTCTGGTATTTTTTGCTGAAAAAATGTGAGTAGCTTTTGCACTGCAAAAGCTACTCACATTTTTTTAGCAAAAAATTTCAGCATATTTGCGTGTTACTCGATGTAAATTTTAACGAATCGTTAACTAACGATGTCGTTAACTTTGAACAACTGGGCCCTGAAATTTCTTTGAAAGACTTGTCCACTGCCAATTGCAGAACTTATTTTTTTTTTTCACAAAAAATATTCCTGACAGCATTCAGTATCTCACAATTTCGCTGATGCAAACCAATTCATTCTATAAGAAGTCACAGACCATACAATTCACGGTGTACCCTAATGCATACAGTTGTAAGGCCTATTGAAAATTGAGAAGTTTTATTCTATAACTTACTTATTCTTCTTTATGTCTATAATACCATTTTTACCATAGCCAAGCCTCTCTGTGGGATTGTCTCGACACAATTTTTTGATCAGCACGTGAGCATTGCGTGAGATTTTCTTTGGAAATTCTATGACATCTATACCCTTGAGGATGATATTGTACGTCCTCATAGGATCTGAGCCTGAGAATGGAGGGCTAAAATAATAAAGAATATTAATAAAGTCATGTCAAGTAAAACAGCCTTAACCCATTGTAGACTGAATAGACTCTGCAACATTATATACTGGAAGAGTCCAATTTCAAGTTTTGGTACGTCCGGCTATGAAATTTTGATATTCCTAGAGAAAAATGGCTAAACTGTTTGCAAACAGAGGAGACCCTGATCAGACGCCGCATTCTGTGGCGTCTGATCTGGGTCTGCACTGTTTGCCAATTACCCTTTTAGGGGTCTCCAGACTACAATGGGTTAAATTGAAATACAGGTCCAGATAAGATGCTATTTCAAGCAAAAATTATTGACATTTTTTTTTATTTCTTCATGAAAACATGCTGCGGTACTCATAAAAAGCGATTTGGTGATGTGCTTCTAATGAGTGCTACAAAATATGTTTGTAGAGAAATAAGAAAATTATTTATTTTGATATCAGTGTAATAAGAAAACACCTATAATAAGAAAACATATGTATCATATATCTTTTTATTTCTTCATTAAAACATGTTGTGCTGTTCATTAGAAGTGCCTCTCTAAGGTCCTTCTAATGAGTCCGTCACAATATAGTGTTAATGAAAAAAAATGCTGGAGATACATCACGAAAACACACCTATATAATATTGACCCCCTTAAACCCCACTTTTATATAGTAAAACTGGGGTTTACAGGGGTATACATTATTTTTCTTATTTCTGCTCAAAACATAGATTGTGGGTACCTGTTAGAACCGCCTTGGCGAGGTGGTTCTAATGAGTACCCACAATCTATGTTTTGAGCAGAAATATGAAAAATATCAGAATTTTTCATCTGAAAATTTTCATTTTTTTGGTGGTAAAATTTTCAGTATATTTGAACAGGCATGTTTTCGTAATGAAGAGGCAGTCTATTCCTGGCCTTTCACCAGTAGAAAGCATTCAGGTGTCATTCAAATGAATAGGAAATTGTCAGGTGAGGTGGCTGATCTAGGGTCTTTCATATCTACCTAACTGTGTGCTAAGGTCCCTTCACAGCATGACGGAGCTCTCAAACATAATCTTTGCATAATTGCTGAGCTCCACAATAGCTGCAGTTTATGACATTCTCCTGTCATTACCTTTACAACTCTCTGAGCAAATTCACCAGATGACGAAGTGATATTTTTTCTTATTTTTTCCACGAAACAGGCTCTGACATTTCATGCAAATTGTCTCCCCAGGAGACAATTTGCATGAAATGTCAAAGCCTATTTTCTGAGAAAAATAAGAAAAAAAATTCAAACTGTTATCTGCAGAATATTTACCCAGCATGCTATATGTTAAGAGAAGATTTTCTGAAATCTTGAAAATTTATATTCATTTATGCAGACCTACCTTACTGGGGAATAGCAAAACAAAATGATTCACGATGTCATAATAAGGGTGGTTTCAAGCAAAAACTGTCATCAATGCATATAGAGAGAGTGGCCTGTAAATTCATGCAGTAAGATCAAAATGGGTGTGTAAGCTCATAGGGTCCTTTGCCGTCTGCTCAGAGAATCAATGGATTCTCTAATATGTATCACTGGACAACAAATACCCTGATGAGACTGCAGATGCACCGGCTGATCTGAATCTAAGCATTTCACATATGATGAGCAAAGTAAGAAAAAGGCCCTTATGCCAAATGCAAATATCTGGATGAGCATGCGCATCCATGCAGCCTGAGCTGGGCATTCTGTGTCCGCCGACATATACTACAGTATCCACTGATTCTTAAGCAGACAAGAATGGCCCTGATCAGCCTGCGCATGCGCAGGCTGATTAGGGCCTGCATTGTCTGAAAACCGAAAACTGCATAACAGCCCTTTTCATGCATTGTGTATCCTATTTTAAAAGGCACTTTTTCACTTGGCATAGCTCCAGATAAGAGGAGCATCCAGATATTATTTTCCTATGTCTCCACAAAAGCTTATGCAGTGGGTTTTCACTAGAAGCACATCTACAAGGTATCCGCAACATATGTTTTAGAGGAGAAATTAGAAAAATCTAAGTTTTTGTTGAAAAAGTGTTATCTCGAGCTATGCTAGACACAAAATATATTGTGTAAATGGTAAACATATCATTCCAGATAGAATTTTGTGTTAGCTAAAATACCGTTAGGATATCAGCCCATGACATATGCAGCCAACACAGACTCAAATCAGCCTGCATGCCTGCCCAGTCTAATCAGCATCTACACTGGTTGCTAATACAATGTATGGACCTTAAACATTGTATTAGTAATCAATGTAGGCCCTGATCAAATTGCCTTGATACACTGGCTGATCTCAGTCATCACTAGGAGAAAGTCATTTTCTATCTGAAGAGACTTATATGTAATTTATTCATTCCATGTCTTATTTTATATCAAGGCCAGTCGAGGACTCAGCTGATGTCTCTTTTTGGATTATGGTGTTAGGCTTGATATGGAAGTTATCATATGTCATCTGTCTACAGTAATCCTAGCTCTGTATTGCAAACATGGTTTTATTAAAAAAAAAAGAACTGATATTTTTCTTATTTCTCAAAAAACACGTATGTTGTGGAGCCTCTGTATGCAAAATATATTTTCATGTAGAAATAAGGAAAAACATTATCTAGATACTCCGTTCATCTGGGCCCAGTTGCTCAAAGTGTCGTTGGCTTAACGAGCTCGTTAAAGGTAATTTCTTTAACTGTTTTAGTGGATTCAATACACAATATTCTGATATTTTTTGCAAAAAAAATGTGAGTAGCTTTTGCACTGCAAAAGCTACTCACATTTTTTCAGCAAAAAAATTCAGCATATTTGCGTATCACTCGATGTAAATTTTAACGAATCGTTAACTAATGACATCGTTAGTTTCGAACAACTGGGCCCTGGAGTTTTCAGTCAGAGGATATAGAGGATATTTACTCTTTTGCTGTGAATAACATAAATATTTCATTGAGCGTAATGAAGACATCAGTATTTTCATGGGTGCAAAGCATGAGTGAAAATTTGAATCTTTTCACTACACAAGATAAATTTTTTATTGTATTCATTAAAAAAAGAGTAAATTTTCTTCTTATTTTATTGTTTACATGCCACTGTGTGCTTCTGAATTCATAACTAACATCACAAAACAAAACATGAATGTCTAATGAATGGCGCCATTGTTCAGTGCTTAACATATGAAGCGCTGGAGAGACAAAAACAAATGGTTTCGGCAAATTAAAATAATCTTGTTACCAAAGTGTTCCTTACATTCTAATAAAGAAAATGCATACCAATACTTGAAAGTTTTGTTCAGAAACAGAGAAGTTAGAGGAGTTAAAAGTAGGATCGGCATCTGTTCGGAACAATTAAGATAACGGAAGTAATTCCAAAAGAGTAATGAAAATAACATTGACTTGTTATTTTTCACCAGGGTTCTCACTAGGATTTTGAAAATTGGAGTAAAATGCTGTCCTCCAGAAAAAGTTGGAGTTTTACCATACTTATCTATTGAGACTTTCCAAAAAGTTGGAGTCAGAAATGAAAAGTTGGAGTAACTTACTCCAAATCTGGAGTTAATGAGATCTCTGTTTCACTTGTGAAAATATCATATTCTTTCTCTTGTGAAAATATCATATTATTCATTTTGGATATACATTGATTTCACCACATCACAAAAACACGCCTATATAATTTTGACCCCCTGAAACCCCACTTTTATATAGTAAAACTGGGGTTTACAGGGGTATACATTATTTTTCTTATTTCTGCTCAAAACATAGATTGTGGGTTCTCGTTAGAACTGCCTCGATGAGGCGGTTCTAACGAGTACCCACAATCTATGTTTTGAGCAGAAATATGAAAAATATCAGAATTTTTTATCTGGAAATTTTGGTTGTAAAATTTTCAATATATTTGAATAGGCGTATTTTCGTAATGATTTGCAATAAAATAAATGACTATATCCTAGCTACACTGAAGGAGCCATTATTACCTAAAAATAATTTCCAAAAGTGTTTTTTTTCTAAATGTTTAAATGTTTAAGAGATGGAACACATATAGGATGCACAGATTTGCAAGCTGATCTGGGACTTAACCATTTGCACATGCATTCAGAGGAATGAATACAACTCCAAGGGAAATAACTCTGACATGAAAATATTTGTCTCCTTCTCCGTGAGGGCTACTCTTATGGGGAAGCATTTGCTTGCTCTAAGTGCAAATTCTTTCCTTAAAGAGTCATCCATATTTTTTTTTTTATAAAAAAAATTTCAATATAAGTGAGATCATTTCCTGTTGGCAATATTTGTTTCTCTATGATAAATGGAAACATAGTCCTTCATGTGTATCCAAACACTTTTCTGCACCATTTTGCCTGATGTAGGTCTTGTTGTTCTTACCTTCCTGTCAGCAGTTCAAACATGAGAATTCCTAGTGACCAGTAATCTGCTGCAAAATCATGGCCTTTATTGAGAATAATTTCAGGGGCTACATACTCTGGTGTACCACAGAATGTCCAAGTCTTGCGACCAAAACCAATCTTCTTAGCAAAACCAAAGTCTACCTGTAAGTATTTTTTAAACAAATAAACCTACTGTAAAGTGTATAAGTATTGGGACAGGAAAAAAATAATGAAGGTTCTATCTGCTTCAATACTTTGGATCATGAAAAGTATTTTTTTGGTGCTCCAATATAAAAGTATTCAGCTTGTTGCAGATCAAGGATTAAAATCTCTACTTGTAAATAACCAGCAATCATGAATTTAAGGGAAAGGGATACACTTTCAGGGCAGGCAACTCCTTCAAAACCTCCCTTTTAGAATAGACCCCTTTCAGAAAGGGGTTTGATCTGCTGGAAAGCAGACAAAAAAGTTGTCTCCCTTGTAAAACTGGTGGAGGATTTACCATGAATATTCAGCTACACATAGGTCTTGATAAGAGTGGGTATCAGGTAAATATTTTTCTTATTTCTCCATGAAAACATATGTTGTAGGTACTCATTAGAAGTGCCTCATAGAGGCACTTCTAATGAGTACCACAACATATGTTTTCATGGAGAAATAAGAAAAATATCAATCCTTTTGGATTGAAAAATGCGTCTTATCAAGAACTATGAGAATTTACCTTAAAGGAAACACTCCAAGGATGATCATTGAATAAGAAATCAAATAAGAAAACTATGAGAATTTACCTTAAAGGAAACACTCCAAGGATGATCATTCCCACTGGAAGTATTTGCCTCCCTTCTCAAAGTGACGCTACTGAAACTGCTCGCCCTGGGAGTCAATTGTTTCCATAAGGAGTGATTCCATTTTGAGAAAGGATTCATATACCATAAAATCAAATTATTTCCTGCAATAGTGGTGTCCCTTCAAAGAGGTAATCAATATACTTTCATCCTAGAATGCTAAAACCTTTACTGACTGACTGTATTTTAGGTTTTGTCTGCAATGATGTAAACTGAGCCTTCTCTAGGGAAAAGCAATAATATCATACATGTGATCTAGATCAGGAAGCACCATAGCCCCAGGAGAAATGCTTACTTCATCCCAAAAAGTATTGAAATTTATTTCTCAACAAAGATCTTACACATTTAAATCAACTTGCAATGGAAATTCTAATGAATACCAGATCAGAATAAGTTTTTACAAAGGAACCAGAAAAAAAAATCATTTGTTTGGATAAATGTCTCATCTGGTGCTATGGCCAAACAACAATGGTAAAGATACAGAGTAGACCGCTCACTTGTACAATCCTGCCAGAGTCTTTATAAAATATACACGGTTCAGATATTAACTTATTGTAGTCTGGAGATCCTAAACAGGTAATTGGCAAACAATGCAGACCCTGATCAGATGCTGCTGAATGTGGCATCTGATCAAGGTCTCCACTGTTTGCAAATAGTTTAGCCATTTTTCCCTAGGAATGTCTAAATCTCATAGCCAGACGTACCTAAAATTGGAATAGGACTCTTCCAATATATAATGTGGGGGAGTCTATTCAGCCTACAATGGGTTAACCTTTACCATTCTCTAGGTGAATTCAGCAGATAACCAGTTGGTGATATATTTTTTTAAATTTTTTCCAGAAAACAGGATTAGACATTTCAGGCAAATTCTCTCCAATGGAGACAATTTGCATAAAACTTCAAATCCTGTTTTCTGAGAAAAATGAGGAAAATATTTCAAAATGTTGTCTGCTGAAAATTTTTACCTAGAATGCTAAGCATTAAGTGTTTTAAATCTCATAATCTCAGAGATCTTGATCAGACTATGCGTATACATTAAGTTGATTTGATATTCCTGGTTGCGTTTCCTGGATCTAAAAGGTTTAGACGTGCAGACTAATCAGATAAATAACTTTCCTATTTCTGCACACATTACCATAGGACTGCATTTGGATCATCCCACAAAGATATAATATTGTATTTATCCTAAATATTAGGACATCTTAACTTCTTACCATACTTGTCCTCATCACGAAAACATGCCTATATAATTTTGACCCCCTTAAACCCCACTTTTATGCAGTAAAACTGGGGTTTACAGGGGTATACAGTATTCTTCTTACTTTTGCTGGAAAACATAGATTATGGGTACGCGTTAGAACTGCCTCGCAGAGGCATTTCTAACGAGTACCCACAATCTATGTTTTGAGCAGAAATGTGAAAAATATCAGAGTTTTTTATCTGGAAATTTCTATGTTTTGGGGGTGAAATTTTCTATATATTTTAATAGGCATGTTTACGTAATGTTAAATCTGTTTTATTTAGCCAGCTGATGAAGCATCAAAAAAATTACCACAGATATCCTGAAATTTGACCAGGTCTTTTTAAGCAGTTGTTTGTTTGTCTGAGTAGAGGTTTTATGGCCCAGTCAACCCATTAGGGTCATGTCGAGCCTGGTCAATTTACCTAACCACACTTTTCATGGGCAGGCTTAGTCCTCTAAGCTGTTAACCAGTACTTGTGCACATTCTTTCCCCAGGATCTGATAACTGCTCTTCTTGAATCAGGCAAAGAGAGAGAATGATTGTAGAAAATATTTCATGATCAATCTCCTCTAAAGAATGTTACTGGAACTGGCGGGAATCAAACCCATGAGCTCCTGAATTCCCAGTCAGAGGTGCATTCTACTGAGCCACAGAGGCCGGCTTAGGTAGTTGTCAAAACTTTTCTGACAGAAATGCAAACAGTGATGACCTGGGCCCAGTTGTTCAAAGCCAACGATGTCGTTAGTTAACGATTCGTTAAAATTTACAACGAGTGATACGCATATATTCTGAAATTTTTTGCTGAAAAAATGTGAGTAGCTTTTGCAGTGCAAAAGCTACTCACATTTACTCAGCAAAAAATATCAGAATATTGTATATTGAATCTGTTAAAACAGTTAACGAAATGACCCTTAACGAGCTCGTTAAGCTAATGACGTTTTGAACAACTGGGCCCTGATCAAACTGCTCCTTTACCGTTTGCTCAGGCTTATCTGTCCAAATATTTAGGATAAATAAATATGCCACGTAAATTTATCGGAGAAATATTTTTTATTGCTAAAATTATGTTAAGATATGGTAAATCTCCTAAAATTTTGTACACCAGTTTCCGACAAAATGGCATTTTAAAATAGTGTAATCCCAGATCAGACTGCCCAAGCACTGACCATAGCTTGTATTGCATGAGTTCAAATCCTGACAACATCACTAAGAAATTTTTCTAGGATTATTTCTCCATTATGGGAGGAAAAAGGTATGAGTCACTGCTACAATCTGTGATTGTAAAAACAATCCATATAAGGCAAATAAATTAACCTTTACCACTATCTGGGATAATTCAGCAGATGACAAATTGATGACATTTTTCTTATTTTTCTTGGAAAACAGGATTTGACATTTCACACAAATAGTCTCTACTGGAAAAAATATATCAAATGGCATCTGCTGAAAATTTTACCCAGTGTGCTAAGCAGTAACGAAAAAGATCTTACAAGTTTAAGAAAAGATCTTACGAGTTTGATATAGCCATTATTGTCTAGCAGCAGATTCTCTGGTTTAAGGTCTCTATAGATAATTCCTTTAGAATGTAGGTACTGGAAGGCTTCTAACACACACGCTACCACAAATCGTGTCGTTGTCTCGTCAAAACTACCATGGTCCCTGAGTATTGTCCAAACTTCACCACCAAGACACACTTCTAACATCATGTACACAAATTTACGATCCTTAAATGTCTTGTATAATCTGGAAATATATGGATCTACTGTGTAAATATATGAGCCCTTCTAAATATAAAAAAAAATAAAACAAAACAATCATGTGACATGTATGACCAGTGTAGATCCAGATCAGCCTGCACATCTATGTATGGTTCTTAAATATTTTATTACAAAACAGCAAAGACCCTAACTGGACTGAATGTATGCTCAGACTGATCTGGATCTACACTGGTTACATGTTATAATGTCATCACACATGTCATAATGTCATATTCTATTGGAATTAGACCTAAATCTCTTCACAGAGCCAGTCTGCAGTTGCATGTTTACATAATACAAAAAAATATACATCTGCAACTGCAATCAATCTTATATTGGTAAAGAACTCAGATAAATCTTTGTCTTTTCATTACTGTAAAAATTATATTCTTGTCTTACAGTAAAATTCATATTCTGTATTTACCCTTAATGCACTATACAAATTATCAACAGACAACATTAATTTTTTTTTTTACTATTATCATTTTTTCAGAGAAAATGAAGCATTACATTTGGTGTGGATTGTCTACAAAGCAGGGCCCAGTTGTTCAAAGCTAACGATGTCGTTAGTTAACGATTTGTTAAAATTTACATCAAGTGATATGCAAATATGTTGAAATTTTTTGCTGAAAAAATGTGAAAAGCTACTCGCATTTTTTCAGCAAAAAATATCAGAATATTGTATATTGAATCCGCTAAAATAGTTAACAAAATGACCCTTAACGAGCTCGTTAAGCTAACGACGCTTTGAACAACTGGGCCCTGATGATTTAAGTGAAATGAGCAATGCACAACAAAACCTACAATAAGACCTGTATGACACGCAAAGACTCAGATCATCCAGTACATCCACCCATTATGGCAAAGGTTCTTGTTTATCCCTCTTTGGATAGCCTGGAGGTTCTAGAATGTACATGCAAACTCTGATCAGACTGCGCAAATGTGCAGGCTGATCTGCGTCTTCGCTGGTCACATAAGTCTTATTGTAGGTTTTATCTTGCACTGGCTCAAATGTTAAACACGAAAGGAAAAAAAAAAAAAAAAAAAAAAAAGAAATGAGAAAAAAAAGAATTTTGTCTGCTGCAGATGTGATTAAAATATGATAGGTATACCTTACAGTTTTGTGCTGTTAGATTTCAAAAAGGGAAAGAAAATAAAGTGATAATTTTCGAACAGCTGTATGCTGAAATTCAGCCATTTTTCCAATTAACTCAGTTACTTTTTTATAGTTAAGAAAATGATTTCTGAATATTTGTGCTAAAATTCTATGCATGCATCATAAAAGAATGAAATAATTTAAATGTCTGTAACAATATTTTTGTTAACATCATGAAAACATGCCTATGTAATTTCAACCCCCTTAAACCCTACTTTTATATAGTAAAACAGGGGTTTACAGGGGTATACATTATTTTTCTTATTTCTGCTCATAAATATAGATTGTGGGTACTCATTAGAACTGCCTCATCGAGGCAGTTCTAACAAGTACACACAATCTTTGTTTTGAGCAGAAATATGAAAAAATCAGGATTTTTTTATCTAAAAATGTTCAATTTTTGGTGGTAAAATTTTCAGTATTTTTGAATAGGCGTGTTTTCGTAATGTGTTGAAACAGACCTGGTTATAAAAGCTGATCTACACTCCATCATAATCTTCTTTTCTGAGTATATATGTTCTTGTTGCCGTGTGTCAACAATGTGTTTCTTCTTAAGGCACTTCAGGGCAAATGTCTTGCTCCTGTCTGCTGCTAACTGCACCTGAAAAATTAAACAAAACAATGTCATTAACACTTGTCATGCTGAATAAATTAAAGTGCCATGCCCACTTCTAATACTCAGCCAATCAGAATTACTTGATCCAGTTTGTTCATTACGAAAACATGCCTATTCAAATATATTGAAATTTTCATCACCGAAAAACTGGAAGTTTTCAGATAAAAAATTCTGATACTTTTCTTATTTCTGCTCAAAACATAGATTATGGGTACTCGTTAGAACTGCCTCACTGAGGCAGTTCTAATGAGTACCCACAATCTATGCTTTTGAGCAGAAATAAGAAAAATAATGTATACCCCTGTAAACCCCAGTTTTACTATATAAAAGGGGAGTTTAAGGGGGGTCAAAATTATATAGGTATGTTTTCGTGATGTGATATAAATTCACTTACTGTATGGCAAACAGTGCAGATCCAGATCAGTTGGCTTCTTCAGAAGCCAACTGATCTGTATCTACACCATTTGCAAAGGCAGGATATGTCTTCTTCAGAAGCCAACTGATCTGGATCTACACTGTTTGCAAAAGCAGGGTATATCTGGGTTCAGCAGGACTAGGGTTAAGAATGAAATGTCAAGCTCAATTTTGTATGGAAAATAAATAAATAAAAAAAAATATTGTCTTCAGGGCTCACATAGATAATATGAAGACCCAATTCAGCCTGTTTATCTGCACAATCTGACTGAGGCCATCACTTTCTATAGATCTATTCTACATATCCAATGATACTGTCAGTGGAAACTGAACATCAAGATCAAATCACAGGAATTTAAAATTTAGCCTCTAAAACTTTTCAGATATCTAAAATCAGACGATTCAAAAGCAATATCTTACTAAATGGCAGAGATACATGGTTTTCATGATTTTAACCAAAGTATTTAAGCTGCAGTGATCAAACTAAATGAGTGTGATATTTAAAAGAGGCAGCACTTTAATCTTTACCACTCTTTGGGCAAATCCAGCAGACAACAAATAGTTGATATTTTTCTTATTTTTCCCAGAAAACAGGGTCTGACATTTCATGCAAATTGTCTCCAGTGGAGACAATTTGCATGAAATGTCAAACCCTGTTTCCTGGGGAAAATAAGAAAAATATTTTTTCTTATTTTTCCCAGAAAACAGGGTCTGACATTTCATGCAAATTGTCTCCAGTGGAGACAATTTGCATGAAATGTCAAACCCTGTTTCCTGGGGAAAATAAGAAAAATATTTCAAAATGTCATCTGCTGAATATTTTACCCAGTGCCAGGCACTTTTTTGCTTGATCCATACAAAGAGAGCTGAAGAAATCCCTAGTGACTGTCTACTGAATAATTTGTCTTAAGACTAAGATAAATTGAAATTCCCTAATTTAACAGCTGAAGAAAAATTGCAGACATTTCAGATCACAAATTGTTTGGGTTGCCTATACTGGCTTTCTTTTATCCTCCACAATTACAGTTTGGCTATTCAAGAACAAGAAATTGTAAGAATGACCTATATGCACCAACCTGGAATATATTGGTATTTAAGGTGAATGGTAACACCTGAAATATTTTAGTCACATTTTTGTAAAGGGAAACAACTTTTCAGACATGAAGTTGCCCCCTAGTATTTAAACCTTCCAAAATTGGGAGTTTCTTTTAATGGACAATAAATAACTGCAAATTCTTTCATTTAACATTGTTGACTGAATGAATTCCCCCACACTAGATATTGGAAGATTCTAATTTCAATTTTAGGTATGTCAGGCTATGTGATTTAGATATTCCGAGAGAAAAATGTCTGAACTATTTGCAAACAGTGGAGACCCTGATCAGATGCCGCAGTCTGCGGCATCTGATCTGGGTCTGCACTGTTTGCCAAATACCCTTTTAGGGGTCTACAGACTATAATGGGTTGATACATTGTAGTCTGGAGACCCTCAAACAAGTAACTGGCTAACAGTGCAGATCCAGATCAGATTTATGGTCTGACCGAGTCTTTTCATGAGGGATAATGACACACTGAACATCCCTCAGTAACCTTCTTCAACAATTGTTCCTTATGCCAAATTTGGTCACCCTAGAACATAAAGTACTGAACCCTAGAGCATACAGTATTGGGGATATGCCCTAGAAAATTTTGTACCATAACACATGCCAGAGATTAACATACTGATCAAAAAGAACTGATTTTGGCACCAACACAGTCTTCACTGTTGCATCCATATACTAAATCTGGTAAATGTGGGACAAATTTACTCACCAATTCTACACGGCCAAAACCTCCCATACCGAGTGTGGCAACAATTTCCATATCCTCGAGTCTGATAAATTGATACTCCGGATCCACTTTATCACCAACTGGTGAGGAAACACCATCAGACCGCCCTCCGGTGCTCGATCTGAAATTATGACAATACATTTAAAACTAACTATGAACTGTGCAATACAAATAAAGGAGTTTAACTTTTCATGCTGGGTAATTTTGCATCCATTTTTGTCATTTGTCCTTTTTTAATTAAAAAAAAAATTGATTTTTCCAAAAAAATCTTTCAGGAATATCATCAGTGTCAAACAGTTGGATCCAGATCAGGCCCGACGTTTTGTCAGGCCTGACCTGGGTCCAAACTGTTTGCAAAGGTTATCAGCAGAGGACACAAGTCACCACTAGTGGGGAAAGAGTGAAGAAGAATGGATACACTTTCAAAGGAGGTAACTCTGTCTCAACTGATATTTGTCCCCTTCTGAAATGGGTCTACTTTTAAAGGAAAGAATTTGCTGTTGTTGTGAGCAAATTCTTTCTTTTTACAGTAGACCTCTTTTCAAAAGGGGGCTTGGTGTGCAGAGAAACAAGGAAGAAATCACAAAAGTTGTTTCCCTTGTAAAAAATTTGCAGAAAATCCTCTGTGTATCATATCCCCTTAAAAGAAAAACACACACATCAAATATTTTTTTGTGGATTTCAGAGGAAATACTTGAACATATAAAAAATATTTGAGAATGTCTGCAACAATTCTGAGAATGGTGCCTGTACAATGAACAAAGGTTTTTTTTATTATCTACTTTTACCACAGAAATGTTGGAAACAGAAACAAAAAGTAATATATGTTAACTGTAGCAGCAGTTTGTTTCCAGTATCTGTCTTGTTCAAACCCCTACATGGTTATTAAAATATGCCAGAATCTGTTTGCTTGCATAAGCAGTAGGCCAAGGAAAACTTAGTTTCTCCTTGGCCTACTGCTTATGCAAGCAAACAGATTCTGGCATATGTTAATAACCCAAAACCTGTTTGCCTGCATAAGTAGTAGGCCAAGGATTAAAATATGCCAGAACCTTTTTGTTTGCATAAGTAGTAGGCCACGGAGAAACTAAGTGTCTCCTTGGCCTACTACTTATGCAAGCAAACAGGTTTTGGGTTACTGAAATATGCCAGAATCTGTTTGCTTGCATAAGCAGTAGGCCAAGGAAAAACTAAGTTTTCCTTGGCCTACTGCTTATGCAAGCAAACAGGTTTTGGGTTACTGAAATATGCCAGAACCTGTTTGCTTGCGTAAGCAGTAGGCCAAGGAGAAACTAAGTTTATCCTTGGCCTACTGCTTATGCAAGCAAACAGGTTCTGATGTATTTTAATAGCTATGTGTTATTTAAATATGCCAGAACTTTTTTGTTTGCATAAGCAATTCTCCTTGGCCTACTGCTTATGCAAGCAATCAGGTTCTGACGTATTTTGATAATCATGCAGTGTCAGCCAAAGAACTAAACATGGTCTAGCCATGGGGCAGGGCTTATGCACTGAAAGATTGATTTGAAAGGAAGTCTGAAGAGCCTATTCTCCCAATGTGGCTCATTTTATTACATAATATGCGTTTTTTTTTTTTTGTTTTTTTTTTGTATGTGAATAGCTAAGGCCCAGATCATTCTATGCATTTGTGCAGTCTGATCAGGACCTTCTTTGTTTGCCTTTACACTCTGCATTATCCAATAATTATATATGAAGGCAACAAAGGCCTTGTTAAGACTGAATAAAATGTGCCATACAGGCCCTTTTCATGTGTTGCACATCAAATAATCATCATTCAATACAGATTTAACCTTTAAATTGTAGTTGAAAGCATTCTGAATTTTTATATTATTTTTTAGTGAAAATAAGACTTGACATTTCATGAGAATTGATTCACATGAAATGTTAAGCCTTATTCTTTCTGAAAAAATTATAAGAAAACAAAATCAGAATATCATCTACTGCTTTTGTGATTTTAAAGGTTAAAATAATGTGAGGTAAACTGAAAAACATTTTTTTTACAGAACAAAGCTATACAATAATTATTTTTTTCAAAGCATTGATAAATGATGACATAATTAAGCAATTAAATAAATGACAACTTCTCAATCCTGATAACCTCTTGAAATTCTGGATAAAGCTACAAGATAATTTTTACAACAGTATTTTCTTTTCATTAATTGCACTGATACTTTATGTAGGTGCCATTTACATAAATAATATTTGAGAACTTTTGAAATGACTTTTTACTTACTTAGCTAAGTTCTTTTTAAATACTTCTGTAATAATTTCCAATAAAAGCACAAAAATCCAGTCCAACATTGTATGTGATGGTTTCAGTCACTTCATAAAAGTAAAAGTAATGTCACTTCTCTTGTGCTGTACGAAATTTGATATAAAACATACACAAAAGTAAACATATAATTATAGTGTCTTTACAGCACGTGCACAACAGTTTCTCATTGATAATTAAAAACGTGACAACTAGCATGAGACCTCATTTTAAAAGTTTTCATGACTTAACAAACATATAATTAGGTATGATATTGAGTAATCTGAGAGCAATTTACCTTTTAATTAGTACTAATTAGTTACTTTCAGTATCTTGTTAATGGTATAATTATGATGACAATTGTCTTTGAGATGTTGTAAAGTATCTCAATTATACTGTTTATTTCTATCACTTTATTTTATTCCCAAATGGATCTTCTATAACACTGACAGTTACAAAACTCTCAGGATTTTTTTTTTAACCTTAACACTTGGGTAAAAAATTCAGCAGACAACATTTTGAAAATTTACCTAATTTTTCACAGGACATAGGTATTGTTATTTCATACAACTTGTCTCCTTTGGTGACAATTTGTATTAAAAATCAAAGCCTATTTTCTGGAAGAAAAAAATCATCAAAATTGTCATCTGCTGAATTTGCCAAGAGAGTGGTAATGGTTAAGCAATCTCTGAGCAACATACAGTCAAACCTGTCTCAGAGGCCACCTATATTAACCCATTGTACACTGAATAGACTCTACCACATTATGTATTGGAAGAGTCCAATTTCAATTTAAGGTGGGTGAGGCTATGAGATTTAGATATTCCTAGTGAAAAATGGCTGAAGTATATGCAAGCAGTGAAGACCCTGATTAGACGGCGCATTCTGCGGTGTCTGATCTGGGACTGCACTGTTTGCGAAATATCCTTTTAGGGGTCTCCCGAATACAATGGGTTAAGCAATCACATGTCTTAAAAGGCCCCTATTTCAGATCCTGTTACAGATAAACATGTGGAAATTTACCTGTATTAAGTAAGCACTTCTTAAACAACCACTTGCTTAACACATGTTTGACTGTATGCAGATGACAAACAGATATTTATTTTTATTTTTCTCAGAAAACTGGGTCTGATATGTCATGCAAACTGTCTCTTAAGGATACAATTTGCACAATTGTCTCCTAAGGAGACAATTTGCATGATATATATATGTCAACTACTGTATTGGGAAAAATAGACAAAAGACCCACAGGCCATGGCTTGCTCACCTGAGTGAAATAGCCACTGGAGATGTTATGCAACAGTTTTTTTAATCCTGTCATTGAGCAGTTCTTGGTTTTGAAGAAGAATGTGTTTTTTTATCATGATTACTTTTTTTTTTAATTTTTTTTTACCATACATGGGCATGAGAGTTGATGGAGCATGACCATTTCCCGTTTCAATAGTAGGATCAACATGAAATGTGTGGAAATTGGATAAATGGTTTCTGAAGAGAAGTTGTTTAACAATATCAGAGTTTTATACATGTATACAGCACACGGGCAGGTTTAAAGACAACCCTCCCAAAAGAAATTTTGATTGTAACTTAAAGATTTTGCTTCTTCAATCATATACTGTAAGTTTTAGGCACTGCAGGTATTTTTGTCTTTGTGTGTGTGTCCATTGCTCTAAGGATTGTTCTTTTCATAATCTATCTTTGCCAGAATACAGGGACTTGCCATGCTCTTGTCTTCACTGAATAAGTAAAGAAATGATGGGACAA
The DNA here is from genome assembly GCA_964016985.1 of Anodontia alba. Taxonomy (NCBI): domain Eukaryota; kingdom Metazoa; phylum Mollusca; class Bivalvia; order Lucinida; family Lucinidae; genus Anodontia; species Anodontia alba. Next base: position 24,284,466 of record OZ024822.1, on the reverse strand, counting down.
GGGGTATTTCAATTGCATGTTGCTACTCCATCCTATGCTACATGTCACTACAAAAGACAAGCTCAATGGGGGTCTTCTTTCCCTGCTTGTGCTTAAAAGGGTCTACTAACTTTGTTGGTGCTTTACAAATTCCTACTTTAAAAGTTTTGCAATGGCAACCAAGCAAAATGGTTGCTTGTCATAAACCACATAAACTGGGTAGACAATCATCAAATGATCATAAATGCCAAATATGGTTAATACCAATTCACTGGTTAGGGAGAAAATGCAATTTAACCATTTTCCCTTTATGTCTATGGGAGCTGTCTGTTGCCATGGCAATGAAATAAAGAGGCAGATTGGCAATATTTTATCTATTTTGAATTGCCCTTACCCAAGCAAAATTTGTACAAAATTAGAGTTATACTGCTTCAGTAGTTTTAGAGATGTCATTTACAAGTTCTTTTTTTTTTTTTTTTAAATTTAAATGTTGCCATGGTAACCAAACAAAATGACCACTGGCCATAAAGCAAATACATTTGGTAGACATTCATCATATGATCATAACTGCCAAATATGGTTCACATCACTTCATTCGTCATGGAAAAAATGCAATTTAACCATTTTCCTTTTATAAGTCTTTGGGACCTTTCTGTTGCTATGGCAACCAAACCAAGAGGCAGATCACCATAATTTTAGCTATTTTGAATTGTCTTATCCAAGCAATATTTGTACTAAATTAGAGTCAAACTGCTTCGTGGTTTAGAAGAGATTTCATTTAAAAAATTCCTTTTTTCAAAATCTAATACTACCATCGTAACCAAATAAAATGGCCACTGGTCATAAAATACATAAACTGGGTAGACACATGTCTTATAATCATAACTGCCGAATATGGTTCACATCACTTTACTGGTTATGGAGAAAATGCAATTTAACCATTTTCCCATTATAAGTCTACGTTAGCTTTCTGTTGTCATGGCAACCAAACCAAGAGGCAGACCACCATAATTTTAGCTGTTTTGAATAGCCCTTACCCAAGCAACATTTAGAGTCATACTGCTTCAGTAGTTTTGGAGGAGATGTCATTTAATTTTTTTTTAAACTGAATGTTGCCATGGTAACCAAATAAAATGACCACAATCATCAAATAATCATAACTGCCAAATATGGTTCACATCACTTCACTGATTATAAAGAAAATGCAATTCAACCATTTTCCCATTATACTGTTGCCATGGCATAGCATAGCTCAGGTGAGCTAAAAAAGACAATATACATTGTATTTCAAAATTTGTTAGAGGAATTTTTACAAAGCATGTATTAGTATTAATAAGCAATATTTTGATATTTATTTTATTTCTCCATGATTTTGTTTGTGTTGAGGTTTTACGGCCCAGTCAACCCAATGGGGTCATGTCGAGCACGGTCAGTTTACCTAACCACACGTTTACTGGGCAGGCTTAGTTCTCTAAGCGGTTAACCAGTATTGTGCACATTCTTTCGCCAGAAACTGACAACTGCCCTTCTTGAATCAGCGGAAGGGAGAGAATGACCGTAGAAAATATTTCATGATCAATCTCCACAAAAGAATGTTGCCGACCTCGGCGGGGGTTGAACCCGCGACCTCCTGGTCTCCAGTCGGACGGCGCATCCAACTGAGCCACCGAGGCCGGCTATTTCTCCATGAAATCAGATGTTTAGGACATTCAATAAAATTGCCTTACAGACATTTTGAGACTGAAATACATATTTACTACCCATAAACATCTTTTTTTGTGAAGAAATAAGAAAATGCTTATCTTTAAAATCTTTCTTATCTGGAGCACTGAACTGTATCATCCTAGTTTTGGCAAACTAATTTTCAGAAAATGTCAAGTTTATCGTAATAATGAAGAAAAATGAGCTTTATAAAGCAAATTTGAGGTATTAGAATGGATGATGCTGGAATTGAAAGTAACTTTTTTCACTTCAAATACAGTATAATTCTATTACAAAACCAATTACTGGACTTCAGCAAAGTGGTCTTATCAGTGGGGTGGTCTTATTAATAGAACTAGAAGGACTGAAAATCTGCTGACAAGATGGCTAAATACTGTTGAAAAGTTGTTAATAACTATGGATTAACTTTGTACCATATTTACAGTATTCAAACACCTAAACTTCTTACCATACTTGTTCTAAATTGGAACAAGTACAATTTACTTCCTGGGCCCAGTTGTTAACGAGCTCGTTAAGGGTCATTTCGTTAACTGTTTTAGTGGATTCAATATACAATATTCTGATATTTTTTGCTGAAAAAATGTGAGTAGCTTTTGCACTGCAAAAGCTACTCACATTTTTTCAGCAAAAAATTTCAGCATATTTGCGTATCACTCGATTTAAATTTTAACGAATCGTTTAATAACGACGTCGTTAGCTTTGAACAACTGGGCCCTGATGTTGTGTCGGAAAATTGCTGGATGAGTGGCAAACAGTATAGGTGCCACCTTCTGTGACATCTCATCTGGGTCTACACTGTTTGCTCAGTCCTGTTTATCAGAATACATATGGTAAATACAGTAAGTACATATTTCTGTATTGAAATAAAAATAACAGACAACAGATTGTTTGCCTCTCCATATAAATTAAAGCCAATATTGAAGCAACATTATTAACATGTATGCAATGTCACAACTTTGCATTGATTTTACCAAGACATTTTTCTTATGTTGTGAGTTACAGGAAGAAAGAATCAATGCTTGTTTTTTCATTTAAAAATCACTTTAAATTGTTATTCTTTCTCTTTGTTTATCACATAATAATATGGTGTCTTGTAAGTTTCCTTTTCAGTTTGAATTAGCCACCTGTGATCAAATGGGATCAATTCTGATTTTCTTTTTTCTTTTTTTTTAATTTTAGTCAATGATCATTTAACCCTTTAATCCCTGAGTTTCTGAAGAAGACTCTCCCTTCCTTGAATATGGACATGTCCACTGATGCAAAATGGGGTTTCAGTCTTAAATCAACTAGATATGTGTCCAAGGTACAAAAAGGCTCCCACCCATTGGACCCCTAGCCCCACCCCTACTGTGGTTGCTACAGAGACTGCAGAAGAGTTTAAATCCCTCATTTAACTTCCCCTGTCAGAGGTATGCACTGTTAGTACATGTATATCTCTGACTGCTGTTTGTATAAACAGTTTTAATGCAAGACTGTTAGAGCCATAACTCTTATCAAACAGTTTTAATGCAAGATTGTTAGGGCCATAACTCTGATCAAACAGTTTTAATGCACGATTGTTAGGGCCATAACTCTGGTCAAACAGTTTTAATGCATGACTGTTAAGGCCGTAACTCAATCTGATTAGGATGCAGGAATAAGCTTACTTTGCAAATTCAACCTGTGTTTTAATGTTAATAATCTACATAATGAATGTGATTTAAATCCAACTATGACTACTCAAATTATTGAGTGGAAACCGAAAATCTGACAGGTTTCAAGTTTGCAAAGGGCAGTAACTCTTTTCAGAATACAGGAATTCCTTTTTTGAATTCACCTGTGTCATCCATGGTATGCATCACCTGTCAACCTATCCATGCATACTACCAGGGTCCTGCAAAAAGTTTTGTCACTGGGTTCGGATTACTTCAGTGCTACGTTTTATCTAACATATTTTTATTACAAACCTTCAAAGTATTTCCCCTTTACTGAAACACATTTTTGTAATCTTTATACCTAGTCGCGAAAAAGCAGATAATAGTCTTCTTATGGTATCTGTTGGAGACACTGATAAATAGCGCTGCCAAGAGAACTTCTAGACGTATACTTATTTCCAGAAAGCATTTTCTTAAGCCTTGGAAATAAAAACAAGTCACAGGGACTCAAGTCAGGTGAATAAGGTGGATGGTTTAAAACGTTCACCTTTTCAGAAACCAAAAAAGACTTAACAACCTCACACTTATGAGAGGAGGCGTTGTCATGTAAAAGGTGGACTCCTGACCATCCTTTGCTTGGTCCATGTTCCAATGTAACAAGTAAATTAGTCAGTGTAAATGACTGCATCTATTTCAATTTGAAATAACTTGGTCAGTTGGAAAGCAATTTGAACGAAATAAATGGGTATTGTTAGCTATTCAACACACCATTCAAGTGCAGTGAAACATTTTAAAATATACCTGGGATAAAACCAAGGAAGTTTATTAGTGACAGAACTTTTTGCACGACCCTTGTATGGATAAGATAGGCTGTGTCTTATCCATGGTATGCATGGATAGGTTGCTTTTTTCATCCCAAAAGGTACTGATACTTTTCTTATTTCTCCATGAAAACATATGTTGTGGAAACCCATTAGAAGCCCCTCAATGAGTTTTTGTGGAGAAATAAGAAAACTATTATCTGAAGCTTTGAAGCATTGTTTTGAATTTCAAGAAAATCCACCTTTGAGTGGAAACTAAACAAATTGCAGGACAGATTGATGGTATGACTGGGTGGATGGACCAGTTTAAAACTGTTAAACCCTACAAATATAGTTTGTAGCAGTGCTGAGGTTAATTTGATCTCACCTTTGTGCTCCTCTGGCCTCATCACCATAGTCCTTTTCTCTCAGTTCCACCAGATTACCAATAAACTGTATAAATGACCTGAAAGATCACAAAATTAACCATTATAAAAAGATTGTAACACACACACACACACACATACAAACACACACACACACACACACATACAAACACACACACACACACGCTGTCCTTATGCTCATTATTAGGATTTAATGAGTGTAAACATATTTTAATCTTTTAAATATATTCCAGCCAAAATTTGGTTACTGTAGGCGAAGAAACTAAGGTTATCAACTCCATTGAATGAGACAAAATGGTGGATTTCATAACATTTTAGGGTTTCGTTTGCCTGAACAGTTCCATGCTGAGCATCTCTATTGAGATAAATATTTTTCTTACAGCCCTATGACAAGATATACACTATACCTTATTTACTATCACATACAGCATAGAAAATTAGAAAATTATCATTACTTTTATGGTCAAAAAGAATATTAACCTTTACTATCCTGTACATAAAATAACAATTTCACTATAATTTTTTCTTATTTTTTCCCAGACAAGATTTTGCTATTTCATGCAAATTGTCTGCCACTGAGGTTTTATGCAATTGTCAGTCAAAGCCTATTTTCTGAAAAAAATAAGAGAACTATTTTGTATTGGGATTTAACAACACATCAACCCTTGTGGGTCATTTTGTGTTGTCTCCCAGACAAAGGATGAAGAAAGATAGAAGAGATAACAGAGGAGATAAAGAAAGAGACAAGGGAGAAAGTGGTAAATGAATGAAAGTAAGGAAACAGAAGAAATAAAAACATTTCCCCTCTATCCTTACCTGCTGCAAGTGTAGCAGGCCTTGCCTAACAGTAAGCCAATCTCAGTTGGACGCCCCGATTACGCAAGATACAGGACACCTTTGCCTCACCCAACCACCACCACTAAAACTATACTACAACCCCTTATAACACAATTCATTATAACATGGTTTTGGATATAACACAGTTCAAAGATGGATCCCAAAAATGTATAGATTATATTGAAAAATGACCATAAATGGTCATTTTTTCAATATAATCTATACATTTTTGTTCGGATATAACACGGTTGTTTTACTAACACGGTTTATGCTATGGACCCCAACAATAGTATTATAAAGAGGTTGTAGTGTATTTCAAAATGTCATTTACTGAAAATATTATCAAGCAGGCTAAGCCTTAAAAAGTATACAAAGAATTCTGAGAATCATGATAGTAAGCCATTAATATATAGTATTACTGGGCACTATCCTAATGAAGTTGTCCAGATATGTCAAAAGCTTACTGTACTCAAAATTCTTATTGAAAAAAAAAACAAAAAACATGAGTAGTATATGTGAGTGTTTTATGTTCTCGTAGACACCAGGGAGACATAACCGAAGGCTTGAATGTTTGTTAAAATAATCAAACTCAGACATTAATGACTAAATTTTATTTATTGTCTTGATGGGAAGTGAAAAGCCGAAGTAAATGGATAAATGATCTACTTGGACAGAAAGTAATTAAATCTAGTGGGAAAAGTACGGTGCCACTGAAAAAGAAATTGACGGCCAAATCAGGCTTAATGGTAAATCCAATCTAATACAATAAGAGCAAACTAATAAATTGAGAAAGGACAGAGAAACACAATCTCTGTGGCATTATGTCAGCAAAACCTAGTTCAGCCTTTCTTTCTGATACATGTAAGCCATTCAATTTGGAGTTCTCTACATACATAGCTCCAGATGCAGCATCTTGATCAGCCATAAAGTTGCAGGTACAGTTGTTCAAAACTAATGATATCGGTCCTTAACGTATAGTTAAAAATTTGATCATGAAATATGGCTTATACGCTAATATTTTTGCTGAAAACATGTGAGTAGCTTTTGCATTTGCAAAAGCTACTTACATTTTGTCAGCAAAAATAACTGTAAATTAGATATTGTACTAGACTAGCTGCTAGTCTGATAATAAAGTCTGATCATTTTTGTTTATTTTTAAAAGGTTATCAACTTGTTAACAATGGTAAGCCTATTTGGTCGAGTCTCCAATCTTGGCTAAGCATTATCATTAAAATTGAGAAAGGAGAGTAGACTAGCTATAAAACTACTATACTGTTCATTTTAATGCAAATAGATGATTTTGTATCCATATTATGCATTTTATTGCCTTGTATCTAGCCTAATATTGTACTTACTAGAACAATTAACATTTTGATCACTAACGAGCTTGTTAAGTTAACAGTGCTTTGAACAATTAGGTCCTGATATTTTTCTTATTTCTCCATGAAGTGCTTACTCATCTGAAGCATCTCATCTGATATGTTTCTCCACAAAAACATCTGTTGTTGGTGCTCATTAGAAGTACCTCATCAAGGTGCTTCTTATGAGTACCCACAATGTATGTTTTCATGGAGACTAATAACAAAAATATTTTCCTTATACCCTCTCTTTTCTACAGCTGAGGTGTGCAATGCAAGAAAAAGGTCCTTATGCTTATATGAAGAGTAAAGGATGATAATTATGTAATTACTGATCGTAGTATTATCAGTCTTACACTCTACACATCCTCTGATTGCCTTTTTGTCAATAATTCAAATATTGTTTGATGTTTTCTTTAACACACTTTTAGATATACTTCACTGAAATAAAAGTTAAATAAAGAGAGATAATTCTGTAACTGTTCCTGGCAGAGTTATGATTCTTGCACTAAGGATTTCCACACATTTCCTTCTATCAATATTTCAAGGCTCATCTGGTTATCTTTAATATTTTCTGAGATGTTCATTAGACAAGAAAAAATAAGATGGTGAGATAATTCTTCAAATACTGTATTTACCATATGTATTCAGACTGACGGGCCTGAGCAGAATGCGGCATCTCATCAGGGTCTACACTGTTTGTCACCCATCCAGCAATTTTTAGGTACAACATCAGGTAGTAAAAATTGTACTTTGTTCAAATTTTAGAACAAGTATGGCAAGGAGTTGAGGTGTCAGAGTACTAAGAGTAAATTACTAAGGGCAATAACATGGAATTACAATTCTTGTATGGTGCACTTCCTTTCTAAATCTATATTCCAAAAACAGTAATAGACCTAATTACTGCACATACCCCTATAAGCACTACTTCTTTGTAAAGGCATATGTTGTGGGTACAAGTCGATGAAATTCAAATGAGTATCCTTAACATATGCTTTTATTAAGAAAATCAGGAAAAAAAATACAACACAAAAACATCACATAAGAATCATTTGATAAGTCCTTCGCTGATATTTTTTAAAGTGTATATACCCTTAGTATAGGTAGGTACAAATTTTACCACAAGTTTTCATAGTATTTTTTAAAAGTCTTTAAGTGCACAGTGCAGTAAATAGGTCAAATATGGTATATGAATAAGGGAGATAATTCAGTAAATAAAAACAGTAATTTAGTGACATTTCTTCAATTGGTTTAGAAGGCACAAATTTTCTTATATATGGATAGATATATGGGACCTGATGGAAACAAATGGACAGAGGGACAAATCTAATGCATGTGCCCACTTCATGGCAGGGTATCAACAAGGGCAGATAATTCAGTAAGTTTATGACTTTGATTGTATTGGGGTTTAACGATATGTCAACCCTTGTGGGTCATTTCTTGTTGTCTCCCAGAGAAAGGGAGAAAAGAGATAGAAGAGATTATAAGTAGAGGAGATGAAAGTGAGGATCAGGGGAGGAAGGAAAATGAATGACATTGAAGAAACTGAAGAAATAAAAACATTCCCCCTCTACCCTTACCTGCTGTAAGGATAGCAGGCCTTGCCCAACTGTAAGCCAACATCAGTTGGATGCCCCGGTAACGTAAGATACACGACACCTTTACCTCACCCAACCACCCCCTAATTTTATGACAGTTATCTCACTTGTACACACCTCAGTCCTTTCCTATAACAAATTAATTACAATAGTAACCATACTGTATGATTCTGTAAAAGCTTTTATATGATAAAGAGCAAACTTCTGTTGTGCAAACTTTGGTTCTGACCTTAAACATGGAGTCAAGTTCACTGAAACCAAACCAGCTCTGGCCTAAACCAGCAATGTAATTACGCAAGTTTGGTAAAAGTCTGCCATTTATTTCATGAGATGTGTGCAGACAAGTGACTTTTGGCAACAAGAGCTCTACAGTGCGGGGGTAATATACACCCGTAGGGTGCCTTTATTAGCAAATGAAAGGATAAATGAGCAGGACTTTGTCAGTAACTTTGTCAGTAACATAAATACATGTAGTATGAATGGACAATAAAAGTTACCCAACATTCAAGCTTAAGTAAGACCTTGATCTTAATCTGACACGACTGATAGGTGGGTTCTACATATCATCCTGTTTAGCTGAACACCAAAGTTGCAACAAAAATCTTCTAGTAGTTTAGAAGATATGGAGTGAATACAATATTTGGTAGACTGTAACCTTGAAACAACATATGCTGCTCCACATCATAGTGTAACTATTTACAGTTTCAGCTGGATGAGATGTTAAATATAGGAGTTAGATAGAAATGAAAAGTTTACAGAAATTTTCAAAGGGGCATAACTCTGCTTGTATTTGCTGAACTGTAATCTTTAAATAATATGCACTGCTCTACATCATAATGTAACTATTTACAAAGTTTCAACTTGATTGGATATAGACTATAGGAGGACTTAGCCGGAAAACAGAAGTTTACAAAAATTTTCAAAGGAGCAAACTTTGCTAATATTAAGTGGAATGTAACCTCAAAATTACATGCACTGCTCCACATCATGGTCTAACTATAAATCAAGTTTCAGCTTGATCGGCTGTAAACTGTAGCAGGAGTTGGTCAGAAACAAAAAAATTTACAGAACTTTTCAAAGGTGTATTACTCTGCTAATTAATATTTGGTGGACTGTAACCTTGAAATAATATGCACAGCTCCATATCATGGTCTAACACTATAAATCAACTTTCAGCTTGGTCAGGTGTAAACTGTAGGAGGCGTTAGCAGGAAACGAAAAATTTACAGAACTATTCAAAGAGGCATAATGCTGCAAATATTTGGTAGACTTTAACCTTGAAATAATATGTGCTACTCCACATCATAATGTAACTATTTACAAAGTTTCAGCTTGATCAGATGTAAACTATAGAAGGACTTAGCCAGAAAAGAAAAGTTTACAGAAATTTTCAAAGGAGCATAAGTCTGCTAATATTTAGTGGAATGTAACCTTAAAATGCACTGCTCCACATCATGGTCTAACTATAAATCAAGCTTCAGCTTGACTGGCTGTAAACTGTAGCCGGAGTTAGCCAGAAATGGAAAATTTACAGAAATTTTCAAAGGTGTATAACTCTACTAATATTTGGTGGATTGTAACCTTGAAATAATATGCTCTGGTTCATATCATGGTCTAATAACTGTAAGAGGAATTAGCCAGAAACATAAAATTTACAGAAATTTTCAAAGGGGCATAACACTGCTAATATTTGGTAAACTGTAAACTCAAAATAAGATGCCCTGCTCCACAGCATGGTCTATGAATCAAGTTTCAGCTTAATGTGATATAAACTGTAGGAGAAGTTAGCCGCAAGGGAAAAGTTTACAGAAATATTCAAAGGGGCATAACTCTGCTAACATTTAGTGGACTGTAATCTTTAAACATTATGCTCTGCTCCACACCATGGTCTAACTATAAATCAAGTAAGTTTTAGCTTGATCAGATGTAAACTGAGGAGGTGTTAGCTGGAAACAAAAAAACTAGACCATGAAGTGAGCATATGCTCACTAATACACCCCCCCCCCAACCACCCCCCCACCCCCATGGCCATCAGTGATAACACACAAATAGCCAGAAAAACAAAGGGAAATAACTCTTAATGGACCTGATGCCACAGCCCCTATTTTCTTTCCCACAATACAACTAATCATACTTGTCATGTGTACTAAATTTCAAGATTCTAGGTAGACTAGCTCTTGAGAAATCTTTGACACAAAATAAATGTCACACACAAATAGCCAGAACAACAAAGGGAAATTACTCTAAGGGCCTGGTCCCATGGCCCCTATTTTCTTTCCCACAATACGACTAGTCATACTTGTCATGTGTACAAAATTTCAAGATTCTAGGTACAGTAGTTATTGAGAAATCTTTGACACAAAATAAATGTTTACTCACACACTAATAGCCAGAACAACAAAGGGAAATAACTATAAGGGAGCTGGCCCCACAGCCTCTATTTTCTGTCCCACAATACAACTAATCATACTTGTCATGTGTACAAAATTTCAAGATTCTAGGTATAGTAGTTCTTGAGAAATCTCACACAAAAAGGCAGAAGAACAAAGGGAAATTACTCTAAGGGCCTGGTCCCATGACCCCTATTTTCTTTCCCACAATACAACTAGTCATACTTGTCATGTGTACAAAATTTCAAGATTGTAGGTACAGTAGTTCTTGAGAAATCTTTGACACAAAATAAATGTTTACTCACACACAAATAGCCAGAACAACAAAGGGAAATAACTCTAAGTGACCTGACCCCAGAGCCCCTTTTTTCTTTCCCACAATACAACTAGTCATATTTGTCATGTGTACTAAATTTCAAGATTCTACTTATAGTAGTTCTTGAGAAATCTTTGACACAAAATAAATGTTTACTTACACACAAATAGCCAGAACAACAAAGGGAAATAACTCTAAGAGACCTGGCCCCCACAGCCCCTATTTTCTTTCCCACAATACAATTAGTCATACTTGTCATGTGTACAAAATTTCAAGTTTCTAGGTAAAGTAGTTCCTGAGATATCTTTGACACAAAATAAATGTTAACAGACAGACTGACACACAGACACACAGATGCACAGAAAAGACAAAAACTATATACCCCCATTGCATACTTCGTATGCTGGGGGTATAATTACAGAAATATTTAAAGGGGCTAACTCTGCTAATATTCAGTGGACTGTAACCCTGAAACAATATACCCTGCTCCACATCATGGTCTAACCATAAATTAAGTTTTAGCTTGATCAGATGTAAACAGTAGGAGTTAGCCAGAAACAAAAAACTGACAGAAATTCACAAAGGGGCATAACTCTGCTAATATTTGGTGGACTGCAACCTTGAAACATAATGTGCTGCTCCACATCATGGTCTAACTACAAATCAAGTTTCAGCTAGATCGAATGTAAACTGTAACAGGAGTTAGCCGGAAATTCTCAAAGGGACATAACTGTGCTAATATTTGGTGGACTGTAACTTCGAAACAATATGCTCTGCTCCACATCATGGTCTGTCTATGAATGAAGTTTCAGCTTCATTGGATGTAAACTGTAGGAGGAGTTAGCCGGAACTGAAACGTTTACAAACAGACAGACCCCGTAGCATAATATGTTTCGTTTTTCAAATGGGCGTATAAAAATGTTTCATTCAAACTCTAGTCTACTGACTGAAGAGATAAACTGCAATCAAGAGCAAGACCTGCTACAGACACACTAGTCACAAAAGGTTTTACTCCTTACACCACCAGTTTGGGGCTGGGAGACTGGGAGCACAAATCTGTTTTGATTCATTGCAGCAAAACTACCACCCATATCAACTGAACACCCATCTAGCTGATCAGTCAACTGTGAGGCGTAAGAAACATGAAGTATATTCAGTCCCAAAATTTTTCAAATGGGCGTATAAAAATGTGTCATTCAAACTCTAATCTACTGACTGAAGAGATAAACTGCAATCAAGAGCAAGACCTGCTACAGACACACTAGTCACAAAAGGTTTTACTCCTTACACCACCAGTTAGGGGCTGGGGGACTGGGAGCACAAATCTGTTTCGATTCATTGCAGCAAAACTACCAACCATATCAACTGAACACCCATCTAGCTAATCAGTCAACTGTGAGGCGTAAGAAACATGAAGTATATTCAGTCCCAAATAATCAGCTCAGAATAGTTATCACTATTGAACCAATATTCTATGCTTGTCAAGACAAGATTCAACTAGAATGCACAGTCAATGGCGAGACATCGCAAATCCCCATGGTCGTTGCTAATGTCGCTAATAGCATGACTACAGGGATGGACGGTCTTGCTCTCGCACACCCTTACTATGAGGGGAGATCATGTAGCAAGTTTGGTTTAACTCTGCCCAGTGGTTTAGGAGATAGTGTGACTGACAGACTGATGGATGCCGGACGCACAGAAAAATAATGTTGCTTTCACACACCCTTCCCATGAGGGGAAGTGATGTAGCAAGTTTGGTTATATTCGACCCAGTGGTTTAGGAGATAGTGCAATGGACAGATGAAGGGACAACAGACAAGACGATGGATGCACAGAAAAATAATGTTGCTCTCGCACACCCTTACCATGAGAGGAAGTGATGTAGTAAGTTTGCTGGAATTCCTTCCAGTGGTTTAGGAGGATAGCATGATGGACAGATGGATGGACAATGAATGCACGGAATGATGGACACAAGGAAAAAAAATATTGCTTTCCCACACACTTCCCAAGAGGGGAAAAGATGTAGCAAGTTTAGTTGAATTTTGGCCAGTTTTTAGGAGGAGACAGTGTGATGGAAAGATGGATGGACAACAGATGCACAGAAAAATAATTTTGCTCTCGCACACCCTTAACATGAGGGGAAGTGATGTAGCAAGTTTGACAGAATTCCGCCCAGACGGATGGATGGAGGCATTCACAATATCCCCACTGCTTTTTTTTTTAAAGCAAGGCAATAATTAAAGTGACTAAATTTTCACTAAAAGAATATAAGCTTGAATCTTACATAGATAACTTTCCCACAGCTCAAGATAACAGAGGTATCCATAAAAACAAATAAGCCACAACCTGAGAAAACATACCTTCAGACATGTGTGCCCAATGGAGACTCAAATCAGCCTGCTGATCTGCACAGACTGATCAGATCAGTCTTTGTTTCCTCATGAAGAAATTTTGCACCCTTGGCTAAGGAAATGAGAGTGAAGATTCTGATCAGACGGCATAAATGCACAAAATAATTTAAATCAAGTGGGAAAAGTATGGTGCCAGTGGGGCATGTGGAGCACGGTCAATTTACCTTGCCACACCTTTACTGGGGAGGCTTAGTTCTCCAGGCGGTTAACCAGTATTGTGCACATTCTTTTGCCTGAAACCGACAACTGCCCTTCTTTACCCTTGTCATACTGAATAAATAAAGATGCCACACCCACTTCTAATTTTCAGCCAATTAGATAACCTTTTCCAGATTGTTGATACAAATTCACATACTTTATGGCAAACAGTGCAGATCCAGATCAGATCCAGATCAGCAACTGATCTGGATCTACACTGTTTGCAAAGACAGGGTATATCAGGGTTCAGCATGACAAAGGGTTAAATCAGTGGAAGGGAGAGACTGATCATAGAAAATATTTTGTGATTAATCTCCTCGAAAATATTTCATGATCAATCTCAAAGAAAGAATGTTGGTGACCTGGTAATGGTTGACCTGCAACCTCCTGATCACCAGTCGAATGCACATCCAACTGGGCTACCGATGCCGGCGTAACAGGCCCATTCTTCCTCACGTCTACTTCTTCTCACAGGGGATGAAATGGACTGGTCCATTTCTCTCCAACCCCCACCCCCTTCTCCGTTTTCATAAAAAAACATCAATATTTTTTGGTTGACAAAAGGGCCTGATCCAGAGATACGCACCAAGTATTCTACTCAGATGTACAGACAAGTCCAGTTTCTCACTCAATTTCAGTCATTCTCAGATGTTTATTAGATCAGAATCAAATGCAGAACACTTGACATTTGTGCTGCAATGTCATAAAAAATACCTTCGGACAGTGCCTAGCAAAGATACAGATCAGCCTGCACATTCATGTCTGATCAGAATCTACAGTGCACACATTTTGGATAGCCAAGAACGCAAATTTTCTTCATATCAACATTTAAGACTCTGATCAGAGTGTGCTGATGCGCAGGCTAATTTGGGTCTTCATTGGGGGCACATGTGCAAAGGTACATTTTCTCATATTGCGGCTCAAAGGCAGAAAACCCTTGACATTTATCGTGTTGTCTGGAAATATTTACACTAACTGAAATTGAAAATAACCTTATTACTTCTTTTCCAGACTGTTAAGCAATGTTCAATTTCAGATTAACATCTGAATGCTCTCTTAACTCTTTAACCCTTGTCCTGCTGAACCCAGATATACCCTGCCTTTACAAACAGTGTAGATCCAGATCAGTTGGCTTCTGTAGAAGCCAACTGATCTGGATCTGCACTGCCGTTAAGTATGTGAATTTATAGCAACCATCTGGATCAAGTGATCTGATTGGCTAAAAATTAGAAGTGGGCATGGCATCTTAATTTATTCAGCAGGACAAGGGTTAAGTACTAATAACAATTGCAGTAGATGACCTTGTGATTTGTTTTTGCATTTTGATAAAAATAAGGCTTAACATTTCATGCAAACTGTCTGAATTGTCTGCTCATGAAATGACAATAATTATCTTCTCTGAAACATGCTAAACAAAATATTTACAATTTAGTCTGCTGCAGTTGTGATTAGCACATTAAAGGTCAAAGCTTTGATTGCATTTTACACATCAATTATTCCTTAAGCACTCTCTTGGCAAATACAGCAGACAAACTTGTGTGATTGCAAAACCTGCTGAAAAGTTGACAGACTGTAGGATTGACTTTCTAAGAGTACCCTATAATTGACGTGTCTGTCTGTGGTCAGTCTGTGAACCATCGGTGGCTTCAGGAGACAATATGCATGAAATGGCAAAGCCTATTTTCTGGGAAAAAAAAAAGAAAAGAGTTTGCCATCTGCTGTTTGCAGAGAGAATGACAATGGTTAAAAAAGAAAAAAAACAAAAACAATGACATTTGTTGATGAAAAAATGTGCAGTTACTAGGGTTACTCACATTTTTATAGATAAAATTTTCAGACATCACCAAAACATACCTATATAATGTTGACCCCCTTAAACCCCACTTTTATATAGTAAAACTGGGGTTTACAGGGGTATACATTATTTTTCTTATTTCTGCTCAAAAACATAAATTGTGGGTACTCGTTAGAACCGCCTCGGCGAGGCGGTTCTAACGAGTACCCACAATCTATGTTTTGAGCAGAAATATGGAAAATATCAGAATTTTTTATATGAAAACTTTCAGGTTTTTTGGTGGTGAAATTATCAATATATTTAAATAGGCATGTTTTCGTAATGGCATTAAAATCTTTAAGACTTCAATATTCAACTGCATCTTAATGCTTAGCACTCTATGTAAAATTTTCAGCAGATGACATATTGAAATATTTTTCTTATTTTTCCCAGAAAACAGGGTTTTGACTTTTCATACAAATTGTCTCCATTGGAGACAATTTGCATGAAATGTCAAATCCGGTTTTTCTGGGAAAAATAAGAAAAATATCATCAATTTGTCATCTGCTGAATTAGCCAAGAGAGTGGTAAAGGTAAACTTACAGTATTTACCCTAATAAAAGTAAAAGTGGACAGACAGCTGCAGACGTGAGCAAAAAGTGTAAACACATACCCACACTCTGCAAAATGTTGCAGCTGATCATGGTCTACACTGTTTGCCACTGCTTCAGGTGTTTTAGACATCAACAGGTCATCACAAAAACATGCCTATATAAAGCTGACCCCCTTAAACCCCACTTTTATATAGTAAAACTGGGGTTTATAGGGATACAATATATTTTTCTTATTTCTGCTCAAAAACATAGATTGTGGGTACTCATTAGAACTGCCTCATTGAGGCAGTTCTAACAAGTACCCACAATCTATGTTTTGAGCAGAAAAATAAAAAAATTTTAAATTTTTTATCTGAAAATTTTCATTTTTTTGGTGGTAAAATTTTCAGTATATTTGAATAGGCATGTTTTTGTAATGTAATGCAATTGACTTGTTCAAATTTTAGGACACCTACGTAAAGAGTTAACACTTAGCACAATACAAGCAAATTCAGCAGATGATAAATTAATGATAATTTTCTTATTTTTTCCAGAAAACAGACTTTGCTATTTCATGCAAACTATCTCTTTTGGAGCCAGTTTGCATGAAATATTGATGAGTCTATTTCCTGGGGACATAAGAAAAATACTTCAAAATAACACATAGCTCTTGATAAGGCACTTTTTTCAACCAAAAACTATCTATATTTTTCTTATTTCTCAACGAAAACGTATGTTGTGGGTACTCATTAGAAGCACCTCGGAGAGGTGCTTCTAATGAATACCCACAACATATGTTTTTGTGGAGAAATAAGAAAAATATTATGTGGATACCCCTCTTATCTGTAGCTATGGTTTCAGAGTAATATACTTCCTAAACAATACACTCAAGACAATAGACTTACTCTCTATCAACTGTCAAACATTCAACACCAGGTGGAAGAGCTATCACATTGGCTGTTCTTCTGTCTTCGCTGAAATATAGCAGAAACACTATTGTAAGAATACAGTAGGGTATTAAATCTTCATTAACCCTTGTCCTGCTGAATAAATTAAGATGCCACACCTTTTTCAAATTTTCAGCCAGTCAGATTACTTGATCCAGATTGTTGATATAAATTCATATACTGAATGCCAAACAGTGCAGATCCAGATCAGTTGGCTTCCAACTGATCTGGATCTACACTGTTTGCAAAGACAGGGTATATCCGGGATCAGCAGGGCAAGGGTTAAATCCCTGTAAAAATAAATAAAAAAAAAACAATATCATTCTTTATCAACAAGTTTGTTTATTAATTTTGTTTGATTTACATATTAAAATCGTTCTCTATATATACTTGCATGTGAACCCTTAAAACACACAACATTCTATTATTTTATAATTATTTTTCAGAGAAAATAAAACTAGGCATTTCATGTGAATTGTCTGCTAGGGTAATAACAAGAAAAACAACTAGCAGCATTCTGGACGGGTTTTTGAAAAAGGTTAACCAAAAGGTTAACCTTGGAAGTCAGGGGAGATATGTACATAATGAAGAAAGTGAGAGCTATCCCTCTTGCACATGACATGCCTACTGGTCCTCCTCTTCATCCCTACCAAACATGAAAGCAATCCATTGAAGAATAAATATAATATATAACTTTGAAAAAAGGTTAACCAAAACATAAACCTAGGATGACGCCTAATGCCCAAAACCTGCCCGAAAATCGCTATTTTAAAGAAAATTTACAGAAATATAATCTGTATCATTTTTGTCTGTGTTGTCGTGTGGAGGGGGGTGTGGGTGGTGGGAGGGGGCAACCAGTAAGACCTAGATGCAGAGCAGTCTAAATGTTTAAGCTTTCTTCAGACAGATGACAGAATGTGTTCATGCAGGCTGATTTGAGTGTTTGCTGGGCGCACAAGAACTCTTGTTGGAAATGCTGTGCCATGGCTCAAATGGATCTGTGTATTTTTTCTATGCTCAAAGGTGTTTTTTTCTTTGATGCAACACAAATAACTAAAGTGCTGTAACCCATGAAGGAATGAAGGATCTGGATCTGCACTGTTTGCAAAGGCAGGGTATATCCGGGGTCAGCAGGACAAGGGTTAAGCAATATCAGAAAAACATTGCCCATCTCTCTTCTGCTTATTTCATCATTGACATAGGTACTTATCAGAAGCACCTTACTAAGGTACTTCTAATGATTACCCATAACATATGTTTTCATGGAGAAATAAAGTATTTATCTGGAAGCCCCTCTTATCTGGACATATGGAACAGTATCTCAAAGTGGAGTTCTTCTGCCATGTTTTAGTGATTTTACCACTTTATCATTGGGAAAGGTTCAGACATCTTTCCATCAAATTACCATGTTAACCCTTGTCATGCTGAATAAGATGCCACACCCAGTTCTAATTTTCAGCCAATCAGATTACTTGATCCAAGAGTTTGATATAAATAGACACACTTAATGACAAACAGTGCAGATCCAGATCAGTTGGCTTCAGAAGCCAACTGATCTGGATCTACACTGTTTGCAAATGCAGGGCATATCCGGGTTCAGCAGGACAAGGGTCAATATGGAATCAACTTTAAGGTCTTCAGTAGCAGAACACAGTTGACAAGTTGTTACAAATTAGAAAGTTTTAAAGCTGCATGTTGGTAAAAAATTTCAGCAGACGACATTTTGAAATAGTTTTGTTACTCCTCAAAAATAAGATCTGACATTTCATGCAAATTGTCTCCTTAGGAGAATTTTGTAAAAAAAAATGTCGAATCCTATTTTGGTCAAAAAAAATTAAGAAAAATGTTATCAATTTGCTATCTGCTGAATAAGTGTGGTAAACATTTAAAGCAAGTCCAAATTAGGTAGAAAGCGTGAATCAATACCGTAGTTCAAACATTTTATTTTTGTTAGCAGATGATAATTTATTTTTTTTAACCCAGATTACAAGACTTGTCTTCTACACTTACCCCAAGAAAAGTATTTGGACAGGCAGACTTGAGCAAACAGCCTAGGCCCAGATCAGACATTATTACACTGTCTGACTTTCATCTGACATATTTTAATAAGAGGTACAAAAATGGGTGTTTAAATTTTAGGAGAAATATGGTAAGAAAATATGGTGTTTGAATATTTAGGGTAAATATGATTTCATTCAAGTCATTTTTTTTATGAATGATTGAAATGAACCACAAAAGCTCTTTTTCAGGGAAACATGTCTCTGTCTGCTGACAGCCCTTTGCTGTCAGCTATATCATCTGTACCTTTAAATACAGAAATACCTTAACCCTTAAACGGCCATGAAAATCTGCATCTGAAAATGTCGTCTGCTTATGTCGTCTGCTGCATCTTCTTGCAAACTTTTCAAACTTACATTTTGCATATATGCAAACAGTGTGGACCCAGATCAGAGGGCTCCTAAAGGAGCAGTCTGATCTATGTCCACACTGTTTGCAACAATGACTTTTAAAGTAACCGGCAGAAGACAAAGCAGACGACAATTGTTGTGATTGGCGCTTTAAGGGTTACAAACTATTGATGTGCCCAAAAACTACTGGATAAGAGGTAAACAGTGCAGACCATGATCGGAGGCCACATTCTGTAATGTCATAATTTTCTAATACCCGTCTGTCCAAATACTTTGGCTAAATATGGCAGTTTAAGATACATTTCTGCACAGTTCCTGTAGTTATACATGTAGGTACTATTGCCACAATACTGCAACAGCCCTTCCACAGCTGCTGTAATGTAAGCAACATTGCCATAATTTAATGATAATCAATGTTCCAACATTCACTGGATCAAGGTTGTCACAATACTGTTGCAACAGTCCTACAGTGCCTCTGCAATACTCAGTTGCTACATTAGTGTGGTAGGGCTCTTACATTTATTGCTGGCAATCTATTATCAGACCAAAAAAATTGCTAGTCTAACAATCTCCCTACGACAAAAGAACCCAAATTAAGTTGCTACAACTAAAAATTGAAACAAAAAAATTGCTATGTTACTGAAACAATGCTCTGTCAATTTCATTTTACTTCTGATGCTGAGAACTTTTACTAAAAGTCCAAAATAATTTTGTTCTATTTGATATTCCACTCCATACCTGCAACTAGGCATATGATTTTATCCTTTCAGAAGCACCTTTGCACAATGTACATCATAAATTCTGTCAAACTTAAGTCTAATTTTCAAAGCTTGATTTTGGCAAGAACTTTAAGATCACAATGTAAAGATGTCATAACCCTTATCCTGCTGAACCCGGATATACCTTGCCTTTGCAAACAGTGTAGATCCAGATCAGTTGGCTTCTGAACTGATCTGGATCTGCACTGTTTGCCATTAAGTATTTGAATTTAAAGCAATAATCCGGATCAAGTAATCTGATTGGCTGAAAATTAGAAGAGGGTGTGGCATCTTAATTTATTCAGCAGGACTAGGGTTAAAATGCACACAAAGCATTCAACAAAATAACCATTTCATGAGATTTATCATTGCTTCAAGGCAATGTACATTCTTCCCATACAGATGCTAACAGAATTTTTAAGTCACAAATGGTTATATAAGCCTTTAACTAAAAAACACACTCTGAACTGGCAATGATTTTTTACATGTATTATAAAGAATGCTTGCTTGTTACCAAATCAAATCATTTTTTTTCTATTCAAGAATCTGCTACAGGCCAGCAGGAATATTCAAAACATGATATTACACATGTATAACATTGCACGGTACTGGTAATTCTAAAGTGCAAAGTGGTGCTGAATCTAAATATACTGTGCAATGCAAAGTGAAATAGAAAATTAGGCCAGGTTTAAGTGAGGGAGGTGGGTTCTGAATACAGGTAACCAGATAAGTTGCTACTTTTAAGACAAAAATTAGAATTTTCTTATTTCTCTGCAAAATTTTAATAATATATTTGTTACTTATGGGTACCCAGTACATTACATTACATTTACCCATTTATGTCTTGCCTCACATAAAATGGACATTAGCAAATAGTGTACACCAAGATCAGATGCTGCAGACTGCAGCATCTGATCAGGGTCTACACTATTTGCATTAAATACAGGAATTTCTATATGGTAATAATAAAAACTAACCAGACATGCCTTTTTTTGTAAATGGACTGGTACAAAGAGTTAAAGAAGAACAGTTCACTCAGCCTAAATGGTTTAACAAGCCTCTGAGAAATACATTTCTAAGCCATGGCTATCTGTATCAACCAAAGAGTATTGATATTTTTCTTATTTCTGCAAGAAAATATATGTTGTTGGTACATATAAATGCATCAGTGAATATAAGGCCAGAGTTGTTTTTTATCTTTAGGTTTACAGGAGATTTCTTAAAAAGTTGCTATAGGAGGTAGGAATGAAAATAAAAATAAAAATATGAAAAAGCTTGGGTCAATAAAATAAAATAATTTTCCAACAAAAATACACATAAAAATACAATATTTCAGCCCTAAATTTAAAGGGTAGGGACAGGAAATAAAAATAAAACCTGAAATGCAAATTCTATTTTTCCAGAGGGTCTAAATTATAGGGTAGGCTCTCCTGTAAACTGACCTAAAGATAAAAAAAACTGGCCTAAATGAACACAATAAACTTTAAATGAGCACCCAAAACATATGTTTTCACTGAGCAATAAGAATATTCATCTGGATAGCTCTGTCAGCCAATGCATTTTCACTATATAATATGTATAAATCACAAAAAGAACTATTTACAGTATGTAAATTTCCTTAAATTTCAAACACTTTATTCCATACTTTTTTGGCCTAATTTTTTCCTTTTAATTCGGTTGTTTCTTAACCCTTAAAGCACCAAGGAAAATTTGAAGCATTCTAAATATTATGCATTGTATTTCTTTTTATTTTTCAGAGAAAACAAGTCTTGACTTTTCATGTGAATCATCTGCCCGGCAGACGATTCACATGAAAAGTCAAGACTTGTTTTCTCTGAAAAATAAGAAAAAATCAAAATGTCGTCTGCTGCAGTTGTGATTGGCACTTTAAGGGTTAAAATACTTAGTGGAAATGCAAACAGTGTAGACCCTGAGCAGACTGCTTCTTCAGAAGCAGTATGATCTAGGTCTGCACTGTTTGTATATGCCTTTTTCTCAGCCACTTTGGTGTATGAAATTTTAGAACATTTACCATGTACCATGCTTCTTATCTGAATACCTGAAAA
Organism: Anodontia alba; assembly: GCA_964016985.1. NCBI lineage: Eukaryota > Metazoa > Mollusca > Bivalvia > Lucinida > Lucinidae > Anodontia > Anodontia alba. Next base: position 24,262,270 of record OZ024822.1, on the reverse strand, counting down.
TCTGTAGGATATTGATAATTAATAAGGTCTTGCAAGGATAATAAAACTAACAAACAAACCTTATACGCAAATCATGAGGACCTCTGTTTTAATGAAATACATATTTTAAAGATTTCAATAAAAATATGACTCAATATGTCTTTTTTTCATCCCATTTAACCTGAACATGAATTAATGATGGATCATGGCATCTGATCATTTCTGGTGAATGAATCTGAAAGAGGCAGGTAGAATGTCATACTATAATGTAGAGCCTTAACAGCCTATTATGGGTACCGCAATAACCCCGCATCATGAAAATACACCTATAAAAATTTTGACCCCCTTAAACCCCACTTTTATATCATAAAACTGGGGTTTACAGGGGTTCACATTATTTTTCTTATTTCTGCTCAAAAACATAGATGGTGGATATTCATTAGAACTGCCTCACTGAGGTGGTTCTAATGAGTACCCACTATCTGCGTTTTGAGCAGAAATATGAAAAATATCAGAATTTTTATCTGAAAACTTTCAGTTTTTTGGTGTTAAATTTTCAATATATATGAATAAGCGTGTTTTCGTAATGCTAAGTATTGAGACAGACAGGCCTGAGCAAACAGTGTAGACCCAGATAAGATAAAACAATTGTGTGTTTGCAATGTTTATCTTTCAACAAGCATACAAGGGATGTTCGAAATGAATTGCTTATTGTCCTCTAGCTTGATATCCACGTGGGGCACGATTAAAACCAATACATACCTGTATAGGGCTATTCAATATCTACACAATGGTGTATAAATGTACATGTTAGACTAAGTGTAAGACATAAAATTTGCCATTTGAATACACGCAGTCATTGACCACTGCAGTAAAAATGGTTGGTAGAAGCGTCGACAAAAAAGATGAAATACGGGCTTACATCAAAGCTCGCTCAAAACTTGGTTGTTCTTTGAAGAAGCTGATGACTGAAATTTCTACTGCTTTTGGACCTTCTTGTGTGTCTTATGACACAGTTCGGCGGTGGAAAAAGAAATTTGAGTCTGGTGTAGAGTCCATCAAAAAAGCACCGAAATGAGGTTGGCCAAAATCTGCATCTCGTAAAGAAATCGTTTCCAAAATAAAGGAAATCATTGAAGGAGATGCCAGATTTACAGTTCGTGATATTGCACGAAAGGTAGGCATATCACTATCAATGGTTCACCTTATTTTGAAGAAGCTTTTGAAAGTCAGAAAGATTTCTGCTAGATGGGTGCCACATCTGTTGACTGACGAGCAAAAGAGGCAACGGGTTAAAGTGGCCAAAAAGCTGCTTCAAATGTTTCCAAAATATGACAAAAAGCAGTTTGCCAATGTCGTCACAGATGATGAAACTTGGGTCCATTATTTTGAGCCCGTCAGAAAGTTTAGCAATAAGATCTGGGCCACTAAACACAGCAAACGCCCAATAATTGCCAAACGTTCTTTGAGTACAAAGAAAGTTTTGTATGTAATCTTCTACTCTGGTGAAGGAGTCGCAATAAAAGTGCCAGTGAAAAAGGGCAAAAGCATCACCGGAAAGTACTACAAAGACGTAGTACTGAAGAAACTGAAAAAGTATTATCAGAAACGACGCCCTGCCACTGGTTTTAAACATGTCCGTTTTCTACATGACAATGCCCCAGCTCATACCGCCGCAATAGTTACGGCGTTTTTGAAGAAAGAAAAAAGTAACTGTTTTGCCTCACCCCCCGTATTCCTCAGACCTTGCCCCATGTGATTTCTTTTTGTTTCCGAAATTGAAAGCATTCCTTGCTGGGCGGAAATAACAGTCCCGACAGGCACTTGGATCTGCCATTCATCAGTACCTTATTACTGTGCCCAAATCAGCGTACCATGACGCCTTCAAGAAGCAGATACATCGGCTAAAACTTTGCATTTCTAGCCACGGGGAGTACTTCGAGGGCATGAAATGAGTACTTTTGGGCTAACTTGAAATTTGAAGTCTCCAGATAGAAATAAGCAATTCATTTCGAACATCCCTTGTATGTCTAACACATCACCAAGAAAACAAAACAAATTCACTGAATTCATTTCCACCTCCACCACCGGCTGCTTCTTGGTACCTGTTCCCATGCTCAAAGTCCCATTGTACCCATACATTTATCAGGATGTCAGCACATTATCACTATATATATAGTCCTTACCCATAGTACGAATAGTTACAGACTAACAGACAGATGGATGAAGGTTACCACATCCAAAATTACTTATCTGCCTATGTTAACACTTAGCATGCTTTCGGCAAATTCAGCAGACATCAAAATTGATGATATTTTTCTGATTTTGTTCCCAGAGATTAGGATTTGACATTTCATGCAAATTGTCTTCTAATGAGACAATTTGTGAGACATGTCAAATCCTATTTTCTGGGAAAAATAAGAAAAAATATTTTAGAATGCTATCTGCTGAAAATTTTACCCAGCATGCTGAGCATTAAGGGAGATAATTTCCACAGAAATAGTTCCAATCAGATTAAATTATCCCTTCGAGGAAGACAATTCTGTATTTAAAGCATAATGCTTCTGATATTAGTATATTGGCAGCAAATTCTTTCCTCTTAGAGTAGATTCCTTTTCAGAAAAAGCAATTAGGATGTCCAAAAATTGTCTCCATTGTAAAATATGGCAGAATATCTACCAAATGTACCCAGTTCTCTTCAAATGTGAATTCTGAGGAAGGTCTGGTCTGTCAACCTTAACCCTAGTCCTGCTGATACGTTCTGCCTTTGCAAACAGTGTAGATCCAGATCAGTTGGCTTCTGAAGAAGCCAACTGATCTGGATCTGCACTGTTTGCCATTCAGTATGTGAATTTATATCAACAATCTGGATCAAGTAATTTGATTGGCTGAAAACTAGAAATGGGTGTGGCTGTGTGTGGCATCTTAATTTATTCAGCATGACAAGTGTTAAGTTTGTCAAAAATGGAGCTAAGCACTAGGGCTGAAGTAAAATATACATGTATAAACCTTTAGGCGAAAGCAGAAATATTCATTGAAACAATTAATTTTATCCCATTCAGCCCTGCAGACCAAAACAAATCATTGTAAACAGTGTAGATCTTGATGAGACGGTTCATAATGAGCCTTCTCATTTGATCTCCAGTTTGCCATTTTGTTTTGAATTTTGACAGACATCCCTTATTTGCAACAATGTACATGCCCAAATTCAATGATGGAAAAGTCCATTTCATAACCTAAGAGATGAAAGTGTTTATTTCTTGGCCACAAAAAGTACACTAACAGCTGAATCTCTTGAGAAAGATTTTTGTACCACAACTGTATGAATTTAGAACTCATCAATTAACAGGAGCTGCTAGACTTCACTGACAGACCCTGGAGTGACGAGAATATCACCTTCTTCCTGTCACACTCAGCCAGGATGGAGTCACAAGTAAAACGCGACCTTATACTAAAACCGACCTTATACTATACAAACAGTTCAGACCCATCCCATCAGCCTGTGCATTAATGCTTAGCCCCCTGGGTAAAATTTTCAGCAGAGGACATATTGAAATATTTTTCTTATTTTTCCCAGAAAACATGATTCAATATTTCATGCAAATAGTCTTCAATGGAAAAATAAGAAAAATATAACCAATCTGTTGTCTGCTGAATTTGCCCAGAGATTGGTAAAGGTTAAAGTAGCCAAAAAGAGGACAAAACTCCATGCAGATTTTATAAAGACAAGATATATATTCAAAAAGCGCAGGTTCTGATCTGACTGCATAGACGTGCAAGCTCAGCAGATCTGGGGATTTTAATTTAATGTCCAGGGCCCAGATGTTTAAAGCTTTGTTAGCTTAACAAGCTTGTCAGTGGTCAAAATGTTAAGTGTTCTAGTAAGTACAATACCAAATTCACAGGTATTTTTCCTGAAAAACTGTGAGTAGCTTTTGCAAATGCAAAAGCTAATTACATTTTTTCAGCAAAAACATTAGCATATATGCCATATTTAGTGATCAAAGTTTCAACAATACGTTAACTAAAGACATTGTTAGTTTTGAACAACTGGGCCCAGGTTTGCAGTGAAATCCCGTTTTCTCACAGTACAGCTGAGATCACAGAAGCTACAGTTTCCTGTCATTTATGCTTAAAATAGCACTCTGAGTAAAATTTTCAGCAGATGCCATATTGAAATATTTATTCTTATTTTCCCAGAAAACAAGATTTGACATTTCAAGCAAAAAGTATCAAATGGTGACAATATGCATGAAATGTCAAATATTTTTTTTTTTTTTTTTTTTTTCAGTTACTATTCAGTAACCCATTTATTCTCCCGGTCAAATGATATATCAAGGGTTGGGGAGAACCATCCCTTGATATACCTTACAATATTGTCAGCAAATATGATGAATAAATGGGTATGACAACTACAGTGTATACAACTGTATATTATACATCAACATATTTATCTTGATACAAGTAACTTCTAATTGTCATATATACATGTTTAAGTTTAGTTTGTAACTGAAAAATTATGAAAAAGAAAGAGGGAAAGAGAGAGGTTGTGTTTGGGGTATTCTATGCCTTGGTTCTTCTATTACAGTTGATATATAGGATGTTGGGTATGACAGCAATATTGCCTGGTTTCGGCATGTGTGTAGATGTTAGTGTTTAACCCTTAAAGCGCCAAGAAAAACTGCATCTGAAAATGTCGTCTGTTTATGTTGTCTGCTGAATATTCTTGCAGATTTTTAAAAAAATATTTTTGCATACAGGCAAACAGTGTGGACCCTGATCAGACTGCTCCTGATCTGGGTCCATGCTGGTTGCAAAAATGACTTTTAAAATCACAAGCAGACGACAAAGCAGACAACAATAGTTGTGACTGGCGCTTTAAGGGTTAAATTTAAGTATTTTCAAGTAAGTCTTTATAAGTATTACACTTTTTTTTAAAAAATATTTAACTTCTTATGTTTTACTTCTATGCTTTTAAGTGTAAGATAATATTTTTTTAAGTCTGTGCTTCAAGGCTATTAAAGAGAGTGGCTTGTTCAGATGTTTTTTCAAATAAATATAATATTTTGTTACTTAGATGAACTGTCAAATCTTGTTTTCTGCAAAAAAAAAAAAAAAAAGATAAGAAAAATATTACTGAGTTGTCACCTGCTGACTTAGCCAAGAGCGTAGTAAAGGTTTTAAAGGCAGACTGATATAGTAAGGAAAATGTTCAATTTGCTGTAGTTACCAGACAGGCCTGTCAGTTTAGACTCAGATCAGAATGCGGCATCTGATCAGTATCTACACCTTTTGTCACCATCCTGCAGTTTTTAGATACAGCAACATGTAGTAAAAATGACTTATTTTAGGACAATTATGTATTGTTCATCTTTAGAATCTGTCAGCCATTTAACCAATTTATGCTTTGTAATAGTGTCTCATAAAAGGGAAATTGGCAAACAATGCAGACCCAGGTAAGATGCCAAAGAATATAGCATCTGATGAGGGTCTACACTGTTTACATTAAGTTCAGAAATTCCTATAAAACAGTAAAAATAAAAACAAACCAGACACCCCCTTTACAGGAAATGAACCTGAAGTCAGTTGGCATAAATGGATTAATCTTACCCTAACTGTCTGTAAATATTCCAGATATTGGTATGCTGAGTCTGATCCCTCAACTAACCTAACCCTAACCTAACCCTAACTATCAAACTGAGCTCTGTTAACCCTAACTTTTAGTGAAGCTGATAGGTGTGCTCACTCACATGCTGAGGTCAGTAAATGACTGCAGTCTAGCTGCAACATCACTAAAACATACCTATATAATTTTGACCCCCTAAACCCCACTTTTATATAGTAAAACTGGGGTTTACAGGGGTATACATTATATTTTTCTTATTTTGCTAAAAAACATAGATTGTGGTACTTATTGGAACTGCCTCACTGCGGCAGTTCTAACAAGTACCCACAATCTGTTTTGAACAGAAATATGAAAAATATCAGAATTTTTTACTGAAAATTTTCTTCCTTTTTTGTTTGTAAAATTTTCAATATATTTGAATAGGCATGTTTTCGTAATGAATTGTAGCAGACAGCATTTTAAAATTAATATATGTGTTGTTATTTTTCAGAGATAATAAGACTTCATACTATCATGTGAACTGCCTGCTATATATGCAGATAACTTTCCTTATTTTATCTGGAAAAAAAAAAAAAAAAAAAAAAAATACTTCAATGTGTTATCTGCTGTTGTGATCTGAGCACTTTAAAGGTTAAAATCAAATTCGATTTGGACAACTTAACTCCTTTTAAAGATTGCTATTTGCTACCTATCAATGCATCAAAAACTACTAGAAGAATGGCAAACAGTGTAGACCCTGATTCTGCAGCATCTGACATTATCAAGATAACAAAGAATAAAAGCACTGCAAGCATAATAACCTTCAATAGCAATTATTTGTTTAGGTATTAAAGTTATTGTTGCGAAAATGTAGTTATTGTTGAGAAAATGTCTGGAAAGAAAATGACGGAGGGACAGATAACAATCCTAAACCAGATCTTGATAATATCAATGGACAGATAACAATCCTAAACCAGATCTTGATAATATCAATGCATATAGCAAGTTTGGTTAAAAGGCCTTGTTATTTACTCAAGTTATCATCTGGAAATGAAAATATGGGCGTGTCTCGGGCAGATAACTCCATAAAAATTTGACGAAATTTGCCCATTAGCAATTCCAAACCAATCTCCTTAATGTCAATGCACTTAGCAAGTTTGGTTAAAATCCCTTGTTATTTACTCAAGTTATCGTCCAGATACAAAAATATGGGCATGTCTCGGGCAGATAACTGTAAAAATTTGATGAAATTTAACCATTAGCAATCCCAAACCAGATCTTCACAATATCAATGCACATACCAAGTTTGGTGAAAATCCATTGACGTTTACTCAAGTTATTATCCGGAAACGAAAAAACGGACGGACGGATGACAAATGGACTGACACAAGGATGACCAACATAAAACCATAATACCCCGCCACTATTGTGTGGTGGGGTATAATAACAACTGTGGTAAAAATGACAACATAGTCCAGATTATTTCACTATAACTTTCATCAGATATCTTTTTAAACATGTACAAAGTTTCAACTTAATATCTAAAGAGACCTTTTGTAATGGTCCAAACAAGAAATTATTAAGAAAATAGAAACAAAGGAAAAAAGGACAATGACTCTTGCAGGAATGATGGCAGCATCAGTTTTTTGTTTTTTGTCTGCACTTTGTAACAGTTCTTAACAGAACTGCAATCCAGTTCATGTTTAACCTTTACCACTATCTGGGCAAATTCAGCTGATGACAAACAGGTGATACTTTTCTTATTCTCCCCAGAAAACAGGATCTGACAATTCATGTTACTTGCCTCCCTAGGAGACAATTTGACTCCTTAGGAGTTTCTGAGAAAAAATAAGAAAAATATTTCAAAATGTTGTCTGCTGAAATTTTTATCCAGCATGCAAAGCATCTAAAAATTCTTTGCTTGAATTCAACATTTGCCATTTCACTACACAGATTCTTGATACCATCTCCCAAAGAGACAGACATTCCGCCGATATGAAATAGATTGGTACCACTGTGACGCATCGTTGAATTACTAATCTGTTGTATACATCTGCCATTTAACGTTTAGCACTCTGGGTAAAATTTTCAGCAGAAAACATATTGAAATATTCTTCTCATTTTTCCCAGTAAACAGGACTTAATATTTCATGTAAACTGTCAATTTGCATGAAATGTCAAAGCCTGTTTTCTACAAAAAATAAGAGAAATATCATCAATTTGTCCTCTGCTGAATTTGCCAATAGAGTGGTTAAGAATAAAGACACTACCAGATAAGCTGGATTGACATTTTCCATAATTCCAACTAAACAGGCTTAAATTAATTAAGCACAATTTGACTGGTCATAAGCAAATTCAAAATGGCATTCATACATCAATAAATCCATTAACTCTTGTCCTGCTGGACCCGGATATACCCTGCCTTTGCAAACAGTGTAGATCCATGTCAGTTGGCTCCTGAAGAAGCCAACTGACCTGGATCTGCACTGTTTGCCACTGAGTATGTGAATTTATAGCAATAATCCTGATGAAGTAATCTGATTGGCTGAAAATAGGAAGTGGGCATGGCATGTTAATTTATTCAGCAGGACAAGGGTTAAATAGGAATCTTGGAACCATTTACTTTGCATTTCTAAATTAAGTTATTTTTATAACATTTTCAATGTTGGAATTATAAGGAAATAAGAATCTTGGAACCATTTACTTTGCATTTCTAAATTAAGTTATTTTTATTACATATTCAATGTTGGAATTATAAGGAAATAATTTTTATTTTGTAAATTTTATCAATATGTAAACACCAGTGACTCACTCACAAGCTTAACATAGACTGAATAAAACCTTTTGGACATTATTCATTTTGTGGGTGATTTGCCAGCATTTTAACTCTTGTCCTGCTGAATAAATTAAGATGCCATGCCCACTTCTAATTTTCAGCGAATCTGATTACTTGTTCAAGATTGTTGCTATAAATTCACATACTAAATGGCAAACAGTACAGATCCAGATCAGTTGGCTTCTTCAGAAGCCAACTGATCTGGATCTACACTGTTTGCAAAGGCAGGGTATACCCAAATTCAGCAGGACAATGGTTAATCTACAATGAAATCCACAAAAATGCAATTCATTCAAACAACAGTCTGCAAACAGTGAAAATACAGAACAGCCTGTATAACCATCCACTGTTCACAAAGTTCTACTTAAACATCTGACCAGTGAAGGCACTGACCAAACAGTACAGGTGTGCAGGTCAGTTCTCGGCTTCATCGCTTTCACTGGCAGAGAGCAGGTAATTCATGTATCATCCTCTTACATCAATCAATCTCGGCAGCCAGAAAGTAATTTATGTACTTGATTTTTAATATGAGCCAGCGCATGACAAAACCAATAAAATGGCATGTGTGCCCTGTGAAGACTCAGATCAGCCTTGGCATCTGCCCAGTCTATTCAGAGTCTTTGCTGTGCACCCAATAGGTAGCTTAGGACCCAAGCTTTCTTCATGCAGACAGTGAAGACTGATCAGACTGGGCGGATGCCCAGGCTAATCTGAGTCTTCGCTGGGTGCACATGCCATTTTGTTGTATTGTCATGTGCTGGCTTATATAGACATCAGTTTAAGTGGAATAATCACACATTCAGAGCAGGCAGCAGTGTGAAAATTGTTTCTAAAAATTTCTTTCCTTTATGGGTAACCCCCATTTTTTCAAGTTTCAAATACTAGTGAGACAACTTCCTGTAATCTACAGGTGTTTCCATTCACTGTAAGTATCAATGTAGTCTGATCAGGGTCATGGTTGTCATTCACTATGAGAAAGTCAACTGTGTATCCTAACTGAATCAAAGCACTGACAGCACTGGAGGGGTCAAATGTCTCTTAGTGTAGGCTGGAAAAATGGTCCTGAATGGGGACATAAGACTGTTCATTTGACCCTTAACTTCCTATAATGTGAGCAAACAGTGCAGCCCCTGACCAGATGCCACATTCTGCAGCATCTGATCTTACTTTGCATTGTTTGCCTATGTTTCAGTTCAGGTTTTACAGATAATCATCTTTACACTGCACTCTGATGTCACAGCGACAAGAATAGCGCGGTTATAAATAACGGTTACCTGGATTTCATCTAATGCGCAGTTAATCACATGGAAAACTACCTTAAGGAAATTTCGGTGTTTGTATACTATGGCTTGACTGTAAACAATCGACTAAAAATGAAAGGCTCTTACCAGACTTCAATTATCTATTAACTAGGCAGGCACTGTAGCACAATAGCAGGCAACATTCTATTTTTCTTTTTATTAATTTTCAGAGAAAATAAGACTTGGCATTTTGTGTGAACTGCTTGCTAGGCAGATGATTCACATGAAAGGTCAAGCATTTTTTTCCTGAAAAAATGCAAAACAAAATCAAAATGTCACCTGCTGCAGCTGTGATTAGCACTTTAAGGTTGTGACAACATTAGCAAATGAAAAATTACATTTTTCTAAGTTCTCTATGAGAACAAGCACTGATATTTCCTACCAATCATCTCATTCCTTGTCTTGACATGTACGAGGGATGTTCGAAATGAATTGCTTATTGTCCTCTAGCTCGATATCCACGTGGGGCACGATAAAAACCAATACATACCTGTATAGGGCTATTCAATATCTACACAATGGTGTATAAATGTACATGTTAGACTAAGTGTAAGACATAAAATTTGCCATTTGAATACACGCAGTCATTGACCAATGCAGTAAAAATGGTTGGTAGAAGCGTCGACAAAAAAGATGAAATACGGGCATACATCAAAGCTCGCTCAAAACTTGGTTGTTCTTTGAAGAAGCTGATGACTGAAATTTCTACTGCTTTTGGACCTTCTTGTGTGTCTTATGACACAGTTCGGCGGTGGAAAAAGAAATTTGAGTCTGGTGTAGAGTCCATCAAAAATGCACCGAAATCAGGTAGGCAAAAATCTGCATCTCGTAAAGAAATCGTTTCCAAAATAAAGGAAATCATTGAAGGAGATGCCAGATTTACAGTTCGTGATATTGCACGAAAAGTAGGCATATCACTATCAACGGTTCACCTTATTTTGAAGAAGCATTTGAAAGTCAGAAAGATTTCTGCTAGATGGGTGCCACATCTGTTGACTGACGAGCAAAAGAGGCAACGGGTTAAAGTAGCCAAAAAGCTGCTTCAAATGTTTCCAAAATATGACAAAAAGCAGTTTGCCAATGTCGTCACAGGTGATGAAACCTGGGTCCATTATTTTGAGCCCGTCAGAAAGGTTAGCAATAAGATCTGGGCCACTAAACACAGCAAAGGCCCAATAATTGCCAAACGTTCTTTGAGTACAAAGAAGGTTTTGTATGCAATCTTCTTCTCTGGTGAAGGAGTCGCAATAAAAGTGCCAGTGAAAAAGGGCAAAAGCATCACCGGAAAGTACTACAAAGACGTAGAACTGAAGAAACTGAAAAAGTATTATCAGAAACGACGCCCTGCCACTGGTTTTAAATATGTCCGTCTTCTACATGACAATGCCCCAGCTCATACCTCCGCAATAGTTACGGCGTTTTTGAAGAAAGAAAAAGTAACTGTTTTGCCTCACCCCCCGTATTCCCCAGACCTTGCCCCATATGATTTCTTTTTGTTTCCGAAATTGAAAGCATTCCTTGCTGGGCGGAAATACCAGTCCCGACAGGCACTTGGATCTGCCATTCATCAGTACCTTATTACTGTGCCCAAATCAGCGTACCGTGACGCCTTCAAGAAGTGGATACATCGGCTGAAACTTTGCATTTCTAGCCACGGGGAGTACTTCGAGGGCATGAAATGAGTACTTTTGGGCTAACTTGAAATTTGAAGTCTCCAGACAGAAATAAGCAATTCATTTCGAACATCCCTCGTAAGATATTGCCTATGGAGATTCAAGATCCACATAAAATCTCAAGTCCTAATTTCTATGAAAGTAAGACAACTTTTTTAAGGGGACATATTACACTTGGTAGATTTTCTGCCATTTTTCATAAGGGAGACAACTATTCCAACTTCCTGTTTGCTTTCCTACACATAAAGTTCCTTTTGAAAAGTGATCTACTCCAAAAGGAAAGAATTTGCTCCCAGGGGGAGCAAATTCTTTCCTTTTAGAGTAGACCCTTTTTCAAAAGGGAGGCAAAAATTTGAGTTGCCTCCCCTGCATTTGCATCAATTCTTCTTAAGCTTTTTTTTTATTATTGTTATTGTGCGATGCCTCTAGTATTTTTATAGCATATGAATGTGTTAGTCCTTAATCTTTAATTGGTTTCACATTTATACCACTTTCATCAACGCTTTCTAGTTTAAAAAAAGAATATAGTACATTTCAGAATTTTTTCTTGCCCAGTGGCTATCTGACAAATTATATGTCTGGCTGAAATGATTCATTTTGTCCCGATTTCCCAAGTGTGCTTCAATTTCCAATATCATCAGATTTGGGAAAAACCTAACTTTTCTCACATGCCAAGACTCAAGAGTGACAATAAAATCAGCTTGCACATGCATGCAGTTTTCAGAAGGTTTACTATAGGTATATTTGAGCTGCAGGGTAAAAATTCACCCAGTTAAGATTTAGATCAGCCTGCACTTTCTCCACATCTCGTCATCAAAGCCTTCTCTATTCATGAATCTAGTCTACAGTATTCAGTGATAATTAAGTAAATCATGAAGGCACTGATCAGACTGCAAATGATTCATTTCCAATTTTAGGTGTGTCTGGTTTATTTTAAAGTATAATTATAGAAATTCTTGTATTTAATGCATGATCAGATGCCACATTCTGCAGTGTCTGATCTGGGTATTGTCACTGTTTGCTAATGTCTCTTTTTGGGACGCCAGGCATAAATGGGTTAAAGCACAAAGCAAATTTGTTGCAGATAATATTCTAAAATTGATATTGTTATTTTTCAGAGAAAATAAGGCTAGACATTTCATGTGAATCATCTGCCTATATCAAGCCTTATTTCTCCGAAAAATGAAAACAGATATTTCAAATGCCGTCTGCTGTAGTTGTAATCAGCACTTTCTTACAAGATCAACAAGTCTCTCCAATCCAAACAGAAAACAACTTTGAACAAACTATTCTTTCAGTATGAGATAGGTCTACACTGTTTGTTAAGGCCTGTCTCTCTGAATATTTAGGCATAATGCAGCATATATGAACAGTGAAGACCCTGGACAGAGGATAAGCAGATGAGCACACTGGCCATGCCAATCAAGGTTATCCATCAATCGTACAGTAAGCCTTATAAGTAGAGAGAATCAGAAATCAAAGTGTCTTGACACTTAAACAAGTAGATTATATCAGGATTCTAAACTAATCTTGTCAAGGAAAAAATGGTACCTCATCAGTACACTAACAATAGAGATCTAGATTGACAATCTACACAGTCAAATCAAAGACATCAACAATTAATATAAACGCCATATCATATAAAAAGGACCCATGGCCTGGACAGCACAGTTATGTCTCTCCCTTATAACCCTTGCGGCCTGAGGTTCAGTTCTTATCAATGGCATGAGGCAGGGTAGTGGTTGCCCATCCGAGTTTGGTGGTTTCCTCTGGGTGTTCCAGTTTGCTCCACCATACATGGCCACTAAATACAAACACTCATGCCTCTGAGAATGTGTGTATAAGTTAGCTTTCAACTTTGTGGCAGTTTTAGACACCCAAAGCCATCTTCTGGATCTTCAATAAATAAGGTAAGGGTCTTAATTTTTTTTTTAACCCTTGTCCTGTTGAAAAAATTAAGAGGCCATGCCCACTTCCAATTTTCAGCCAGTCAGATTACTTGATCCAGATTGTTGATATAAATTCACATACTTCATGGCAAACAGTAAAGATCCAGATCAGTTGGCTTCTTCAGAAGCCAACTGATCTGGATCTACACTGTTTGCAAAGGAAGGGTATATCCAGGTTCAGCAGGACAAGGGTTAAATGATACACAGATTATCAAACTGAAATGTTTTAACTCTTTCCATGCTGAATAAAAAGATGCCACATCCACTTCTAATTTTCAGCCAATCAGATTACTTGATCCATGTTGTTGATATAAATTCACATATATAATGACAAACAGTGCAGATCCAGATCAGTTGGCTTCTTCAGAAACCAACTGATCTGGATCTACACTGTTTGAAAAGGCAGGGCTTGTCCAGGTTCAGCAGGACCAGGGTTAATACTGAAATAGATTCATTAATGAAATTAATCTAATTTTCACAGCAAGGTCAGGAATTATAGTTATCAGGAAATAATTCAGGGACATGGTTACACTTTCAGGAGAAGCAACTCTGTCTGGGACTCCCTGAGAGTCTCATTTTTACACCTAAGTGAAACCCCTGAGAAAATATTTTTCTTATTTTTCACTGAAAATAATGCTTGACATTTCATCCAAATTGTCTCAAGACAATTTGACATAAATGTCAAGCCTTATTTCCTGCAAACAAGAATTTTATTTTGAAATGTTATCTGCATTTACCTAGTCAGTAGGTTTGGAACCTCTCTAATGTGCTTGCAGTAACTTTGGCTCTGCCCCTTTTCAGTGTCTGTTTTAATGAACAAAATGTTTACTAAATTTTTGTTTGAGGTTTTAAACACAACCATAAAAAAAAATGCTTCATTTTTTTCTGAACTGTGGGGAGGGGGTGAGGGGCGGGATGGGGTGGGGATGGCTTAGAAATCACGACAATGTTCATTGGATGTTTTATGTTTTAGATTGAATAATGCACCATATCTTCAGCTATGCAAATATTCCAAGATGCCAGAACTCTGACAAGTGTTTGCACTGTTTGCAATTCAGTCAGCACTTTTAAACGTCACACCATGTACTGTATTCACCATAAGAATTCAGACATCAAAGCTCCTATCATACTCACAGCTCCAGACAAGAGGAGGTATCAGGTAAATATTTTTTTTTTATTCATCCACAAACCCATATGTTGTGGGTACTCATTAGAAGTGCCTCGGTGAGGCACTTCTAATGAGTACTGACAACATTTGGTTTTGTGGAAAAAAAAAAAATATATTAATACTTTTTGGTGGGAAATGCGCCTTATCTGGAGCCATAATACTTATCCTAAATTTTGAACATGTCTATTTTACTACTTGTTAATGTGTCTAAAATGCTGCTGGATTAGTGTCAAACAGTGTAGACTCTCCTATATTCTGCAGGGTCTGATCTGGTTCTGCACTATTTTCTCAGGTCAGCCTGTCCCAATACTAAGGGTAAAACTGGTAGTCAAACAAACTTGTTCAAGTTTTAGATGAGTATGGTAAAAAATTACAGTATCCAAATATTTTGGGTAATTATTGTATTTCAGACTGTGTTCTGTCTCTAGTGACCGAAAATAATTAAGCCTGACATTCTCATATAACTAACAATGGGACTTCCTTGAGGTTTCTGGACAATTCATGTTTCTGTCTCCAATTCTGCTGTCCAATTAAGGAAGTGTGTGTATATTCCAAAGTTTCTTTAAACATAAACACCCAATACAGTGTTCTGCAGATTTCTTATTTCAGAGATAAAATCATCAATATTTCTCTTATTTGCCACATAAACATATACTGTGGAATCATATCTGAATCATTTTAGTGAAAATAATTTGGAAGCCACAATGAATGAGACACTTCAAGGGGAAATATTAATAATGGAAATAACACTGACATGGAATACTTGCCTCTTTCTCATTGGGGGATACTCTTACACATTTGCTGTCTCTGGGAGCAAATTCTTTCATTTAAAAGAAGCCCAAATTTTGGAAATGTTTCCTTTACTAGGGAATGTAACTTCCTGTCTGCACAATCTTTCAAAGCAGGTCGCGGTGGATCAGCTGGATGCGCCGTCCCACTGGAGACCAGGAGGTCGCAGGTTCAACCATACCGAGGTCGGCAACATTCTTTCTTGGAGACTGATCATGAAATATTTTCTGCAGTCATTCTCTCCCTTCCGCTGATTCAAGAAGGGCAGTTGTCAGTTTCTGGCGAAAGAATGTGCACAATACTGGTTAACCGCTTAGAGGACTAAGCCTGCCCAGTAAACGAGTGGTTAGGTAAACTGACCGCGCTCGACATGACCCCACTGGGTTGACTGGACCGTAAAACCTCAACACAAACAAACAATCTTTCAAATTTATCAAATAACTGTAACTGAAAACTGACCTTATAGCTTAAACTGAGCAGCACAGAATAGGATCAGTTCACCCATCTGCAGAGTCTGACCAAGATCAATGCTGTTTTATTCAAGAATCTTCAAGGTCCACATACATGTACTGTATTCAACCTAAGTACTGCACATACCCCTATAGGCACACAGTCCAGCAAATCAGTAGTCTTCAGATTATAGCCAGTGTACTTTTTGTCTACTTCCTTATAAAGGCATATGTTGTGGGTACTTGTCAATGCAATACAAATGAGTACCCACAACATATACTTTTACAAAGAAAATTAGGAAAAAATAATCTCAGATACATCATCAAATAAGTCCTTTGCTGATCTTTTTTAAACTATACCCTTAGTATGTAGATACATATTTTACCACAAGTTTTCCCCAAGTAATTTTGAAAAACCTAAGTGCACAATGTGGTATTTAGGAGGAATATGGTATTTACCCTAAACTTTGGAAAAGCTTATCTAAATTTGATCTCCATTTTAGTACCCACTGATATGTCTTTACCCTTCTCTTGCTGAAAACGACATGCACTGTCTTAGCAAACAGTGTAGATCCAGATCAGTTGGCTTCTGAAGAAGTCAACTGATCTGGATCTGCACTGTTTGTTATTAAATATGTGAATTTCTATCAAAAACCCAGATCAAGTAATCTGATTGGCTGGAAATTAGAAGTGGGCATGGTATCAGCATGACAAGGGTTAAAACTGCTAACTTTGTAGCCCATAATCAGACACCACAATATGTGACCTCCATAACATGGCCTGTGCTGTTGGAATACTTATGAGGGGTGTTCATTTAAATGTGTCACTAATGGCCCACCATACCGCGTGGCTACAAGGAGCACATGGAAACTGCGGTGATTTCATGGGGGAGGGATTTTCTATAATAGGATGAAATTTCAGTCTAATCCGTTCAGTCTTTCAAAAGTTATTGAAAGGTCAAGTTGGTTCAGTCATATACACTCAAAAGTAAAGGCACACTATGAAAAACTTAGACCTGCAATCAGTTTAAGAGGTCTGTGTCTTATCCATGACAATGCACCTGCTCACAAGTGTGTTCTTGTCCAAGACTTTTTGAAAGAGGAAAAGGTAGTTCAGCTTTCTCATCCACCTTAATCACAAGACCTTAGTCCCTGCAATGTTTTTTCTGTTTCCTTTACTAAAGAGAGGAAAAGGTAGTTCAGATCTCTCATCCACCTTAATCAACAGACCTTAGTCCCTGCAACATTTTTCTGTTTCCTTTACTAAAGAGAGAAAAAGGTAGTTCAGATCTCTCATCCACCTTAATCGCCAGACCTTAGTCCCTGCAGCTTTTTCCTGTTTCCTTTACTAAAGAAAACCCTTTCTGGTCATGGTTATGAAATCCGCAGTGCACTTGGTAGTGCAATTTTCCAGTGTCTTCAGGGTATACCTACAAAGGTCTACTTCTCTGCCTATACAGAATGGATTTCAAGACTTGAAAAAGTGCGTTTCCCTCAAGGGAGAATACTTCAAACGGTCGACGTAAACGAAATGTGAATGGGATTAATAATGCACCCTGTAGAACCCCTGTGGCAACATTAAATGAAGGCCCCTAGTAAGAGTCGTATGGTAGCATTATAAAAAATATTAACCCTTAAAGCGCCAAGCAAAATTTGTAGCAGATGCCATTCATTTTTTTTTTTTTTTTTTTTCAGAGAAAACAAGTCTTGACATTTCACATGAAATGTCAAGACCAGTTTTCTCTGGAAAAAAAAAAAAAAAAAAAAAAAAAAAAATGGTTGTCATCTGCTTGACGCTTTAAGGGTTAAAGGGTTCCATTTCATATTTCATGCAAATTGTCTCCTAATACCACATTTACCTAAGTATTCCGACACGTCAACTCCTTACCATACTTGTTCTAAAATTTGAACAAGTACAATTTGTTACCCGATGTTATATCTAAGAACTGCTGGATGAGCGGCAAACAGACCAGACCCGAATGAGACGCCACATTCTGTGGCATCTTCTCTGGGTGTACACTGTTTGCTCAGACCTGTCTGTGTTAATACATAAGGTAAATACAGTAATACAATTTGCAAGAAATGTCAAATCCTGTTTTTTGGAAAAAATAAGAAAAATGTTTCAAATTGTCATCTGCTGAAATATTTACCCAGCATGCTAAGTGTTAACCTAACTGTGATCAATAAGTGAACACTTGGGACAGATTCTTTCACAGCTATTTCTGTTATGTTTGAATCAGCTTTCTTAGCAAAGTTTTAATTTCAATTTCAAGAAGACAGCTCTTACCACATATGCACTAAGTATTTGGAGACACAGGCTTGAGCAAACAGTGTAGACCCGGATCAGATGCCACAGAATGTGGCATCTGATCAGGGTCGACATGTTTGCCATGCATCCAGTGTATTTTTGGCTCCTCGTCAGGTAGGGAAATGAAATCATTCAAATCTTAAGGCCATAGCTTAAAATATTAAGAGTAACCAGAAAATATTTTTTTCTCATTTTTGCATAGAGAATATGTTGTGGGTACGCCTTAAAACATAGAGGCACTTCTAATGAGTACATTAATATAATAGTTATGTTTTCATGGAATAATAAGAATAATATCAGCAGTTTTTGGTTGAAAAACTAGCATTTTATTTGAAGCTTTGTTAAGTACAAATATGGTAAGAGTTCAGGTGGCTGAATATTTAGGGATAATATGGTATCACTGCTTTGCTTGAAACATCATTAGCTTAATGAAGTCATTAACCCTTAAAGCGCCAATCACGACAATTTTCGTCTACTTTGTCTTCTGCTTGTGATTTTAAAAGTCATTTCTGCAAACAGTGTGGACCCAGATCAGACTGCTCCTTTAGGAGCAGTCTGATCTGGGTCCACACTGTTTGCCGGTATGCAAAAAATAGCTTTGAGAAGTTTGCAAGAATATTCAGCAGACAACATAAACAGATATTTTCAGATGCAGTTTTTCTTGTAATATTAATGACAACATTACCACATTTCTCGCAATAAAATACAAAACAGATGACATTTCCTGCAATTCCTTTAATAGCCCTCAGCATAGGCATTGGACTATTCTTAGACATATTAACATTCAATAGAGCATATGTGAAGGACTTTTATACAATCAAGAAAATCCTAAATGAATGTGTGGAGAATTAACCTTTACCACACTCTGTGCAAATTCAGCAGACAACAAACTGGTGATATTTTTCTTATTTTTCTCATTACGCAGGATTTTAAATTTCATAAAAAATTGTCTTCACTGGAATGTCAAAATCAGCTTTCTAGGAAAAAATAAGAAAAATATTTCAAAATTTGTCTGTTGAAAGTTTATCCAGCATGCAGTGTTAAAACCAAACTTTGATTTTGAACTGAAATAATATTTGATAATTCTATATTTTAGTCAAATAAAAGCAGTTTTCTGGGGACAAATGTTTTTATTCATTTCTCATTATCAAACTAGTAAATGAATTGTTAAATGCAGGCTTTCACTAAGTTGCTAACATACCGAATTAAAAAATAATAAAACATTTGAAAATTACTTTAAAGCAATGCGAACAGTATTCTAAAACAGTGCAAGAAAATTGTTACTTTAATGTCATTAAAAGAAGCAGAATAATCTTGTAAGACATGTTTTATGGAAACCTACTCCATTAATCATGCTTCAAGTGCTATTCCTTACAGATGACATGAGGTGCAGTTCCTTTAATTGTGCTCTACTTAGGATTAGATCATTCTTAGACATATTAAAAGTCAATAATGCAGCAGCACATGTTGAGGCCTGTTATACAATCAAGGATGTTATAATAAATACATATATTGAAAATTAAACAAGAGAGCCCATGGGCCACAATTCAGTCACCTGAGTAAAACAGCCACTACACATCTGCAATACCATACAACATTATTCCAGTATTGCCACAGCAACTAAGAAGGAAATTTGACAGTACCGTAAAAAGGTCAAAGGTCATCCTAGGATCATCTTTTGAACAAACTTGGTAGATGTTGCATCCTGGATGCAATATACAAAGATTCAGCCTCAAAAGCTTTCTCGGTTATGAAAATTTTCTTGAGTATTTATTACCAATTATATGGCATGGAAGCCTTCTTATTCCATATTGCAGAACCACTGAACAAATTGACAACACCCCTTTGACAGGAGACCTCACTAATTTACTACATACATGTAGTTATTATTTTACTACTTTAATCATACATTGTAAATTTCAGCCATAAGTCTTTAATACATTTAGAGAAAATGATTTTTCAATATTTTCCTCATAAAAGTATGGGGACACAAATTTTAACATGCCGTAAAAAGGTCAAAGGTAAACCTTGGGTCATCATTTGAACAAATTTGGTAATCCTTGAGTCCCTGATACTATATACCAAGATTCATCCTCAAAGCTTTCTTGGTTCTGGAGAAGAAGATTTTTAAGTGTTCCACCATATATGGGCATGGCGACAATCTTACTTAACAGACTGTGACCATTTGTACAAATTTACAATCCCCCTTTAAAAGAAGGCTCCACATGAAGTTTGGCCAAGTGGTTTCAGAGGAGCATGGATGGATGGATGGATGGACAGATAGATGAGGGACAAGGATTGATCACACAGGTCAACCTGAGCCTTTAGCTCAGGTGAGCTAAAAAAAAAAACAAACAAGAGTGATCATAAACAAAGGATGTCTGTAGCATGTATGGTTTGTTTTTTGAGTTTTATAGCCCAGTTAACATTGTTAGGGCCATGTTCTAGAGCTGGTTAGTTAACCCCTACTCACACTTTTTCTGGGCAGGCTTAGTCCTCTAAGCTTTTAAACAGTATTTGTGCACAATTATTATTTTGCCAATAGCTGCCATTTGCCCTTAAATCAGCCGAAGGAGGAGAATGATTGCAGAAATGACTCCATGATCAATCTCCATAAAGCTATGTGAGCCAACTGGGATTCGAACTTGCAACTCCTGGATCTGTAGACAGAGTAACATGCATGGGTGTTCATATCAATGTCTGTTTACAATCTTGGATGGTCCCATTTCTAATGCACCAGGTCAAAGTTCTTGTTTTATGGAACATCAACCATTGAAGGCCATTTTGTGTCATTTCCCAGAGAAAGGCAGAAAAGATACAGAAAAGCTAGTAGGAGATGAGGAAAGAAAGAACAGAGATGACCTGAGTGAAAAAGCAGAGGACTTGTTAAGCAGGAGTATTCAGTGATAATTCTGGGATAATTTTTCTAATTTCTCCATTAAAAATATATGTTGTGGGTACTCATTAGAAGTGCATCAGTGAGATGCTTCTAATGAGTAACAACAACATATATTTTTATCAAGAACTGGAGAAAATTATCCCAGAATTATCATCTAATACTCCTGGGCCCTGTTGTTCAAAGCATCATTAGCTTAAGGAGCTCGTTAGAGGTCAAAATGTTAACTATTCTAGTTAATACAATATCTAATTCACAGGTATTTTTGCTGAAAAAATGTGAGTAGCTTTTGCAAATGCAAAAGCTACTCACATTTTTTCAGCAAAAATATTAGCATATATGCCACATTTAATGATCAAAATTTTAACGATATGTTAACTAACGGCATTGTTAGTTTTGAACATTTGGGCCCTGCCCTGCTTAACAAGTCCTCTGAAAAAGTGACTGACACAGTAAAACAGTCAGCCTTTGTGGATCACTTTGTGTATCTCCCAGACAGAAAGAGATAAAAGGGACAGAAACGATCATGGAAGAAAAGAAAGAAAGAAATAGAGGAGATTGAGTGATTATAAGTGAATGACAGTTCAGAAATAAAAGAAATACTACATTCCTCCACCTACTGCAAGTACATCACCATACTACCTATGCATAGCTCTTGATAAGATGCTTTTCTCAATCCAAAAGTATTGATATTTTTCTTATTTTCTCTATGAAAACTTATGTTCTGGGTACTCATAAAAAGTGCCTTAGTGAGGTGCTTTTAATGTGTATGCACTACACGTTTTCATGGAGAAAATAAGAAAAAGTTTAACTGATTCCCAATCTTATCTAGACCTATGCTATGAATGCACCATGTACAAATATTGTATAGACCCTAAACATTCGGACACATGAATTCCTTTTTTAAAGGATGAACGGGTTAAATGAGATCCTACAGCAAAAGTGTACCAAGAATAAAAGTATTTTTCTGAATTCTATGCTTATTTAGAGCATATGTTATATTTTCTGAATCCTTGTTTATGGTTTGAACATCCTCTGTAACTACTTGTAACCCACAGCACATCTGATATATCAGCTCAGCATTACGAAAACACGCCTATTCAAATATACTGAAAATTTTACCACCAAAAAATGGAAGTTTTCAGATAAATAATATTCTAATATTTTTCATATTTCTGCTCAAAACATAGATTGTGGGTACTCGTTAGAACCACCTCAACAAGGCAGTTCTAACAAGTACCCACAATCTATGTTTCTGAGCAGAAATAAGAAAAATGATGTATACCCCTGTAAACCCCAGTTTTATTACATGAAAGTGGGGTTTAAGGGGGTCAAAATTATATAGGCATGGTTTCGTGATGAAGTTTTTCAAACGACAACAGAAAACAGAACAACATCATGATCACATGCAAGGCTCATATAGGTTAACATACAAAATTTTATTACAAAAATAGTACAAACCTTATAAGAGACTTCTCACCAAAGTAGTCTCCCCTCTTTAATCTTCTGACTTCCTGAGGATCATCTTGACCAGCAATTGTCTGAGTGACTTTCACCTAGAATGTAATTGTATAAATGACTGCCCACAAAATGTAAATGGCCCAGTAGAAGTAAAACAAACAAATACACCAGTGCTCCAGCTTTTTTCTCACAAATACAGCAGTATTTAAATTTATGATTGAAAATGTTGCTTGTTACACAAAATCTTCATCTTGAACTGTAACCTTGAAAATTAACCCTTTCATTCCTGAGTTTCGGAAGTGGATTATTCTGTCCTTGAATTTGGACATTTTCATTGATGCAAATAGGGCTTTCAGTCTAAGATCAAAAACAGAAGATCCTGATGAGACGAGCTGTCTCTTGGTTTGTATCATCTGGATCTACACTGTTTGCAAAGGTATCTGATTTGGTCTGACATTTTTAAAGGATTTAACCATAAATCGTCTAGGTTTTATGAAAAGAAAAAAAAAAAAAAAAAAAAGAAACACAACCTTTGAACAACATACAATAAAACAACAATGGTGTAGACATGTAAGCTGACGAAGGGCAGATAACTCAGAAACCAAATTAGCAGGAGTTTTCTTCCTTTCATTTGGTTCATCCAAAGGCCAAGATAAATGTATCTGTGATGTTTCATGACAGTACCCTAGGACATTACTGTAAACCAACGTGACGATAGAAAGACAGAACCATGGCAAGTTACTTTTATCAATGTCCCCCAGCTTTGTGGTTGGACAACAAGAAATATCAACAAGCAGTGCTTATTAAATATCCCCTGCTCTGAAACCATACTGTAATGGACCAATGGACAGGCAGACAGAAAAACAGACAGACGGAAGTTTGTATGAATGGTTCATTATGTTACTCAAACTAGGTAGTTATCGTAAAATTGAAAAGTTAAAAATCCTGCCATTTTGTCAAAAAATAAAAAAATCAGCATCAAACTTACACATGCACTTCTTGAATATAATTATGTCTGTAACATAAATTAAGTATTTTGGAAAGATCCAATAAAAGGTGTAAGAGGAGTTGATTTCACAAAGTACAAGGTATATATAGTCAAAAAGTTCCAGGACTGCCTCCTTAACTTATAATTTACTTGGAGCTCCAGAATAAACAAGAAAAACACCTAATGGCATTATGGACCTTTTTTTTTTTTTTCAAATAATGAAGAAAGTGAGAGTTGTCTCTCTTGCATGGGAAACACCTACTGGTTCTCCTTTTCATCCCTACCAAATATGAAAGAAATCCATTGAAGAATAAAGGTAACATAAAACTTTGGAAAAATGTTAACCAAAAGGTTAACCAGGGATGACACCCAATGCCCGACACCCACCTGCCCGATGACCTCATTGTCTCTGACTTCATTGCAATCAGGGGTAACATCATCACTAACATTCTTTACAGTCCTTTCAGTGGCTGAACTGGGTCTACCAGATCTTTTTTGTCCTGTACAGAATCTCTCCCATCCCAGAAACACTTATGCCAGTTAAATGCTATACTTCTGCTGCAGTTCCTCCTTTGTTGAGACTTGCACATGAATTTCCATGTGTCAATGGGTGTCATTCCGGCATCTACACAAACTTTTATAACAGTCCGCTGCGCCATCCTATTTCTGACGTCAAGTTTTTTGAGATTTCCTTTTCTAGATACTCCATTTCAAAATAGTGTCAGAATAATAAAATCTAATGCACATGGCCGAAACTTGATGAATGGTGTACATACTATTTTTACTCACTTCAGAAAAAAAATCCGGGAATACCTAAAGCAATTTTGTCGAGTTTTGAATGCCAAACTGAAAACAAAGCTAAGCCATATCTAAGGTTTTTCTTGAGTGCGCCATAGGCGTGACACTTGGTTTCTATAACAACTGGACTTGTGCATGCTTTTATGTATGATTCAACAATTTCTATATTCAAACTCAACAATAGTGGACCTACCAACTGGTATAATTTTATTCAAAATGCTTTACTCGGTTTTCTGATGCAGTCTGGGAACTTTTTGACTGTACCTGGTATACACTATAAACCATCATTGACTAGGTACAGTTGTCCTAAAATGGCAAAGTTAAAAACGCTGTCATTTTGTGAAGAAATACTTTATTTGGCATCAAAGTTTTACATGCACATTTTCAATATGTCTGTAACATGTATACAATGTTTTGGAAAGATCCAATGAAAAATGTAAAAGAAGTTGATTTCACAAAGTATACACTATTAACCCTGGTCCTGCTGAACCCAGATATGTCCTGCATTTGCAAACAGAGTAGATCCAGATCAGTTGGCTTCTGAAGAAGCCAACTGATCTGGATCTGCACTGTTTGCCATTAATTATGTGAATTCATATCAACAATCTGGATCAAGCAATCTGAATGACTGAAAATTAGAAGTGTGTGTGGCATCTTAATATATTCAGCAGGACAAGGGTTAACCATCTTCACTAGTGACCAGATGCAGGTGTCTTAAAAGGACTAAATCAAAAATGCTGTCATTTTGTGAAGAAATATTTTTTTTTTGCATCACATTTTCACATGCACATCTTCAATTTGTCTGTAATGTATGTGTTAAGTTTTGAAAAGATTCAACAATATTCACAAAGTATGTACTATATACTATCATTGACAAGGTGCAAATGTTTTAAAACAGCTAAGTTAAAAAAACAAAACTGCCTTTTTGTCAATAAGTATTTTTTCAGCATCAAACTCCCACATGCACATTGTCACTATGTCTGTAATATATGTAAAAAGTTTTGAAAAGATCCAACAAAAGCTGTACTTTAAAGGAGTTGATTTCACAATGTATGTACTATCAGACAAAAGCTAATACAAATATTTTATTTAAAGAATTACAAAGAAACATAACTCTTGTAATACTGATCCTTCTGTTCCTATTTTTCTATCATATATACAATGTCTGATGGTCAAGGTGTGGTGAAAATCTGAACAAAATCGGACAAAGGCTAGTGGTTATAGAGCAAAAACCTTAATTGATGGAATGACAGAATGACAGATTCTCAGAATCACAGAATCACAGAATCATCAACGTACTGAAAACAATATACCTGCTGAAACTTCCTTTTGCGGAAGATATTGGTGTGGTAAAATTTGAACCAAATGCGACAAAGGCTAGTGAAGTTATAGAGCAAATACTTTAATTGTTGACACAATGACAGATTCTCAGAGTCACAGAATCACCGACATGCTGAAAACAGTATACCCCTAAAACTTCTATCTGCATTCCTTCTTTACCTCAACCTATGGGTCATTCTTGCTTAACTAAGATACAGCTGTACTTTTCCACTGACAATAATGGCAAGTGGACAAACTTACCTCCCCTTTGCTGATAATGAAAAATGTATCACCGGTGGCCCCTTCTCTAATGATGTATTCACCTTCATGGAAGAAGTCCTGAAATGAGAAATCAAATTAATCCATAAACTTATCTTTAACCACTGTCTGTGCAACTTTAGCAGGCGACAAAATGATGATATTTTTATTATGTTTCACAGAATATTTTAGGCTTTGATATTTCATGCAAATTGTCTCCTTAGGATAACTCATCTTAGGAAACAATTTGCATAGAATGTCAAAATCTATTTTCTGACAAAAATAAGAAAAATATTTCGTAATGTCGTCTGCTGAAATTTTCTTGACTTGATACACTGGAAAAAAGTTTGGCTTTTATTAAAGGGAGACAACTTTTGTGACTTCTTCTTTACTTTCCTGCACACCAAGCCCATTCTGAAAGGGGGTATACTGTAGAAAAAAAGAATTTGCCCAATTCTTGTGCTTTGAGTGGTGTAGAAAATGCCATTAATTAGTGTTAATACAGAGTTACCATTATGTTAACTCCTAAGTCCTGCTGAACCTGGATATGCCCTTAACCTTTGCAAACAGTGTAGATCCAGATCAGTTGGCTTCTGAAGAAGCCAACCGATCTGGATCTGCACTGTTTGCCATAAATCGTGTGAATTTGCATTAACAAACTGGATCAAGTGATCTGATTGGCTGAAAATGAGAAGTGGTTGTGGCATCTTAATTTATTCAGCATGGCAAGGGTTAAACTTATATATAGATTCTTTAAAATTTTTGTCACCAAAATTCCTATACAACATGCCATAATTTGTGACCCTAAGTACATGTTCACCATAACTGCTTTCTATAATTATCCTGAAATCTGAGCAGGTCCATTTCACTGACCAATGATGTGCATGTGTCTAAAAGATGCTGGCTGAATGGCAAAATGTGTAGATGCTGATGTACTTCTCCTTTTGAAGCTGTTTAACCCATTTAAGACTGAATAAACCCTCCCACACTATATACTGGGAGAGTCGATTTTCAATTTAAGGTATGTCAGGCTATATGCTGTAGATATTCTTAAAGAAAAATGGTTGAACTATTTGCAAACAGTGGCGACCCTGATCAGACTGTGCATTCTATGGAATTTGATCTGGGTCTGCACTTTCTGCCAGTTACCCGTGTGGGGGTCTCCAGTCTTTAATGGGTTAATAAAGCACTTTTTTCAACCAAAAAGTAAACATATTTTTCTTATTTCATCATGAAAACATATTTCGTGGATACTCGTTAACCCTTAAACTGCCAATCACAACAATTGTTGTCTGCTTTGTCATCTGCTTGTGATTTTAAAAGTCATTTATGCAAACTGTGGACCCAGATCAGACTGCTCCTCTAGGTCCTATTCCATCAATTTGTTCTCAAGAAATTGAGTGGAAACGAAATTCTGACAATAATCAAGGGCCATAACTGTTATAAAGTTGCAAAAATTGAGGTGTAACAATCCCAACCTAGATCTGGCTAAGGTCAATGCATATGCTAAATTTGATCAAATTCTGTCAATTTGTTCATAAGATATTGTGTGGAAACGATGCTGGAATCACTGAATCACAGATTGCTTACAGATCTAGAAGACACTGAGTAGAAATAGATGGAAATACACTAACATCTTTCAGACTGTGTGATTAATGGTATAAAATCTGTGACATCCTGAGAGCACTTAACCTTTAACACTTTCTAAGCTAATTCAGCAGACGACAAACTGATGACATTTTTTTTTATTTATTTTTTTTTTCCACAAAATAGGCTTTGATATTTCATGCATTTAAATTATGTCCAAAAGTTTAACACTAAATAGCACTCTGGGTAAAATTTTCAGCATACAACATTTCAAAATATTTTTCCCAGATAAAAAAAAATCTGATATTCCATGCAAACTGACTCCTATGGAGAAAATTTGCATGAAATAGAATCCTGTTTTCTGGAAAAATAAGAAAAATATCACCACTTTGTTGTCTGCTGAGTTAGCTCTGAGAGCTGTTACGATTAAAAGCAAGAAATGCATAAAACACATTAGAGCTGTTCTCCACAAATGGAGAGCAGAGAATAAAACATGCTTTATAGTACTGTCTTCATATGACTACCTTTTTTTAAAGCATATTTGATGATAGTAAAAAACAAGAGAGAAGAGAAAATTTGCCAAAACAAAATGAGTTACTAATGGGTTCCGCAATCTGCTTAGCAGGACTCCAAAGAATTAACAAGAGTAATTTGTCCTTTGAGACTTGTAATAGACCTCTGGGCTCCAGATAGGTGATAAAAAAAAATAAGGTGACTGGGTACTCCTGGTAGATTTTCAGCAATTTTTTACAAGGGAAACAACTTTTGAGACTTCATGTTAACCCTTGTCATGCTGAATAAATTAAGATGCTACGCCCACTTCCAGTTTTCAGCTGATCAGATGACTTGACCCAAGTTGTTGATATAAAGTCACATACTGAATGACAAACAGTGCAGATCCAGATCAGTTGGCTTCTTCAGAAGCCAACTGATCTGGATTTACACTGTTTGCAAAGGCAGGGTATATCTGGGTTCAGCAGGACAAGGGTTGTTATTCCTGCACACCAATCCCCTTCTGAAAGAGGGTCAATTCTAAAAGTAAAGAATTTGTTCCCATCCGAATGGGAGCAAATTCTTTCCTTTTAGAGTAGGCCCCTTCTCAGAAGGGAGGCAAGAACAATTTTACAAGAGTTACCTCCCTTGAAACTGTATAAAGTGCTAATGACAACTGCACCAGATGACATTTTGACAAATTTTTGTACTCTGCAGCGAAAACAAGACTTGGTATCACTTGCGAATCATCTGCCTAGCAAACAATTCACATGAAATGCCAAGTTTTATTATCTTGGAAGAATTATAACTTTAAAAATTTAGAATGTTGATAGCTACAATTTTGCTTCTTGCTTTAAGGGTTAATTCTTTATAAATATGGATAATTTTGAGTACAATTTATACGCTTAACCCTTGTCATTACGAAAAACACGCCTATTCAAATATAATGAAAATTTTACCATCAGAAAATGAAAATTTTCAGATAAAAAAAAATCTGATAGTCTTCATATTTCTGCTCAAAACATAAATTGTGGGTACTCATTAGAACTGCCTCGGCAAGGCGGTTCTAACGAGTACCCACAATCTATGTTTTTAGCAGAAAGAAGAAAAATAATGTATATCCCTGTAAACCCCAGTTTCACTATATAAATGTGGGGTTTAAGGGGGGTCAAAATTATATATTTTCGTGATGTCCTGCTGAACCCGGATATACCCTGCCTTTGCAAACAGTGTAGATCCAAATCAGTTGGCTTCTGAAGAATCCAATTGATCTGGATCTGCACTGTTTGCCATTTAGTATGTGAATTTATAGCATCAATCCAGATCAAGTAATCTGACTGGCTTACAATTAGAAGTGGGTGTGGCATCTTAATTTATTCAGCAGCATCATGAAAACATGCCTATATAATTTTGACCCCCTTATACCCCACTTTTATATAGTAAAACTGGGGTTCACAGGGGTATACATTATTTTTCTTATGTTTGGTCAAAAGCATAGATTTTGGTACTCATTAGAACCGCACTGCTGAGGCAGTTCTAATGAGTACCCACAATCTATGTTTTGAGCAGAAATATGAAACATATCAGAGTTTTTTTATCTGAAAATTTTCAATTTTTGGAGGTGAAATGTTCAGTATACTTAAATAGGCGTGTTTTCGTAATGGACACGGGTTAAATTAACATAACTAGTCCTAAATAAGAACAAGTCCATTTTACTATTTGCTTGTGCTGCTAAAACTGCTGGATGACTGGAAAACACTGCAGATCCTATTCAGCAGTTTGTTGAATCTAGGTGTACAAGCTTTCATCTGACACAATGACATAAATATTTGTTTTTGGATGCCAATTACCCATGACTGTTCCAACTGAAACCTCAGAACATGGAGAAATAAGAAAAAACTAAAAATGTGTCCACAGTACATGAATGCCCCCCTCCCCCACCCCTAGCCCCACCCAGGGGCATGATCCTTGGGCAATGGTACCATACATTAAAAGGTCTTGATGTAGGTAAGTGTCATACAAAGTTTCAACTTTCTAGCCCATAAGGCATAAAAGTTATTAGCTGCAAGAGAAACATGGACGTAAATTTGCACCGAACTTGCAGGTAAACTTGAACCTGGTTACGAACGTGACATATGCACATATGCACGTAACATCATGGTGAATGCTATATGCCCCACCCCTGCCAAGACAGGCAGGGGGATAAAAATGTTAAGGTGGAGTATATAGTGGTAACTGTAGGACAATTTTTCTTGTTGCTAAAAAACTGTTGACAATTTGCATGAAAGGGCTGAACCTTTTTTCTGGGAAAAAACATCAATTTGTTGTCTGCTGAATTTATCTAGAGTGGAAAACACTGCATGCGTTTGATCAATATTCTATCTTCAGAAAAATGATTACTATAGCCTATCCTAAAAAGTAGCAATTTTTAAGGCAAAAAAATATACAATATCTACAATATTGTCTCCAGGGATCATTAGTCCAGTACTCCAGATAACAAGATTACAAGACAAATATTTTTCTATTTCTCCACAGAGACACTAGATTTAACCTTTTCCTAGCAGCTTGCAACATTGAGATAATGTTGAATCAACATCGATGCAACGTCATGATGTTACATCGAGGTAGATGCAACTTTGTATGTTATATGCCTGCTGGGTTGTGTATATACCCGGTACCTTAACCCTTGTCCAGCTGAATAAATGTAGATGCCACACCCATTTCTAATTTTCAGCCAATCAGATTACTTGATCCAGATTGTTGATATAAATTCACATACTGAATGGCAAACAGTGCAGATCCAGATCAGTTGGCTTCTTCAGAAGCCAACTGATCTGGATCTGCACTGTTTGCAAAGGCAGGGCATATCCGGGTTCAGCAGGACTAGGGTTAAATACCCTTTATTAAGGTAATTTACCTACTAGAATGTGTGTTTATAAAACATTATGCCCCCAACTATATGCATTGTCCATACAGGTGATCTGTACTCCTCATGCATGCACAGCCTCAATATGCCTGCCAAATATCAAAGCCCTACAGCACTAACACTTTAAGAGATATCCTGTACACAAGGTAAAGTGTGACAAATGGAACAACAAATGGACAAAGCAAAAGCAAATATGCCCCTAAACTTTTTAAGAGGAAAACAGGGTTTGACATTTCATGCAGTGTCAGGCCTGTTTTCCCAGAAAAATAGCATCATTTTGCCACCTGCTGAATTTGCCCAGGTTGTGGTAAAAGTTATGGTTAACAAGGTGAAGATATTATAAAACATAACCATGTCAGGGTCTAGAAATCGGAATTTCACCAACATTTCAGGTAGACAGTATATTCTCAAAGATACTTCAGATCATCATTTTCTCTATATATTATAAACTAATTTCTCTATATATTCTATACAAATCTCTGGGCAAGAAAACTGTATTTATACTTCTCAGTCCAAAATCATGTATGTCCCAAACATCTGGGCAATGGATTTGTCAGGCCCATGATGTGTTATTATCAACATTTCATTTTTCCAAAATGATTAACCTTTACCACTCTCTGGGCATTTTCAGCAGACGACAAAATGATGTTATTTTTCTTATTTTTCCCAGAAAACAGGATTTGGCATTTCATGCAAATTGTCTCCTAAGGAGACAATTTGCATGAAATGTCAAATCCTGTTTTCTGGGAAAAATAAGAAAAAATATTTCAAAATGTCGTCTGCTGAAAATTTTACCCAGAGTGCTAAGCATTAAATTCTGTTCATGTGACTCTCTGGGCTAATTAGGCAGATGACAAATTTATGATATTTTTTCTTACTTTTCCCATATAATAGGAGTTGACATTTCTTGCAAGTTATCTCCTTAGGAGACAATTTGCAAAAAGTTGTCAAATCCTACTTTCTGGGAATAATAAGATTTTTTTAAATGTCTCATCAGCATGTCAAACATACAAAATGTATAAGCATCTTAATATTCTGCATATTCTGCATGTTTGAAATGTAAATTATAGTGCCTACATGCCCTTTTCATTCAAATCAATTTTGCAAAGAAAATTATCCTAATGATAAATCCATCTCAAAGCATCTGTCTTAATTTTCTGCCTAATTTCAATAACAGTAGTATTCTGTCAATAAGATATTTCTAAGTCACACCATGCTATAAGGGACCCTAATGCTTAGCATACTGGTTAAAAAAAAAATCAGCAGATGACAATTTGAAATATTTTTCTTATTTTTCCTAGATGACAGGCTTTGACATTTCATGAAAACTGTCTCCCCAGGAAATGTCAAAGCCTATTTTCTAAGATTATTTTTCCTAGAAAATAGGCTTTGGCATTTCATGCAAACTGTCTCCCTAAGAGACAATTTACATGAAATGTCAAAGCATATTTTCTAACAAATAAGAAAAATAAGAAAACCATCATGAATTTGTCAATCTGCTGAATTTGCCTAAAGAGACGTAAGGTTGATTATTAAATATGCCATCCTGCAACTGCATATACATGTACAATATACTGAATTTACCCTAAATAATGGAGCACCTTAACTCCTTATAGTACCCACAACATATATTTTTTTTGAGAATTAGAGAAAATTATCTCAATATTATCATCAAAATACACCTCCCTAGCATTTCTTCTGATAGTTACTACATGACGTAATACAAAATGGAGTCTAGGTCTGAAGAAGATGCGAAGTCAAAATCTTTAAAAAAACAATTTTAAAGAAACTGTGTCTCCAATGGAGACACTTTGCATGAAATGTGAAATCCTGTTTTCTGGGAAAATAAGAAAACTATTTCAATATGTTTTCTGCTGAAATATTTACCCAGAGTGCTAATTAAGTGTTGACTAAGGCATCATTTTGCTTGGAATGGCTTAACATTAATCTAACATTATTCATTGAAAGCAGCATGCTTCTGAGTAGATTTAAGTAACAAAGCCAAAAATACCATGACAGATTAGGTTTCAGAACAAAATCATTTTTGGAATACAATTATGGGCAGCTCTAAATAAAAGCATTATCCAGATATACTATATTTTCCTTATTTTTCCATGAAGACATATGTTTGGATAATCATAAGAAGTGCCATGGAAAGGCACCATACTCATTAGAAGTTCCTCGGCAAAGTACTTCAACTACTAACCCTTGTCATGCTGAATAAATTAAGATGCCACGCCTACTTCTATTTCTTAGTCAATCAGATTACTTGATCCAGATTGTTGATATAAATTCACATACTTAATGGCAAACAGTGCAGATCCAGATCAGTTGGCTTCTTCAGAAGCCAACTGATCTGGATCTACACTGTTTGCAAATGCAGGGTCTATCCGGGGTCAGCAGGACTAGGGTTAATGAGTGCCAACAATACATGTTTTCATGGAAAAATAACAAACATGTCAATACTTTTTTGGATCAAAAAAATGCACATGTGAAGACATTTTTCTTATTTCTTCATGAAAAAATATGTGTTGTGGCATCTTAGAAAATCAAAGCACTGACAGCACTGGTAGATGCATTGTCTCTGAGTGAAGCTGGGAAAATGGTCCTCAACTTGGATTTAAGACTGTTTCCTTCAACCCTTAGATTTCTGTATATTTGTTTGTGTTGAGGTTTTATGGCCCAGTCAATCCAATAGGGTCATGTCGAGCACGGTCAGTTAATTTACCTACCCACACGTTTACTGGGCAGGCTTAGTCCTCTAAGCGGTTAACCAGTATTGTGCACATTCTTTTGCCAGAAACTGACAACTGCCCTTCTTGACTCAGCGGAAGGGAGAGAATGACCGTAGAAAATATTTCATGATCAATCTCCAATAAAGAATGTTGCCGACCTCAGCCGGGGTTGAACCCGCGACCTCCTGGTCTCCAGTCGGACCGCGCATCCAACAGAGCCACCAAGGACGGCAAATTTCTGTATATAATTTAAGCAAACAGTGCAGACCCTGATCAGATGCCACAGAATGATCTGGGTCTGCACTGTAAGCCAGTGTCCCAAATGTCCCAGTCTAGGTTTTACAGATAACCCTCTATCAATAGCACTCTGATTTCACAGCGGCAAGAATAGCATGGTTATAAATAACCATTCCCTGAAGTTCATCTGGTTCACGGTTTGATTACACTGGTCAATGATAACCACTTGGACAACTACCTATAGGAAGTTTTGGTGTTTGTATACTATGGCTTGACAGTAAATAATCGACCTAAAAATATGGCACTGATACAATACAAATGGGATGCTATAAACATGACAATTTTTAATGTTTACTACTCTGTGTAGAAATTTCAGCAGATGACATTGTAAAATAATTTTTTTACTTTTTTCCCAGTAACTAGGTTTTGAGGTTTCATGCAAACTCAGTCTTTTTTGGATAAAATAAGAAAATACTATCATGTTGTCATCCAATCTGCTGAATATGCCTATTATAGTACAGTAAAGGTAAAGAAACAAGAAAACTAGAAAAATATGGGTATACTTTCCTTTCTTTTTCCATATACAAAACTTAAAGATCCTATTTCTAACCATATTCCAAGAATGATGAAGAGATAGACAGACGAACAGACTAACGACCCAAAGTTGGGGGCATAACTATTTCTCGAAATACCCAATAGCTAGTTCCATTACAAATGGCAAAGAAACTGACTAATCTCCAGCATACTAGAGTTAAATATCAGCAGACAATATTTTTTAAAATACGTTTCTTATTTTTCTTTGAAAATAGAGCTTGACATTTTATTAATTTTGCCAATGGTAGAGAGTACTAAAGTTTAACCCTTGTCCTGCTGAACCCGAATATATACCCTGCCTTTGCAAACAATGTAGATCCAGATCAGTTGGCTTCTGAAGAAGCCAACTGATCTGGATCTGCACTGTTTGTCACTCAGTATGTGAATTTATGTCAACAATCCCGATAAAGTAATCTGATTACCTGTCAATTAGAAATGGGTGTGGCATCTTAATTTCTTTAGCAAGACAAGGGTTAAGAATGAAATTATGATTTTGCCAATAGCAGACCAAAGATTAAACATGCTGCAACCTCAGAAAATGTACCTTCGGACGTGCGCTAAGTGAAGAGTCTGATCAGCCTGCCCATATGCGCAGTCTGATCAGAATTTTCACTTGGCACATTTTGGATAGCCACTTGGATGCAAAGTTTCTTCATGCAAACAATGAAGGCTCGTATCAGACTGCACAAATGTGCAGGCTGATTTGAGGATTTGTTAGGCACACATGTAAGAAGGTATGTTTTTTCATGCTGAAGCTTAACCCTTCTCATGCTGAATAAATTAAGATGCCATGCCCACTTCTAATTTTCAACCAATCAGAATGCTTGATCTGAATTGTTGCTATAAATTTACATACTTGATGGCAAACAGTGCAGATCCAGATCAGTTGGCTTCTTCAGAAGCCAACTGATCTGGATCTACACTGTTTGCTAGGACAGGGCATGCCGTGCTCAGCAAGAGAAGGGTCAAATGATACAATCAATATCAGAAGAATAAAACATGTAATCAGCAATCACATTGCACAGAAAAGGTCATAAAGCAGTTGGTACACTGGCTACAATTACAAGCAACAAGTAGCAAGTTTGAAAACAGGAAAGGTGGGCCTTTCAAGGTATTAACAGCATATCAGGCAAAATTTAAGTGCCCCCTTTATTCTTGATGATGAGGATACATATTTTTGTCAGTAACTACATGTAATTTCACAGAATCTTTTTGAACTAATTGGGTTCTATGAAAGTCAGAATATTCACTTAGTGCACCCAATTTTCTTTGCTACGTTTTCAGAAACACATTGGATATATTCAGACACTTCGATTATCCATGCTGATATTCAATAATTAATAATTTAAGCATAATTGGTCAAAGTATCTACAATAACTAGAATATGCACTGAGTTTGCATTGTCAGTAAAATATAGTCGGGTTTCTCAATTCCTGTATCATGCAAAAAAACGTACCCTACAATCCAAAAAATATACAGCTGAGTTTTTGCAAGGGCAGGGTGACAACCTATGTAATAAGCATCACGAAAACATTCTTATTTCTGCTCAAAACATAGATTGTGGGTACTCGTTAGAACCGCCTCGCCGTGTACCCACAATCTATGTTTTGAGCAGAAATGTGAAAAATATCAAATTTTTTTATCTGAAAATTTTCATTTTTTGGTGGTAAAATTTTCAATATATTTGAATAGGCATGTTTTCGTAATGGTATGGTGATATGCACAAAGTGTCATTTGTTTGGGTTTATGGCAAAATCAGGAAGACAGCATAATGCAGAGAAAAATACAATATTTGCCCTGCCCTTGCAAAAATGTGATGGAATTAAATGGTTTATTCTTGAATTTATTGGAACTAACTTTTTTGGGACTTTTTAGGATTTCCATAAAATACCATTTAATTCTATTAATGGGAATTAATTAGATTATTATGAATTTAATGGAATGTTAAATGACATATGAGACTTTATGGTATTAATTGGCTTTACTGGTTCCACTTAATTCCAAAAAGTGACAAAAAGTTGAACCATTAAATCCTAAATAATCCAAATATATTTGAAATTGAAAGATCCAAATATTTCCATAAAATGACAGTAGTCAAGTCCTTAAAATTCTAAATAATAACAAATAATTCCATTATGTATGAACACAATGAGCAGTAACTTGAATAAAGTACCAGAAAATACCATTAATACCGGTATTCATTGCAGACTAAAATAAGTTCCAAATAATCCCAGTGAAACTGAACTCCCTTGCAAAAATGTATTCCATAAAATATAAAAAAAAATTAGTATATTCTAGAATATTTTAAAAGTCTCAATACAGTTCCAATGCAGACCATCTAGGATTTATTGAGACTTTCTGGCTCTTTATTACGAAAACACGCCTATTCAAATATACTGAAAACTTTACCATAAAAAAATTAAAATTTTCAGACAAAAAATTCTGATATTTTTCATATTTCTGCTCAAAACATAGATTGTGGGTACTCGTTAGAATTGCCTCGACGAGGCAGTTCTAACGAGAAACCAAAATCTATGTTTTGAGCAGAAATAAGAAAAATATTGTATACCCCTGTAAACCCCAGTTTTACTATATAAAAGTGGGGTTTAAAGGGGTCAATATTATATAGGCATGTTTTCGTGATGCCAAGTATTTTAGATTTTGTGGTATTTCCATTTAATCCCAAATAGTCCACTGATTGGAAGTTTCTGCCATTGAATAGAATCAGTCAATGACAAATAAGTCCAAAAAATACTGATCCTATCAAAGATTGATATTCTATGGTATATTGAGAAAAGGTTCCATTTAATTTCAAATAGTCTTAACCCCCAGATTTGTGGGGGACATAAATTGTTTTGAACTAAGTCTGAACTTGAAATATGATACAACTGTGTTTACTGGTCCCCATGTTTGTGTGACCCAAACTAAATGGCTTTAAATATGCAAAAAAAAAAAAAGAACAGATTTCAAATTTAAGCACATAGGGTTTGAAGTATGATATATAAAACTCTGTATAAGTCTTGGAATACTGGTATGTAATATGTTGCTTGGATTGTACAACAAAGAACATTCAAAGTATGTAAATTAAAGCACTTTAAATGTAAAATAAGGTATTCACATGGCACGCATAACTGCATATACCATTTCCTGGGACAATTGGGAACAGTCAAAATTGATGGTGTTGGGGTTTAACAATACTTCAACCCTTGTGGGTCATTTTGTGTTGTCTCCCAGAGAGAGGGAATAAAGATCGAGATAGTAGAGGAGATGAAAGAGAAGGACAGGGAAGAAAGAGGAACAGGAATGAAAGAGAAGAAACAGAAGAAATAAAAACATTCCCTCAATACCCTTACCTGCTACAAAGACAGCAGGCCTTGCCCAACTGTAAGCCAAAATCAGCTGGACGCCCCGGTGACGTGAGATACACGACACCTTCGCCACACCCAAACCACTTTTGCTTACACTGCATGGAAACTGGCAATCTTTGCAACAACATTATGTTAAGTATCTGTAGCTGCATGTGCTTTTTGATGACTGATAAGCCTTTACAATATATGTTGTATACATGTACAGTATTTTGTATTACAGTCGATTCTCGTTATCTCGAAATCCAAGGGACTCTATGAAACACTTCGAGATATCCGTACTTCTACATATCAGATTTGCGGAACTGAGGAAATCCAACAACCATCTCTTTAATTTGACTCCCAAGTTAGAGATATATTGAAAATATTGTGGAAAAGAGGAAAATTGCTCCTAGGAGCAATTTTCCTCTTTTCCACAATATTTTGTTGCATGTTGGTAGATTTCTGTGTTAAAACAGGGACCAGATTTTCACTTCGAGATAAGCGGTTATTCGAGATAAGCGAGTTCGAGATAACGAGAGTCGACTGTATTTCCATTTTTGAATTTTTCATATCAGTGACTGCAAGACAAAATGATACGCAAATTTGAAACTATCTTCATTCAAATAACAGCCTTTTGACAGTGTGGAAGAAAAAAAATGTTCCATTGTGTCCTGATGTTCTAATAAAGTTGTGCACATTCTAGTTCCACAAACTTTCTCAATTTTCAAAACTTTCTTTCAATGTTATTATTATACATTCATGTATCAGCAGAGCAGCAGCAATATTTTTACACATGAAGTGCAGCTTCTGGAGTCATCTGCCCTGTGACCCCATCAGCCCCTTTTCCCCTGATTCAAGATGGGCAGCTGTCAGTTACTGGCAAAAGATATGTGCATTCTGTACTGGTTTGAAATGACTTAAACCCTGCCTAGGAACAGAGTGACTAGTATATCTGACCCCCAAGAGATGACAGAAATATTGTCCTAATGGTGTAACCATCTATCCATCCATCAACAAATATTTTGCTAAATATAACATTCTTGGATTATTTGGGACTTTATTTCCTTATGGTACATTATGGTAGTTAGTGATTTGTTTGTTTGTTTGAGTTGAGGTTTTACGGCTCAGTCAATCCAGTGGGGTCATGTCAAACATGGTCAATTTACCTACCCCCACTTTCAGTGGGCAGGCTTAGTCCTCTTAGCGGTTGACCAGTATTGTGCACATTCTTTTGCCAGAAACTGACAACTGCCCTTCTTGAATCAGTGGAATGGAGAGAATGACCGTAGAAATTATTTCCTGATAAAATCTTCACAAAAGAATGTTACCGACCGGGTGGGGTCAAACCCGCAACCTCCTGATCACCAGTCAGACGCACATCAAACTGAGCCACCGAGGTTTGGGGTACTTTATTTGAGCACTGCTGGGATGATCAGGAACTGCTTTTTTGGGTATTTAATGATATTTTCTGATACTTTATTTAGGCACACCTGGGATTATTTGGAACTTATTTCCGCTTTTGTGATGAATGGTATTTTGTTACTTTATTTGAACATTAGTGGGATTATTTGGTACTTCTTTGAGTCTGCATAGTTTAGTTCAGCTTCAATGGAATTATTTGGAACTTATTTTACAATAGTTATTTATGGTATTTTTTGGTACTTTATTCTAGTTACTGCTTATTATGTTTGTACATATAATGGAATTATTTTTATTATTTAGAATTTTAAGGCCTTGAATACTGTCATTTTATGGAATTATTTGGATCTTTCAATTTCTAATAGATTTGGATTATTAAAGATTTAATGGTTCAACTTTTTGTCACTTTTTGGAATTAAGTGGAACCTGTAAAGCCAATTAATACCATAAGTCTCATATGCCATTTAACATTCTATTAAATTATAAATAATCCCCTTAAAAGAATTTAATGGTAGTTTGTAGAAATCCTAAAAAGTCCAAAAAAGTTACTTCCAATAAATTCTAGAATAAACCGTTTCATTCCATCGCATTTTTGCGAGGGAAGTGTTAAAGAACGTCTGAAATAAACACTACTATCAACTGTACAGAACAGAAAATATCTTTATTTATCACTCAGGGAAACTGATTTTAAAGATACGTACTAGCATGATTACTTGGCAGAATACGGTAATTCAGGTAAACAAAATGTTAGGATACAAATCAATATTTATGCTTGCTCTCCAAGGATACTCCTGTTTGTTGCATGTGCAGTGATAATGTCATACAAAAGATTTACTCAAACAATAAAATGCTATTTCAATAAAAGGATGCCTGTTCTGTGATCGAGAAAAGCTCTATCTCATCAAAGATAATCCATCAGACCACAGACATAGCTCTAAATAAGAGGGCTATTAATATAAACATGTCCCTATTTCTCCATAAAAATATATGTTAAGGGTACTCATTTGAATTGTCACACAGAGGCATTTCAATGAGAACCACAACATATTTCTTGTGATGAAATATGAAAAATATCAAGTTTTTTGGATGAGAAAAGAACCTTGCTCAGAGATATGACTCAGAGAAAATGTGCATTTCCATTGATCATTTTCCATATTTGTGCTGATGGAAGTCTTCCTGGCTGATCAAACCTCTCGTTGTCTAAAATGCCAGAAGATTCTGCATTAGCAAGGCTTTCTCCAACAATATATCTTGTTCAGATTGTGAATGAATAGAAAAGGCCCAGGTCAGCATGTGCATTTAATGCACATGCTGACCAGAGCCTTTGCTATTCATGTGCTATTTATGTGCTTTAAGAGCCTTTTCTATTCACATGCTCTAAGGTGCCTTCATGTGAGGTCTGACTAACATAAAATACTAGATATCAAACAGGCAAAAACTTTCTATTCTGCCAATTTCACACACTAGAATAACTTGTCAATTCCAAGCTTCACTGAAATTCAGCTGGGAGGTTTGAAGAAACAACCATAACAAGATTATTTTCTTCACATTTGCATACAAATGGTGGATGTCCATGGAGAATTGCTCTATCTGTGACAGAAGCACAGAATCTACAGAATCAGACAAAAAAATTATTGTCATTAAAAACTTGCTTTGATTACATTTGCTTCATCAGGAAAACATACCTATATAATTTTGACTCCCTTAAACCCCACTTTTATATAGTAAAACTGGGGTTTACAGGTGTATACATTATTTTTCTAAATTTCTGCTCAAAAATATAGATTGTGGGTACTTGTTAGAACTGCCTAAGCAAGGCAGTTCTAATGAGTATCCACAATCTATGTTTTGAGCAGAAATTTAAAAATATCAGAATTTTTATCTAAAAACTTTCAGTTTTTGGTGGTGAAATTTTCAATATATTTGAATAGGCGTGTTTTCGTAATGTACGTTTGAGACAATAACAACCATTTTACCTTATTTATGCCAAGTATTCAGATGGGCAGACATGAGCAAAAACAGTGTAAACACAGATCAGATGGTACAGAAACAGTGTCTGATCAGAGTTGACATTGTTTGTCACACATCCAGCAATTTTTAGATGTACTGATTGATTGAGTTGATGTTTTACAGTCCAGTCAACCAATTAGGGACATGTCGTGCCAGTCAGTTTACCTATAACCACACATTTTGCCATATCTGGTGAGGCTTCATTACGAAAACACTCCTATTCAAATATATAGAAAATTTCACCTCCAAGAACTGAAATTTTTCAGATAAAAAACTTTGATTTTTTTTTTTCAAATTTCTGCTCAAAACATAGATTACAGGTACTCTTTAGAACTGCCTCAGCGAGGCAGTTCTAATGAGTACTCACAATCTATGTTTTTGAGCATAAATAAGAAAAATTATGTATACCCCTGTAAACCCCAGTTTTACTATATAAAAATGGGGTTTAAAGGGGTGAAAATTATATAGGCATATTTTCCTGATGTAAGACATATCTATAGATAATACACCACAACCTCTTTACAACATGGTTCGTTATAACATGGTTTTGTATATAACACGGTTCAAAGATGGATCCAAAAATGTATAGATTATATTGAAAAATGACCATAAATGGTCATTTTTCAATATAATCTATACATTTTTGTTTGGATTTGATTGTGTTGGGGTTTAACCACACGTCAACCCTTAAGGGTCATTTTGTGTCGTCTCCCAGAGAAAGGGAGAAAAGAGATAGAAGAGATAGTAGAAGAGATGAAAGAGAGGGACAGGGAAGAAAGCGGAACAGGAGTGAAAGTGAAGAAATAGAAGAAATAAAAACATTCCCCCTCTACCCTTACCTGTTACAAGGATAGCAGGCCTTGCCCAACTGTAAGCCAATATCAGTTGGACGCCCCAGTGATGTAAGGTACACAACACCTTTGCACCACCCGACCACCCCCTTTTTGTTTGGATATAACACTGTTGTTTAACTAACACGGTTTATGCTATGGACCCCAACAATAGTGTTATAAAGAGGTTGTGGTGTAAAATGGACTTGTTCAACTTTTAGGACAAGTGCAAGGAATTAAGGCCTCTGAATACGTTGGGTAAATATAATATTCATAGTTCAATCTAAGTGGTATTATACAGATAAACAATTTTCTTATTTCATTGCAAAAACATATGTTCTAGGGACTCATTAAAACTCCCTATGGGAGGAGATTTCATCTTTACCACTCTCTGGACTAATTCTGAAGAAACTGATGATATTTTTTCTTAATTTTCCCAGAAACTAGGCATTGGCACTGTTTTCTGGGAAAATTAAGGAAAATATTTCAAAATGTCTTCTAAGATTTTTACCTAGCATGCTAAGCACTGAATAGGTATCCATAATGAATGTTATTGTGGAGAAATAAGAAAAAATGTCCAATTTTTCTGGTTGATAAAATATCTTATCTAGAGCTACATTATTTCAGCAGTATAGAGTTTCTGGGCCCAGCTATTCAAAGCATCATAAGCTTAACAAGCTCATTGGTGGTCAAAATGTCAACTGTTCTAGTAAGTACAATATCTAATTCACAAGTATTTTTGCTGAAAAAGTGTGAGTAGCTTTTGCAAATGCAAAAGCTACTCAAATTTTTGTCAGCAAAAATATTAGCATATATGCCATATTTAATGACTGGAGTTTTAATGA
Organism: Anodontia alba; assembly: GCA_964016985.1. Lineage (NCBI taxonomy): Eukaryota > Metazoa > Mollusca > Bivalvia > Lucinida > Lucinidae > Anodontia > Anodontia alba. The sequence goes on along the minus strand of OZ024822.1, from coordinate 24,219,471 downwards.
TACATTAACTAACAACATCCTTAGTTTTGAACAACTGGGCCCTGGTGTTTACATCCATGTACAAACAGCAAGACTGATGAGACAAATCCTTGCTCTAAATATTAAGCAATAATTAAGGAAGTGGTAAAGACAGTGTAAAGAGGTTACTTTACAACATGAAAACAGTATGCTGAAGTGCCTTATTATGGGATGGTATACACTTGGTAGATTTTCTGGCCTTTTTCACAAGGGAGATAACTTTTGGTTAAAACATTATCTTATTTTGGAAAAACTGACAACCTTGTACAAAGAGTGAGACATGAAAAAAAAAAAAAAAAAAAAAGATGAGAACATAGAATGGTTCAGAAGAAAATCAAATGACTTTTGTAGATCTGTATCCCATATTTCTATAAGATGAAGATGTCAAGAACTGTTCAGTCACTCATTATAAAGAATGCTTTTTGTGAGAATAAATATGTTAGAAAGAGGAGATCTCAAGAAAACAGAAAAAAAGAAAAACAATACTTTCTGTTTGCTTTCCTGGACACCAAGCATCCTCTAAAAAGGCATCTTTTATAAAACAAGAGCTCCACTAGCGGGGTATCATATGCCCGTGGCAAGTAATCAGATACCTATACTGACAAAGAGTAGGAGGGGTTAGCCCAAAAAGAAAAGTTTATACGGAAGGACAGTCAGGCATAACTCTATTAATATTTGTTGGACTGAAACCTCAAAACAAAATGTGCTGCTTCAAATCATGGTCTAACTATAAATCACCTTTCAGCCTGATGGGATACAAACTGTAGGAGGAAATATCTAGTGGACTGTAACCTTGAAATGGTATGTGCTGCTCCACATCATGGTGTAACTTTTTACAATGTTTCAGCTTGCTCTATTGTAACATTACAGAAGGAGTTAGCTTATGAAACTTTCAAAGGGGCATAACTGCTAATATGTTGTGGACTGTAACCTCAAAACAATATGTGCTGCTCCACATCATGGTCTAACTATAAATCTAGTTTCAGCTTGATCGAGTGTAAACTATGAGAGGAATTAGCCAGAAACAAAACATTTACAGAAATTTTCAAAGGAACATAACTCTGCTACTATCTAGTGGACTCTAACCTCGACATAATATGCACTGCTCCACATGGTGCTACTATTTGCAAAGTTTCATTTTAATATAATGTTATCCACAGGAGGAGTTAGCCAGAAACTGAATATTTACAGAAATTTTCAAAGGGGCATAAGTCTGTTAATATTTGGTGGACTGTGACCTTGAAATAATATACTCCATTCCTATATATGCTCCATTTCACGGTCTACCTAAAAATCAAGTTTCGGGTCCATTTGATGTAAACTGTAGGAGGAGTTAGTCGGAAACTAAAAGTTAACAGAAATTTCTGTTAACATTTGGTGGACTGCAACCTCAAAATAATATGTGCTGCTCCACATCATGGTCTAACTATAAATCGAATTTCAGCTTGATCCAATGTAATCTATAAGAGGAGTTAGCCAGAAACGAAATGTTTACAAAATTTTTCAAAGGGGCATAACTCTGTTAATACTTGGTGGAACCTCGAGACAATATGCCCTGCTCCAGATCATGATCTAACTGTATATCAAGTTTCAGCTTGATTCGACATAAACTGTAGGAGGAGTTAGCCGGAAACCAAATGTTTACTAAAATTTTCAAAATGGCATAACTGTATTAATACTTGGTGGACTACTAAAATTTTCAAAATGGCATAACTCTGTTAATACTTGGTGGACTGTAACCTGGAGACAATATGCACTGCTCCACATCATGATCTAACTATATATTAAGTTTCATTTTGATCAGCTGTAAACTGAAGGAGAAGTTATCCGGAAACAAAAGTTTACAGATGGACTGGCAGATGGACGGATGGATGGATGTTGAGGGGCATAACATAATACCTCCCATTTTTCAAACGGGCTTATAAAAAGAAACAGTTTGCTTCCAAGGACAGCCAACTCTTTCCTTTTATAGTAGACCCCTTTAAAATAGTTCTGACAGTTTTCTCCCTGAAAGTATATCATTTCCACTTGGTGTCTAATTATTTAGGCTAAAAATAGTATTAGCCATTTCAAACAGCATTTTTCAGACATATTAGAAGATAGTCAGAACAGGACATGTTCAATAATTGTTAACCTTTCTCCTGGTGAACTCGGATATACCCTGCCTTTACAAACAGTGTAGATCCAGATAAATTGGCTTCTGAAAAAGCCAACTGATCTGGGTCTGCACTGTTTGTCATTCTGTATGTGAATTTATATCAACAATCTGGATCAAGGACTATGACTGGCTGAAAACTGGAAGTGGGTGTGGCATCTTAATTTATTCAGCATGACAAGGGTTAAGTCTTGTGAGTGCAGTAAGCAGTTGTGGTGTCCAAATTACTGGTATTTAGTTTCCACAGGGTCAGATAAGAGGACCGATTGATCAAGTATTTGTTTTTTCCTTATTTCTCCAAAAACAAATTTGGGATACTCATTAGAATCACCTCAGTGAGGCACAACACCATAAGAACCTCATCGTAAGCTTTCTGAAAAAAGGTGCCTTTTAATTCAAAACCAGTATTTGGACGGCACCCAGGGAAATGTGTCTTCGAACAATTTTAGTAGTGAAGATCTAGATCAGCCTTCACATCCATGTTGTCTGAAGATAGACTTCACTGTTTCTCTAGGAGACATTGGATACTACAGATGTCATGACGGCACCATGTCCAGATTGGGCTGTTAGCTGTGTACTGTTCCAAACCTGTGCAGTTTGAATACGCTCAAAGACACCTATTCCTGGTAAAGTTACCGTATTTACCCCAAGTATTCGGACAGCTCAACTCCTTACCATATATGTTCTAAAATTTGAACCAGTACAATTCACTATCCGATGTTGTGTCTATAAAGTGCTGGATGAGTGGCAAACAGTATAGACCCAGATGATATGACGCATACTGCGGCGTCTCATCTTGGTCTATACTGTTTGCTCAGGCCTGTCTGTCCGAATACATATGGTAAATACGGTAATTTATGATACAGCAAGCATTTGCTCTACAGCCCTGATGTAGTTGTAAAATACAATGCAAATCAATATAAACTGACACAGAAAATAAAATCTTACAAGCAAATCACTTAGGAGAAATTCACTAACACCTATACCTAACAGAATATTACTTGTTAGAGGGAAGCAATGTCTGGTCCAATTAATTCCAGTAAATAGAATTACTGGATCCATAATATAATATAGGGCCAACTTCCATCTCTTAACCCTTGTCCTGCTGAATAAATTAAGATGCCACTCCCACTTCTACTTTTCAGCCAATAAAATTACTTGATCTGGATTGTTGCTATAAATTCACATACTTAATGGCAAACAGTGCAGATTCAGATCTGTTGGCTTCTTCAGAAGCCAACTGATCTGGATCTACACTGTTTGCAAAGATGGTATATCCGAGTTCAGCAGGAAAAGGGTTAATTTGATTGCTCTCAATCTATAATATTATAACATGTCACATAAAAAAGGTACTTTATAACTTTTACCACTCTCTGAGCCTGGTCAGCAGGCTGCATTTTGAAATATTTTCTATTTTTTCCCAGAAAAAAAGGTTTTGACACTTTATGCACATTGTCTCCTATGGAGACTGCATGAAATGTCCAAGCCTATTTTCTGAGAAAAAAAAAAAAAAATTTCGAGGTGTTATCTACTGAAATTTTGACCCAGTATACTGAGCATTAATTCTTTGCACCCTAAACTGAAATACCTCCTTAGGATATATGTTGCAGGATGCCCCCTCCTCTAGCAACCATCTCACAGTGGTAACCATATCATATGATAATAAGTATAAAACTTTTTGGGTAACATGTTAATAAGAACTAAAAAATCAATAAAACCTGAAATGATAATACCCCATCATTATCATGTCATGGGCAGATAACTTTGTCAAAAATGGAAGCAATTTGCCAATGAGCAATCCCTAAGCAATCTCCACAATATCAATGCACATATCAAATTTGGTGAAAAACCATGGATATTTACTCAAGTTATTGTCCTGAAAGTAAAAAATGGATGTATTGCGGGCAGATGACTCAGTCAAAAATTGATGACTTGACCATTAGCAATCTTAAAACAGATCTACAGAATATCAATGCAATGCACATACCAGGTTGGGTGAAAATCCACTGATATGTACTAAAGGTATCATCCAGAAATGAAAATACAGACAAGTTGTGGGCAGATAACTCTGTCAAAAATTGATCAAATTTGCCCATCAACAATCCCAAACCAGACCTTTACAATATCAATGCACACACAAGTTTGGTGAAAATCCAATGACATTTACTCAAGTAATCATCTGGAAATGAAAATTTGGACATATCGCCGGCAGACAACTCGGTAAAAAATTGATGAAATTTGAACAATCCAAAACCAAATCTCAACAATATCAATGCACACACCAAGTTTGATGAAAATCCATTGACATCATCTCAAGTTATCATCAGGAACCGAAATTATGGATGGATGGACGGACGTATGTACGACGGACAGGCAGACAGATGGACAGCCAATGTGATATCATAATACCCCATCACTATTGTCACTATTGTGTGGCTGGGTATAAAAATGGGTGTTTACAAAATTACTCTCAACTACATGCTTGTCCCTACAAAATGACAAAGTTTTGAGAAGATAAAAATCTACTTTATCTACATTAACAGATCAAAGTATAGGTCATGTGATATCATATTTTAAGTATAAAGCAGACGGGCCAGAGCAAACATTGTAGACCAAGCAAGACATCACGAAAACACACCTATATAATATTGACCCCCTTAAACCCCACTTTTATATAGTAAAACTGGGGTTTACAGGGGTATACATTATTTTTCTTATTTCTGCTCAAAAACATAGATTGTGGGTACTCGTTAGAACTGCCTCACCGAGGTGGTTCTAACGAGTACCCACAATCTATATTTTGAGCAGAAATAAGAAAAATAACAGAGTTTTTTTTATCTGAAAATTTTCAGTTTTTGGACGTGAGATTTTCTATATACTTGAATAGGCGTGTTTTCGTAATGTCTGATGCTGCACAATGAGCCATCTGATCACTGTCTACACTATTTCCAATTCAAACACCATTTTTTTAAATACCTCACTAGATAGTCAAATGACGTTCAAATTTCCGAAGTTATGATGATGAGAAGGAAAGATGTCCAAATATTTAAGATAAATACAGTAATCTGTGAATAAGTCTGATACTGACCCAAGATGACTTAATCAGATTAAGTGGTGAAGATAAATGAACCCGTTTAGCAACTGATGATAAAAATACACAAAATATAAAAGGTTACAAATATACCATATTTACCCCAAGTATTGGGACACCTTAATATTCCTTAACATACTTGTCCTAAAATTTGAAAAAGTCTATTCTAACACTCCTCGCATGTACAGCCAATGGTTAAACCCAGTGATTTATTATGCAATAAATCACTGGGCGGAAGCGCACGATGCTATCTGGCGCTGTTCCGACGTCATTTCGACACTTTGCTGACGTCAATTTTCGTTTCCACGACGTTAGACTGTGTAACGTCATTTTCTCACGTCAACAGCGTAAGAAATGCATGTAAACGTCAGCGTTACAGTCAAAACTGTTGGCGGGATTTCTTTACTGGATGACGGGAAGTTTGAAGAATCTGAAGGATACAATTACTTTTTCGTCGTTTTCTATGTGTTAGAATCGAAATAGATCAGCTCTTGTGCGTGATTTGTTGAGTAATAAATCACAGTTTGTCGATCAGTTGTAAGAAGATAAATCACTCGCGCTCCGCGCTTGTGATTTGATCTACTTTACAACTGACCTCCAAACAGTGATTTATTACTCAACAAATCACTGCTAGAGCTGATCTATTTCTTAATTAAACTATCATTTGATATGTCTAAAATAGTGCTGGATGAGAGGCAAACGGTGTTGACCCTGATCAGACATCACATTCTGTCTGTCCCAATACTCAGGGTTATTTTGGTTTATAGCAAAGAAATTTCTGAGATTTTGATTGGTTAAGAAGCTGCAAATACATGCTATATTTGCACGTCCTCATTTCCCGTTCTTTAAACAGTCTCAACTTAACCTGCGACACAGATACTATTGAAGTTCCTGAAGTTTGCGCGCTGGCGATAAGCAGATTGCCTATCATTGGCAGACCTATCTGGCGATGAACGGAGGGGAGGCATATTGTCAAGTTAGAAATAACTTGGCAGCTTCCCTGAAGTACTCCGAAGAGGAAATCAACTAACAAGAAGAGTTCTGCTACCATAGACGACGACCTTGTCAAGATGGTGGAATCCAAGATGGCGGCGCCCACGCCACCAAGATTGGCAGCCTCCTTCAACGATGCGGTGTGTCTCACACCGTCACCGACAACAAAGGATAGTAGGGCACCACCACTAGTGAGACTGAGTACTCCTACTACCGCCACCAACTTGGAGACTACAACTGACCGCTCTCCTTTGGGGGAGTGGAAGGAAGTAGTCTCCAAGAAGAAGAAGAAGACATTCAATGTGTCGACTCCGAAAGAAGAGCCAACTGCACCACGGAGGAGGACTCCCCCTATAGAGCAGCCAAGGAAGATCCAACGGACTCATGCACCGAGAACCTCTCCTCCTGCTCCAGCACCAGCTCCAGTTCCAGCCTCCATGCCGTTGTCGACACAGAAAGGCAGTTCTAATGAGTACCCACAATCTATGTTCTGAGCTGAAACATGAAAAAAATCAGAATTTTTTATCTGTAGATTTTCATATTTTGGTGGTAAAATTTTCAGTATATTTGAATAGGTGTGTTTTCGTAATGGCTGACAGTGAGCCGACCAGTTTTGATTCCTAATACTGAACACCAAGTGAAAGAGCAGCCAGTACCATTTTTAAGTCTTCTGTATGACTCGATCCTGTAGTCCATTCTACTACCTGCTGATGTGTCTAAAATATTCCTGTATGTATGACAAACAGTATAGAGCCTGATCAGACGTCACATTCTGTGGTGTCTGATCTGGGTCTACACTGTTTGCTAAGGCCTATCTGTCCCAATACTTAGGATTATTATGGTATTCTTCGTTAACTTTTAAAATGTCAAAAACAGCTGCAGCAGATGACATTCTAAAACAATTCTTTTTATTTTTCAGAGAACATATGGCTTGACATTGTATGTGAAATGTCTGCTTAATGGCAAATAACTGTGTAATGGTGTGTTGCGAAAAAAAATGCTTACTAATGCTACCTGGCATGTTTGGAGCTCCCTCATATAAAACACTTTCCTAAGCTGACCATTACCTGGCAACGAAATGAAACAAAATAGCAAAACTACTGGTGACAGTGGGCTTTAAAAATGCTAAATTGAGCTGTTTTTAACACTTTGATCACCAAGGACTATGAAATACTTTTGTGTTAGGTGGTAAACAGAAGTCCAAATCAGAAAATATAAAATTCATATTCATTGAAGCTTACTGACTATGATAGCAGCCATTTGGTAAAGTGCTTTCGGGAAACATAATATTGATGAAGATGGCTTAAATTTGCTACAAATCAGTATACAAAAGAGCTGCTCCACTGTTTATGTTGTTATAATCATAAGGTCAAAGTGATAGGTCAGTTTGGTTGGCCAGTATACTCTGTGTTGCCTCTTAAACCTTGTCCTGCTGAATAAATTAAGAAGCCACACCCAGTTTTAATTTTCAGCCAATCAGATCACTTGATCAAGGTCGCTGATATAAATTCACATACTGAATTGCAAACAGTGCAGATCCAGATCAGTTGTCTTCTTCAGAAGCCAACTGATCTGGATCTATACTGTTTGAAAAGGCAGGGTATATATATCCAGGTTCAGCAGGACAAGGGTTAATATACACACCAACTGCACATTCTGGTAAACTACAGAAGTTTCTTTTCACTGGTCCCCAACATACAGCAATCCAGGAGAATTTTTTTGTGTCTAGTGGATTAATACTTAGCAATCTAAGTAAAAATTACAGGAGACGACTTTTAGAAAAGTTTTTCTTATCTTCCCAGAAAACAGGCTCTGACTTTACATGCAAATTATCTCCTAAAAAGGCAGAGCCTATTTTCTGGAAAAAATAAGAAAAATATCATCAATTTGTCGTCTACTGAGTTAGCCCAGAGTGATAAAGGTTAATATACACACCCACTGTACACTACGGTGAACTGAAAAGGCTTCTTTTCACTGGCCCCACATACAGCAATTCAGGAAATGTTTTGTGTCTAGTGGATTAAGTTGTGATTTAATAGATAATTTAGTTTCTTTATAAGCTGATAAAAGCAATGCAATGGGTTTGGTTGCAGCTGCTTCATGAAAATAATAGCATTCACAAACCATAACCTGCACAACTGCAGCAGACAACATTTTTCATTCTTTTTTATTATACATAGAAAATAAGTCTGACATTTCATGTGAATCATCTGCCTAGCAGATGATTCACATGAAATGTCAGTACTTATTTTCTATGAAAATTAAAACAAAATTAGAATGTCGTCTGCAAAAAATTTCGCTTCGCACTTTTTAAGAGTTAACGTGCACTATTGCAAACTATCAATATTTCTAGACAGCTTCCAATAAAATGGGTATCAGAATTTTTCTTATTTGTCCATGAAAGCATGTTGAGGTTACTCATTAGAAGTGTCTGGGTGAGGAAATTCTAAAGTGTACCCACAATCTATGTTTTCATATAGAAATATCATAATATCATAATTTTTAGATGTAAAAATAAAACATAAAATCACCTTATTTAGAGATATGTTATGACCTCACATGGTCAACTTTAATTAGGGTATTGGATTATTCTGGAGATCAAGACAGACATCATGCAATCTGCCTCATTATTTCTCCCCATCCCCCATTTCTCCCTTTTTATTATATAAAGTAGTGATTTAGTGGCATTTGCCTGAATTCTGAATAAACAAATCATTTCTTTTTATTGTTATGTGTAAACCTTAGAAATAATTAATGAAACCTTTTTGTTTATTAATTTACCTACTTTAAAGGAGTAGAGCCTAACTTTATGAAAGAACATTAGAGAGGCTTCAAAGTTGAAAGCTTAATCTTTAACCTGCTAATTATAAATAGAAGCAGACAGCATTTGTAAAATGTATTGTCAAGTCTTATTTTCGGTGAACAATAAGAAAATATTGATAATCATAGCTCCACGTAAGAGAGGGTCTTCACATATTATTTTTTCTGATATTGCTCCAGGAAAACATATGTTGTAGGTTCTTTTTAGAAGCACCTCACTGAGACGCTTCTAATGAGCAGCACAACATATGTTTTCATGGAGAAATAAGAAAGATATCAGCATTTTTTTCTTGAAAAAATAAAAATGCCTTAGGCTAAACAAAAAAAGTATAAGATTATCAGGCAATTTATTGTAAAAATAGATGCATGAGGGTGGCTTTTTATTTTCCTTTTTATTTTTCCAGTTGGGTACATTCTAGGACTTTGGATTGGTTTGGCTTAACAAAATGGCCATGGTTTTACAGAAAGTATCTGAAATGCAAGTTTCAAATCTCAAACAACATAAACAGATTGTAATTTACCGATTTTCTTTGCAAGTAAGTAAGAATGCCAATATGCCTGTTGTCTGGATTGCAATTTGTTTAGAAATAATTCTCAGATTATAAGCAAGAAAAATCCAGTGTCATGTATTTTTGTGGATGGAAAACAAAACTTACCACTAAAAACATCATATATGCAGAGCCATTTGGACAGATCTGGCAGTGCCTGAGAATCTAATACTTTTTTCTTTCTTGGCCTTATCTGTTGCCATGCTAATTTTCATTAGCTTAAATGTCAAAGCATATAATTATGAGACAGAACACATAATGAGTCAAAAGCAATCTAAGAAGAATAAAACATGTTTCTGGAGTTGGGTGAAGGTATCAAAAACACATACCGTATTCGACCTAATTACCGCACATACCCCTATAAGTGCACAGTGAAGAAATTCCGTAGTCTTCAGATTACAACCAGTGTACTTTTTTCTTTCTTCTTTACAAAGGCATATGTTGTGGGTACTCATTTGAATTGCATCGACAAGTCGATGCAATTCAAATGAGTACCCACAACATATGCCTTTGTAAAGAAAGGCATATGTTGTGGGTACTCATTTGAATTGCATCGACAAGTCGATGCAATTCAAATGAGTACCCACAACATATGCCTTTGTAAAGAAAGTCAGAAAAAATCGCATAGTCATCATTAAATAAGTCCTTTTCTGATCTTTTTTATAGTGTATCCTTAGTAGATAGATACATATTTGACCACAAATGAGTGTGTCCTGTAAGTTTGGAAAACCTAAGCGCACAGTGCGGTAATTAGGTCGAATACAGTAAGCACTTCAGAGTTTGTTACTGCAACATTCTTGTGGACACAACACAAACAGCATTCAGTCTTTAATCCTTATCATTACATAGCTCCCGCTAAGGTGCTTTAATTTTAACGGAATCATACTATTATTTTCTTATTTCTCCATGAAAAATATGTAGTGTGCATTCACTAGAAACTTCAAATAAGTATCCACAACATACCGTATTCGACCTAATTACCGCACTGTGCGCTTAGATTTTTCAAAATTACTGAACAAACTTGTGGTAAAATATCAACCTAATAAGGGCACACTTTAAAGAAAGATCAGCAGAGAGCGTATTAAATGATGCTTTTGCAATATCATTTTCTGATTTTCTTTATAAAAACATATGTTGTTGGTACTCATTTGAATTGCCTCGACTTGTCGAGGCAATTCAAATGAGTTCCCACAACATATGTTTTTATAAAGAAGTAAATAAAAGTACACTGACTGTAATCTAAAAGCTGCTTAATTGCTTTACTGTGTGCTTATAGGAGCATGTGCGGTAATTAGGTCGAATACGGTATTATGTTTTCACAAAGAAATAAAAAAAAAAAATATTATGCCTATACCCCCTCCTATCTTGAGCTGTTATAGGGATGTCAAAATCAAAAGTTTGTGGAAATGAAAGGGTAAAGAAAAGTGTTGATGTTGATTATTATAGAAACAAAATACTGAAACTATTTTTTTTAATGTTTATGATGCCAGGTAATAATTTCAGCAGACAACATTTTGGGAATACTTTTCTTAGTTTTCCCAGAAAACAGGCTTTACATTTCATGCAAATTGGCTCCTAAGAAGACAATTTGCATGAAATATCAAAGTATTTTCTGGGACTAATAAGAAGAAAAAAATCAATTTGTTGACTGCTGAATTAGCCCACAGAGTGGTAATGGTTAAAAAATATTCTTCACCTCCATTTTTGGATTAGCTAAACAACATGATTATACTCACCACTTCTAATACATCAGCTAGTTTTGACAGTTTCTCCGTTGGCAGTTTTTGTAATAAAGGCACGCTGCAAAGAGACAAGACATAATGTAGGAAAACAAGTATCATGCATGTCTGCAGAGAAGCTGGTATATGAAGTGACCAGGTTTTTTTTGGACATTTTTTCTTTAACCCTTGTCATGCTGAACCTGGATACACCCTGCCTTTGCAAACAGTGTAGATATACCCTGCCTTTGCAAACAGTGTAGATATACCCTGTCTTTGCAAACAGTGTAGATCCAGATCAGTTGGCTTCTGAAGAAGCCAACTGATCTGGATCTGCACTGTTTGCCATTTAGTATGTGGATTTCTATCAACAACCTTGATCAAGTAATCTGATTGGCTGTAAATTGGAAGTGGGCGTGGCATCTTAATTTATTCAGCAGAACAAGGGTTAAATTAATATTTCTGCCTTAAACCCAGATCAGATGGTGCAGAATGTGGCATCTGATCAGGGTGTACATTGTCTTCAACTTGTTTAGCAATATTTTAAGCACATGAACAGGTTCTAGAACAGACCTCTTTTCAAATTTTAGGAGAAGTATGGTAAGGAGTTGAGGTGTCCCAATAGTTAGGGTAAACATGGTTCATGCTGAAGATTCCCCTTTCTTTAGGACCTATGGACAAAAGCCAGGGGACTAAATGCTAAGGAGAAGTATTTATTGACAATTAGTGATAATTTTTCTTTTTTCTCCATAAAAACATCAGCTATAGGTACTCATTAGAAGCTTCTAATGAGTACCCACAACATGTATTTTTATGAAGAAATCGAGACAATTATCCCAGAATTATCATCAAATACTGACGTCCTCTTTAAAAAGCCTGCTGATATTATGCTATAAAATCTTATTTAAGTAACAGCTTTTACAAGTAACAGCTTCAGATTCAGCTATTTACACATGGAATTCATGTTCTGATGTTTTCTTGTTTCTCAATGAAAATCTGTGTTGTGTATACTCATTAGAATTGCATGTTTAAAGATACAATACTTACCTTAATCCATAAAATGCTAAGAAAACCTGCATCTGAAAATGTCGTCTGTTTATGTTCTCTGCTGAATATTCTTGCAAACTTTTCAAACCTATTTTTGCATACAGGCAAACAGTGTGGACCCTGATCAGACTGCTCCTAGATCTGGGCTACAATGTTTGCAAAAATGACTTTCAAAATCACAAGCAGACGACAAAGCAGATGACAACTGTTGTGACTGGCAGTTTAAGGGTTAAATATTTGGACACCTAATCTCTTTACTTTACTTCTGCGAAAATCTGAGCAAGTCCATATTAGTATGTACCTGTTGATGTGCCTCAAACCTACTGGGTGAGTGGCGAACAGTGTGTAGAACTTGACAACAGGCTATGTATGTGTTTGTGTTGAGGTTTTACCACCCAGTCAACCCAATGGGGTTATGTCGAGTGCTGTCAGTTTACCTAATCACACTTATACTTGGCAGGCTTAGTCCTCTAAGCAGTTAACCAGCATTGTGCACATTCTTTCACCAGAAACTGACAACTGCCCGTCTTGAATCAGTGAAAGGGAGGGGATGACCCTAGAAAATATTTCATGATCAATCTCCATGAAAGAATGTTGCGGTCCCAGTGGGGGTCGAACCCGCAACCTCCCAATCTCAGGTTGGATGCGCATCCAGCAACGTAAGCCACCTGGGCCAGCCCTGTTCTGTCTGTCTAATTTCTCAGGGCAATTACAGTACTGGACGTAAAAAATGATAAAATAACTTTATATAACCATTAAGAAATAACATTTTATATATTGGCACTTTGCAAAATGTCATTGTGCAGAAACTTTTATGACAACTCTTAATAAAAAAAAATTCCATTAATGCTTAGCAAGCTATATGGTAAATTGATGATATTTTTCTTATTTTTTTTTTTTTACAAAACAGGATTTGATATTTCATGTGAATTGTCTCCTAAGGAAACACTTTGCAAGAAATGTCAAACCCAATCCTGTTTTCTAGGAACAAATAAGAAAAATATTTCATAATATCATCTGCTGAAATTTTTACCATGCATGCTAAGCATTATAATTAAAGAAGCAGGCTGTTTCAATAAAAGTCTCTGCAATTGGAGACTGAAGATTTATTCATTACTAAAATATAATCTGTAATGGGCATATGAAAAAAAAAAATATGTCAGGCTACACAGCAACAGTACCAAAACTGAGTCTGTTGGTTTAACCCTAATATCCTGCTAAATGAATTAAGATGCCATGCCCGCTTCTAATTGTCAGCCAATCAGATTACTTGATCCATACTGTTGCTTAAAATTCACAAATTAAATGGCAAACAGCAGATCCAGATCATCTGGCTTCTTCAGAACATTCTTCAGAAGCCAACTGATCTGGATCTACACTGTTTGCAAAGGCACCAGGTATATCCGGGTTCACGGGCCCCCGTAGCCTAGTGGATAAGAGAGTTGACTCTTAATCCATTAGGTTTCTCACCGCTGTGGTTCGAGCCTGGCTCGGGTCATATGTGGGAAAGCCAAGTTCTGCTTACGGATGGTCAGGTGGTTTTTCTCCGGGTTCTCCGGTTTTCGCCCACCTTCGATGAACGATCGGCTCGATATAAGTGAAATATTCTTGAAAGGGCCGTAAAACCCAAATCAAAAAAAAAAAAAAAAAAAATATATCCGGGTTCAGCATGACAAGGGTTTATTTCTTTGGCAGATTCCTTGTTTCCAAATGATCCTTTTTTTTTTTTAAAGAAAAACATATCTGGAAGCGCACTGTTACTATACCATATTTACCCTTAGTATTGGGACAATGTAACTACTTATCATACTTCTCTTAAAATACCATATTTACTCTAAGTATTGGGACTCCTTAGCTCCATATCATACTTGTCCAGAAGTCAGAACAAGTCCACTTTACCATCTGCTGCATTTTGCTGCATCTGATCTGGGTCTAGAGTTTACTCAGGACTATCTGTCCCAATACACAAAAACTTGTACATTTTTACTTAACCCTTAGAATGCTAATCACAACATTAGCAGAAAGTTGTGATTTCATATTGTAACCTCTTGTCCTGCTGAATAAATTAATTTAGCCACACCCATTTCATTACTATCAACTAATCCAATTACTTGATATAATGTATTCATTCAATTCACAAACTACATGACAAACAGTGTAGATCCAGATCAGATGGCTTCTTCAGAAGCCATTTGATCTGGATCTACACTGTTTGCAAAGGTAGGGGTTGTCGTGATCAGCAGGATTAGGGTTAAAGTAGAAAAAGTGACACAAAATTAGCTATGAGCTCAAAAAGCTAAGAAATCTTGAAACATTTATTGCTGCAGTCAAATACAATTGCAAATGTTTTTATTCAGAATTAAAAATAATAACAATATCTATGGCTTACATTCATTATATCATGGACAATGATAGCATACCCAAACTTTCATTATATTTTAAAGTGTAACATGGAGGTATCCATTACAAAGACATTATACATGTATTTTGAGATAACTTTCTTGTTTCTCCCAGACAGCAGGCTTTGAAATTTCATGCAAATTGCCCTCCTCAGGAAAGAAAAATGAAAATATCATTGGTTTGTTGTCTGTTGAATTATTTAAGCCCAGAGTGTGGTAAAGACTAATGCATTGAAGACTATAAATTGTGCAGTTGCAACAGCAATATTATTAACCCTTGTCATCCTGAACCCGGATATGCCCTGCCTTTGTGATCAGCGTAGCGCCAGATCAGTTGGCTTCTGAAGAAGCTAACTGATCAATGGATCTACACTGTTTGCCATTCAGTACTTGAATTTGTATCAACAGCCCTGATCAAGTAAACTGATTGGCTGAAAATGAAAAGTGGGCATGGCATCATAATTTTATTCAGCATGACAAGGGTTAACAAAACTTGCAAAGAAGCAATAAATGAACAAGAGCTGTCACACTGCAGAACAGCTGGAAATAATGGCAGCTTGCATAATTTTTAAAAGCTTTACTCTATAAGTCTGTGTCATGTGAGAAAGGTAACTGATACAATTTTGTTCTGGTATCTAACAATACATGTAACTATTTAGGAGATACAGATCTTTAGAAAACTCTAATCAAAATCTTTAAAACCAAATTTTTAAGACCATGACCTTGACCTCTTGGTCACTGATTCAAGCAGTTGTGGTACCCCATAAAAATTTCGACCAATATCTAACATCAGTTCTACTATTTACTAAACTATGATAAGGGTTACGCAAACAAGAGCCCCTAAAAACTTAAACTTTGGGATTAAATTACTAAATCTGAGACTATGTCTTAACCCTAGTCCTGCTGAACCCGGATATACCCTGCCTTTGCAAACAGTGTAGATCCGGATCAGTTGGCTTCTGAAGAAGCCAACTGATCTGGATCTGCACTGTTTGCTATCAAGTATGTGAATTTATATCAACAATCTGGATCAAGTAATCTGATTGGCTGAAATTTGAAAATGGTGTGGCATCCTAATTTATTCAGCAGAACAAGGATTAAGGTTGCTTCAAGCAGGATGGAGTGGTAAAATATAAAAGTTAGACCAGTATATCATCAACTAAACCAATTCAGTAAGAATAGTATGAGTATCTAAAAACTTGATAGCCTATTATTTTAACCCTTGTCCTGCTGAACCCAGATATACCCTGCCTTTGCAAACAGTGTAGATCCAGATCAGTTGGCTTCTGAAGAAGCCATCTGGATCTGCACTGTTTGCCATTAAGTTGGTGAATTTAAAGCAAAAATCAGGATCAAGTGTTCTGATTGGCTGTAAATTAGAAATGGGTGTGACATCAGCAGGACAAGGGTTAACTCTTGCCATGCTGAATAGATAAGATGCCACACCCATTTCATATTTTCAGCCAATCACACTACAAATGTACTTGATCCAGGTTGTTGATTCAAACTCACATATTCAGTTACAAATAGTGCTGATCAGCTGATTTGTCCTGATCCAACTGATTTGGATCTACACTGTTTGCAAAGCCAAGGCATATCTGGGTTCAGCAGGACCAGGGTTAACACTGAGAATGATCAAGACATCCATAACGAAAACATGCCTATATAATTTTGACCCCCTTAAACCCCACTTTTATATAGTAAAACTGGGGTTTACAGGGGTATATATTATTTTTCTTATTTCTGCTCAAAACATAGATTGTGGGCCTCGGCGAGACGGTTCTAACGAGTACCCACAATCTATGTTTTGAGCAGAAATATGAAAAATATTAGAATTTTTTATCTGAAAATTTGCCAGTTTTTTGGTTGTAAAATTTTCAATATATTTGAATAGGCGTGTTTTTGTAATGAATACAGACACTGACAAAGATTCTGAAGCAGACAGTCCAATCTTGATGCCATAGAGACTACAATTCAATACTTTACATACAGATGAATTAGAACTGATAAATAAACAATATACTGGATCATGTAACATTTTTTATAAAAAAAAAACAAGAATGAAGTATTACCTTTAATTGTCTCTCACCATAGCAACCTAATATGAAACATATGTGCTCAGATTCTGTGTAAAATTGTAAAATACACGTAGTTCTAGAAAAATAGTTTCAATGGTAGTGACTAATTGTAAGCAATCACAGAAAATTAAACACCATATGCTACCCTATTAACTCTAAAGTATTCAGTCAGGGCTCAAATTTAGCACTCCGTCTGCTTGTATTTATAAGTAGATGTTTATTTAAGGGCTAGTGAAAACTTCAAACTGCTTGCCAGACAGGATGATAACATTTTTCAGCAGTAAAGGAAAATGTTTTATGGAAAGAATCAGCTGGCAGAATTACAAAGTTTTAAAAATCACTCAAAGACTGCCATCCTTGACCACTATTTCTTACAGACATTTGAGCCACCTCATAACAAAACCAACAAAATGGCATGTGTGCCCAGCGAAGACTCAGATCAGCCTGGGCTTCTGCCCAATCTGATCAGTCTTCCCTGTGTGCTAAATGGGTAGCTAAGGACCCAAGATTTCTTCATGCTGACAGCAAAGACTGATCAGACTGGACTGATGCCCAGGCTGATCTGAGTCTTTGCTGGGCATACATGCCATTTTATTGATTTTGTAGTGCACTGGCTCATTTATTTTTAGGACTATTTGTCAGGCCAAAGTGTCATGGAAAACTGTTAAACATTAGCTCTTAAAGCACCAAGCAAAATTTGCAGCAGACTACATTCTATTTTTTTTTTTTTTTTTTTTTTTTTTCTAATTTTCTCTTTGGGTCTTTTGGAGCAGATTCTTCCCTTTTAGAAAAGACCTCTTTTCAGAAGGGGACAATAAAATTGTCTTGACAGCATTGCCTCATCTGAAAGTAAGTCATTGCCCCTAAGAATTAAAATCTGTTATTTAACCTATTATGTGATTTTCAAATTATGTTTGAAATACAACTGTTACCATGTCTGAAATTACATTTTACAAATAAATTTGTATACTACATGTACTTATTAAGGCTGGGACTAGTAGAGATTTTGTACCCATATACTCAATGCCCTATTACCTGCGGCTATCCGGGTACCCATTACCGTGGCATTTAGGCATGCCAACAGTTAGAAAATATAATAATTTGAATTAAAATAGTAAGTAGTGTCAGTCTCTCTGTCTGTCATTGGCACAATGCAGGCCCTATGCATAGGAAGAATCATAACAACGATGTTTATTTTATAGTGTACGAAGATGAATTGGCAAGAATAAGGGCCATGGAAAGTTATATAAACCAGTCATGTTAAACTCAGCTTTATTTATTTAACCCTTAAAAGCACCAATCACAACTGCAGCAGATGACAGTTTTTTTTTTTTATTTTTTTTTTATTTTTCAGAGAAAACAAGTCTTGGCATTTCATGTTAATCATCTGCTTGGCAGATTATTCACATGACATGTCAAGACTTGTTTTCTCTGAAAAATAAAAAAAAAAATTGAGTGTCGTCTGTTTCAAATTTTGCTTGGCGCTTTCAGGGTTAATTTATATATTCTATAACTAGCATTCGGGTAACAGGTAGTGAATTTGTACCTGGATAACTGGTCTACCTGACCCGAACCCCAGGTACCTGGGTACTGTTTTTTAATTTCAGCATAATATTCCAAGAAATTCAGGAGGCCTACAGATTTTCAGGCAATCACCCTCTTCAGCACTCTCAGTGCTTTGATTCTCATAGTCCATTAATCAACAAGATCCTCCAGAAGACAAGCAAATTTTACACACAGCTGGTAACAAAAAATCTATCAGAGAAGAGATTTATAGCAGTGAACTTAGGGCAGAAATATCTTATTAGGGCAAACATCAATTCTGCTGATATCCTACAAAGCCCCTATACCCAACACTTACAAATGCTATTGGCAAATTCAGCAGATGACCAACTGATGCTTTTTCTTGTTTTTTTCCTAGAAAAATAGGATTTGACACTTCTTGCAAATTGCATTAAATGTCAAATCCTATTTTCTAGGAAAAAATAAGAAAAATATTTCAAAATGTAGTCTGCTGAACTTTTAAAGTGCTAATGTAATATTGCCTCAAAGAAGTCAACTCACCTCACATGCTGGACAATAAAACAACAATTTACAATCAAAGATTTAAACTGCAAATCAAAATATGTTCAATGTATGAATTTGAAGACTTGCACATTCTTAGACGTATAATATGTGGCCACTTTAAGTGAAATGGAAACACTAATAATTGGTAGCTTTTCTTCCATTTTTAAAAAGAGAGACAACTATTGTGTTCCTGCATAACAAGTCCTTTCTGGAAAGAAGTCTGCCATAAAAGGAAAGAATTTTTCCGAATGGGAATAAATCATTTAATTTAGAATAAACACCTTTTAATCTGCTCTTGCTCATTGACCACATCATGTCCTGTCTTAGCAAACAGTGTAGCTCCAGATCAGTTGACTTCTGAAGAAGCAAACTGATCTGGATCTGCACTGTTTGTCATTAAACATGTGAATTGCTATCAAAAACCCAGATCAAGTAATCTGATTGGCTGGAAATTAGAAGTAGTTGTGGCATCTTAATTTACATGTATTCAGCATGACAAGGGTTAAGAAGGGAGCAAAAACCCTTTTGACAGTTGAAACTGTATCCATTCCCCTATCCATTCCCCTGAAGGAAATGCGTTCATGGACATGACACATACAGATGCAAGGCAATATCCACACATGGGGAAAAAATAAAATGGCTGTCTTTGGGAGGTGGTTATTATAAAGATTGGTAAAGATACATAATAAAAGTGCACAATGAGGTATCAGTAAAGTCACTGTTATAGGGAGTTTGAGGTATCAGTAAAGTCACTGTTAGAGGTATCAGTAAAGTCACTGTTATAGGGAGTTTGAGGTATCAGTAAAGTCACTGTTATAGGGAGGTAGCTTTGTTGAGAGGTGACTGTTAGCAAAAGTTCTAGTGTATAATATGTATCTGCTTTATATACAACAAACTTGGGTTACAAACATCCAATGCAAAAAAATATTGCCTGAAGCCATTTCAATATTTTACTTCTATAGAGTCAAAATTTGCAACTTAATTGTAGTAAAAGATTATAGCGCTAGTCTCTGATAAACCGGCAGGATGCATTTGCTAGCATGTAACATGTATTCATCAAATCTTTGCCTTCTTCAAACACTGGTACCTGAAGTTAGAGTCCTTGTGCCCTATAAGTACTGACTGCTAAAACCATTATTGTTTTCAACCTTACCAGATCTAATAATGAAGGTTGCCTTATTTACCCTAAATAGGTAGACAGCTTAACTCCACACCATACTCGTCCTAAAGTTTGAACAAGTCATTTTACTATCTCTAAATGTTCTAAAAACTGCTGGATGAGTGGCAAACAGTGCAGATGCTGATCAGATGCTGCAGAATATGGCATCTAATCAGTGTCTACACTGTTTGCTAAGACCTATTTTCCAAATTACTTAGGGTAAATATGGAGAACCATCAGTCTGTGAAAGGAATCCAATAAGAAGAAGCAAGAAACTTCTTAGTATTTAATTGGTCTGGGCCCAGTTGTTCAAAACTAACGATGTTGTTAGTTAACGATTCGTTAAAATTTACATTGAGTGATACGTAAATATGCTGAAATTTTTTGCTGAAAAAATGTGAGTAGCTTTTGCAGTGCAAAAGCTACTCACATTTTTTCAGCAAAAAATATCAGAATATTGTATATTGAATCTGCTAAAACAGTTAATGAAATGACCCTTAACAAGCTCGTTAAGCTAACGATGCTTTGAACAACTGGGCCCTGAATTATAAAGGCTAAAATAAAGTCTTCAGATTCTCAGGCCCTTTCTTTTTTAAAAAAAAATAGATGCATACGTGCCACTTTTTTATGTTTATTTTTCTGGGTGGGTATATTCTTGGACATTTAGGTTCCTTTGGCAAAACAACAAGGGGAAATTTTACAGAAAGTTCTTGAAATGTGAGTTTTCAGTCTCAAACAACATAAACAGATCGTAATTCACCGACTTTCTTTGCAAGTAAGAATTAACCACACATTTGCGGTCTGGATAATAATTTGGTTAAAAAATATTTTCAAATAAGAGAGAAAACTCCAGTGCCATGTATTTTTGTGGGTTGAAAAAAAAATCCCACTGACTAATGCAATAGTGCCTGAGAATCAAACTATTTTTTTATTTGGCCTTTAACCCTTGTCCTGCTGAACCCGGATATACCCTGCTTTTGCAAACAGTGCAGATCCAGATCAGTTGGCTTCTGAAGAAGCCAACTGATCTGGATCTGCACTGTTTGCCATTAAGTATTCTATTTTGTATCAACAAGCTGGATCAAGTAATCCGATTGGCTGAAAATTAGAAGTGGGTGTGGCATCTTAATTTATTCAGCAGGACAAGGGTTAAGGGTAACATTTTATCAAGTGTTTCCAATATTCCTGTCCAGAGGATTTTAATATTGTATAGTGATTCTTTATTGTATGTCTGACAAGCCGGAGCTTCATATTACAGTGAAGATTGCAGAAACATATGTTATTAAGATGAGCTTTACTTAAAATGTCCAGACAATTTGATGCATAATTCTGATAAATCATGAATGCAGATCTATCTTTATTAATGCTTAGCATGCTGGGTAAAATTTCCAGTGGATGACATTTTGAAATATTTTTTCTTATTTTTCCCAGCAATCAAGATTTTACATTTCATTCAAATTGTATCCTAAAGACATAATTTGCATGAAATATTAAAAAAAACTATTTTCTGAGGGAAAAAAAAAGAAGTAAAATAGTGTCAAATTGTTATCTGCTAAATTAGCTCTGAAAATGGTAAGGGTTAAATAAATTAAAAAACACACACATACATCTGGAATGACAGATTCTTGCATACTACTGGCCAGAGCACGGTTTAAAACCATGCTGACTGTAACAGGCAATAGCGCCTTGCCATGACAACGGCTAACCACTCAGAGCTATTTGTCTTCCCCCCCAAAAAAGGTTTCATGAACAGCTGTGCACTAAATATATCTGAATGACACATCAAATAGGGTTGGTTGTTAACTTAACCCTTGTCCTCCTGAACCCGGACATATACCCTGCCTTTGCAAACAGTGCAGATCCAGATCAGTTGGCTTCTTCAGAAGCCAACTGATCTGGATCTGCACTGTTTGCCATTCAGTATGTGAATCTATATCAACAACCTTGATCAAGTAATCTGATTGGCTGAAAATTAGAAATGGGTGTGGCTTCTTAATTTATTTAGCAGGACAAGGGTTAATATATGTAAGGAATTCTCTGGATCCTGAGGCTGAAGAAATTATTGATAACAGTAAAATGGAACTGTTCAAATTTAGAACAAGCCTGGGCCCAGTTGTTCAAAGCTAACGATGTTGTTAGTTAACGATTCGTTAAAATTTACATCGAGTGATATGCAAATATGCTGAAAGATTTTGCTGAAAAAATGTGAGCAGTGCAAAAGCTACTCAAATTTTTTCAGCAAAAAATATTAGAATATTGTATATTGAATCCGCTAAAACTATTAACAAAATGAACCTTAACGAGCTCATTAAGCTAACAACACTTTGAACAACTGGACCCTGGTAAGTTGTTGAGGTGTTTGAATATTTATGGTAAATATGGTGTTTTATGCAACACAGCCAGGCCACACAGGCATACAATGGAAATAAAAACTACTAGAAATGTGGGACAGCATCAGCAGCAACATATAGTTATTCGGGTCTGCTTCTCAGACAAGCGAAAATGAAAAATGCATCAAGTTATGTGACACAAGGGAAATTAACTTACAGTGCTGGGTCAAATTTTCAGCAGACAACATTTTGAAATATTTTTCTTATTTTTTCCAGAAAATTATAGGATTTGACATATCGTGCAAAATGTCTCCTTTGCATGAAATGTCACAGCCTATTTTCTGGGAGAAATAAGAAAAATATCATCAACTTGTTGCCTGCTGAATTTGCTGATAGCATGCTAAGTGTTAAGACAGAAACGAGGACCAGTATTACCACTTGTACTGTAATTACACTAACCCTTAAAGTGCCAATCATGACTGCAGCAGATGACACCTTTCATTGTTTTGTTTTTTTCTTTTTCATAGAAAATAAGTCTTGACATTACATGTGAATCATCTGTGAGTGCCAAGCAGATGATTCACATGAAATGTCATGACTTATTTTCTCAAAAAAAAAAAAAAAAAAAATCAATAGAAAAATAAAAATTTTAAACTATAATAACCCCCTATTATCATGTTGTGGGCAGACAACTGTCAAACAGTGACGAAATTTGCCCATTAGCTATCCCAAACCAGATCTCCTTAATATCAATGCATGTACCGTTTGGTTAAAATCCCTTGACATTTACTCAAGTTATTGTCCAGAAACAAAATTTGGGCATGTCTCAGGCAGATAACTCCATCAAAATTCGACGAAATTTGCCCATTAGCAATCCCAAACCAGATCTCCACAATATCAATGCACATACCAAGTTTGATGAAAACCATTGATGTTTACTCAAGTTACCATCTGGAAATGAAATACGGACGGAGGGACATTCGACTGACAGAGGGATGGACAAACAGACACACAGGCATCCAATGTGAAACCATAATACCCCACCACTATAGTGTGGCCCCCGCCACTATTGTGTGGCCGGGTATAAAAATTAGAATGCTGTCTGTCACAAATTTCTCTTGGCACTTTAAGAGTTAAGTATATGGTAGACACTGATTGTTAATGAAGTCAATCAATCTTGCAGCAGTAGAGGAATGAAAAAGCAACATATACTGAGTTCTGGAGAAGGCTTGCAGAATCATCTGAAATCCCACTGGGACCTCAACTAGGTACATATGATTAAAAAACTACTGTTATTATGGGAACAAGCCAAGCAGCAATACCATTTTAAAATACAGGTCTGACAGTTAGAGCACTATACAAGAAGCTTTAATCACATAGCTCTTGATAAGGCACTTTTTTTCAAACAAAAAGTATCTATATTTTTTCTTATTTTTCGATAAAAAATATGTTGTGGGTACTCATTAGAAGCGCCTCAGCGAGGTGCTTCTAATGAGTACCACAACATATGTTTTTGTCAGGAAATAAGAAAAATGTTTATCTTAACTTGGCCTGTTAACTAGAACTATGGTTCATATACTCGTTTAGAATTTCTGCCATATTGGACAAGGGAGACAACTTTTGTGATGTCCTGTTTGATTTCCTGCACCTCAAGTTCCTTATGAAAAGAGGTCTTCTCTAAAAGGAAAGGATTTCCACTTAATTTGCTTGGAGTGTATCATTTCCCCTCAAGTGATTTAAGTAATATGTCAGTTAACCATTTACTCTGCAGCAGCAACTAGCAGCAAATGTATGAAAGAAAGAATTATTTGAGCTAATTTGCCAGCTGAAATTCTGAGCATGTTTGAGGCTGTAGGTTGGGTTGGAGTTTAATGGGCCAATGTAACCACTCTTTTTCTTGGCTTAGCCTACTAAGCAGTTGACCAGTATTTGTGCATATTCTTTCTCCAGAAACAGACAACTGCCCTTCAAGGGAGAGAATGACATTAACATGAAAGAACATTATCAGATCCTGAGGGGATCAAACTACCAACCTCCTGGAGATCACCAGTCAGACATGCATTCCACTGCCACTGAGGCCTCATTTTTGAGTACTCTCTGGGCAAATTCATTAGACAACAAGCTGATGGAATTTTACTCAGAAAATAGGGTTTAACATCTGATGCAAATTCTCTCCTAAGGAGACAATTTGCATGAAATGTCAAAGCCTATTTTCTAGGAAAAAATATTACAAAATGTTATCCTGTAAAATTTTTATCCAGCATGCAAAGCATTTTGGTTTAATCAGGCTCAATTAATCCACACTAGATTCTTTTGCCATTCAGCTTACATACTACACCACAACTATTGTTGGGGTCAATACCATAAACCGTGTTAGTTAAACAACCGTGTTATATCCAAACAAAAATGTATAGATTATATTGAAAAATTGTCATTTTTCAATATAATCTATACATTTTTGGGATCCATCTTTGAATCCTGTTATATCCAAAACTGTGTTATAATGAACCGTGTTATAAAGAGGTTGAAGTGTATTTAGATACATCAACAGCTGTCAAATAGACCTGTTCCAATTTTAGGAAAAATGTGGACAGCTTAATATTCTGGGTAATTATGGCAGCCTTGACACCAGCACTTAAAGATGGCCACCAGTACCTGTATTGGTCGATGGACAGGAACTATTTTTGTTTACAAAAAGCTAGACCCTGAGGGGAACAATCTTGGCAAACTTTGAGAAAATCTACACAGTCATCCTGCAGGAGATAGGATTGTGATGCACTAGTGGCAATGGGTCTTTTTAAGTTTTTGACCCTTAATTAAAGCAACAATTACAACTGCAGCAGACAACATTTCGAAAAAAAAAAATTTTCAGAGAAAATAAGTCTTGACATTCAGGTAAATCATCTGCTTCATTGAATTTTGCTTGGCACTTTAAGGATTAACCCATTAAAGACTGAATAAATTCTCCCACACTATATATTGGAATCCATTTCAGATTTTAGGTATGTCAGGCAATATGATACAGATATTCCTAAGAATAATGGTTGAACTATTTGCAAACAGTGGAGACCCTGATCAGATGCCACATTCTGTGGCATCTGATCTGGGTCTGCACTGTTTGCCAGTTACCCCTTTAGGGGTCTTTAGTCTTCAATGGATTAAGATGGCCAAATTTTCCAGTAGAGCTACAAATGAATACATAAGGAAAACAATTTTTATATAAATTGTTCTAAAATGATATGAAGGAAGAATGATGATTACTCCATCAAGGATGACAGAACAAGCGTCAATCCCAAAGTGTCAATCAATCATTTCACTTAATCTTGTCTCCAACATTATACAGAATTCCAGGAAAAATGCTTTTAAGGTATTAACTCTAAATATTGACAAACATTTAATCCTTGCCATACATATCTCAAAATTTGAACAAGCCCATTTTACTAACTGTTGGTCAGTCTAACAATTGATGAACTGAGTGGCAAACAGTGTAGACCCTGATCAGATGCCACATTCTGTGGCATCTGATCTGGGTATACAATGTTTGCTCAGGCATGTCTGTCTTAATACTTAGACTTATTACGATATTTCTCCATGGAAACATGATGCAGATATTTACTACCATTCATTTTTCCAAGGAGAGAATCTAAATGAATACAGTTGACGCTCATTACCTCAAACACTGACAACTCAAACTACTGCTTATGTCAAACTAAATTTTGGAAAATGTTAGTTTAATTTTGCTTTACAATTCAACTGTTATTTCAAACTACTGTTATTTCAAACTGAAAATTCTGGTCCCTTTGAGTTTGTGATAATATCTTATCCTAAGTTTTTGGATATACAGACCCGATATGAAATAGTGAAAAACCAAATGAGATACTGCAGAACACTATCTCTGATCAGAAGTTACATTTTGCCATCATCCAGTTTTTTTTGTTTTTTTTTGACATACATTTTTTGACATATCAGCCGGTATAGAAGTTGACTATTTCAAACTTTAGGACAGGTATGGTTAGCATTTAATGCTAATATAGCAAACTTGGTAAAAATTTACCCAGATGACATTTTAAATTTTTTCTTTTTTTCTGAGAAAATTTCTTTGCCATTTCAAACAAACTGCCTCTTTAGGAGAGAATTTGCATGAAGTGTCAAAGCCTATTTTCTGGGAAAAAATAAGTAGAATGTCATCAATTTGTCATCTGCTTTAAATGTATTCTACTCAATCTGTAAGCAGACAGAAATAACACTAATCAGACTGGGCAGATGTGCAGGCTGATTGGTGCCTCAGTGCACATATGCCTTTAAGATGTTTTTGCATGACCTTGAAGCTTATTTATAATGTTTTTTTTTTTTTGTTTTTTTTTCTCCATAAAAGCATATATTCTGACAGCATCAGATAAGGTGTACTTTTCAGCCAAAAAGTATTATTTATTTCCATATTTCTCTATTAACCCTTGTCCTGCTGAACCCGGATATACCCTGCCTTTGCAAACAGTGTAGATCCAGATCAGTTGGCTTCTTCAGAAGCCAACTGATCAGGATCTGCATTGTTTTCCATTCAGTATTTGAATTTATATCAACAACCTGAATCAAGTAATCTGATTGGCTGAAAATTGAAAATGGGCGTGGTATCTTAATTTATTCAGCAGGACAAGAGTTAAAAATAAATGAGCCAGAGCATGACAAAACTTACAATAAGACTTCACGACTGATGACAACTCAGATCAGCCTGTCCATCTGCAAAGTCTAATCAGATTCTTGGTTGATCACATATGCCTTCTACAGCCCCCAGGTTATCCTAAGAGGGGTAAACGAGAGCACCCTTGCCATACCGGTGGGTGTATCAGCTGATCTGAGTCTTTTCTGGTCACACAGATCTTATTATAGGTTTTGTTGTGAGCTGGCTCAAAATGTTGTACAGAAATAAGCAAAGTATTTATCTGGATACCCTTCCTATCTAGAGTTATTGACCGGCATGGAAATCGCGCGGGTCTCTTAATATAGCTTTGGATTTTTATATATGGTAGACTATTCGATTGGCTCACTAAGGACTGTTTATATTTGCCGGGATCGTCGGTCTGTGACGATCCTGGCAAATATAAAAAATCTTATATAAAACTGTGTTGTAAACAGATTAATGTCTATTGTAGTTTCATTTCAATCAAGAAATTTCATAAAGCTTAATAAAAGCAAACATTAAAGAATCACATTGTTGTTCTTTTTTAGCTGTTACATTACTTTAGTATACCCTTGTCCCATATCTCAATGTAAATATGAACAAAATCTGCGCCTGTTCTTAGACGTTTAGGTTTAAATATTTTGTCTTGTATATTCTGATAGTGCATTAGAACTGTTTCATTGTGATGATCTTAACCCTTGCCATGTTGAATAAATTAAAACGCCATGCCCACTTCAAATTTTTAGCCAATCAGATTACTTGATCCAGATTGTTGATATAAATTTGCATACTGAATGACAAACAGTGCAGGTCCAGATTTGTTGGCTTTTTCTGAAGCCAACTGATCTGGATCTACACTGTTTTCAAAGGCAGGGCATATCTGGAATCAGCAGGACAAGGGTTAATGTCACCTCTGAAATCATATTTAGAAAGAAGAAATGAAAGAAGAAAAATATCAATATATGCTCTCCAAAATAACAACAACCATTCTGGACCCCCGACCAAATCCATTAACCCATTGTATACTGAATAGACTCTCCCACACTATATATTGGAAGAGCCCAATTTCAATTTTAGGTACGACCAGCTATGAGATTTACATATTCTTAGAGAAAAATGGCTAAACTGAACTATTTGCAAATAGTGGAGACCCTGATCAGACGCCACATTCTGCGGCATCTGATGTGGGTCTGCACTGTTTGCAAAGTACCCTTTTACGGGTATCCCGACTACAATGGGTTAAGGATAAAAAGAACTAGGGTAATTGCATGGCCCTAGATAAGAGGGGCATTAGTATAACTTTTTGTTTTATTTCTTCATGAAAACTTACATTGTTTATACTCTTTTGAAGCAGCTCAGTGAGCTGCTGGTGCTTCTTATAATTACCCTCAACAAATTTGCTTAAAAAACATCAACAACAACAAACATCAATACCAATATACATTTTTGGTAAAAAAAAATGCCTTATCCAGAACAAGGTAATGAATTAAGACCTAGTGACAATCTGTAATGGATTACACTGAATAGCCAGAAATAATTCCACTTACAACTTTCTTAGGACGATTGATAAATGACGCTGACCGACAAGACTATAGTGTGTCCTATAAAGACAGTACTCAGCTCATAAGGAAAACTTGGACAGAGAAAATGAGTTAAACAGATCAATTCAGAGAATTCATCATCCTTTAAGGAGACATTCATGTTTTTACCAAGATAAGAGGTCCAAAAGAGACCCAATTTGCTCCACTGACTGGACTGAAAAAAGCTTTGGCATCATGTAAACATTTTCCCATGCTGGACCTGGGGAATAACGTAAATAAGACAACTACAGAAATAACCACCTTAATTGGTATTTCCTTTTCATACAGAGTCTATGATTTTTAACCCTTCTCATGCTGAATAAATTAAGATGCCACACCCACTTCTAATTTCCAGCCAATCAGATTACTTGATCCAGGTTTTTGATAGAAATTCACATATTTAATGACAAACAGTGCATATCCAGATCAGTTAAATTTTTCAGAAGCCAACTGATCTAGATCTACACTGTTTGCTAAAACAGGGCATGTTGTGTTCAGCAAAAGAAGGGTTAAGGACAACAATTAGCCAAGTGTAATTTGAATCAAAGCACTGAGAGCACTGGTGGTTGATTGTCTCTGAGTGTAGGCTGGGAAAATGGTCCTGAACGGGGACTTCCCACTGTTTCATTTAAACCTTAACTTCCTGTAATTTAAGTAAACAGTGCAGACCCTGATCAGATGCCGTGTTCTATGGCATCTGATCTGGGTCTGCATTGTTTGACAATGTCCCAAATGTCCTAGTTCAGATTTTACAGATAACCCTCTATCAAAAGCACTGATGTCACAACTATAAGAATGGGGCAGCTATAAATAACCATTACCTGCATTTTGTCTCACATGCAGTTTGATTACACTGGTCAAAGATAATCACATGGACAACTACTTTTAGGAGATTTTGGCGTTTGTATACAATGGCTAGATTGTAAACAACTGACCCAAAAATGCCTCTTTTCTGCTGCTAAAATCCATTTTCCCAAAATTCTGGATCCACATGTGGCTCCATACCTGGACAAATGGTGGTGGTTCACTAATTGAACCACAATGTAAAAAAATGTACCTTCTGACATGCGTGCCGAAAGAAGACTCAAATCAACCTGTGCATCCGTGCAGTCTGATCAGAGTCTCCATTGTCTGCGTGATAAAACTTTGCATCCTTGGTTATCCAAAATGCACTCAGTGAAGACTCTGATCAGACTGCATGAATGCTCAGGCTGATCTAAATCTTTGCTGGGAGCATATGGTACCTTTTCTCACACTGCATCTCAATTACTTTCATCAACTCTATTCAAAATAATTCATCAAAGAGTATTTTGATACCTCCACATAGCTCTTGATAAGGCGCTTTTTTCAAACAAACTGTATCTACTTTTTCTTATTTCTCGACAAAAACATATGTTGTGGGTACTCATTAGAAGCGCCTCAGTGAGGTGCTTCTAATGACTACGCACAACACGTTTTTGTAGAAAAATAAGAAAACTGTTGACCTGATACCAGCTCTTATCTAGACCTAGGCTCCATAAAAGCATATAACAGACTTAATCTAAAATTCCTGTAAATATTTAAGCTAATCTAAGCTACTGAAATTAAAGCTACAAACTTGTAAGTCTAATTTCAGCTCAAAATTAAAGCAAAAAAGTCATTTCATAATTGATCTACCATTCTTACCATAAATATCAGGACATCTTCACTATTTACCCTACTCATCCTAAAATTTGAAAAAGTCAATTTTTACTGTTGCTGTGTCGATCTAAAACTGCTGGATTAGTGATAAACATTATAGACCCTAATCAGAAGCCCCAGAATGCAGCGTCTGATTTGCATCTACAATTTTTAGTCAGGAATATCTGTTCAAATACTTAGTATAATTATGGTACAATTTGCACTCAATCAAATCAGACCTATTTCAGAACCTAAAAAGTGCAATTTCATTATCTTAACATCGTGCAAGATGTTGGAATTGTGCGTTTAACAAGAGACACTGATTTTATGCTAGAACAAACTAGAGAGATAATTTAGTGAAACAAATCGATGTCAGCTCTTTATAATGACTGTGCCAGGGCAGAGTAAAACTGCAGTACAACATAGGACCCACAGTGCCTTTTGAGCATGTGCATATATACCCAGATTAACTTTTAATGCTTAGCACTAGAACTGTGGGTAAAATTTTCAGCGGATGACATTTTGAAATATTTTTCTTATTATTCTCAGAAAGCAGGTTTTGACATTTTATACAAATTCTTTCCAATGGAGACAATTTGCATGAAATGTCGAATCCTGTTTTCTGGGAAAAATAAGAAAGTACGGTATGAATCAGCCCAGCGAGTGGTAAAGGTTAAGGTGGTAATCACAACTGCAGCAAACAACATTTTTTTTTTCAGAGAAAATAAGACTTGACATTTTGAGTCAAGTCTTATTTTCCCTGAAAAATAATAGAAAAAAAACCAATAAAATGTCATCTACTGCAATTTTGCTTAGTGCTAAGGGTTAAAATTATCTTATCTAATTGGGCGACCTTACCAGGGCCTATGTTGGGTACTGATACTGTTTTTTACCGAAAAAATATTCAGACAGACAGGCCTATGCAAACTGTGTAGACCCAGATCATATGCCACAATATGTAGCATCTGCTCAGGGTCTGCACTGTTAGCTACTGGTACTAATCCAGCAAACACATAATGTCACAACAACGTCACTGCAACGTCGTGACGTTGCAGCGACGTTGTTTTGTTTGTGTTGAGGTTTTACGGCCCAGTCAACCCAATGGGGTCATGTCGAGCGCGGTCAGTTTACCTAACCACACGTTTACTAGGCAGGCTTAGTCCTCTAAGCGGTTTACCAGTATTGTGCACATTCTTTCACCAGAAACTGACAACTGCCCTTCTTGAATCAGTGGAAGAGAGAGAATGACCATAGAAAATATTTCATGATCAATCTCCACGAAAGAATGTTGCCGACCTTGGCGGGGGTTGAACCCGCGACCTCCTGGTCTCCAGTCGGACGGCGCATCCAACTGAGCCACCGAGGCAGACACAGCGACCTTGTAACGACATTGTTGCGACGTTGTGTGTTTGCTGGGAATCCAGCAGTTTTTAGACATATCCATGGGTAGCAAAATAGGCTTGTTCAAATGTTAGGTCAAGTATGGTAAGGAGTCATGGTTTCCTGATATTTAGGGCAAATATTGTAAAATACCCTTAAATCTTGTCCTGCTGATAACCCAGATATACCCTGTCTTTGCAAACAGTGCAGATCCAGATCAGTTGGCTTCTGAAGAAGCCAACTGATCTGGATCTGCACTGTTTGTCATTCAGTATGTGAATTTATATCCACAATCTGCATTAAGTAATCTGATTGGCTATCAATTAGAAATGGGCGTGGCATCTTAATTTGTTCAGCAGGACAAGGGTTAAAACAGTATTGATATTTTCTTCATTCAAAAAAATACAGAAACTGCAATGGAGAGAAATTGTACCTTATTATTTAACAATCCAACAGACGCAGGAAGTCTGTGCTTATATGCAGTCTGAGCCGTGTTCATTGTTCACCTGAAGAAATCTTGGATTTTTTTTTTATTCATAAAATGCACAGCCAAGATTCTGTCTGATCAATCTGTGTAAGATACAGTCTCTCATGCTGAAACTCCCAAGTTGCAAAGAACCCCATAAAGACCCTAAACAGATATTCTTAAAGGCTCCATATTCCTAAAAAAATAGACATTTTATTATCCAAGGAAGATTTAATAAATTGATACATGTATATGGTATTAATACAATCATAAAATATGGCACCTGACAGCCAGTAAAATTTCAGCTAGTCTGGATCAAAAATGAAATGATTTTTATCCTATCTCTGAATTAATGTTGGCAACATTAATTCAGAGATATGATGAAAAAAATCATTTCATTTTGACCCAGTTCAAAAATGAGAGACTAGCTGAAATTTTACTGGCTGTCAGATGCCACATTTTATGATTGCATTAATACCATATATCAATTTATGAAGCCTTTCTTGGATAAAATATGTCTATTTTTGTAGACTATGGAGCCTTTAACACTTAAAATAATAATAAATGACAACTGCAGTAGATAACATTTTGATCTTTTTTTTTATGTATTTTTCAAAGAGAATAAGAACTGACAGGGAAAAAATACAGCCCAAGATCAAACTGCTCCTAACAGATTCTGCTACAAGTCTGCCCCATTTAACATTCTGCCAGCTTATCTAACGCTTAGCACTCTGGGTAAAATTTTCAGCATTTTCAGCAGACAACATTTTGAAATATTATCTTATTTTTCCTAGAAAACAGGATTTGCCATTTCATGCAAATTGTCTCCAATGGAGACAATTTGCATGAAATGTCAAATCCTGTTTTCTGGGAATAATAAGAAAAACATATTAATTTCTCATATGCTGAATTTGCGCAAAGAATAGTGAAGGTTAACACACATCATCTGGAACTCAGATTTTGTCAATCCTTAGGATTTGTACTGTAAAGATTTACTGTGTCTAAATATTTAGCTTTAAAACAGTACATTTTCTTGTGTCTCTACTCATTTACTATGGCCAGACAGAGGAAACACTCATTTCAATCTTTCTTCTCATTATGGAAATTACTGCTGTAGCAGGAAAAATGGTTGCATGCGCATTCTATTAACCCTTAATGTGCTGGTCACAACAAAAAAAGATGACATTCTAATAATATATGTATATTTTTTTTTTATTTTTCAGAGAAAATTAGGTTTGATATTTCAGGTGAATGGTCTGCTAGTCATGATAAACACCAAGCCTTATCTTTTTAATCTGTTTATGGGTTAATCCTTCTCTTGCTGAACATGACGAGCCCTGTCTTAGCAAACAGTGTCCAGATCAGTTGAAGAAGCCAACTGATCTGAATCTGCACTGTTTGTCATTAACTATATGAATTTCTATCAAAAACCCGGATCAAGTAATCTGATTGGCTTGAAATTAGAAGTGGGCGTGGCATCTTAATTTAATCAGCATGACTAGGGTTAAGCCAGAAAGTATAGTCTTTATATCTGTATAATCTGATCATATCCTCCATCTTTCATATACACAATATCTGTTGTCTGAAGAATCTACATAAACAACGCAAACAATGCTCCACACAAGAAAAGTTCCCTTATGCTATATGCATGTAGTCTGATCAGGGCCGTCTCTGAGACAAGGAAGAAATAGAATTATTTTTAATGGGTGTTCATCATGGACTAAAGAATGCTTGGGAAACTGCATTTATGACTAATTGTGTTGGGCTTTTAACGACAAGTCAACCCTTGTGGATCATTTTGTGTCGTCTCCCAGAGAAAGGGAGAAAAGAGATAGAAGAGATAGTAGAGAAGATGAAAGAGAGGAACAGAGAAGAAAGAGGAACAGGAATAAAAGGGAAAAAACAGAAGAAA
This sequence comes from Anodontia alba, assembly GCA_964016985.1. Lineage (NCBI taxonomy): Eukaryota > Metazoa > Mollusca > Bivalvia > Lucinida > Lucinidae > Anodontia > Anodontia alba. The sequence goes on along the minus strand of OZ024822.1, from coordinate 24,185,373 downwards.
TGAAAACTTTTCCCCTCTACCTTACCTGCTACATTAGGATAGCAGGGCTTGCCCAACTGTAAGCCAATATCAGTTGGACACTCCAGTGACCTAAGAAACACGACACCTTTGCACCACCCAATCACCCCTTGAAACAGCATTCAGCATCAGACAGCAAGCCTCATGATGGTGAAGATTTACCTTTTCAAAAGATATTCAGTCTGCATCTCACACCCATTAACCCTTGTCCTGTAGAACCCAGATATATCTTGACTTTACAAACAGTTACAAACAGTGTAGATCCAGATCAGTTGGCTTCTTCAGAAGCCAACTGATCTGGATCTGCACTGTTTGTCATTTAGTATGTGAATATGTATCAACAACCTGGATCAAGTAATCTGATTGGCTGACATTTTGAAATGGGTGTGGAATCTTAATTTATTCAGCATGACAAGGGGTAAATTTTCTAAAGTATACATTGATTCTGTAAGTGGACAATAAAAGCCCTGATCAGACTGTGTAAATGTGCAGATTCATCTGGTTCTACACTGCCAACTTATGGCATATAGGCCCTTTTCTTGCATAGTACATCAAATGGCAACAGCTCTGAGCTATATAATGTATCTGATGATGGTCTACACTGTCTGCCACTCACCTACTAGTTTTTACACACATCAGTAGGTAGTAAAATGGACCTGTTCTAATTTTAGGACAAGAACAGTTAGGAGTGAAACAGCTGAATACAATAAGAAAGGCAACCTTTGCCATGCTCAATAAAGTAAGATGCCACACCTGATTTTCAATCAATCAGATTACTTGATCCGGATTGTTGATACAATTTTGCTTAATGATAAACAGTGTAGATCCAGAATGGCCATTGATCTGAATCTACACTGTTTGCACAGCCAGGGTATATCTGGGTTAGCAGGACCAGAGTTAAGAAAAACTTAATCTCAGAAGACCTTTTTTTTTTCTTTTGAAAACCGGGCTTGAAGTTTCATAATAAACCAGTCAAATTAGCCAATAATCCAATTAGCAATGCAGTCAGACAAGAGCAGTCAAAATCAGCCATTCAAAGAGTGCTAGGTAATCAAATATTCAGTACCCTAATAACCCAAAGTACTGGGACAAACAGGCCTTGGCAAACTGTGTAGACCCAGATCAGACACCACATAATGTAGTATCTAATCAAGGTCTACACTGTGGGCCATTTTAACCCTTGTCATGCTGAATAAATTAAGATGTCATGTCCACTTCTAATTTTCAGCCAATCAGATTGCTTGATCCGGACTATTGCTATAAATTCATATACTTAATGGCAAACAGTGCAGATCCAGATCAGTTGGCTTCTGAAGAAGCCAACTGATCTGGATCTACACTGTTTGCATAGCAGAGTATATCCAGGTTCAGGATGACAAGGGTTAAGACTTATAAACAGGTAGTAAAAGGTTCTCGTTCAAATTCTAAGACAAGTAAAGTAATATGTTAAGGTGTCCAAATATTTAGGGTCAATAAGGTAAATCACATGGCAGCTATTGTCTGTGAGCCAGAATGAGTCAGTCACTAAAATAATATAAGCCAATCAGTAAGAGACAACCCTGAGATAGTGAGAAAAGTGATCAAAAGCTGACTAGGGACTGATATAACAGAAAAACCATGATAACCTGTAGTGCCACTGACCTCTGAGTACATTTTATATTTACATAGGAAGATATCATTATTGGTTTGATACTGACACAACTATTTTTTACTTACTCACAAGCAAATATACAAATAATAGTTACCTACATAAAGAAATATTCAAATGCTAGATCATTCATAGTATTTCAGCAGTATACGCCTGAAGATAATTATTTTAAGGTCTCTTGCTTACAAGATTTCATTGCAATTTTTTTCAAAGGGCATATCAAGAAAGGGCATAACCCTAATGAGAAAAAAAATATGGGTCAACTATTTTTTCATGAGGAATCCATATATGAAATTGGGGACATAACTAGAGCAAGCTGGTGTTATATGTAGACAATGAAGGGTTGAATTAGACCTCAGACAGGTCAGGGAGGTGGTCAGGATTAGTCAGTCTTCGTGCACTGAGGGCCAGGACTGGGAATTGCAAGGTCAATTGTCACAATCTAATGATGAGGATCCAAACTGTCACAGTAAGTTTGTGTTGAGGTTTTACGGCCCAGTCAACCCAGTGGGGTCATGTCGAGCGCGGTCAGTTTACCTAACCACACGTTTACTGGGCAGGCTTAGTCCTCTAAGCGGTTAACCAGTATTGTGCACATTCTTTCGTCACAGTAAGTGAAAACCAGATTGCAAAGCCAGTGGCACACCATTGCAAAACCCCCATGCTTATGTTGCTAATAGTGTGACAGACAGAAGGACAGAAAAAAAAATGTTACTCTCGCACACCCTTACCATGTGGGGAAGTCATGTAGCAAGTTTGGTTAAATTCCACTTAGTGGTTTAGAAGGAGATCCATAGCGTGATGGACGGACAGACAGAAAGATAGACAGTGATCTTTTGACCACATCTGAAGGTCACATGGGGCAGAGTGAAAAATAATGTTGCTTGCACACCCCAATACCACGCGTGGAAGTCATGTAGCAAGTTTGGTTTAATTCCGCTCAGTGATTTAGGAGGAAATAGCCTGACAGACAAACAGACATACAAACAGCTGGACAGACAGACCAATGCGTTTATAATATCCCCTTTGCTATTCGTGGAGACAAAACAAATTTCTTGGGATATGATAAAAGCATTCTTTGGATTAACATGATTTTCTATTCTGATGAACCTATTCAGCGAAGGCAGATATAAACTTTTGTTGTTCATGTATTTGTTTTCATGCTGAAAGATCTCTACTAGAATAGTACATCCAATATACCATAATTGACCAAAGTATTCTGAATTCTTACCATAGTTAACCCTTAAAACGCCAAGAAAACCTGCATCTGAAAATATTGTCTGTTTATGTCGTCTGCTGAATATTCTTGCAAACTTTTCAAATCTATTTTTGCATACAGGCAAACAGTGTGGACCCAGATCAGACTGCTCCTAGAAGAGCAGTCTGATCCGGGTCCACACTGCAAAAAATGACTTTTAAAATCATGAGTAGATGACAAAGCAGACGACAATTGTTGTAATTGGTAGCTTAAGGGTTAAAAGTGCATATGCTCATCTGAGCACCCTATTTACCATAAGCACTCAGACTGACAGGCCCAAGAATACAGACCCAGAATAAACACCACAGAATGCAACTTCTGATCAGAATCTACACTGTTTGTCTCTTAGTGGCTTTTAGACATTCAGAGGCAGGTATGTCAGACTATATAGAGTAAACACATTATATTTATTGTATTTATGCTATGTATTTGGACACCTCAACTCCTTACCATACTTGTTCTAAAATTTGAACAAGTACAATTTACTACCTGATGTTGTGTCTAAAAATTGCTGGATGAGTGGCAAACAGTTCAGCCACATCTTATCAGGGTCTACACTGTTTTCTCAGGCCTGTCTGTTCAAATATGTATGGTAAATATGGTACCCACAGTATTAGGACATCTTAACCCTTAAACTGCCAATCACAACAATTGTCGTCTGCCTTGTCATCTGCTTGTGATTTTAAAAGTCATTTTTTTGCAAACAGTGTGGACCCAGATCAGACTGCTCTTCTAGGAGCAGTCTGATCTGGGTCCACACTGTTTGTCTGTACGCAAAAATAGGTTTGAAAATTTTGCAAGAATATTCAGCAGACAACATATACAGACATTTCAGATGCAGGTTTTCTTGGCATTTTAAGGGTTAACTCCTTACCATACTTGTCTTAAAAACTGTTTAACTCTTTCAGCTCCAAATTTCAGACTTCATTTGTCGTCTGCTTTGGTGTTTTTTAACAAACTATCAATTGGAAAGAAGTTTATATGTAAAGTTGAAAGACTGAATGTCAAACAGCATAGATCCTGATGAGATGGCTCATATGAGCCGTCTCATCTGGATCTACGCTGTTTGCAAAGCCTATTATTATCACCTGTAGCAGTGAACGAGCTAGAACATTTTTAAAATATTGCTGGATGAGTGGCAATCAGTGTGGACCCTGATCAGATGCCACATTCTGTGGCATCTGATCTGGGTCCACACTATTTGCTAAGTCCTGTCTGTCTCAATACTTAGAGTTATTACAGTAATTTATTTCTGATCATTTTTATCTGATTCACTTTTTGTTATAGATGAAAAAATATAATTCAGTAGGTGGGAATTGACGTTGAACCAATCTGATGATTCTTGTACTTACAAAAGATAAAAGAATTACGTAAATGATTCCACAGGAATTCAGATAAAAATACATTAGCATTGTGTTTTAAATCCAGAAATAGAATTAACCCTTCTCTTGCTGAACACGACATGTCCTGTTTTAGCAAACAGTGTAGATCCAGATTAGTTGGCTTCTGAAGAAGCCAACTGATCTGGATCTGCACTGTTTGTCATTAAATATGTGAATTTCTACCAAAACCCCGGATCAAGTAATCTGATTGGCTGGAAATTAGAAGTGGGTGTGGCATCATAATTAATTAAGCATGACATGGGTTAAAATGTCTTATAAGACATTGTGTACTATATGAGTCTCACCATGAGAAAATGTAACTTCTGACATGTGCTCTCAAACAAAGACTCAAATCGGCCTGCACAGCCGCATATCCGCAGAGTGTGAGCATGATCAGTCTTCTTTGTACACATGAAAACCTTTGCAGCCTTGGCTATCCAAGATGCACCCAGTGAAGATTCTGATTAGACTGCGCAAGCTGACCTTAATTTTCGCTGGGTGCACATGTCCGAAGATACATTTTCTGAAGTTGTGACATGTATGACTTTACAGATGATGTTAGGTTATAAGCTTCTTGGAACTCCACACTATAAAAGTTAAAATTAGTTTACTCTAGAAATATACTTATGAGATGTTATGAGATACACTATAACCTCTTTATAACACGGTTCATTATAACATGGTTTTGGATATAACATGGTTCAAAGATGGATCCCAAAAATGTATAGATTATATTGAAAAATGACCATAAATGGTCATTTTTTTAATATAATCTATACATTTTTGTTTGGATATAACACTGTTGTTTAACTAACACAGTTTATGATATGGACCCCAACAATAGTGCTATAAAGATGTTGTGGTGTATATTCAAATACCAAACAGTCTCTTCCACCCCAAAAATTGATGGTATTTTGATAGCAGAGGTCTACAGATATATTTTAACCATTACCCCTCTCTGCGCTAATTCAGCAGATGGGAAATTGATGCTATTTTTCTTTCTTTTTTTTTTTTTTTTTTGCAAAAAAAAAAACAACAAAAAAACAACAGGATTTGACATTTCTTGCAATCTGCATGAAATGTCAGATCATGTTTGCATGAAATGTCAAATCCTGTTTTCTGGGAAAAGTAAAAAATATATTTCAAAGTGTCATCTTCTGAAAATTTTATCCAGAATGCAAAGTGTTCAGTACTGTCTAGATTAAATAAGCAGAAAACAAATGAGCCGGGTCATGGGAAAAGAGCTATAATAGCATAAGAAAACAGGCATCTGCACATCTGCACAGTCTCACTAGAACCTGTCCTTTTTCTCACATAAGTTGTAAACTAAAAGGGAAAATTTCAGCCAAAGAACTAGCCATGTGGCCGTCTGAAGGGGCCGAGCATGCATATTGAACGAATCATCACGAAAACATACCTATATAATTTTGATCCCCTTAAACCCCATTTTTATATAGTAAAATTGGGGTTTACAGGGGTATACACTATTTCTCTTATTTCTGCTCAAAAACATAGATTGTGGGTATTTGTTAGAACCTCCTCATCAAGGCAGTTCTAATGAGTACCCACAATCTTTGTTCTGAGCATGAAAAGAATATCAGAATTTTTATCTGAAATCTTTCAGTTTTTGGTGGTGAAATTTTCAATATATTTGAATAGGCGTGTTTTCATAATGATTAGATGGGAAGTCCAAAGAGCCTTTTTCTGGTGATGTGCACATCTTAAGTTTTTGTCTGTTGAAAAATTGTAGGATGACTCCCACACACAAGATTTACATCCCACACACAAAGTAAAACAAAAATCCTCCAAAAAGGATAAAGCTGGCAACCCCCAAAAAGTGGGGACACAATTAATAATCCAGTAAATGTATGAAATCACAAGCACAACTTTAGACCATTTCCAAACATTTGCAAATTTTAAAAACCAACCAGTAAAACTTATAAGAAGAGGTACACACAAAATATACTCTTTGTACAGAGTTGAACCATGCACAGAGCTTGAAATTCTTAAAATTATGATGTCAGTAATTTACATAGAAAATGGTCAAAATATTAACTTGTCCTCTATCAATACCACTCGACAAAAATTGGCAAGCTGACAGGTGGAATTTTCCAGCCCCGATTAAATACCTGAATCCCAGAATGACAGAAAGGAAAATTATGTCCCAAACTTTACTCTGAAAAGGTAGGGTCAAGTTTAGTAGAATGCATAGAAATCTACGAAAATGACTAAACCATGAATTAAACCTAGTCCTGCTGAACTCGGATCTGCCCTGCCTTTGCAAACAGGGTAGATCTAGATCAGTTAGCTTCTGGAGTTTGTCATTCACTATGTGAATTTATATCTACAATCTGGATTAAGAAATCTGATTGGCTGTCAGCTAGGAATGGGCATGGTGTCTTAACTTAGTCAGCATGACAAGGGTTAAACCCTGGTTGTTTGAAACATAGACTAGCTACAAGACTAAGAACTATATCATAGAACCAGATAAGGTACTTTTTTGAATGGAAAAGTATAAGTATTTTTCTTGTTTCTCCTCCAAAAAATGTGTTGTAGATACTCATTAGAAGCACCTGACTGAGGCACTTCTAATGAGTACCCAAAACATATGTTTTTGTGGAGAAATATGAAAAATATTATCTGTTTTATCTAATTGTATATTCTATATGTAAGACAATACCTCATGAACAGGATATGATATAAGGTCCTTCACATTCTGCGGTTACTCTATAAAACTGACCTTTTTAAGAAGCTGATATTTTCTTCTTGTCGTTGTATACCAGTTTTCATCATAATAACTTGAAAGATTCTTCTGTCTAACACCCATACTCGAACGTCTGTCAATGCTGAAAACCAAAATACAAACAATATGAATCAGTTTCCCAAGGAACGTGAACTTCATACTTCAGTAGAAACAACACATAACTGGCTTATAAATAAACATACTCAGGGACTAATGTATTCAAATAGTAAAAACAACTAATTCTATAAAAGGAAGTAATTTGGAATAATCATCAAATAAATCCTTCAATTTTGTGTTTTAAAGGCAATCAACACAATACTGTCATCATCATCATCATCATCATCATCATCATCATTATCATCATCATCATCAGATTTTTGATTAACGTGCAGGTACAGGAGCAACATCCACATCAGTGGCCCCCACCTTCCAGGTAGCTGGCTTACTGCACGCATGGCAGATCTCACACCAGATCTCGAGGTATGTCCATCATGAGGGTTGATAGCCTAGAGCTTCCACTGCAATCCCTCTCTTTCAGCTGCTTCCATGTCACCTTGGGCCTCCCAGGCCCACACTTTCCATCAACCTGTATGTCAAAGGCTGTCTTGACTACACCACTGGAGCATTCCACATGTCCATACAAGAGGAGCCTTCTCTCCTTCAGAAAGAGGTCAAGATCCTCAATGCCAAGCTGCACAAGTAGCTCACTAGACCTGGTGGTGACAATGTCTTGCGGCCTGACATAGCAGATCTGTCTGATCATTGCCATGTCATTCCACTGCAGATACTGGAGGTTTGGCTTTGTCAATGGCCAAGTCTCTCTGGCATGGAGCATTGGGCTCTGCACACAAGAACTGTACACGCGGCTATGTGTAAATTTACCCTAAGTATTGGAACACCTTATCTACTTACCATACCTTCCTAAAATTTGTAATAGTCCATTCTACTACATGTTGATGTGTTTAAAATATTGCTGTATGTATGGAAAACAGTGTATACCCTGATCCACTACATTTTACAGTATCTCATCTGGACCTACTCTGTTTGCAAAGACCTATCTGTCCCAATACATATACTTAGGGTTGTTACTGTATTTGTATATATCATACTGACCCTAATATTCAGGCAGACTTGAGCAAACAGTGTAGACCCAGATCAGACACAGCAGACTGAGGCATCTAATCAGGGGCTACACTGTTTGCCACTCATCCAGTTTTTAGTTACATCAACAGGTAGTAAAATGGACTTGTTCAAATTTTAGGACAAGTTTGGTTAAATGTTATGGGTTCCCCATACTTTGGGTTAATACAATAATATTTGCTAATACATACTATTTTAAATTTATATTTTGTATCTATTTTAAAACAAATCATTAACCTTTGTCCTGCTGAACCCGGATATACCCTACTTTTGCAAAGTGTAGATCCAGATCAGTTGGCTTCTTCCGAAGCCAACTGATCTGGATCTGCACTGTTTGCCATTAAGTATTTGAATTTATAGCAACAATCCAGACAAGTAATCTGATTGGCTAAGAATTAGAAGTGGGCATGGCATCTTAATTTATTCAGCATGACAAGGGTTAAATACTCAGTGTCAATGAAAAGTTGGTAAAGGTAAAGACTGTGAATAAATGTCATCTTGCGACAGGAACTGAACTTTGATTTGTCTTGACCATTATTATACTCAGTTCCTGACCAATAAATAATAAAATTCATGTGCTTGATTATCTGAGTTATCCCCCTTTATGTGCACATGCAAAAATGAATTTTAATCAATTATAAGAATATTATCTGCAAACTTTCCTTTCTAATTTCGAATGTTAAACATTATTCCAACAAAATGCCAGTTTTAGTGCTTCCATAAGGTTAAACATGGGATGGCAAAATGAAACTCAGTGTCATTGTACCCTTAGCATGGTTGAGGGAGAATTGTCATTCCGTTAAGTAGCCAAGAGAATGGGTTCACATCAAATGATCATGAAACTTGTTCAAGGAAACACAATGACAGGATCTGTGAATGACAGACAATGCCCTGTATGTCAGAGAGTTACGTCAAAGCAACAGGATCACCACATATTGCTCATGCATCTTCTGGATCCGTTCAGAACTTCCGTACAAATGGCTAAAGAGACTGTGGGGTATATACCCAGTGCATCAGTGCCTCTACAGTTAGACGACATTATGTCAGCATGACAGTGGGAGCCACAAGTCATATAGGGGTAATGTACTGACACCAGTACGTCAACAAAACCACTATAACTGGTGTATGCAACATCTGTGATGAACACAGTATCAGTGGCAAGGTGTTATGTTAATAGATGAGTCACCTTTCTGTATTGAGATGAACTATAGACATGCTAATGTGTGGCAACATCTTGGTGAAAATTATAGCGACTGGGATGGCAGAAGCATGATAGTGTGTAGTGTGGGGTGGTATTCACAGCATTAAAGGACACCTCTTGTGGTTATTGACCGGAATTTGACTGCTAGATGCTATATTGATGAGGTATTGCAGCCAGAAATCACAGCAGCTACTTCAGGCACTTACCAGGGAGTGTGAACTATTTGCCAGGGCCCAGTTGTTCAAAGCGTTGTTAGCTTAACGAGCTCATTAAGGGTCATTTCGTTAACTGTTTTAGAGTATTAAATATACAATATTCTGATAGTTTTTGCTGAAAAAATGTGAGTAGCTTTTACTCACATTTTTTCAGCAAAAAATATCAGCATATTTGCGTATCACTCGATGTAAATTTTAACGAATCGTTAACTAACGATGTTGTTAGCTTTGAACAACTGTGCCCTGTATTGGATCCAGCATTTGATTTGCATTATGAGGCATAGATGTCAAGCAACTCTTGGTGTTAATGGAGGACAGACTCAATATTAAGGTTTAAGACTTCTGATTTAAGGGTACATGTTTTTCAAATGCAATTTCAGACATAAGAAAAATCATTTGCTGCAATGCTTTGTTTGGGAGCATAAATATTGTGAAAAGTAATGATTTTGTTAATGCTACACACTCTTGATTTGATCTGCTTAGCAACTAACTGCCAATGATCACTTCTGAAGGTGATCTGTTTCTTAACAGAATTAATACAACTCACATAATGAAAGGTTCACCAAAGATACATGTATCCTGGTACTGGGTTAATCTTACCTTTCACTGACGCAGTCCGAGTACAGTTGTACAAAATAGCCAGCTCGCCAAAAGCTCGCCCTGCTGCCATTTTTCCTAATGCATTGCTGTCTTTTAATACTTCGAACTCTCCATCTGTAAATAAATTAAAGAACTTTGTTGAAGTTTATGTTGCACCTGCGTACTAAAATGTGAAAACAAGCACCAGAAGAGTGAAAGTTATTGTCCTTGTTTAGCTCAGTGAGATAATCAGTGATGTGAAACTAATTGTAAAATTTTACACTTCAGAAGCCAACTGATCTGGATCTACAATGTTTGCAGTGGTAGGTCATATCCGGGTTCAGCAGGACTAGGGTTAAAATGCCAAGAAAACCTGCATCTGAAAATGTCCTCTGATTATGTCGTCTGCTGCGTCTTCTAGCAAACTTTTCAAACCTATTTTTGCATACAGGCAAACAGTGTGGACGCAGATCAGACAGCTCCTAGAGGAGCAGTCTGATCTGGGTCCACACTTTTGCAAAAATGACTTTTAAAATACAAGCAGATGACAAAGCAGAGGACAATTGTTGTGATTGGCAGTTTAAGGGTTAAGGATGAACACCAGGGTAGATAGATGCTAGGATGGAATTAAGTACCCTATTTACCATAAGTATTTGGAAAGACAGGCCCGAGCTATCAGAGTAGATCCAGATAAGACATGGCAGATTGCGGCATCTCATCAGGGTCTACTTTGTTTGCCACTCATCCAGCTATCTATAGACACAACTATAGTTTGTACAATGTACTTGTTCAAATTTTAGAACAAGTATGGTAAGGAGTTAAGGTGTCCGAATACTTAAAGTAAATATGATACACAGACAAATGAATGGAAGAAGAAACGGAGACGCTTACATGCCAAAATAACCCTTGCTAATGCAGGAGCAAGATAAATACCATGAAAGTCGGTAAACAATACAGAAATTTTACAAATGTATAATAACCTTAACCTTTAACCCTTCTCTTGCTGAGCACAGCATGCCCTGTCTTAGCAAACAGTGTAGATCCAGATCAGTTGGCTTCTGAAGAAGCCAACTGATCTGGATCTGCACTGTTTGTCTTTCTATCAAAAACCCAGATCAAATAATTTGATTGGCTGGAAATTAGAAGTGGGCGTGGCATCTTAATTTATTCAGCATGACAAGGGCTAAAGCACTTAGCAAATTTGTAGCAGACAATATTCTAAATCTGATTTTGTCATTTATCAGGGAAAATAAGACTACTGTCCTTTGGACATCACTCGGAAAGATGTTTTCACTTGGGGTTTTATTTCAAATGAAAATATTTTCCTCTGATTGACCCTATCTTATCGAAAACCAATTGTCTTTTCTGTTTGTGTGTTTTGTTTTCAAATATGTCCCTAAAATTAAATTAATTTAAATGGCCAAAAGTTTTTCTGAATTATGCAATTTCTATAGTAAAGTGATTTTTTTGAATTTTTGATTAAGAAAATACGTTTTTTACTTTTCTTTGCTGAATTTGAATTATTGATGTATCACAACATAATTGTGAAAAATTGAAAAAAGCGTAACTTGTTGAAAATCTTCTTCCAAGTTACCTACCCTACAGATTTTTGAATAATTTGCAGTCATGTTTACAATGGGAAAAAGCAAAAATATTTGATTTTTTTAAAAAGCAAAGACTAGAATAGAACTTTTTCTGCATAGGTAGTTATGACAAATGGTTTGGCATTAAATCATGGCAAAATTTTGCAAATTTACGTCTTCTGTGTAAACTGCTAAGCAAAAAACCTCTTTCTAAAAGAGGTCAAAAGCACAGTAGACATTTCATGTGAAAAATTATATGAAATGTAAAGCTTTATTTTCTATGAAAAATAAAAAGAAATATTTCAAACTGTTGTCTGCTGTAGTTGCCATTAGCACTTCAAAGGTTAACAGGGTTCATAGGTAAAAACTGTCTAGAGATCTTCAAAGTATATCACATCAACCCATAATTTCTTGAGCACAGAATCTTGGGATAAGTAGAGTGTATACATATGGGCCAAAATTGATCTTTTGCACTTTATTTATCCTCAATTTTTTTATATTTATATATCCATTATTAATTTTTATTTATATTTATGTGTTTTCCTGCTTTCTGATTAGTGGGAAAATTTGCATGAAAAGTAAAATCCTGTTTTCTGGGGAAAAAAAGAGAAAAATATCACCAATTTGTCATCTGCTGAATTAGCTCAGAGAGTGGTAAAGGTTAAATCTTTCATAATGTACTTTTATCTTTCTGAAGTTATTCTTGTTATAATGTCAAGTTTCTTTTTTCTCATTTCCTCATTTACTTCACTTTCAATACCTAGGTTAATTGGTTGCTTAGAAAATTTATATTAACCCTTAAAGTACCATAAAAAATTGCAAAAGACAATATTCTATTTTTTTATTATCATTCAGAGAAAAACAGCTTGAAATTTTATGTGACCTGTCTGTAAAGCAGATGAGTCTCACAAAATGTCAAGCTTTATTTTCTCTTAAAAATAAAAGAACATTTTAGACTGTCATTAGCTGCATGACTGGCACTTTACCTTTATGTTTACCATTCTCTGGGAAAATTCAGCAGACGACAAAATGATGGTATTTTTCTTTATTTTTTTTTTCCAGTACCAATAGGATTTCATGCATTTTGTCCGCTGAGGAAACAATTTGCATGAAATGTCAAATCCTATTTTCTGGGAAAATATTTCTAATGTCATCATTTTTTAAAAAGCATGCAGAATGTTAACCCTAGTCCTGCTGAACCTGGATATACCCTACTTTGCAAACAGTGCAGATCCAGATCAGTTGGCTTCTGAAGAAGCCAACCGATCTGGATCTGCATTGTTTGCCATTAAGTATGTGAATTGATAGCAGTAATCTGGATCTAGTAATCTGATTGGCTGAAAATTAGAAGTTGGTATGGCATCTTAATTTATTCAGCAGGACAAAGGTTAAGGATTAATTGTGTCAGTTTCTCAGCTGCAGAAATGAACTTGTCATTCCAGAGCTTTTATTGCTGTATTTACTCTTAGCGTTGGGATTTGACAGGCCTAAGTAAACATTGTAGACCCAGATCAGATGTTGCAGAATGTGGCAACTGATCAGGTTCTACACTACCATGATTATTTACCCTTAGTATTTGGACACCTCAACTCCTTACCATGCTTGCTCTAAAATTTAAACAAGTGCAATTTACTACCCAATGGTGTGTCTAAAAATTTTTCGTTGAGTGGCAAACAGTGTAGACTCTGATGAGATGTTGCATTCTGTGGCATCTCATCTGGGTCTACACAGTTTGCTCAGGCCAGTCTGCCCAAATACATAAGGTAAATACAGTATTTGCTACTAACCCAGCAGTTTTAAGACATATAACCAGGGCCCAGTTGTTCAAAGCATCTTTAGCTTAACAAGCTTGTTAAGGGTCATTTCGTTAACTGTTTTAGCGGATTCATTATACAATATTCTGATATTTTTTGCTGAAAAAATATGAGTAGCAAAAGCTACTCACATTTTTTCAGCAAAAAATTTCAGCATATTTGCATATCACTTGATGTAAATTTTAACGAATCATTAACTAACGACATCGTTAGCTTTGAACAACTGGGCCCAGGTAATTAAATAGACTAGTTCAAATATTAACCCTTCTCATGCTGGATAAATTTAGATGCCACACCCACTTCTAATTGCCAGCCTATCAGATTACTTGATCCAGATTGTTGATATAAATTCACATACTGAATGATAAACTGCTTCAAAAGCCAACTGATCTGCATCTACACTGTTTGCAAAGGCAAGACCAGGGTTAAGAATACAGCAGATCATGGTCTACATTATTTGCTACTAATCCAGCAGTTTTAGATATGTAAATGGACTTGTTCAAATTATGTCAAGTATGGTAAGTAGTTAAGGTGTCCCAATACAAGGACTGATCACTATGTATTGTCAATTGAAAAACACACCTTGCTACATAAACAAACTACTGAAGTAGACTGTATATAGGATAAGTGGTACTTTTCCCCAACTGCTCAGATATGATTTTATATGTGAGCAGCATTATATCTCTTTTAAAGAACACAGGTCTAGATTTGTTTGTCTGTGTTGAGGTTTTACGGCCCAGTCAACTCCATGGGGTCATGTCGAGCGTGGTCAGTTTACCTAATCACACATTAACTGGGCAGGTTTAGTCCTCTAAGCGGTTAACCAGTATTGTGCACATTCTTTCGCCAGAAACTGACAACTGCCCTTCTTGAATCAGCGGAAGGGGGAGAATGACCGTAGAAAATATTACATGAGCAATCTCCATGAAACAATGTTGCCGACCTCCACTGGTGTTGAACCCGCTATCTCCTGGTCTCCAGTCGGATGGCACATCCAACTGAGCCACCAAGGCCGGACATAGGTCTAGATAAGAGTGGGTATCAGCTAAATATTTTTCTTTTTTCTCCACAAAAACATATGTTGTGGGTACTCATTTGAAGCCCCTCTGCATTTCTCCATGATAAAGTACATGTATATTGTGGGTACTCATTAGAAGTGCCTCACTGAGGCACTTCTAATGAGTACCTACAACATATGTTTTCATGGAGAAATAAGAAATATATCAGTACCTTTTGGATAGTAAAATGTATCTTCTCAAGAGAGGTGCAGATTCCTACTCACATCACTAGCATTATCTCTTCCAAGTCAACAATAAGGCTTTCTGACCATATACGGTAAGGATAGAGTACTGTTACTTTTCAATGCTTTGCGTGCTGGGAAAAAATTCAGCACACATAATTTTTAAATATTTTTCTTATTTTTCCAAGAAAACAAGCAAATTCCATAGGGAATTTATGTCCACCACCCTATTTTTATTTGAGCTGTTAAAAATGAGTAAGTTAGCCAGAGGACCATTGGTCATGTATCACTTACCTAAGTACTGAAGCAGGAAAAAAATTGAAGCTAAAAATGTGGGAAAAAAAAAAAAAAAAAAAAAAAACATCAAAAAAACATAATTTCAAGATTCCAAGAGCACATGTATATCCTCAGACCACAAGCAAAATGCCTGTAAAGTTTCAGAAGCATTTGCTTAAAGCTGTGGGTGGAGTTGTGCTCACAAGGTACCTACAACTATATGCACTTTTATAGTATTGAAGCATGAAAAACGTCTATGTTAAAAGTTAAAAATGTGAAATAAAAGCACTGCAAGCATAATACCCCACCATAGCAATTATTTGTTTATGCATTAAAGTTATCGTTGCGAAAATGTCTGGAAAGAAAATGACGGAGAGACAGATAACAATCCTAAACCAGATCTTGATAATATCAATGGACAGATAACAATCCTAAACATTGATAATATCAATGCATATAGCAAGTTTGGTTAAAAGGCCTTGTTATTTACTCAAGTTATTGTCCAGAAACGAAAATATGGGCGTGTCTCAGGCAGATAACTCCATAAAAAAATTGACGAAATTTGCCCATTAGCAATTCCAAAACAGATCTCCTAAAGGTCAGTGCATATAGCAAGTTTGGTTAAAATCTCTTGTTATTTACTGGTTATCATCTGGAAACGAAAATATGAGCGTGTCTCGGGCAGATAACCATAAAAATTTGACGAAATTTGCCAATTAGCAATTCCATACCAGATCTCCTTAATATCAATATATATAGCAAGTCTGGTTAAAATCCCTTGCTATTTACTCAAGGTATCATCTGGAAACGAAAATATGGGCGTGTCTCGGGCAGATAAGTCCATAAAAATTTGACAAAATTTGCCCATTAGCAATCCCAAACCAGATCTCTTTAATGTCAATGCATATAGCAAGTTTGGTTAAAATCCCTTGTTATTTACTCAAGTTATTGTCCGGAAACAAAAATATGTCTCCATAGGAGACACTTTGCATGAAATGTCAAACCTTACTGTCTTGGAAAAATAAGAGTACGGTATTCCCAGTTTGTAGACTGTTTAATTTGCCTGGAGTGGTAATGGTTAAACACAACTTGGGATGCCTACTCATTTGAAATATGCAAAAAATCAATGCAAAAAGTGCAGCTGTATCCTGAATCATGCTGCATGACATCACTGCATTGTATGCCAACTTCAAATGATCTTAAATACATAAAATTATTTTCTGTATGTTTTGTCATTTGTGATTGATACTGCATATAAATTCAATTTAAAATCAGCAAACTGTCTGCTTCTAACAGAATAATACTGACAGATAATTCATGTTGATAATTATCCAATATTAAAACTTAGCATACTATGGGCAAATTCTGAAGATGATAAATTGATAATTTTATTTTTTTTCTCAGAAAACAGATTTAACATTTCATGCAATTTTTTTCCTAAACAGACAATTTGTATGAAAAGCCAATGTCAAATCCATTTTTAGGTGGGCAGAGTGGGGGTTTGGGGGGGCATGGGGGGCTGGGAGGGGACAAACAGAAGAGGTCAAAATCATGGACTGGGCTGGTATAAGCTTCCCCACCTCACATAGGGCAGCTGCTGTCATTCAAAATGGTGATAAAATATTTTCAATCTTATCAGTGGAGGACCAACATCTGACATGGCTAAGGGAATGAAGCTTGAGAAAGCTGAACAATGTTTTTCATAGGCATAGTGCTTATGACACATATTATACATCCTCTTAACATGCCTAAGAAAAAAAGACACATTATTTGTGATGAAGGGACATCAACTTAAATAAAATAGTTAGCTTCTTACCTATGGGGCTGCTCTTAAAGAAAGAATTTATTGCTTCCCAAATAGGTGCTACGTTTAAAGGAAAGAATTTGCTCCCATATGGAGCAAATTCTTTCATTTAAGAGTAGCCCCTATTTTGGAAGCAGTATGGAGGAGAACTTTCCATTATTTTTTCTGGTTGTGTGTAAAAACAATTCCAACCTGGCTAGCCCACTGGGAGCCAATTTCTTTCCTTTCAGAGTAGCCCTTATTTTGGACGTGACACTAGGGAGAATTTTTCAAGATTCTTCCTGGTTATGCTTAAATTGTATTCTGTTCTGGCTACACCACTGGAAACTCTTTCCTTAAAAAGTAGCCCCTATTATGATACCAATAGAAGGGGAAATTTTTCAAGATATTTCCTGCATGAGCACAAAAACACTTCCACTCTGGCTATGCCAATGGGGACAGATTCTTTCCTTTAACCCTTAAAGCGCCAAGAAAAACTGCATCTGAAAATGTCGTCTGCTTATGTCGTCTGCTGAATATTCTTGCAAACTTCTCAAAGCTATTTTTTGCATACCGGCAAACAGTGTGGACCCAGATCTGACTGCTCCTAAAGGAGCAGTCTGATCTGGGTCCACACTGTTTGCAGAAATGACTTTTAAAATCAAAAGCAGACGACAAAGCAGACAACAATTGTTGTGATTGGCGCTTTAAGGGTTAAGAGTAGCCCCCTATTTTGGAAATGATACTAGGGAGAATTTTTCATGATTTTTCTTTGGTGTGTGCATAAAATAATTCCAACCTGGGTAACCCACTCCTTTTTCATTACCTGCTGCAACGTACAGATGCTGTCCACTGTCGCCTTCCCTGATGATGTAATGACCCTGTTTCACTTGTTTTTCGTACATACATTCTACCACTTCTCGTATCTGAGCAGAATCTAACTTTTTCAGGAAGTCATTGTCTAATATTGCATCTTTTATTAACTGTTTTGACCTGAAAAAAATAAAATATGTTTGATGAGCAATGAGGGATGGATTATTATTGTATATATGGGCAATGAAGCACCGAGAAAGCTCCAGATAAGGCATTTTTTTCAATCAAAAGATGTTAATACATCATGAAAGCATACCTATATAATTTCGACCCCCTTAAACCCCACTTTTATATTGTAAAACTGGGGTTTACACTTATAGGGGTATATATTATTTTTCTTATTTCTGCTCAAAAGCTTAGATTGTGGGTACTCGTTAGAACTGCCTCGGTTTAATTAATTAAGAAATATTATGTCAACAGAGGAAAACCGAAAGTATTGTAACTGCAAATAATTTGCAAATTTTGTTTGAAGTGTTGTCTTTGAAAAACATTATTAATAATCTGCTAATTCAGAGCTGGAATGCTACTGGAATACCCGTGAAAAACATGAACAACTATCACTTTAAACAAAAACTACATAAGACTTCTGTATAAAACTTACATCACTTGAGTGAATAATTTGTTCCGATTGATTTTGCAGACTCCCACAAATCACCCCAGTTACTCCGAGTAAATGCACATACTTGGAGGACGATCTCATGCAAACAGCGAACACTGATCAGACTGCGTGAATATCTGAGTTTTCGCTGGTCGCACAGGTCTTATTATTCAAAAGTGTTTTCCAAATATCCATATTCCCTGTTCCCCCAAATTAATTTCATTTCCTCGTTGTCTGGGGCTTCTGATCTGGGTCTACACTGTTTGCATCTTTAAAATTTTATTATGTGCAAGTTTTGTATGCATTTCTGACGAGAAAAGGCTCTATAATCTAATGAACATAAGTTTGTTTTTCTCCCTAAGTGGTTTCCCCACTACAATTTCATGTGACGTTACCACTATGAGCATGTGGTTTCTTCGTGCGGAGCAAGGGAAATGTTACTTTGTGACTTTTGCATTTTCTGGGTATCTTCACATATATTTTTGTAACCTATACTGGAAATGCGAATGTCCCAGAATTGCATGTCATGGCATATCTAAGCAGACCCATGAGAATCTACATAGGGATTACTAAATAGGTTCTGTGGGACTTAGAAACACGAATAGCCGTTTTGACCCGCAGACTGCAATCTCGTATATAAAGTGCTGAGGCTTGCTGCTTGTCACTTGCTCCTGCTTGTCACTTTTCAAAAGAAAATGGTAAACATTATCTATCTATTCCTATCTTTTCATAGTTTGCACCCCCACCTGTGTATTTTCTACCACAATATGACGGCATGTCTATGATTTCTGTGAAGAAAATACTGTACAATTTTTTTTTTTTCACAACATAGTGTTGCACATGTGGAGATAAGTAGCTGTGCTTTATGCTTCAGCACAGTGCAGATTTGAATGAAAACATGCTTATATAGTATGATATTCATGTTGTTTATTTTACCGGCCATATATTTTTATATACATGATACATAACAAAATCAAATGGAAGAAGTTATTCCTTCAATTGATATAAGTTTTATACAAATGTCTTATGCATTTTTTGTTTAAAGTGGTAGTTGTTCATGTTTAGTCATGGGTATTACGGTGGTATTCAGGCTCTGAATTAGCGGACTATCAACAATGTTTTCAAAGACAACACTTCAAAGACAATTTATAAATTATTTGCTTTCCCTTTTCCTATGCTGATATTTCTTAATTAATTAAAGCCAGTATTGGTGTCTTTAGTAGGTGTCTTTAACAGGTATTCCTGTATTTTTCATGGGTATTTCGGTAGTGTTCAGGTATTTTGGTAAGTCGTGTGACCCGAAGAGTATTTGGTGATAATTCTGGAACATTTTTTTCTGATTTCTTGAAAAAGTATATGTTGTTGGTACTCATTAGAAGAATATCATGCAGCCATTTCCAATGAGTATCCATACATTTGTTTGTTTGAGTTTTAGGACCCAGTCAACATTGTTGAGGTCATGCTGAGCTAGTCAGTTAACCAGTACTCACAATTTTTCCCAGGCAGGCTAAGTCATGTACTTTGTGCACATACTTTCATCAGTACTTGACAAATGCCCAGTCAGACGCACAACTGGCATACATGTTTATGGGAAATAGCAAAAGATTATCCCAGAATTATCATCAAATACTCCTCCACACCAAATCTTCTACTATTATTGTCAGGACATTATATAGAACTTGAGAATACCTTTCCCATTATAATGATCAAATAACAGTGGACAGAAAAATCTGTTTTAAAAAAGCCTTTAATCCTGGTATTCTGATCTCTTTTATTGTATCAATAGAAGCTCAAGTATCCACCTTTAATGAGATCTGACATCTCACACTACTCAACACTTAAAAAGATGACTTCCGAGAAATGACAAGACATTTTCTGAGATTTTTAATATGTCGTGATAGTTTGTGGGTACTCATCTCAACTTGACAACCTCTGTAAGTCAGTTAAACTTTACTTTTTTCAGGGCTAATTCAGTAGATGACAAACTTATGATGTTTTTCTGATTTTTTTTTCTCTCCAGAAAATAGGTTTTGACATTTATGCAAAACTGTCTCCTTAGCAGAAAATAGGTTTTAACATTTATGCAAATTGTCTCCTTAACAGAAATATGTTTTGACATGAAATGTCAAATCTATTTGCTGGGAAAAATAATAAACAATATTTAACAGTGTTGTCTGCTGAAAGTTTTACCCAAGATGCTAAGCATTAAAATGATTAACGCTAAGCACTCTGGGTAATATTTTCAGCAGACGACATTTTGAAATATTTTTCCTATTTTTCCAAGAAAACAAGTTTTGACAGTCCATGCAAATTGTCTCCATTGGAGAGACAATTTGCATGAAATATCAAAATTTGTCTTCTTGGAAAAATAAGAAAAATATAATTAATTTGTTTTCTGCTGAAATCTACATGACAGTGGTAAAGGTTAAGCACTACATGCATTTTCACACATAAGAAATTGTACAAAATAAAATATGGTAAACAATCAGAACAAGACGGTCCTATATTGCTCACCTGAGAACCTATGCTTAGTAGCACAGGCCAAAGGCACCCAGACAGTATAGTATCAAAGCTGAGTTTTGATATACAGCATTGAGGATTGGAGAGCTACATACTTTGTTCTGATGGTAATGCTAGTTTGACCTTTGACCATGTTGTAAAAGATGAAAGCACAAAACTTAACATTACCATTAGAACAAAATCAGACAGCAGAAAGGGTCAACTGAGAAGCATTGGGGATGGGAGATCTACATACCAGTACTTTATTCTGATGGTAAAGCTAGGCTGACCTTTGACTTTGTTGTAAAGGGTCAAAGGTCAGCCTAGCATTACCATGAGAACCGACAGCAAAAAGGGTCAATTGAGGGAGCATTTGGGATGGAAGGTCTACATACTTTGTTCTGATAGTAATGCTAGGTTGACCTTTGGCCTTGTTGTGAAAGGTCAAAGGTCAACCCTAGCATTACCATTTGAAGAGTCAGGCAGCACAAAGGGACAAAATTTGCAACCATTATATTCAGTTTTCCCTTACAAATGTAAAAGGTCAAAGGTCAACCCAGCATTACCATCAGAGCAAAATATGTTGATCTCCCATCTCCTGTGCTCTATATCAAGACTCAGCTTCAAAGCTTTCTTGGTTCTGAAGAAGCTTTTTAAACGATTTTCAATGCCTATATACACAGTGGCTAGCTTAGTCAGTGGGGTTTGACCGTCGAACGAACTCAATCCCACTTTGACTCAAGTCTCCACATGAAATTTGGTGAAAAACTGGTCCAGTGGTTTAACAATTTCATAGTTTTATACATGTACATAGCTCAAGAGAAGGGGCAGATAAATGATGGTAGCTATTTTATTTAAATCATGTAAATTTCTTTCACAACAACAAGTCTAATACAATCTGACAAAAAAAAAAAAAAAAAAAAAAATGACATCAATATTTTCTCTATACAAGGAGAGAAGACTCCGATGGTATGTACATGTGGAACACTCGAATGGTGCAGTCAAGACAGCCTTTGACATACAGGCTGATGGCAAGTGTGGGCCTGGGAGGCCCAAGATGACATAGAAGCAGCTGACAGAGAGGGATTGCCGAGAGTGGAAGCTCTCGTCTATCAACCCTCATGATAGGCATTCCTGGAGATCTGGTGTGAGATCTGCCATGCGTGCAGCAAGCCAGCTATCTGGAAGGAGGCCCACCGATGTGGATGTTGCCCCTGTACCTACACGTTAATAAAAAATCTGATTATGATGATATGATGACAATATACAGGAAAACAAATATTACCGGTATGTTCTTGCCATGAAATGTGGCAAAGGTTAATCTAGGATTATCATCATTAGGTAGAACTCTCATCTCCAATTCTATATAATAATATTCAGCCGAAAAACTTTCTTGGTCCTGGAGAAGATTTTTAAGTAGTTTCACCATACAGACATGGTGATAACTGACCATCTTGGTGAAAAGAGCATGACCATTTGAACAAACCCTCAACCACACTTTAGAAGAAGGCTACTTCTTGGAATTTTTGTTGAAAGTAGCTCAGGAGTTCCAGAAGAGAAGTTTTAAAATTCTAGAATAGACACAAAATGCAAATAAAATTGCATAATCAAAATCGCTTTCAGATGAAAAACATCTCCCACTTCCCAGCTCTAAAATTCTATGTACCATGCTGACCTAGAAATGCTGTCGTTATGCAAATGTATTCTTTTGTTTTTATGTTGGCCTATTTGACCATGCCTGTGAAAGCAACAGTAGTACATGTATTACTATTTATATGCTGACCTTGAAAATGAGGCCAGGGATCAAGGTCACCAAAATCTTATCAACTCTTTACACTCTCAATGAGGTATCTAAATCTACGTAAGACTGGCCTAAACCCATGGACTCATATGACAGACTGTAAGCTGTAACTGGCTAAAATTTCTATGTTTGGCATACAGTCTCTGTTCCTGAAAAGGTCAAGGTCACCAAAATCCAAACCACTATTAAGCATGCATCACAAAATCATACCTATATAATTTGACCCCCTTAAACCCCACTTTTATAAAGCAAAACTGAGGTTTACAGGGTTATACATTATTTTTCTTATTTCTGCTCAAAAAACATAGATTACTGGGGTTTACAGGGTGATACATTATTTTTCTTATTTCTGCTCAAAAAGCATAGATTGTTGGTACTCATTAGAACTATGAAAAATATCAGAGTTTTTTTATCTGAAAAACTTCAGTTTTTGGAGGTGAAATTTTTCTATATATTTGACTAGGCATGTTTTCGCAATGTCTCTCAATGGATGTCACTGTGCAAGTTTGATGAAGATCAGCCAACTGATTGAAGAGATAGTATACAGTTCTCTGCACATTGTAGGCTGATATATTCAAATGTAGCCTATAGATTTCTCACAGATTTTGTGAGACTGTCGTCAGCGGCTTTGAAGCTTTAGAAACATGGATGAAATTCATTAAATAAGCTGACCACAGTCTAGATTGTAAGAACGGGACTGGCTCCTTCATATGTCAGGTGTTGTTTGATGACGGCATAAAAATCGCAGATACGTCCTCCATCTCACTGGCGTAGCCCCTATGTGACTGTTGCCCGGCTACGTTTAATATCTGACTAATTGATTGACTGTATCTCATTCTCATTTCGTGACTTGGTGGTGAATAGGACCCACTTCAGAAAAAAAAAGGACAACTCGTGGTGTATATCTTTTAAGAATAACTACAACTGCAATAGGAGCGCCACTCTTGAAACGCGAGAATAAACTTCGCAGAAATCCGTAAATAGCTTATTTGTAGTGCTTTTTCGTCCCACCAAACACGATAACACCACATAGCAGACATCAGGTGAACCTGGATAAGCTTGCTTAGTAGGAAGCCGATTGGCAAGTTGAATTTAACTGTATTTTGTTTTCAGAATTACTCGAGCAAGAAGGATATACATAGCTCTCCAACTTCTTCTAATTAAAGAATTTGGTCAATCCAACGGTCTATTAGCAGTTCAAAATATATTTATTAACTTTTCAGTCTATATTAAACTATTAAACCGCCAAGCAAAATTTGTAGCAGGCGGCATTCTAGTTATCTTGAATTTCATGTGAATCGTCTGCCAAGCGGACGATTCACGTGAAATATCAAGATTATTTTACCTGGAGCTTGGTTTGTTCTTGTTGAGGTTTTACGGCAAATGGGATCATGTGTCGAGCGCGGTCAATTTACCTAACCATACTTTTACTGGGCAGGCTTAGTCCTCTAAGTGGTTAACAAGGGTCCGGTTAGCTGAGGGATGATAGCATACCTATTTCTGGAATATTTACAGACAGTTAGGGTTAAGTGTCATACAGATTCTTAAGGTGCTCCGAAAATAAATAAATAAAAGAGTCGTCTGCTGCAGTTGTGACAAGCAGCAATTTCGCTTTGTTTTAACTTTAAGCAAGTGCTGAACTTATTTATTTATTTTTTATTTTATTTTCCAATAATGCTTAACCCACTGCTGGGACCATTAGCATGTGTACATTGTACAGTCCGGTTTTGCAGGATGAAGGCCTACAAGAAACCATTTCGAATTACCGTTGGGTTCTTAACCGGCACAGGGTTTACTGTCCCTGCACAGGGGGTTCCAGTTAACGTCCCGATCCGAAGGACGGCGCACTCTTTACGTGCCATGCCTGCAAATAACACGAATGAAAGCGTGGTCGGACACAGAAAATTCCCTTGCCTAAGCCTTTAACTTTAGAGGCCAGTGCACTCATCACTTAGCTTCCACGCTTTCTTTACAACACATGTGGAATCTCTATTGGTAGGTGACCGACCTTGCATTGTTCATTACTCTACAATAACAGGATATAACGGCATTTAATAATTGTGCGCTGTCTGCGCACACAGGTAACATAATTAACAGTTACTTAATAGAAGCCGATATTACCTGATGTATTGATCGTTGTTATCATCACTGGTAACGGAAAAAATGGTTTTAACCTTTATTGTCAGTAGATGAGTGTTTAAGCCAATAGTTAACCCTTCATGCGCCAAGAAAAATTTGTAGCAGACGATATTCTTTTTTTTTTTTCTTTCTTTCTTTTTCAGGAAAATTAAGTCAAGGCACTTCGTCTCAGACGATTCACATGAACTGTCAAGACTAATTCCGCAAAAGAAAAAAAAATCAAAATGTCGTCTGCTGCAGTAGTGATTCGAGCTTTAAGGGCTAATACGAACAGAAGAATACACATTTGTTAGAGTCTTACCTCTTGACATAAAATACAAAATACATAGCTGCATGGTTATAAACAGGCATTTGTTTTTAAATTAAAATATACAGAGCCACTCCCGCCGGTATGGAGCTATGGGAGACTGTTTTAGAGGTGTGTCATTCTGACGGTTTAACCCTTAAAGCGCCAATCACATGAAATAATGCATTACAAATTACGTTTTATTTACGCCGGGCCATTTACGCGGGGCTGGAGCCCGGCGTATCTATTTGAGGTTGTTTTTGTAAAATGTGTATGCATTTGAAGAACATCGGTTTTCTTCCAGTTTTATGAGGTTCTTAATGGGGTTATATATAACTATTCACCCCACACTTTTTTTTTTTTAATTATTATTCAGTCACACTTTTGCAGCAGAGAACTGTGCTATTGGTAACATAGTGAAATAAAAAGAAAATGTGAAGTACTGTGTAGAATGAATATAGCAATGTGGGTTTTGCTCATTTAAAATAGAAATGAGCAGTTTTCCCGTAGAAGCCCCAGTCTGACCATTCGACCTGAAATGAGCTTGTTGCTGTCAATATTCGTACACGTTTGAATTTTTTCGTTTCGTTTTGTTCGTCGTACTACGAAGAAGAAACAAAAGATATTTTTCTGTGTTTACAATTGGAAATATGCATTCTCAAACCGAACGGATTATAAACTGGTTTAATAATACAGTTTAATTTGATATTCAAGCATGGAAAGATTTGGGCCGAAAGAAAACGTTATGAGTGGAGAAAAGAACGAAACTGCTACAAAGATGATTTCGGATATAGTATGTTCGGCCTAGGCTATGGATGGCGACATGTAATTATATATGCGGACTAGAAAACAGACGATCATAGTTGATTTTTTTTACATAGCTCTGATAATGTCAATAATGTTTTTATCGTTGAGTATTGCGATAATTTATATAATTACAACCTTTGATAAATTATAACATTTTTTTCACTATACTACGATCTATAGGGAGCTAAGTAATGCATGACAGATTAGTTTCCCGGCGTATTGATGCTTTGCATCAATATTTTCGTGTACAGCTTTATTTGCCTTCTTTTTAAGGTTTCGTGGCCGATTTTGGCAATACTTTTTATATGTTTGTGTTGAGGTTTTACGGCCCAGTCAACCCAATGGGATCACGTCGAACGCGGTGAGTTTACCTAACCACACTTTTACTTGGCTAGCTTAGTCCTCTAAGCGGTTAACCGGTATTGTGCACATTCTTTCGCCAGAAACTGACAACTGCCCTTCTTGAATCACTAGAAGTTGTGGAGTTAAATATAACTTTCAGCTTTTTCGTTTTGTCATGTCATTTTAATTTAAAAATTGCGGAGTAAAATGACATGTTTTTTCAATAAGAATCTGACGTTAGTAATTATATGAAAGACACACCAATAGCAAATGTTTTTTCATATTCTATGACACTTTCACAATTGAAGCAAAACCTTTGACACTCCGGAGTTACCAGGGACTTCCAGAGTGTCCAAGATTTTGCTTCAGTTGTATGAAGTGATGTACTGAAGTGACATAAACACGTAGTATCGAAAATAAATAAATAAATAAATAAATAAATTCAGTCAAAACAGTACATCATGAAAATATACCCATATATATTTATGACCCCCTTAAACCCCACTTTTATATAGTAAAACTGAGGTTTACAGTAGTATACATTATTTTTCTTATTTCTGCTCAAAAACATAGATTGTGGGTACTCGTTCGAACCGCCTCGGCCAGGCGGTTCTAACGAGTACCCACAATCTATGTTTTGAGCAGAAATATGAAAAATATCAAATTTTTTATCTGAAAACTTTTAGTTTTTGGTGGTGAAATTTTCAATATATCTGAATAGACGTGTTTTCGTAAAGAAAAGAAACGTGCTTGCAAGAAGACAGGGTACTGTATAATACTTTTTCCCGGCAGCATAGTATCTGTGTCAAATAAAGCTTGTCACAAGACAAGACAATGCATGATCGCATTTTGTCAACACAGGGCATTTTGTAACCTGTTAATAGAATGCGTTATTGGGTTGACGGCTACAAAGCATTTGTTAACCCAACTGAGGTTACGAGGCGATCGTGTCGATACAAATACAAAATTAATTATGCCGTATGCGAATAGTGAAGAACCAGATTAACATGTGCATGAATTCACGCAGTCAGACTTCATCGTGTAAACTTCCCTATCATTTCTTAAACCCCATCTCCCATCCCCGATTCCCCCGTTTTACTAAATAAAGTGATGTAATTGAGGATATGCCTTAATTCTGAATAAATGAACCAGTACTTTTTTATGGATGTGTTTAGTCTTTACCACACTTTTGGCTAATTCAGCAGTCGGCAAATTATTGATATGTTTTTCTTGTTTTCCCCAGAAAACAGGATTTGACTTTGGAGACAATTTGCATGAAATGTCAAATCCTGTTTTCTGGGGAAAATAAGAAAAACAAATCAATGTCGTATGCTGAAAATTTCACACAGAGTTTTAAGCATTGAAATCACTGAAATAATTTAGGAACCGTTTTCTTTTTGGTTTTAAATATTAAACCGACATAGCCTAACTGCGCATGAACATAGACAGGTTTCAAAGTTGGAAGCTTAAACAATAACCAGCTAACTACTTTTTAAAGCAACCAGCATTTTGAAATAACTACATTTCTATTTTTCGGAGAAACATTTTCAGCTCAGAGCATAAGCGTGTTCTTACATTTTCAGCTCAGAGCAAAAGCGAGTTCTTACATTTTCAGCGCAGAGTATTAAAGAGTTCTTACATTTTCTGCTCAAAGCATTAGCTGTTGCAACGTTCTCATTAGCGAATTGTTATATTTTTCACCTCAGAGCATTAGCGAGTTGTTATATTTTCAGCTCAGAGCATCCGCGTTGTTACATTACAGCATTAGAGGATTGTTGTATTTTCAGCTCAAAGCATTTGCGAATTGTTGTTTTTTCAGCTCAGGGCATTAGCGATTTGTTGTACTTTCAGCTCAGAGCATTAGCATTTCTTTTCTTTTCTTTTCTTTTCTTTTTTTTTTTTTTTTTTTTTTTTTTTTTTTTTTAATTTCAGATCAGAGCATTAGCGAATTGTTGTATTTTCAGCTTACAGCATTAGCGAATTCTTTTATTTTCAGCTCAAGGATTAGTGTTGTATTTTCAGCTCAGAGCATTAACGAACTGTTATATTTTCAGCTCAGAGCAACAGCGAATTGTTGTTTTGTTTTTCAGCTCAGAGCATTAGCGAATTCTTGTATTTTCAGCTCATAGCATTAGCGAATTCTTGTTTGTTTTTTTTCAGCTCAGAACATAAGCTAGTTGTATTTTCAGCTCAGAGTATTAGCAAATTGTTGTATTTTCAGTTCGGAACATTAACGAATTGTTGCATTTTCAGCTCAGGGCATTAGCGAATTGTTGTGTTTCAGCTCAGGGCATTAGCGAACCATTGTATTTTAAGTCCAGGGCATTAATGAATGGCAATATTTTCAGCCTAGATCATAAGCGAATTAATACATTTTCAACTCAGAGCATAAGCGGATTGATACATTTTCAGTTCATGTCATAAGCGAATTGTTATATTTTCAGCTCACAACAACAGAGAGTTTGTACATTTTCAGTTCAGAGCATCAGCTAGTTGTTGCATTTTTCAACTCACAGCATCAGCGAATTGTTACATTTCCAGCTCAGAACATTAGCTAGTTGTTACATTTTCAGCTCAGAGCATTAGTGAATTGTTACATTTTCAGCTCGCGACATAAGAGAGTTGTTACATTTTCAGTTCAAGGCTCTTCAGCCAGAAAAGGAATTTACGATTACGCACTGTGATTGCTAGATCGATGGCTTCTGCAATAAGAACGCTTGATTTATAATTGTTCAAACGTTTTTATCACGCCCACGCCTGGTTTTTCTGTCCGTGTAATCTTCCCGATAGCCTGTTATAACTGTGTCGTGACACAGTAAAGTCAAAACTATGTCAAGAATGAAATAGCAACGGCTCAGACCAGTCTGCACACTGCAAATCCGCACAACCCAAAGCTCCAGACAAGGCACTGTTTGCAACCTAAATATGTTGATTGTTTTCTTATTTCTCTAGGAAAAAAAAAATTGTGGTTACTAATTAGAAGCACTTGGATTTCTCCATGCATGGAAACATTCCCAATACTAAGGTTAAATACGGTAGGCACGACTCAGCACTGCAGCACTAATGCTCTTATGTTCGTACAAATGTACGAGGTCTATATATTACACTTCATTCGCTCAATTATGATTGCTTGAATTGTATAATTGAGTTACAAAGTCAGACATATGCGCTCAGAGAAGATTCAGACCAGCCTGCGCATTCGCACAGTCTGATCAGAATCTTTACTGGCCGCATTTTGCATCACGAAAACATACCTATATAATTTTGACCCCCTTAAACCCCACTTTTATATAGTAAAACTGGGGTTTACAGGGGTATACATTATTTTTCTTATTTCTGCTCAATACATAGATTGTGTGTACTCGTTAGAACCGCCTCGCAATCTATGTTTTGACCAGAAATATGAAAAATATCAGAGATTTCTATCTGAAAATTTTCAGTTTTTGGAGGTGAAATTTTCTATATATTTGAATAGGCGTGTTTTCGTAATGGGATAGCCAAAGATGCAAAGTTTTTCATGCGGACAACGACGACTCTGATCAGACCGCGCGAATGCGCAGACTGATTTGTCTTCGCTGGGCGCACATGTCCGAAGGTACGTTTCTTCACGTTGTGGCTCAAATGCGTTTTGATGAAACGTAGGGAACACAGCTAGAACTTATTGCTTCCTTCTGTTTCTCGCTATAAGAAAATTGTGGTAAAACGAGATATAACAGCATCTATGAAAGTGCAGATCGACATCAATATGCGCTCTTGTTTCAGCCAAAAAGGATTCATATTATGCACCAGGCATTTGAAACCCCGCCCCTACGGGGCCGGGGATAGCGGGGAAATAGCTGTGATTCCAATGAGTCCCGGCAGTGCCGAAGATGTGTCGGGGTTTTAATTTCCCACTAAAATGGCCGAAAGAAACAGAAGGGCTTCGAGCCGTGTTTTACTAGGATATAGTACGGTGTATTCGCCGGGAATTGATTCCTCGCGCAAGTTCTCAGTAATTTTTTGGCGCTGTTTGGATTTCAGACCAGATTGTTTGGGTGCAAATTGGCTACGCCCGGCTTAAGAATAGTGATTTTAGCTTCACAATATATTTTGACGCAAGAATGGTCATTGACTGTGACCGTAAAACTACCATGTGAAAATTTCCAGTTTTAGTGTACATTACAATGAAAATACATGGAGCATATAGAGGCTATGTAGAGACTGTTAGCGTGCAAAGACTTAATTTAGAACTATAAATGTTTGAATATTTGAATTTTATCATTGCACAAGATGATGCGTTCTGATTTTATGGCCACCAGGGAGGTAAGAGAATACGAAAATTCTTTCTTTGTTGCCAAATAGAGTTATCTTGAAACAAAATAAGCTTTGGTACATTCCCTGTTTTATTTTCAACACCTTAAACCATCTAGAAGATACTTCAGAGTATCCAGAATATGAATTTTGTTGTGTAAGAATTCATGTTATATAGGTCCCCCCACCCCCACCCCCCACTCCCTCTCTCTCTCTCTCTCTCTCTGAGTTAAAAACATATCTGGCCCAGTTAAAGCCAACTCATTTACAGAAGCGCCTCACCGGGATCTCACGCTTAGTAATTACCTGCCCGTACAGGCAAACGAACCACGCTGTTACTTCTATATCTCACTGCTTGAAGACGAACCCTTTTACAAATTTAATGAGATGTGTGATAATTATTTATAAGGATAGATTGACAAAGTAAAGAGTGGTGGGATATCCTTCACTTTTTTGCTGCCTACGGACTGCTCATCTTAAACAAACGATATACCCTCTAACGCATTGTGTCCATTCGTCTGTGAAAAGAAACACGTTACCTACAGTCGAACTTCGATGGCTTGAACCCCTTTGGGACCATGAAAATTTGTTCGAGACAGCGGTAGTTCGAGCCTCGGAAGGTTACTACTAGTGCCACACCAGGAGGCACAATGGAGATAATTGTGGGATATCTTTTAGGTGTTCTATATTTTAAATGTATGTTGTGTGTACTCATTAGAATCGAATCATGGCGATTCTAATGAGTACACACAGCATACATTTACAAGAATAAAGGAAGAAAATCTCCCTAAATTATCCGTATATCGTATTTGGAGGAAATCCCTGCGGACTCAAGAACGTGTTCCACTCATCCGTTGTAAACGAGCCATCGGGGTTCGAGCCACTGAAGTTCTACTGTATATACATTATATATGCCAGGGCATGACAAGGAAGCTTGAACCAATGTTGAATCAGGTTCATGTATGCGTTGGACAGTTTAACTCAACCAGAGATAAACTATGTTATTATGCACCAGTCATAGAAATTCCAATTCCTACGGGAACAGGGAATAGCGGGACTTTTAACTTTTCAGTCTGCAAAGCCCTGGTAAACGCCCTGCACTGCAGTGACATATTTATGGTAAAGTCACTGCTAAAAGCCCCCGTCCCTTTGATTGAAAATAATAAAGTACAACACATAAACTGATCCATTTGAATAAATTTTCTTGACCTGTCCATTGAAAGCTCTTTATGAAATTTGGTTTTAAATTCCCGGCGAATCTCGGTAATACCCGGCTCTAAGCCCAGGGGCGGAATCAGAAGGGGTTCGGGGGTTTCGGCCGAACCCCCTTTGATTCAAATTTCATTTTCATTGGAAACGCTGAATAAATTTGAAACACCGTGATTTCCCTAAATATTCACACTCTTACTCATAACCTTATACTTCTCTTCAACGTCCATTTTACTGCCTGTGAGTGTGTGTAAAATTGCTGAATGAGTGGCAAACAGTCTAGACCCTGATCAGACGCCGCGTTCTGCGGCGTCTGATCTGGGTCTACACTGTTTGCTTAAGGTCTTTCTGTCCGAATACATAGAACAAGTACGGTAATTTTATCAAATCGACCCCACCCCACCCCACCCCCATCCTGGATCCGCCACTGAAAGCCTCGCTGTTTCTCCGCCATTTGAGCGGTAAATTAACCCTGGCACATCTACGGCACTGCTGGGTCCCATCGAGGGTTAAATCACGGCACTTATGTCCCACTGTGTCCCCGCTATCCAAAACTCCGAAAGGCTGCGGTTTCAAATGACTGATGCATTAGTATCGGAAAGGTGACACCCGGAAATGTACGAGTATATTAATTATGATCAGGTGTCATGAACGTG
The DNA here is from genome assembly GCA_964016985.1 of Anodontia alba. Lineage (NCBI taxonomy): Eukaryota > Metazoa > Mollusca > Bivalvia > Lucinida > Lucinidae > Anodontia > Anodontia alba. The sequence continues at coordinate 24,152,993 of OZ024822.1, read as the reverse complement.
ATTTATGTCTTAACACGTGTCTGAAAATGGGCCGCATGACTTTACCCGTTTGACTGACACACGACTGCTTCCACATTCTTATAAGTATCAACGCTGACATCTTGACTCTAAAGGGCTCAAACAGATACTCTGTTTTCATATTTTAACACCGGCATCGCAACTGCAATCACTTCTGTCACCCGTTACCACTAACCGCTACTAGCAACCATATTGTAAAGGTTATTCCTGCGTTTTTTTTTTGTTTTTGTTTTTTTAACATATGTACGCATCACCCGTCAGTCCATTAGATTAGTGTGTCATGCATCAACGCTATCTTCTCACAGATCATAACTATGGCGAATTTGAAAATTGGAAATGTTAAAGATTAACTGATTGTTTTGAAATGCGAAATGAAAAGTTGCAGACCCGGTCCGGTTCCCTTGTATTAATGATTTATCGTGAATTTGCACCGAAAAGGTCAGATTAGTATAACTGCAAACGTACAATGATGTTTCTGCACCGATATGGTAAATGACTAGTAAAACCCCTGCAAGGTTTACAGTTGTAATTGTATCTGCACCGACATGATCGATGGCCGGTTGAACCCACAAAAGATTAATAGCTGCAATTGTATCTACACCGACATGATCGACTGCTAGTATATCCCTGCAAGTTTAACAGTTGCAGATGTTTCTTTACCGATATGGTCAATGACTGGTAAAACACGACAAGGTTTACAGTTGCAGTTGTATCTGCACCGGATGCACCCACAAGTGTTACAGTTCCAGTATTATGGTTTCTGCATTGACATGACCGACGACTAGTATACCCTTTCAAGTTTTTCAGTTGCAGATCTATGTTTCTGCACCGTTATTGTCAATGACTAGTAAAACACCCAAGGTTTACAGTTGCAGTTGTATCTGCACCGACAATTCTTGCATAAAATTCTATGAACATAGCTGTTGAAGCGATTCTTGAATGCTCAGAGCTTGAATGGACCAGAAGCCGTGTTCAAACAATAAAACCCATATTCAAATCATGAAATTCACGTGCTGTTTGAACATGGATTTTGAACTTTTGATTCACAAGATGGGCCTTGCTTTGTTTACGTTACGTTGAGCGACGTAACATTATCGCCCTGAACGTAGCATTTTAGAATTTTATGATGACATCCGAGGGTCATTGCTCAACTGGCGACATTGTAAACAACATTCTAAACTAGCCGCCATGTTGGTTTGCCGTCGCATTTGAATAGTTTATATGGAGCTTTGGGCGTTTTAGTCACAATGTGCCGTTGGAATCGTAATTCATGCAAGAACAACGATCACCCGTGGTTATTTCATTGCAATAACATTTGTCGGGTTCCTCGAAGATATTTGAACACTCGGCCTAGCGACCTCGTGTTCAAACAGCTTCCTCGGGACCCGGCAAATGTTAATGAATGAAAAACCATGGGTGATCCCTATAGTATACACCTGCTAGTCCTACAGTTGTTGATGTTTCTGCATCGTTATTGGCAATTACTAGTATTACAGCTGCGTCTCCTAAAAGGCCATAACTTGAATTAACTGACAGGGGCTTGGTTTGACAGTTGACGGCAGGCAAAGGAGCTGGTCAACCCCTTGATAGAATAGAATAAACTGAAAGGTAAGACATGTCTATAGAAATATAAGAAAGTGTGTATTGATTGGAATGTTGTGGAATGTTGTGGGCAGAGATACTCCAAGTAATGCTTATATGGAAATCTATGGACAATTAATTGTGGTCCGGGGCCTGCTATGACTTTTGACCACGTGGTGGGGGGGGGGGGCACTCAATATGTAACCACGGGTAGGGAGGTTCCGACAAAAAGGGGTCTTATTTTCAGAGTCTGTCTGAAACGGGGGTGTGTTTCACTGTAAAACATCGTGGGGGGGGGGGGGGGGGGGAGGTGTCAAATATACCTGTCTGGAAAAAGGTTCATGTCTGTCTGGTAAGGGGGTGGTAAACTACCTTAGCCTAGAACGGGGATATCATAAATGGATTTTTGTTAACGGTGTGAAGCGCCAGAGGTAAATTAAGTCTGGTCTGCATAAATGTGTTTCATTCAATCCCTCAATTCCATTCTATAGCACCATTAGGCACCCCTGATTATTATCAAAGGATGCATATAAGCATATAAGTTGTACTCCCGATGATATGTAGTATGTCTAAAATGGCATCATAAACAAAGAAAACGTTACAATTTTTAAATATAGAGAACAGGAATCAACTGAAAAATGAAACTGTTAATGAGAAAAAAAAAAAAAAAAAAAAGCCATGCAGACGGACTTAGAAAACAGTTAAAGGACACTTATGAGGCAAATTCGGGGCATATTTAAACGCCTTTCCATAAAAGAAACTGTTTATTTTGAAAATACCTTAGTTAACCTTGATATTGTGTGATTCTTGTTGTACTTGATACTGATAATATGCAAGTAAATCTTTGAGCAAATGAGCATACATTGTTTGTCTACAAAGGGGTATATATTCGTCTCACTTTTGTCTGGAAAGGGGTCTCAATCATGTCTGGAAAAGGATGGGGGTCCCGAGCTCCTGGCAGCACACTCCTACCCTTTTTGATAGTTAGTGCCCACACCCCGAGGCTTTTAATCCAGGGAAGGTTTACAGTTGCAGCTATATATTTGCAACCACATGGACCATGCAAAGTTTAATACAAGAGAGAGAACCTTAAGGGAACCTTGGTAGGCACCCAAGAAACTAAACACACATCCGAACAACTGCGGTAGCTACCAAAATGATGCAATTTAATCGTTAACCTCTAGCTAACATCAACACAACCCTCGCCTTGAGTGAAATGAAGATGACAACTGCAAAGTGTCAACGGGTGACACATGCTACCACGGTTATACAATAACGGGTCCTAACAAAGCATGACTCTCTGATATAAATTTGAACAGCAAATATAAAATATAAATCTGGCCTATATTTATCCAAAATTCTATTAAAATTTCAAACATTTTATCATTCACGATATAGATGACTTTTGAAATTCAGTGAATGTGCGGTGTCTCGGTGAATTTAACCTAGTAATACCAAGTGGACTCTTCGTCTTAATTCCTTGGACTTGTCCATTTTCAATTTAAGGTGTGTGTGTGTGTGTGTGTGTGTGTGTGTGTGTGTGTGTGTGTGTGTGTGTGTGTGTGTGTGTGTGTGTGTGTGTGTTATTTTTAGAAATTATTTTCTTTAATGCACAAATGTAAACCCTGATCAGACGCCGCGTTCTGTGGCGTCTGATTAGGATCTACATATCTTATTAAGGATCCATTTAAGGGACGCAAGGCATAAATGGGGTGACATCACAGACATTGTATTTTGATACCGCCTGTGTCTGCGCCGACTTGATACAATAACGGAGATTAAATGTTTGATAGTTATTTTGGAGATGAACATAGTTTCAAAAAATGAAGAATTCTTCCTTACTATTAAAAACAGACATTCAAATAAAAAACGAGACTGCCATATATGTACCAGATTCCTCCAAGTTTGCCTGCTAGGGAAATGCACGAAAACACCGCAAAAAGATATTGATGAATCGGGTTTTACTTAAGTTTGCGTGTGTTCTAAAACACTTAAAAACGCCAGTTTCTATCTCTGGGGTTTTCTGTTTGACTTAGCATATTTTGACTATTATCTTATCGTATATACCGTATTTAATACAGTACTTAGCCCTCTGGGTAAGATTTTCAGCAGACGACATTAAAACAGTGTTCTTGTTTTCCCCAGAAAACAGGTTCTGACATCTCATGCAAATTGTCTCCAATGGAGACAATTTGCATGAAATGTCAAAACCTGTTTTCTGAAGAAAAAAAAACTATAATCGATTTGTCATCTGCTGAATTAGCCAAGAGAGTGGTAAAGGTTAGCAGAAGTACTAGGACAGACAGGTCTGAACAAACAGAATAGACCCGTGCCAGACCGCGTCTGATCAAAATCTACTGTTTGTCATTTATCCAGCAGTTTTTAGATACATCACCTGGTTGTAAAATCTAATGATAGGACAATTCACACATTGTATATATTGGAAGAGTCCAATTTCAATTTTCGGTACAGCTGGCTAGGAAATTTACATATTCCTAAAGAAAAATGGCTAAACTATTTGCAAACAGTGGAGACCCTGATCAGACGCCGCGTTCTGCGGCGTCTGATCTGGGTCTGCACTGTTTGCCAATTACCCTTTTACGGGTCTCCCGACTACAATGGGTTAAGGTAAGGAATAAAAGTGATCCAATATTTAGGGTAAATCTGGTAGATATAAGTAAGTTTAACAACAATGTGGAGAATTTTATTATGATACATTTATCAAATTTATCATCGAGTCAACAAAACTAGACATATAGATAGACCCTACGTTCAAAGTACGGATAATTCATGTGCAGCATACACCGACCGGTCTTAATTTGCAGATTATTGTCAAAATTAGCTCATACATATGTTTTGCGTTAGACTATTTTAGATCATGACTGGGCCGCGGCTTGCCAAGTGTGTCTTCGAGGCATAAGTGGACAGCGAATAAGCCATGTTCGCTCTCTCTGTCTCTGTCTGTCTCTCTCTCTCTCTGTACGTGCGTGCGTTAGTGTGTGTTTGTTTGTGTTGAGGTTTTACGGCCCAGTCAACCCAATGGGGTCATGTCGAGCGCGGTCAGTTTACCTAACCACACGTTTACTGGGCAGGCTTGGTCCTCTAAGCGGTTAACCAGTATTGTGCACATTCTTTCGTTAGAAACTGACAACTGCCCTTCTTGAATCAGCGGAAGGGAGAGAATGACCGCAGAAAATATTTCATGATCAATCTCCACGAAAGAATGTTGCCGACCTCGGCGGGGGTTGAACCCGCGACCTCCTGGTCTCCAGTCGGACGGCGCATCCAACTGAGCCACCGATGCAGGCCGTTAGTGTGTGTGGCACTGAGTGTTGAGAAGGTGTCACTTCGTATATGTAAAGGTGTATAGGAGAGTATCAAATATATGGGCCATACCCAGCGGGCACATGACGTTTATGCAACGTCGATGCAACGTCATGACGTTGCATCGACGTTGAGGCGACGCTGTATTAACGTCATGTGCCTGCTGGGTAGTTTCAGATCGAAAATATAGGACACCTTTTATTAAAAAACAACAACAGAGAATCTGTATCTTGTAACCACAGCGATTGTGTGGAGGACGTAAAATGTCACCCCGTTTTGCATTTTCGTGCTGAAAGTATTAACTACCCAGTAAGCATTCTTTATAAATATGTAGCGGTCCGTTATCGGCCCATCAAGGTAGCTGACGGGCCGATAACGGTCCGCTCTAGATTTATAAAGAATGCTAGCTGGGTAAAACGTCTTCTAGTCCTTTGACAAATATATATGAAAATAGATTTACGCTCAAGGCTGTTTGGGCATGTAGGGTGCTGCAAATGCCTTTATTTCCTCATGGACGGCAGACTCATTCAAACCGATTCTACTATTTTCTGGTTTTGCTTTGTCCTGTATATTCAAAGGATCCCTATATTTTGGAATATATTAGGGGAAACATTTACATTGTGCTCATGAAACAAACAAAACGACAACAACAATAATAACGAAAACAGACTGATCGATCAGTTATGTGCTGAAATCAGTTTTCAAAGTATTGAAATGATGTATCTAGATTTAATACGTGGAAATTTTAAGAGTACATATAGAAATGAATATGAATATTGTTTCGCTTTTTATTTCTCCAAAATGGCACATCGCTGTCACCCACTCCCAGCAGAACAGAATGTCGCAATAAGATTATCAACATCGCATAATCCACGTTGCTGTACGTCGAAACGATTTTGAACACTGACGTTGTGTGTGTATTGGGGTAAACTAAGCAATGCATACACTGATGTGCCTGAATTTTTGGGTCGATTGTTTTACAATCAAGTCATGGTATACAAATGCCAAAATTTCCTTAAGATAGTTGTCCACGTTCTCATGACTGACCAATGTATAGACGAAAGCCAGGTAACAGTTATTTACAGCTACGCTATTCTTGTCGCAGTGACGTCAGAGCGCTGTTGATAGAGGGTTATCTGTAAAGCCTGGGCTGGGACAATGGCAAACAGTGCAGACCAAGATCAGACGCCACAGAAAGCGCCGTCTGATCACGGGTCTGCAATGTTTGCTTAAATTACAGGAAGTTAAAGGTTGAAGGAATCAGTCTCAATTCCCCGTTCAGGACTATTTTCCTAAGACAATCGACCCACCAATGCTGTCAGTGCTGTGATTACTCTCTGGGCATTTTCAGGAGACGACAAATCGATGATATTTTTTCTTATTTTCCCCCAAATAAACAAGATTTGACATTTCATGCAAACTGTCTCCTTATGAGACAATTTGCATGAAATGTCATATCCTGTTTTCTGGGAAATATAAGAAGAATATTTCAAAATGTCGTCTGCTGAAAATTTTACCCAGAGTGCTAAGCGTTAACGCTTAGCATGCTGCGGAAGAATCACCAGACAACATTCTGAAATATATTATCTAATTTTTCCAGAAAACAAGATTTGTCAGACATGCATATTGTCTTCTAAGGAGATTATTTGCACGAAATGCCAAAATCCTATTTTCTGGGAAAATTGGAGATAATTTACACGTCAAATCTTATTTTCTGGAGAAAGTAAGAAAATATCATCAAGTTGTCGTCTGCTGAATTTACCCAGAGCCTGCTTGGTGTTAAAAATGCTTTGTCCATTGGCAGGTATACGACGGAGTGATTCTTATGAAATTTGGAGTAGAGTACTATAAACAGATTTAAGTATCTATCGAACAGGAACTATAAATGAAACCAGTCAGGTAAAAAGGAGATTTAATCACATACACGAATTTCTGTATTCGACCTAGGCGTTAAATCCTTTTGCTTGAAGAGACGCTAATATTCTAACCCGAGGTTCTGACTACCAATTTATAACTGTCATAAAAATTTCGCCCTACAAAATGATGATTGATTTCTGAAACCGATACTTCCTCGTTTCTAGGTTAAAGTAGGAAATCAATACCAAATGCTCAAAACACATGGGGAAAAATAAAAACAAAACAAAACAAAAAAAAAAAAAAAAGCATCTAAACGCATACTGCGGAAGAAAGAAATGACCGTTGAGTTTACGTACATGTATTTTCCTACTGGGGAAGCACTAAACACACACACACACACACACACGCAGGCACGCACGCACACAGGCGCACGCGCTGCAGGACTTACACACACACAAACACACACATATGCACGCATTAGTCCGAGTTCTATTGTTAATCTTAGAAAGTACATATTTCCGTTGAGAAATTAGGACAGAGCTGCAAAGGTTATTTTATTTACCAGATCTCTGATCTGGAGCTCTGGTAGGGAATTTCCGTCACTGCTATATCACTTAGTTCCACATGTAAACATTCGAACAATAACAAACATGTGGAAGTTAATAGATCTATACGAACAGATAGATTACTATAAGCTTTCAATAAAATACACTTTCTTTGCTTCTAAATGACCAGCTATATTGTAGATCAGTTGTCAGTAAATACTATACTATATCAATAACTGTACACAAAATATTTCTGCGACATACTAAATTATGAGAGAGAGAGAGAGAGAGAGAGAGAGAGAGAGAGAGAGAGAGAGAGAGAGAGAGAGAGAGAGAGAGAGAGAGAGAGGCACGCACATGTAGGACTACCTTTGCAACTTTGTTAGACTACATACCTAAAATCCTTTTCGAAATGTTTTATTTCTATATGTCCATCCACTTGGGACATAGGGCTTTCTCCCGAGACCCCCTGTTTCTTCGCCCTTTCATGTTGTCCAACCGTACTCCCATCCTCCGTTATAGAAGCAAGAATGTCCGGTTTTCCATCTTTATGCACTTTTAATTGTAACACTGATTTTAATTTATGAACCTCTTCTTTTAATCGCTGTACATCAGCTATCTTCTCCTCCAATAATTTGGTTTTATCGTACAACTCCTGTTCATAATGCTGCAATTTTGCATCTCTGTGTTTTAATTCTCTCCTTAAATCCGGAATAATTTGTTTAATTTTAACTAAATCCAACGTCTCCCCATCTATTATGATTTTACCCGCACTAGCACCATTCCCCATATTTTGGGGTACGCTATTTACCGGTGACGGAACACCTCTCGCTTGAGTCGGATGACTTCGTGCCTTTACGCCAAGCAAAGGACGAGTACTCTGGTAAGGCGGACTAGTCGGTGGTGGCATAGTTAAATTTCTACGTCACGCGTATCGGAAAGATCCGATTGGTAAATAAAATAGTTAGATGTCAGGTGAAAACGTTGCTAAGTAACACAACGCTGTTCAATATCTATTAGCGGATATAAACATCGTAGAGTAAGACATCAATACAGCTATTAGTCGGTTCTTAACAATTAGCTTTCAAATGTCTGTGTCACTGCCTCGAGCACTTCATAATAGTCTTTGTGTGGTGGCTGAATCTGAAAAAAGAAGAAGAAAAAAATCGTGTTGCGCCCTGGTATAAGGAGATAACGCGTTCACCCATCACGAAAACATATCTGTATAATTTAGACCCCCCTTAAACCCCACTTTTATATAGTAAAACTGGGGTTTACAGGGGTATACATTATTTTTCTTATTTCTGATCAAAAACACAGATTGTGGGTACTCGCTAGAACCGCCTCGCCGAGGCGGTTCTAACGAGTACTCACAGTCTATGTTTTGAGCAAAAATTTGAAAAAATATCAGTTTTTAACTGAAAACTTTAAGTTTTTGGAGGTGAAATTTTGTTATATATTTGAATAGGCGTGTTTTCGTAATGGGGTGGCAAACAATGTAGACCGCGAATAGACGCGTTCTGTGGCGTCTGATCTGGGTCTACACTGTTTGCTCAGATCTGTCTGTCCCATTATTTAAGATAATTACGGTACAGCTTCGCTGGCCAAAGTTGTTTATATTCATAAAATTGAGCCAGCGCACGACAAAAGCTACAAGTAGACTAGTGTGATCTGCGAAGACTCAGAGCAGTCTGATCAGAGTCTTCACTAATCAGATATGCGCCTTCTGCAGTCTCCAGGCTATCCAAAGAGGGATAAATGAGAACCCTTGCCATATTGGGTGGATATACAGGCTGATCTGAGTCTTTGCTGGTTACACAGGTGTTATTATAGGTTTTTGTCGTGTGCAGATACGCAAATTCATGCTCCAATTAAGAGGGGTTCCAGAAAACACACGCACACACACACACACACACACACACACACACACACACACACACACACACACACACACAACAAAACACACACACACACACACACTCACACACACACACACACAAACAACAACAACAAAAAAACAAACACACACACACACACACACACACACACACACACACACGCACACACAAAACAACAAAAAAACCCCACAAATTCTAATGCATTCGCGTATGTAACACGATGTCTGATTGGATAACGTCAAAAATTGCGACAGTTTATTTTGCAATATACTGTCTGAAACCCGACGTCATCACGTAACGTCGCTTTTCATTGGCTGGCATTTGGTTTTACGCAGCTCAGATTGCTTGCCGCTTTTTGCAAATAGTGCAAGTTTCTTTTTTTTTTTAACAAAACAAATTACAAAAAAAAAGCAATAGGGGTCCCTCAGTGATTTTAAAGCTAATGAAGTGCATTAGAATGGGGATAGCCGTAATGAAATTTTTTTGGGGGAGGTATATCGCCGGTTTTACGGTCGGAAATTTTAGACGCGTCCCCATAATGCGAAATATCCGACCGTAAAACCGACGATATACCTCCCGAAATGAAAATTTTCAATACAGGTATCCCATAAATACATATGCTAATCATTAGAATCGTCTTGTCGAGTCTGCCGCGTACTATAAGCCTTTCCATTGGAAACAACCTAAAGGTGAATTAATATACTTTCAGGGAAGATAACTGTCAAAATTGATTTGCCCCCACTCCCTTTTGAAAAGGGGTTTACTCTAAAAGAAAAGACTTTATTTCATGTCCTTCCCATTTAAAGTTGACCGCTTTTCAGAAGGCGTTGGTGTACAGGAAAGCAAGTAGTAATTTTTAATAGTTATCTCCCTTGTAAAAAGGGCAGACAATCTACCAGATGTATCCAAACCCACAAATTATGATAAGTCGACTCGCGTTATCTCGACCGCTTATCTCGAATAACCGCTTATGTCGAAGTGAAAATCCAGTCCCTGTTTAAATATGAAAATCAAACAACAGGTAACAAAATATTGTGGAAAAGAGGAGAAATGAGCAATTTCTCCTCTTTTCTACAATATTTTCAATATATTTCTAACTTCAGGAGTCAAATTACATATTCATTTGTGAGAAATGTGGATATTCGATTTTTTCCCTCAATTCTACAAATCTGATATGTCGAGGTAGGGATACCTACTTGGACTTCGAGATAACGAGAGTCGACTGTATATGCAACCAGGGTAAACTCAGATCACTTGCGCAGTCTGATCTACACTAGTCGCTAATTGTTGGACTTTAAAGACTATAAGCGAAGAATGTAGACACTGAATTGGCTAAACTGATGTATATGCTGATCTGATTCCACGCTGATAGTCAACTCCGTAAGGTATTTTTTTTACCACTCACTCAGCATTTGCTCCGTGTACCGTATAAAACTTAACTCTTTCGGCGCCAAATTTCAGACTACATTTGTCGTGTGTGTGTGTGTGTGTGTGTGTGTGTGTGTGTGTGTGTGTGTGTGTGTGTGTGTGTGTTTTAAACAAACTATTGATTGAAAATAAGTTTATATGTAAAGTTGGAAGACTGAATGTCAAACAGCGTAGATCCTGAGCCGTCTCATCTGGATCTACGTTGTTTGCACAAACCTGTTATTATCGCTTGTGGCAGCGAAAGAGTTAAATACTGCGGGGACGGCAACGTCGAAAAAACATTATTCCGACGTTGTGTGGTGGATGTGTATAAAGGTTTTAGGTAAGTCTAGAACCGAAATTATACCGACATTTAAATCTAGCAACATCAAGCGAAGAGGTACCAATGTACATAGGCGAACAGTAAAGGTTCAAACCATTCTGCGTATGTACGCAGTCTAAGCAGTGTCATCACGAAAACATACCTATATAATTTTAACCCCCTTAAACCCCACTTTTATATAGTAAAACTCGGGTCTACAGGGGTATACATTATTTTTCTTATTTCTGCTCAAAACCATACATTGTGGGTACTCGTTAGAACGGCCTCACAATCTATGTTTTGAGCAGAAATATGAATAATATCAGAATTTTTATCTGAAAACTTTCAGTTTCTCGGTGGTGAAATTTTCAATATATTTGAATAGGCGTGTTTTCGTAATGGTCTACTTTTTACCAAATGTCATCCAGGCTTCCTTTCGGCATACACAGCGGGCACACAACGTCACAGGACAACGTTGCATCAACGAAGATGTCACTTCATGACCTTGCATTGACGTTTATGCGACGTTGTATAAACGTCATGTGTCCGCAGGGTAGAAAGGACCAAAATGAACACACGCCATTGTGTGCTTGGTTGGAATACCCTGATCTTGTCATTGCTAAGATTTAAGATATTGATGAGCGTTTGTAAATGAATCTTATCATAAGAAACACTGTCGAATGGCATGCTTTCATCAATAATTCGAAAAACGTGTCGCATGACATGTACACCAGCCGGTGCAACCGAAGAGTGCAGCACGACGTTTGTGTTCGCAGTGTATCCAAGACAGAATGCTTGATAAGATACATGAATTTGAACCACTCCATGGGAAAAGGTATCTTCGGGGCCAATGCGGACAGCGAAGGCCCAGATCAGTCTAATCAGGGCTTTCGCTATCCACTTAGAAAGTCCCTGGAAAGCCTACTATAGAATGTAATAACGTATAGCAGAGTACCTAATCAGACAGTATGGGTTCGCTGGTTGGTCTGGATTTTTACTGTTCGAATAACATTTCGAAAATACGCCTATTCAAATATATTGAAAATTTCACCACCAAAAACTGAGTTTTTAGATGAAAATCTGATATTTTTCATATTTCTGCTCAAAAATTAGATTGTGGGTACTCGTTAGAACCGCCTCGATGAGGCGGTTTTAACGAGTACCACAATCTATGTTTTGAGCAGAAATAAGAAAAAATAATGTATACCCTTGTAAACCATATAAAAGTGGGGTTTAAGGGGGTCAATATTATATAGGTATGTTTTCGTGATGAAGCCCCGAGGACCACTTCTTCTCTCAAAGCGCGTATCATTCTTTCAGCCATAAATTGAGACAATGAAATCTATTGGTTGGTTTGGCGTTTAACGCCTTAGTCAACGCTATTAAGGTCATGTCGAGCTGGGCGGTTTACCTAACCACACTTTTCCTGAGCAGGCTTAGTCCTCTAAGTGATTAAGCAGTACTTGTGCACATTCTTTCGCCAGAAACTAACAGTTGCCTTCATTGAATCAGCGGGAGGGAGAGAATGCTCGTAGAAAATATTTCCTGATCAATCTCCGAGGCGAGTGGATGCACTTTAAGAAAATTGCTATAAAACACTTCGAAACAATTTAAATGAAACTATTTGTATCAGACGCAAATGTGTTTTGAAGCAGAATGCTAGAGTCTTTCTCGTGAGACGGGCTATTTTCTCTCAGCATGTTAGCAATATGCACCTTGTGCAGTCTGATCAGGAACTTTGCTAATTATCACAAAAGAAACGGATATGGCGTACAATGCAAAGTACAAGAAGCGCAACTTCTACATTCGCAAATAGTTGGTGCCTAAGAGTTGTCTTTCGTGCTAGTGTTTTGACTAAATCGACGTTGATTACAATAAAGTTATTTGCGCGATGTAACAGTCAAACTTTATTTTGCGCTTAGAAGTATCAGCAGGCATACAACGTTGAAACAACGTCGTTTTAATGTTGGTTCAACGTCTAGGACTTTGTTTCAAAGTTGTATACTTCTTAGACGTTGAATTAACGTTGAACTGACGTTGTTCAGCGTTGTGTATCCGCTGGTAGATTTACGCCAATTATCAATGTGTAGACCAGTGTTTGAGCCGTGAAGCGCCTCAGTTCTTGAAAAGGCATATGACAAACGTGTATATATTTTTGAGGCATGCAGAATCTCATCTCAGCTCTTTTAACCCTTGTCCTACTGAACCGGTTATATCCTGCTTTTGCAAACAGTGTAGATCCAGACCAGTTGGCTTCTGAAGAAGCCAACTGATCTGGATCTACACTGTTTGCCATTAACTATGTGAATTTATATCAACAATCTGAGTTAAGTAATCTGATTAGCCGAAAATTAGAGAATTAGCAATGAGACATCAACGACCAGACTAAGATGGCATTGAGACCTTAATGTCCAGACTGTGACGGCAATGGGACCACAACGACTAGACTATGACAGCAATGAGATCTTAAAGTCCAGACTATACTAGCAACGAAACCTCAACGACCAAACTGTGATGGTAATGAGACATCACCGTCCAGACTGTGGTGGTAATGAGACCTCAACGTCCGTACTATGATGGCAATGAGATCTCAACGTTCAGACTATAATGGTAATGATACTTCAACGACCAGACTATGATGGTAATGACATCTCAACGACCAGACTATAATAGCAATGCGGCCTCATCGTCCAGACTATGACGACAATGAGATATCATCGTCCAGGTTATGATGGCAATGAGACTCAACGACCAGTCTATGATGGCAATGTGACCTCAATGTCCAGACGATGATGGCAATGCGACATTAAAAGTCCAGATTATAATGGCAATGAAACCTCAACGATCAGACTCTGATGGCAATGAGACCTAAATGTCCAGAATAGGATAGCAGTGACACCTCAACGTACAGACTATGATAGTAATGAGATCTCAACGTCCAGACTAAGACTGTAATGAGATCTCAACGTCCAGACTATGATTGCAATGAGACCTTAAGACCAGACTATGATAGTAATGAGACTTTAACGCCAGACTATGATGGTAATGAGACTTCAACGACCAGACTATGAAGGCAATGAGAACTCTACGACCAGAAAATGATAGCAATGAGACCTCAACGTCCACACTATAATGGAAATGAGACCTCAATACCCAGACTATGATGACAATGAGACCTCAGCTTCCAGGCAATGATGGCAATGAGACCTCAACGTCCAGCTATGATGGTAATGAGATATCACCGTCTGTGGTATTCAAGTTTGTTACAATGGACAGACGGCTATGCCGATCAAAGTAAAAGCCTATGCACAGCATTTCCCACAAAATTGCATGCGCGCACATGCAGTCTGATCAGAATCTTCGCTGCGCGATCTATGCATAGCTGACACCATGTTCATGTGGCCAGTGTAAACTCTGATGAGACTGCGCGGATGCGCAGGCTGATCTGAGTCTTCGCTGTGCGCACATGTAGGAATTGCTGTGCCCCGGCTCAAATAAATTATGTTTCCGAGGAAAAGCCACAATCATGAAGTACATTGGAAGTTCAAGAGATACATACTTGGGACGACAGCACTGAACAATAGCTCCCTGTACCCTTGTAGGAATTTACTGTACAGAAGAATCGGCTTGATAACCAGAACATGAATCCAGTATACAGTGATGCAAACATTATATCAACTTTGTAATATATCAAGTCGTTACATCATGGTTATGCATGTGTCAGTATCTCCCGGAGGTAAAATGCAGGACACAAAACCTAACATAAATGTGCTTCTTTCAGCCATCTTTTCGTCAGTGAATAATGATTTTCACACGAATCATCTGATAAACAAACATGAAGCACTCGCTTAACCCATGTTGGCAAACAGTGTAGACCCAGATCAGACGCCGCAAAACGCGGCGTCTGATCAGGGTCTACCCTGTTTGCAATAAATACAGGAATTTCTATAAAGCATGCTAGTAATAAAAACTAACCAGACACCCTTTCTTTTGGAAATGGACGGTCAAAAGAGTTAAGGAAGAAGATTCCACTCGGCATAAATGAGTTAAAACAGACTGCCATGTTACATGTACTCTGTTCATTGTGGAACCCCACAGAAACGAAACACAAAATTAAACCTAAATCAACTATCACTAAGGAGCACGACCCGCAGCATTCTTTTCTGTGCCTCAGCCTAGCATTACGAAAACACGCCTAATCAAATATGCAGAAAATTTCACCTCCAAAAACTGAAAATTTTCAGATAAAAAACTCCGATATTTTTCATATTTCTGCTTAAAACATAGACTGTGGGTACTCATTACAACCGCCTTGGCGAGGCGGTTCTAACGAGTACCCACCATCTATGTTTTTGAGCAGAATTAAGAAAAAAATGTATACCCCTGTAAATCCCAGTTTTGCTATATAAAATGGGGTTTTAGGGGGTCAAAATTATATAGGCATGTTTCCGAGATGGCCTCGGGCATTTGGCAATTTCTTTAGTTTGTTCTTGTCAACATTAATATGTAAACAAAGATCTTGTCAACATTTATTGGCCGGCGCGCGAATCGCGCCGGTCTTAATATAGCTTTGGATTTTTATGTATGGAGAAGTGTTCGATTAGCGCAGAGCGCAGTTTGGTAAGTTTGAATATGACCTGCAGTTCATCTTTGGTAGGTTTGACTATGACCTGTGTCCATACTTAAAAAGTTCAAACATATTCATATCTGACGCATGCTAAAATAAGCTTCTTGATAAGATCTGGTAACTTATTTAAGTTTTGGCATTTTTTAAATAATAATGTACAAACTAAATCTCGTGGAGATCCCAATATGACTAGGATTCGCATATTGCTTGATCAAGAAAATTCATAAAGCTTAATAAAAAGAATCACACTGTTGTTCTTTTTTACCTATTACATTGAGAATTTGTTAAACTTTAGTATACCCGTGTCCTATATTTCTAAGTACACATAAACAAAATTTGCGCCGGTACTTAAACTTTTTTTTCTACGGTCTTTCTCTCCCTTCCGCTGATTCAAGAAGGGCAGTTGTCAGTTTCTGGCGAAAGAATGTGCATAATACTGGTTAACCGCTTAGAGGACTAAGTCTGCCCAGTAAACGTGTGGTTAGGTAAACTGACCGCGCTCGACATGACCCCACTAGGTTGACTGGGCCGTAAAACCTCAACACAAACAAACAAACTTAAATTTACGTCTAAATATTTTGTCTTGTGTATATATAAAATTTTATCAAACTATCCCGTATGGTTGAAGACGTATGGTGATTTCCATATTTTCACAATGGTAAGTAGCAACTGGCAAGCCCATTTGACTAGATCTTTATCGGTATCAGTCTGTGTGCAAAAAAAAGTGTCAACTTCAGAAATGCTGATCATGCAGACTGTATGGCCATTTACGAGTATAAAAAAAAAAAAAAACAGTGACAATTAGAAATGTGTTCATATAACACTATGCCCTCATCCGTAGCGTGTCGATACAAAATGCTTAAGTTGAAAGTAGTATAACTCAGACGACAGATTTCATCACAATGTGTGGGCAGCCATGTTGGTAGCTAGCTGACGGATTATTCTTGACCTGCACACCAATGAGAATGACGATGTAGTATGAGGTTTTCTCTACATACAAAACATTGTGTTAATTACACAACAACAATCTGACTAAGCCTATCATTAATGAATATTTTATGACAGTCGTGTCACATGTAATAAACTTTGTGTTCACCAGAGCATAAACTGTGTTACCATGGCCATAATGGCTGTTGCATCTGTTAACCCATTGTAGTCGGGAGACCCGTAAAAGGGTAATTGGCAAACAGTGCAGAAGCAGATGCAAATAGTGGAGTCCCATTCAGACGCCGCAGAATGCGGCGTCTGAATGGGACTTCACTATTTGCAAATAGTTTAGCCATTTTTCTCTAGGAATATGTAAATCTCATAACCGGTCGTACCTAAAATTTAAATTGGACTTTTTCAATATATAGTGTGGGAGAGTCTATTTAGTCTACAATGGGTTAATAGCTTTTTTTTATCTAAACTTCGTGTTAAGGGGGAGTGATACATCTACAGAGGAGATAACTCTGTCAAATAGCTTGGTTCTCATCTAAAAGGGGTTCTACTGAAAAAGGAAAGAATCTACACCCTTTTGAGAAGGGGCTCGGCGCACAGTAAAGCAAACGGAAATTCACAAAAGTTGTCCCCCCTTGTCAAAAATGGCGAGAAATCTATTAAGTTTATCCAGTCCCGTTAATATGATGTTGGTGCGGCTTGCCCGGTAACGTCATTATTCTAGCTCTAAAAATGGCAGAGAAAGGTTTTCATTCAACAACGCGGGTTGTGATTGAACATATCAAAATCTCCATAATTGGTGGACTGAGTTGAGGCTTTATGGCCCAGTCAACCCATTAGGGTTATGTCGAGCCGGCCAGTTTACCTGACCACACTTTTTTTCCTCGGCAAGCTTACTCCATAGGCCGGCTCAGAATCTCTTTGACTTTGGTAAGAGTAACATATATGACGACATTTGCCCCTTGTACACGTTGTGATATATCAACAGAATTCGCAAATTAGACGCTTTTCTTAATATTTTCAGCTTACAACATTGGTGTGAAGGCATATAAAATGGGTATTTATAGATACAACACTTCCTCATGTTTATAAGCCTGACCAATACCTCACCATTTCTCTTGCGGAAACGACACTCCAAAATCCCTTTTTTCATGCCCATGAATATATTAAATAATAACACCATTTTGTGAAGTGACAAAAATCAAAATATCCAAATGTTTCATATCATGGGTATGTCTGAGGTACCCAAATTGCTACACAAACGAACATGAGTCTGGCCTGTTCGATTTAGCTCTTCTGGAAGCGGAATTTCGGAAGCAGAAGAGTGTCCGTCAGATGACTCATCACGAAAACATGCCTATATAATTTTGACCCCCCTTGAACCCCACTTTTATATAGTAAAACTGGGGTTTACAGAGGTATAGATTATTTTTCTTATTTCTACTCAAAACATAGAGGCGGTTCTAATGAGTACCCACAGTCTATGTTTTGAGCAGAAATATGAAAATATCAGTATTTTTTTTATCTAAAAATAATCATTTTTTTGTGGTAATATTTCCAGTATATAATAGGTTAGCAGACTTGCTCGTCTTCCTACTGAAACCAGAAGAGCTAGATCAAACCAGCCAAAATATTGTCCGTTCATGTATATAAGATGCTGATATTTTTTTTTATCTTATCTTCTCGCACGAAGGTGTGGAGAGCAGCTACATATATTACATGTTTTGAATAACGCTCTTTGAGTGACCATACGTCTTTATTCTTGATTATTTATTTTCCGACTTCCAAGATGGACAAATGTAAACCAAAAACAACGTTTATATCTATGAAATGAATACGTTTTTATATAATTAAAAAAATAACTTTTTGACGTGCAAATGTATTTTTAATACGGTAAATTAATTGTCCAATCCATGAACACAAAATAAAACAAAACATAAAAGTTAGAACGCAACACAGAATCAACTGACCTGTCGCTGAAGGTGCAAAAGAAATTCCAATTTAAGAACAAAAGTGTACATATAAAGCACAATAACACACAACTAATTCTGACACAACAGTAGACCCAGAAGTGATAAGTCAAAACCAGCTGTCCTTTACACTTCAGTTGCGGTCAAGTCAAACCTTTAAGGCATGTTCAGTGGTGTCGATAGAAAACGTGTCTTATGACAAAGTTTTAACATAGAAGACTATTGCCAGTCTAAAAGTCTAAACCAGGGGCGGATCGAAGATGATTTCTGTGTGGTAGTGTGTGTGTGTGTGTGTGTGTGTGTGTGTGTGTGTTTCGAGAGCGGGGGGGGGGGGGGGGGGGGGGGGGGGGCGGGGAGTCGATTAAAACTTACCGCACTTACTCTACGTATTCGGGCAGAAAGGCCTGAGCAAACAATGTAGACCCAGATCAGACGCCGCATAACGCGGCGTCTGATCAGGGTCTACACTGTTTGCCACTTTACCAGCATTTTACACACATTCACTGATAGTAAAATGGACTTGTTGAAGAAAAGTATGTTAAAGAGAAAGGGGTGTGAATAATTAGGGTAAATACGGTATCCCAAATTTATCCGATCTATCCAAAATTTCTCATGAAAATGAAATTTTGAGCCTAGGTGGGTGTGGGTGTGTGTGGAGGAGGAATCGACTGAATCCCCGACCCCCTCTGAATCCGCCCCTGCTATACGTCCTTGCATCCAGGACTTCCATTCAGCAACCTCGAGGACGAGCCGGTCTCGGTGGCTCAGTTGGATGTGCCGTCCGACTGGAGACCAGGAGGTCGCGGGTTCAACTCCTGCCGAGGTCGGCAACATTCTTTCGTGGAGATTGATCATGAAATATTTTCTACGGTCATTCTCTCCCTTCCGCTGATTCAAGAAGGGCAGTTGTCAGTTTCTGGCGAATGAATGTGCACAATACTGGTTAACCGCTTAGAGGATTAAGCCTGCCCAATAAACGTGTGGTTAGGTAAACTGACCGCGCTCGACATGACCCCATTGGGTTGACTGGGCCGTAAAACCTCAACACAAACAAACAAACCTCGAGGACGAAAAATCTGTCGGGACTGTATGCGTGCGAAACCTCCTCGGAACTTCCATTATTTGCCTGTATAGTACGTAATGGTGAGCTATTTGGTAATGAAATGAATTGCTTGTCAGAAAAACAAAACAAAACAAAACAAAAAAATTACCACACATCCTGATGTGGCAATGTAATGAAATGTTGGTAAATAAAACATAACAGGAGCCAAAACGTGAGAAAATGTCCTTTTTGACGTACACGCAGATATTTCAGGGTCTTCACATTTCGCAAGCTCGTAGACTGCACACAGTTTTAATGTTTCCTCTCATGCATATTAGCATTCTGTAGGCTAATTCGTTTGATAAAAATTGCGATATTTTTCTTTTTTCTTTTTCTTTTTTTCTTTTTCTGAACAGCCGTATTAATACACTTGATAGATATTTTCCGCCGCTTAATTAGGGATGCTATGTTTGTGACCCTGTGCAGTATGTCCCTTCTGAAAAAGGGTCTACTATAATAGGAAAGAATTGCTTTCCTTGGAGCTGACGCTTCTGAGGCTAGGGCTTTAGTATTTGTGAACTCAGTTAGGTCTAGAGACTGACCTCATCCTTGGTGAAAGAATGTCATTTGACATATCACCTTTATCAATTCAAATCTGTTAAGGTCGGGAAGCGAGTAGCAAGTTGACGCAAGCGGAAAAAACATCAAGTTTCAGAGGAGTACATGAACATTACGAAAACACGCCTATTCAAATATATAGAAAATTTCACCTCCAAAAACTGAAAATTTTCAGATAAAAAAAAAACTCTGATATTTTTCATATTTCTGCTTAAAACATAGATTGTGGGTACTCGTTAGAACCGCCTCGGTGAGGCGGTTCTAACGAGTACCCACAATCTATGTTTTTGAGCAGAAATAAGAAAAATAATGTATACCCCTGTAAACCCCAGTTTTACTATATAAAAGTGGGGTTTAAGGGGGTCAAAATTACATTGTATATAGGCGTGTTTTCGTGATGTCTACTTATATGGTCAAATGGTGGAAGAACACGAGTATAAAATGTAGTTGATGCCACGGATAAGGTTCGGGTAGATATACGTAAGAAAACTGAGTCAGAGCATGACAAAACCTACAAAATGGCATGTGTACCCAGCGAAGATTCAAATCAGCCTGGGCATCCACCCTGTCTGATCAGAGTCTTCGCTGTGCGCTCAATGGGTAGCTAAATACCCAAGCTTTCTTCATGCGGACAGCGAAGACTCTGATAGACTGGGCGGATGCCCAGGCTGATCTGTCTTCGCTGGGCGCCCATGACATTTAGTAGGGTTTTTTCATGCGCTGGCTCAACTGTCAACGAATAGATTGTTCAACTAAAGTAAATTCTAAAATGTTGTCTTTGAAAACAAAGAACACTCAAAAGAACGAAAACCGGAAACTTGGTTTTATTTAGTCTCTTCTTATGCAACAACGTCGTTTGCTAGGCTGCCCCTATACCCACCTCCACCCACTAACGTGGGTCCACATGTTTACTGGGCAGACTTAGTCCTCTAAGCGGTTAACCAGTATTGTGCACATTCTTTCGCCAGAAACTGACAACTGCCCTTCTTGAATCAGCGGAAGGGAGAGAATGACCGTAGAAAATATTTCATGATCAATCTCCACGAAAGAATGTTGCCGACCTCGGCGGGGGTTGAACCCGCGACCTCCTGGTCTCCAGTCGGACGGCGCTTCCAACTGAGCCACCGCTATTCATCCTTCAAGTTTCATGAAGTAAAGAAGTTGAGGTATCCGAATATCTAGCGCTTAGCATGCTGGGTAAAAAACGCAGCAGACAACATTTTGAATTTGTATTATTTTCCCAGAATACAGGCTCTGATAGTTCATGCAAATTGTCTCTCGGAGACAACTTACATGAAATATCAAAGCCTAATTTCTGGGGAAAAATACGAAAAATGTTTCAACATGTCGTCTGCTGAATTTGCCCAGAGAGTAGTAAAGTTTAAGAAAATGCGACAAGTCTGCAACACTGATGATTTCCAGACCTGTGTTGCTTTTTGTTGAAAAAAGTAAAGTACAGAATAAAGAATATATAGGTCATACTGTCAGGCTGTCATCAATAAGTGTTATTATCTAAACATCAAATCATTGCTTCAGGCGGAAGCTATATTTGTAATGGGCAAATGAAAAAGGGACTTTTTGTCATATATGAACCAAAAAGTGTCTTTAAAAAAGATATTGTTAAAGGTAAAAAGTATTGGTGTTTATAAAGTAAGTTTTGATAAATTCTCATCTCTGCTTTTTGGTTTTCTATTTAATTGCGAGAAAAAGCAGTCTGAGCAGCTAGATGCTTTGTGTATGCGCGTTCCATTCTGATTTTAGCTGTCACACCGTAATTTACCGAACCGATGCACCGGTTATATAGCTGGCTTACACACAAGACAGTCAATCAAGCGAGCTTACTGCATAAAGTCAAGATAAACCTGATCAGCATATGCCTATGATAAAACATTTCGCTGTGCGCTAGCAGAATCAGAGAAACCCTGATCACATTGCGCGGATGCGCAGGTTATTCTGGGTCTTTGCTCTTATCATGACAGATGGACATTTACCTACCTAATATAGCCCAGCGGGCACAAAACGTAGAAACAACGTCGATTCAAAGTTGATTCTACGTCTTGACGTTGAATCAACTTTGGATCGGCGTTATTTCAACGTTGTGTGCCTGCTGGGAGCTTATCATATTTACTATATGTATTCGGACAAACAAGCCTGGGCAAACAGTGAAGAACCAGACCAGACGCCGCACTGGGTCTACACTGTTTCCTACTTATCATGGCTGATATTCTATTTTACACAAAAGAACAAGAAGTACAATAGACTTGTTCAATTTTAGGGTAAATATGGGAAGGAGGTGAGGTGTATTTCTCTAGAGCAAATACAGTAAAAAAGATGGGGGTGGGGTGTGCGTGTGTGTGGGGAGGGGGGGGGGGGGAGGGGGTCGATGTAGGGTATTTCCTGTGTATCTGAGGTGCGGTAATAATTAAAATATTATGTTGCTTCCGCAATTTTACAGCTGGTACCGTACTGATAGGTTGCACCTGCTTTTCCAAATATATATAACAGTGATAAATGAAAGATAACAGCAACTACTATTACTACTTCTACAACTACTACTTTACTACTACTACTACTATAACTACTACTACTATTACTATGTAAGACAGTCCAGACTAGGCTCAGAGTCATGCCAGACTCCTGGCTGAGCAAAATGGCTGATGGAATCCAGTCCTTTGCAGACAGAAAGGATATGAAGAAGTTCTTTGATGCACTTAAGACAGTATATGGTCCCCTAAGCTCAGGAACCACCCAACTCCTTAGTGAAGATGGAACTAGTCTTCTGACTGACATGGAAGCTATCTTGAAAAGATGGGCTGAACACTTTGATGGTGTCCTTAATCGGCCTTCGTCTACCAATGATGAAGCTATCAACAGACTACCACAGGTGGAATGTAATCCGCTGCTTGTAGAGTTCCCAGCCGTCTCTGAAACAGAGAAAGCAATAAAACTCCTGTCATCTGACAAGGCTCCAGGATCAGATGCAATACCTGCAGAAATCTACAAAGCAGGAGATCCTCATGTCGCAGAGAAACTAACAGTTATTTCACATTATGTGGAGAAAAGAAGCCATCCCTCAAACGTTCAATGATGCAACAATTATCCACCTATTCAAAAGGAAAAGGAATCCTCAAGTCTGTGACAATCATCGAGGCATCTCTTTATTGTCAATTGCTGAGAAGAGCCTTGCTAGAATCCTACTGAATCGATTGAATGAGAACCTTGAACAGTCAGTGTTTCTATCAGAAAGCAAGTGTGGATTCAGGAAAAACAGAGGAACAATAGACATGATCTTCACAGCATGACAGCTTCAAGAGAAATGCCAGGAACAGAATGTGAACCTCTACATGACCTTTGTCGACCTTACCAAATCATTTGACACAGTCAGTCGTGAGGGACTTTGGAAAAGTATGGCAAAGTTTGGCTGTCCTGCCAAATTCATAGCAACGGTGCGGCAGTTCCATGATGGTATGCGTGCAAGGGTCCAAAATGATGGCGAGTTTTCTGATCCATTCCCAGTAAAAAAATGGAGCTAAGTAAGGCTGTGTACTACTAGCTTCAACACTGTTCAGCATGATATTTTCTGCATGCTTACAGATGCTTTTCAGGATGGTGACAATGGTATACCTATTAGGTACGCTTTGATGGGAAACTTTTCAACCTAAGAAGGTTGCAAGCTAAATCCAAGGTGCAAACAGAGATGCTACATGAGTTCATCTTTGCTGATGACATGGAAAAGGGTGCTCCAACAGAAGAGAAAATGCAAAATGGTATGTATCAAGTATCCGATTCATGTGACAGCTATGATCTCACAATCAGCATAAAAACCCGAGGAAGTATATCAGCCAGCACCTGGAAAGCCTTACAAGGAGCCTACCATCACAGTGAAAGGTCAACGATTGCAAGTGTTAGACACGTTCACCTACCTTGGAAGCACATTGTCTAGAGTTGTGCACATTGATGATGAAGTCAATACCAGGATTGCCAAAGCAAGTGCAGCATTTGGCCAACTCTGTGGAAGCTGAAAGTATACAGATCTGTGGTGCTGCCAACACTATCATACGCATGCGAAACTTGGACAGTTTACCAACGGCATGTCAAGACTGAAGCAGTTCCATACAAGCGGCAAGACACGATTCCAGACACAGAAATTCTGAAAAGGGTAGGGATGCAGAGTGTACATACTTTCCTGAAATTGGCACAGTTAAGATGGATAGCCAGAATGCCTGATGAACGTTTGACAGAAAATCCTCTGTGGAGAACTACAAGTAGGAAAACGCACCCATGGTGGTCAAGAAGAGTTACAAGGACATTCTCAAAGCCTCGCTTAAAGACTTCAACATACCAACAGAGTCGTGGCGACAGATTGCACAGGATCGAACAAAGTGGTGAGGCCTCATAAGAAGGGGTGCTGGCGAATACGAAGCAAAAAGAATCAGGGATCAGAGCTTTCTTCCTCAGACTTCTCTTGTTCTATCTGCAACAGGTAGTTTAGAGCTAAGACTGGTCTCATCAGCAATCTTAGAACACACAAATAATAACACTTCATGCATGTGATTAGGATTGATCATTGTCAATAATGACAGACGAACTTACTACTACTACTACTACTATTACTATTACTACTACTACTACATAGCAACAGTCACAATAACAGCTACACTTTCTCATGCTGATAATTTCAACCACTATCATTTCCAATGCCGCGAATACAATTACTGTAGTAACAATCAAATCTGAAATGAAAAAAAAAAAAAAAAGAAATAAAATGCGACTGCCGCTTCTACTAGTAGCATGTACCTCTACTACTGGAAACTTAGTAAAATTGTCTCAAAACAAAGACGCCAACGTTCATTTAAACTGTAGCACTACATACAGTAGTTCTTTCTTCCCCTTTTAAGCTGCTTATTCACATAATTCATTGTGACACACAATCATGTATCGTATTTACACTATGTATTCGGACATACAGGCATGAACAAAGATATTAGACCTAGATCAGAAACCACAGAATGCGGCATCTGATCAGAGTCTACACTATTTGCCACTCGTCCAACAATTTTTAGACAAAGAAACAGTAAGTAAAAGGGAGTGCTCAAATTTTAGGACAAGTATGGCAATGAGTTAAGGTGCCCAAATACTTAAAGTAAATACATTAATTAATGTGCAACGTGAGACAAGGGACCTTACATCGTATTTTAGATGTTTAATGACAGATTCTATCTGTCATTCTTCGTTGCCACGCACTATTTTAGAGAAAGTGACTTTGACTACTATTAAATTTCGTATTTATCCGCGCACAAAAGTAGACCTAATGTTTTACTGTGTGTATATTAGTACGCCATTGAAGAGCTATCCATACAAAAGTAGTGCGACTTGTGCTTGATCTATGATGAGTCCCTGAGAAAACCCGCCTTAATACATGTGCGAACAACAAAGGCGCAGATCAGCCTGCGCATTCGCGCAGGCTGATCAGCGCCTTTGTTGTTCGCTATGGCTTGTTTGTTTTCGACGAAGAAGCGTCTCACAACACTTAAATGGAGAACAGAATGATACCTGGAATTTATTAGTTTCTCATAGAATCTGTCATTTCAGGGCTGTTCAGCCCTTTGATTTGTATTTGCTAGCCGTCATAATCGATTTTGTTTGCAATGTATGTATGCTACACATGTTGTTAGTACACTAACCTATGAGAAATAAAGAATTTGAATTCATATGATGGACAACGTGGGAAAATGGCTCTTATGCCATAAGCGAACAGCGAAGATCAGCATGCGCATCCGTACAGTCTGATATGCATCACGAAAACATGCCTATATAATGTTGACCCCTTAAACCCCACTTTTATATAGTAAAACTGGGGTTCACAGGGGTATACATTTTTTTTTCTTATTTCTGCTCAAAAACATAGATTGTGGGTACTCGTTAGAACCGCCTCGCCGAGGCGGTTCTAACGAGTACCCACAATTTATGTTTCGAACAGAAATAAGAAAAATATCAGAATTTTTTATCTGAAAATTTTCCTTTCTTGGTTGTAAAATTTTCAGTATATTTGAATAGGCGTGTTTACGTAATGGAGCCTTCTCTGGTCATTGACATATACTACAGTATTCATTGATTCTGTAAGCGGGCAACGAAGGCCCGGATCAGCCTGCGCGAATGCGCAGGCTGATCTGGGCCTGCGTTGTCCGCAGATTGCATAAGGGCCTTTATCGTGCTTGTGCTTTACATGCAAATAATGTCGAACTATTCTACATGTATAGTATCCGTAGATTCTACTGGCGGACGATCAGACTAGACTATGCAAATGCGTAGGCTGATCCCTCATTGTCAGCTTATAAGATAATGTCCCTTTTTTCATGTTGAAAATACAACGTGCATTTATACCACTCATTTACAGAACGCAACATGCGCACAAATGTGATCTTTGTGTTTCAAGGCCTTCATATTCGCATTATACATTTAGGGAGGACCGTGTCAGCGAGCGTCGAAGGCACTGATCAGAATGCACGGACGCGCAGACCAGTTTGGGCTTTCTTTGCCAACATTTGTACGTTTGGGCGTTCCTTGCCTGAACATATACAAGGGATGTAAATATAGTCTACGCAGCATGGTATATGAAAACAGATTTACTTCCCTTGCATTAGCTATTCCTTTAACGCTTACATGTACCACACTGATGCTGTTTTTCCTTTTTAGTTTGCCTGAAATGTCAAATCCTATTTTCTAGGAAAATATTTTAAAATGTCGTCTGCTGACATTTTTACCATGCAAAGTGTTAAAATACAACCAAGCATAACTTAACCTTCAGCACATTCAGTAGAGGTCGGGGAGTGGGGGTGGTCGGGTGGTGCGAAGGTGTCATGTATCTTGTGTCACCGGGGCGTCAAACTGACATTGGCTTACAGTTGGACAAGGCCTGCTATCCTTGTAGTAGGTAAAGGTAGAGGGGGGATTTTTTTTATTTCTTCTGTTTCTTTTCTTTCATTCCTCTTCCTCTTTCTTCCCTGTTCTTCTCTTTCATCTCTTCTACTATCGCTTCTATCTCTTTTCTCCCTTTCTCTAGGAGACGACACAAAATGACCCACAACGGTTGACGTGTCGTTAAACCCCAACACAATCAATCAAATCAGCACATTCAGCGGACGACAAATTGTTGATAATTTTCTTACTTTTCCCAGAAAATAGGCTTTGATATGGAATGTCAAAGCCAATTTTTCGGGACAAATAAGAAACATATTTCAAAATGTCGTCTGCTGAAATTATTACCAAAAATGCCGAACGTTAAATGCGATAAAAAGTCAGCATTATTTTCAAATTAGTTGAATTTTGATGTATTTCGGCGAGGCGGTTCTAACGAGTACCCCCAATCTATGTTTTTAGCAAAATAAGAAAAAATCGTCTGCTGAAATTATTACCAAAAATGCCAAACGTTAAATGCGATAAAAAGTCAGCATTATTTTTCAAATTTTTCAAATTAGTTGAATTTTGATGTATTTCGGCGAGGCGGTTCTAACGAGTACCCCCAATCTATGTTTTTAGCAAAATAAGAAAAAAATAATGTATACCCCTATAAACCCCAGTTTTACTATATAAAAGTAGAGTCCAAGAGGTCAAAATTACTGATATACATTATGAAAACACGCCTAATCAAATATACTGAATATTTTACCACCAAAAAATGAAAATTTTCAGATAAAAAATTCTGATGTTTTTCATATTTCTGCTCAAAATATAGATTGTGGGTACTCGTTAGAACCGCGGTTCTAACGAGTTCTCACAATCTATGTTCTTGAGCAGATATAAGAAAAATAATGTATACCCCTGGCAAACCCCAGTTTTACTATATAAAAGTGGGGTTTATAGGGGTCAAAATTATATAGGCATGTTTTCGTGATGGGCGTGTTTTCGTGATGGTTTCTTCATGCGGACAACGAAGATTGATCAGTCTGTGCGGATGCGCAGACTGATTTGAATATTCGTAGGGGGGATATGTCAGAAGGCTCAGATATTGTGCGTGAACAGCAAAGTGCAAGCCAAGACCATGTTCTCCTCCGCTTTGGAATTATATCCATTCGTTGTTCGTATTGCCATACGACAGGCTTATTAATGGCGTGATTGAAGAAGGAATCTTAACATTTAACCACCTGAATTTAAACAGCAGCAGATGACATTTTAACATGTTTTCATTTACTTCACAGAAAATAAGGCTTGACATTTTGTTCAAATGTTTTTTGAACAGTTTGAATGAAAAGTCAAGCCTTTTTCCAGTAAAATGGGAATAAATCAAGTACATATATATGTGATCTGCTGATGTTCACAACAGCAGGCTAAAAGTCCACACTTACTACTGCTATGAGCAGATTCAGCAGACGATAAACTGATGATATTTTTCTTATTTTTCCTAGAAAATAGAATCTGACACTTCGTGCAAATTGTCTCCTGAGGAGACAACTTGCATGAAGTGTCAAATTCTATTTTTTAGGAAAAATAAAAATAAATAAATAAATAAATTATCGTCTGCTGAAATTGTCGTCTGCATGCAAAATGTTAACAAAAAATGAAGAGGATAAGAATGACGGGAGTCCATTACAGGACACAAAAGTCTAGACAAGTAATTCCTTTCTTCTGTCTCTCATCATTTTTCCTGTCACTCTGAGACATATTTTAGCATCAACCCAGTCGACTTCCATAAGGCCAGCCATTAAACTTTTCTTAGTTTGACAGTTAGATTTTAGCTTTATATGTTGTTTATTTTGCCAATAGCATCGCTTTCTTTTTATCTCCTAATAAACTGTCTAGGAAGAATTTACAAAGAAACACCCTCAAATGAAAAGGGTAGGAATGGGTGCAGGGAACCAATTTCATAGAATTTCGGAAGCACCGACAGAAAAAAAAAAAAAAAAAAAAAAAAAAAAAAAAAAGATGAGGAACGGAACAAACGGCACAACCCACCGGGTCGGCAACACATTACGAAAACAAGCCTATTCAAATATACTGAAAATTTTACTAGCAAAGTATGAAAATTTTCAAGAAAAAAATCGGATATTTTTCATATTTCTCCTCAAAACATAGATTGTGGGGAACCGCCTCGCGGTTCTAACGAGTATCCACAATCTATGTTTTTGAGCAGAAATAAGAAAAATAACGTATAACCCTGTAAACCCCAGTTTTATTACATAAAAGTGAGGTTTAAGGAGGCAAACACTATATAGGCATGTTTTCGTGATGATATAGGCATGTTTTCGTGATGATTCTTTCATGGAGATTGATCATGAAATATTTTCTCCCTTCTACTGATTCAAGAAGGGCAGTCAGTGTCAGTTTCGTGAGAAAGAATGTGCACAATACTGGTTAAGCCTGTCCAGTAAAAGTGTGGTTACGTAAACTGACCGCGCTCAACATGACCCAGTTGGGTTGACTGGGCCGTAAAACCTCAACACAAACAAACAAACTACTACTACAAACTTTTGTAAACAAACAAACAAACAGCACAACTGCAATAACATGCAAAGAAAGGAGAACTGCAATACAGAAACCACTTTGTAACAGTCAGTGGAAGAACTGCTGGGGCCTTAGGGAGAAGACCAAGCGGGCCCATGACGTTTATACAACGTCGTCTCAACGTCGATGCAATGTCATGCATATGACGTTTATACAACATCGCCTCAACGTCGATGCAACGTCATGACGATGCATCGACGTTGAAGCGACGTTGTATAGACGTCATGTGCCCGTTGGGACGATACAATTTTTAGCAGTAGATACACTTGCACTCTTTCGTGGGATGTGACTGTGTCAAAAGTATTTTACCCCTCCACCTTCTGAAAAGGGATCTACACTAAAAAGGAAAGAATTCGCTTTCTAAGGGAGCAAATTCTTTCCGTTTCGAGTAGACCCCTTTCAGAAGGGAAGTGGTGTTCAGGACAGCACAGAAACAGGACGTCGCAAACGTTGTATGCCTTGTAAAACAAGAGGCCTATAGGCACGATTCACTCGCCTGAGTAAAATAGCCATTGTGTATCTGCAGATGCCATGCAACATTTTTCCGGTATTGCCATAGCAATTAGGACAGAAATTTGACCGTAAAAAAGATCAAAAGTCATCCTGAAATCATCATTTGTATAAACTTGGTAGATCTTGCGTCCCCGATGCTATATACCAAGATTCAGCCTCAAAGCTTTTTTAGTTCTGGAGAAAAATCGAACTCGTCCAAAATTTTACGGCTGTCCTTATTACCTGCAAGTCTTGAAGATTCGATTAAAAATGAAATCGCTATCGTCCGGACAAAATTTTCCGGAACCTATGGGGGCCTCAAGGGCGGCTAACTCGAAACTGTCCAAAAGCAAACGTCCGAGATTTTATGCCTGTCCTCGTTATCTGCAAGCTTGATGAAGTTTCGATCAAAAATGAAGTCCCTATCGTCCAGACAACATTTTTTCCATTATATATTTTTGTGAGACTAAAGGGCAAGTAACTCTTATGTGAAGTCTGGTCCAAAATCGAAATCGTCGAAGATTTTATGGCTGTCCTCATTATCTGCAAGTCTGATGAAGATTTGATCAAAAATAACGTCGCTATTGTTCAGACATTTTTCTGAGTCTATTGAATCCTCAAGGGCAGGTAACTCTCATGACGATAGTCGAAACTGGCAAAAATCGAACTTGTCCAAGATTTTATGCATGTCCTCGTTGTCAGCAAGTTCGATAAAGATCCAACCAGAAATGAAGCCTCTCTTAGCCAGACAACATTTTCTCCATTATATGTCTATGGGAGACTGAAAGAGCCGGTAACTCTTAGCGAATAGTCCGATCTGGTCCAGAACAGAACGTCCAAGATTTTATGCCCATCTTAATTATCAGCAAGATTGATAAAGATCCGGTCAAAAAAAAAAGTCGCTATCATCCGGATTTCCATGAAAATCTAATATCATCGATGTCCCACCAGAGGCATGCTATATATGAGAAACGATTCAGATCAGCGTGCAGACTGTGGAGATATAACTTGTCAAAGGTGCCGACGTACAAATGACGATGGACGCGACGGACGGACGGACGGGCGGACGACGGACGGACTACTATCCTAGAAGCTCCCCTGGAGCCTTCGATCCTCGTGAGCTAAAATTGCAGAAAACTACCAAATGTATCCAGTCCAGATAAGCTAATTTTATTACATCGATACTTTAGTTATCCTGCTTGGCCTGTGACAAACGCTTCAAACAAACGATAAGTCTCATCAGCAATAAATGAATATGTAAAGAACCTGCACTGTAAACGAGTGTGGTGGGCATGGTCAAACAGGACAAACGAATCAACAACCAATAAAAACAATTTTTAACTAGAACAGTGTTTTCGGAGGAAAATGTATGTCCCCCACCAATTTGAACAGACCTATCGTTAAAAAGGTTGTATCTAAAATTTATCTTTTTTTTTGGGTGTGTGTGGTCGATGGGGGCCGTTTTCCAAAATCTAAGCTCTAGTGTGACCTTGAAAATGGGGTCAAGGTCACCAAAATCTAATGGGGTCAAGGTCACTAAAATCTAATCAGTTCTTTTTCATGTCACATCATTATAGTTGTGCAATTTTGGTCAAAATCTATCCATTCCTTCATGAGATAGGGTGCAGACAAGCCATTTTTTCAACAATCTGAGCCCTTCTGTGACCTTGAAAATGGGGTCAAGGTCACCATTGTCAAGCCCTTGTGTGACCTTGAAAATGGGGTCTAATCAGTTCTTGTCCCTGTCTCAACAATATCGCTGTACAAGTTTGGTCAAAATCCATCTTTTCATTCTGGAGATACGGTGCAGAAACAATCTGAGTCATCCTGTGACCTTGAAAATGGGCCAAGGTCACCAACATCTAATCAGTTCTTTTTCATGTCACATCAATATAGTTGTGTAAGTTTGATCAAAATCCACCTATTCCTTCATGAGATAGGGTGCAGACAAGACATTTTCCAACAATCTGAGCCCTCCTGTGACCTTGAAAATGGGGTCAAGGTCCCCATTGTCAAGCCATTGTGTGACCTTGAAAATGGGGTCAAGGTCACCAAACTCTAATTAGTTCTTTTTCATGTCACAACAATATAGTTGTGCAAATTTGGTCAAAATCTACCCATTCCTTCATGAGATAGGGTACAGACAATCCAATTTCCAATAATCTGAGCCCTCCTGTGACCTTGAAAATGTGGTCAAGGTCACCAAAATCTAATCAATTTTTGTCCCTGTCTCAACAATATAGCTGTACAAGTTTGGTCAAAATCCATCCATTCATTCTGGAGAAAATGTGCAGAAACCCATTTTCAAACAATTTGAGTCATCCTGTGACCTTTAAAATGGGTCAGGGTCACCAAAATCTAATCATTTCTTTATCATGTCACATCAATATAGTGTGCAAGTTTGGTTAAAATCCATCCATTCCTTCATGAGATAGGGTGCAGAAAAGCCATTTTCCATCAATCTAAGCCCTTGTGTGACCTGGAATATTGGGTCAAGGTCACCAAATCTAATCAGTTTTTATTCATGTCACAACAATATAGTTGTGCACGTAATCAAAATCCATCCATTCCTTCATGAGATAGGGTGCAGACAAGCCATTGTCCAAAAATCTGAGCCCTCCTGTGACTTTGAAAATAGTGTCAAGGTCACCAATATCTAATCAGTTCTTTTCCATGTCTTATCAATATAGATGTACAAGTTTGGTAAAAATTCATTTATTCATTCAGGAGATGGGGTGCCGACAAGCCATTTTCCAACCATCTAAGCCATCATGTGACCTTGAAAATGGGGTCAAGGTCATCAAAATCTAGTCAGTTATTTTACATGTCCCAGCAATCCAGATGTGCAGGTATGGTCAAAATCCATTTGATTCTTCAGGAGATAGGGTGCAGACAAGCAATTTTCCAGCTTTTTCCAACAATCTAAGTCCTCGTGTGACCTTGAAAATGGGGTCAAGGTGATCAAAAACTAATCAGCATTTCTCCCACCCAATGATAAATTTGTGTAAGTTTGGTCAAAATCCATCCATTGATTAAGGAGATTGTGTGCAGACGAGGCTACGTCGACTCCGACGGGATCTGCACTAGAAACAATATGTCCTCCCCCCACACTATAGTAAATGTTAAAGCTGATTTTAATAGTCCTGTATTCTTTACATGTAAAGCTTAGCTAAATCGGCTAAATTCCAAAATGCAAAGAGTGAATTGGAGAGGTCTAAATGAGAATAACCCTAGCTCACATTACAAAATAATTACAGCTAATTTCAGCTCGCGTTTTAGACTTACACAATCTAGACTAAAATAACTAGTTATAAGAATATCAATATCATATATTGTCATGTTGTCCCGGGAATGCTATATATTGCGCTTAGCAGCACCAATGCAGCCATCCAAATGAAAAGTGAAATGGTCAAATTTAATGTATATCCCTTAACTTTCATAAAGTGCTGCAATAGTAACCTTTAAGAATATCTGCATAAGTGCAGTGTGCCGAAATAAATGCACGTGAATGAAGAAAATCTTCTGTATATTAAGTTGTTCCAATACTTGAACTATTATTCTATTCTATTCAGTGTTACTTGTAAACAGTCCGCATAAGGTCAATGGTGCATTATGGGTAAACAACTGAATCACTTCCGTGTCCGAACCAAACCGTATATTGTCCACGCCCATTGGCTTCCAGAGCACGCAAAGCAACAAAATTGACATTTCGGTTAGGAAGAATTCATACCTTTATATGGATACTGATGCGGCATGTTGACACGAGTGCATGTACAACTGTACGGCGTATGTTGTTTGCCTGTTAATACGCCATTAAAGATAATCCGATTAAGTAACGTCGTATCCCTCTTCTTCAGCACCATAAATACTTTTTCTCATTATGGTTCGAAAACCCCCACATTTTTCTTTGTTTATAAAACCTGGATTATTAATGTCGATATGGCTGATCATTAATGGTCTGTGAGTACGCATATGTCACATATACGAATACGTAACAGATGTGTTACATATGCGTACAAATGTACGCATATACGTAACAGTTACATATGTGTATGAGTGTTACATGTCGAATTTAACATGTGTGCAAACAATACGAAATCTTCACATCTTATAAAGTAGCAAAGACAATTTAATACAGTTAGATTGTGTAGACCGAACGTGGCAACTGATCAGGATCTACACTGTTTGTCACTCATTTTATCCCATATCACACTAAACGGTAAAAAGCCTGCAGATGTTATAATAACAATAGGACGGCTAATATGGGTCTACACTGCTCTCATGGTATTAATGTTTTTTGTTTTCATTTCACAGCTCATATACGAGCGTATGTACGCTTATAGCAGATTTCTATTGTCAGAACAAAGGATAATGTTGGTTAAATTGTACCAGTAACAACATTTACACCAAACACGGACACGGACCCTTTAATGCTGTAGCTACAATTCACACGAGGGTCCTTGCAAGGGGTCAAATGAACATTACCGCACTTCAAAAATGATTTTTGCGTTTTCTACCTGGGAAACCATGCATATCAAGCGGTTGCAATATCTTTGCATACATAATATATATCTAACAATGGTTATATATACAGATAACAAACACGAACAATTAGAAGTTTTTAGAATAATACAAGTTACATATTACATTGGACATAAAAGTTGGTTCTACATATATAGATGCCAAAACATTAGTTTTGTAAGTATGTGTTAATTAAAACATGCATACTAAGAAACAAAATCGGTCCGTTATATAGTTCCCGATATAGTGACATTTACTTCATGTAACGAACAGGTCTTACATATGTCATGTATCATGTATGTTGAAATTTGTATATATGCTCACGGGTCATATGGCTTATTGCATCAATAACTACTACTACTACCTACATGTATGTGTATGGTTCGCATATATCATACTAACGCTTCACACTAACTTGTCCAGTTGTACGCAAATGTAACACATTAACGTTGCAATGTGTTACATATGAGTACAGTTGTACGCCTACGCAACACTTTGTTACGTATGCGTACATCTGTACGTATATGTAATTCGTATGTGTGATATATCACAATGGTCAAACGAATTAGTTTAAATTTTACTACAGGTATAGTATGAAGTCAAGGTTTCCGAATTGACAATGAGTAGGAATAAATAGGAAATCTGCCCATTATTATAACGAGATAAGATATTAGGAAATACTTTAAGGATTGTTTGTCAAATATCAACAAGAAAATACCAGATCAGCAGGCACATCCGCGAAATTACACAGGTCCTTGACTGATCTACAATGAGTCATGCAAACGATTTCTTTAACCCTTCCTTGTTGAATAAATTAGGATGCCACGCCCACCTAATTTCCAGCCAATGAGATTATTTGATCCGGTTTTTGATAGAAATTCACATATTTAATGACAAACAGTGCAGATCCAGATCAGTTGGCTTCTTCAGAAGCCAACTGATCTGGATCTACACTGTTTGCTAAGACAGGGTATGTCGTATTCAGCAAGAGAACGGTTAATGTATTTGTGGGCAGCGAAGACCCAGTTCTGCATGCACATTCACGCAGTCTGGCCAGAGCTTGGCTTTCCGCTTACATAATCATTGGATTTACTGTAAGTATGCAGGGTAAAGGTTTCAGCAAATGACATTATAAAATAATTTTCTTATTTTTCCCAGAAAACTGGCTTTGGTATTTCATGAAAAGTGTTTCTTGAAGAGATATGCAGATTTTAACAGGATTTTGATGTTCGCGTGAGGCAATAGCGCTTACAAGGCAGGATAAAAATGTCAGCAAACGACATTTTGAAATATATTTTTTTTTTCAGAAAATAGGATTTGATATTTCATGCAAATTGTCTCTTTAGCAGACTAATTGCATTGAATGTCAAATCCTATCTTCCAGGGAAAAGGAGAAATATCACCAGTCTGTGGTCTGCTGAATTTGGCAATATCGTGCTAAGTGTTAACCCTTGTCCTATTGAATAAATTAAGATGCAACGCCCACTTCTAATTTTCAGCCAGTCAGATTAATTGATCCGGGTTGTTGCTATAAATTCACATACTTAATGGCAAACAGTGCAGATCCAGATCAGTTGGCTTCTGAAGAAGCCAACTGATCTGGATCTACACTGTTTGCAAAGTCAGGGTACATCCGGGTTCAGCAGGACAAGAGTTAACACTTTTTCTATAGTGAAAATGTGTCTTCAGATATATAACATACAGATTCAGATCATCCTGCGCATGCGCACAGTAACATCAGGACCTTTGACGTCCGTTGATTACATTCTGTGGTATCTATCCTGAATGTACACAACGTTGAAACAACGTCGTTTCTGCGCTGATTCAACGTCATGTATTAATTTGATGCTTGCTACATGTAGATAGCTGCTTTCATGTGAATAAGTATTTGTTTGTGTTGAGGTTTTACGGCCCAGTCAACCCAATGGGGTCATGTCAAGCGCGGTCAGTTTACCTAACCATATTTTTACTGGGCAGGCTTAGTCCTCTAAGCGGTTAACCAGTATTGTGCACATTCTTTCGCCAGAAACTGACAACTGCCCTTCTTGAATCAGCGGAAGGGAGAGAATGACCGTAAAAAATATTTTATAATCAAATCTCTACGAAAGAATGTTGCCGACCCGGCGGGGGTCGAACCCGCAACCTCCTGATCACCAGTCGGACGCGCATCCAACTGAGCCACCGAGGCCTGCATGTGAATAAGTAATAAAATCAACAAAAATAAAACGGGGGTTTGTTAAGCGGCCCCTTTTTCCCCCCAAAACCCTACCTTTACTGCTTCGTCTCACCAGAATACACAGAAATTCTTATTCTTATTTCAGCATATAGACTTTCTATATTTCTGCTACTGTTTCCTAAAGTGCTTTAACGCTTTACATGCTGAGTAAAAATTACAGCAGACAACATTTTGAAATAATTTTGTTATTTTCCCAGAAACGCTGGTTTGACTTGTCATGCGAAATGCCTCCTTTGAAGACAATTCGCATGAAATGTCACACCCCGTTTTTTTTCTGAAAAATAAAATAAAATATCAAATTGTCGTCTGCCGAATTTGTCCAGAGCATGCTAAGTGTTAATCATGCAAAAGATTACTGGAATCTAAATTAGACGACAGAGAAGTCGCCAACAGGCAGTATTACAGTGAAGCAGATCAGAGGAAAACCTTCCCAATATCGTATGTGAACGACGAAAAACCCAGACCAGCCTGGTCATTCACATAGTGTTCAGGGCGAACACAACAAATGTTTCGTATAGGCTAGGTCTAACATACGTATAACAGTGGTCCTGGTAGGAGTACAAGGGTGCGCAGGCTCGTCTGGGTATTTGCTTACCGCATACACCGTGACCTAGGCTTTTCTGTACGCCACTTCAGTCTTATAGCAGAGAACTAATAAGACTTTTAGTGCTTTAGGATCGAGAAAGATGTACGAAACTATCGAATCTGAATGTGTAAGCAATTATTTTGAGTCAGGAACTGAAATCCAAATGAGAGAGAGAGAGAGAGAGAGAGAGAGAGAGAGAGAGAGAGAGAGAGAGAGAGAGAGAGAGAGATCGAGATCCATTGCGAAGTCTGACCAGGGCCTTCTATGTCAGATAACAAAATCATTGGCTACCATAAAATGTTAAATGGAGACAGACAGAAACAGAAACAGAGACAGACAGAGCAAATTTTTTGAGCCAAAAACCGAAAGAGAGCATGAATTGGGCCGCGTCTCGCCAAAACTTGACTTCAGAGACATGCGGACGAGAAAAGACTGCGCGGGACGGGGCCTTCACTGCCCGCTAACAGAAACTTTGGATGCTAATACTATAGAATGTTTCGATGGAGTGCAAACGCCCGGATGATACTTTGCGCATGTGCAGGATGATGCAAATACGTAGTTTTCTGCGCCTGTTCGAAGGCACTTTTCCCGCTTGACGCAGCCCATGTAAAATAAAAGCCGTCGGTGAAATAGGGGGTGAAATACAGATCTCCTAAATGAACACAACCACTATGGGGTCAAGAAAGGAAACTGTCGTGTTTG
Source organism: Anodontia alba (assembly GCA_964016985.1). Classification (NCBI taxonomy): domain Eukaryota; kingdom Metazoa; phylum Mollusca; class Bivalvia; order Lucinida; family Lucinidae; genus Anodontia; species Anodontia alba. Next base: position 24,114,807 of record OZ024822.1, on the reverse strand, counting down.
GCCTATTCTAAAAAGTAATTTATCTATTAAAGAGATAGAAAGAATGAATTATCCTGATGCAGAGATAAATAAGAAATGATAGAATGGTAATCTGGAGGCTGATATCATATTTATGCAGCATGATCAGGTCGTCGCTTCGCAGTATCCACTATTTTTTTAAGCGGCAACGATATCTCTAATCTGACTGCGTGAATATTTATCGTATTCACTCTCAGTATTTGACAAGACATGCCTGAGCAAACAATGTAGACTCGGATCAAACGGCTCCACAGGAGCCGTTTGATCCGTGTCTACATTGTTTGCCATTCATTCAGTACGTCTTGATGTACTAATGTAATAGATAGTCAAGTAGATTTGTTCAAATTTTAGGATACATAAAATTACGATAAAGAGTGAAGGTGTCCGAATATTTATGGTAGCCATTGTAACCTCAGACGCATAAAAGTCCCATTTCTTCCTGGAATAGACTATTTCTACTGTCATATATTTATATTTTCTGCATTCTTTGTCGCATTATCATTTTCTTGGTTGATAATCTTGTCTGTTGGCTGCTCTATAGTCATGTTATATCAGCTAATATAAACTATCATCTTTATCCAAAAAATTTGGACAGACAGGCCTGAGCAAACAGTGTAGAACCAGATCAGACGCCGCATTTGCGGCGTCTGATCTGTGTCTACACTGTTTGCCCCCTCCTCTTGCATTTTAAACACATAAAAATATGGTAAAATGGACTTGTTTTAATTTTGGGGCAAGTATGGTAAGTATGTGTCCAAATATTTAGTTAAAATATGGTATTCAGCATCTCCATCAATGACGATCAATAAGAAATCCCACAAATGCAGGCCGAAACAGGAGAAAAAGTAGTTCTCGGGCGTAGGAATCTGATCAGCGTAGGTCCAAATCAGAGTAGGCTTCTCAAAGGCTTCACTGGACCTAGATTCAATTTTCAGTAGCCAGTGATTCTTAACCTTTACCACTCTCTGGGCACATTCAGCAGACGACAAATTAATGACAGTTTTCTTATTTTTCCCAGAAAATCGACTTTGACATTTTATGCAAATTGTCAATTTGCATGAAATGTCAAAGCCTATTTCCTGGCAAAAAAAAAAAAAAAAAAAAAATAGAAAACATATTTCAAAATGTCGTCTTCTGTAACTTTTTCCCCAGCATGCTAAGCGTTAAAGTCGGCAGGAAAAGCCGCAGTCAGACTGTGCGAATGTGTAGTATCTTATTTTTACATGTTGTGTATACAAGGTTTGATGTCATAAGCGTTCGCTGTCATAAGCCAAGAAAACATTGCTGAAATACATTTATTGTCATCTAAGGATTGGCTGATGCGGGACTCTGGCATTACGAAAACACGCCTATTCAAATATACTGACAATTTTACCACCAAAAAATGAAAATTTTCAGATAAAAAAAATCCTATATTTTACATATTTCTGCTCAAAACATAGATTGTGGGTACTCGTTAGAACCGCTTCGTCAAGGCGGTTCTAACGAGTACCCACAATCTATATTTTGAGCAGAAATAAGAAAAATAATGTATACCCCTGTAAACCCCAGTTTTACTTTATAAAAGTGGGGTTGAAGGGGGTCAAAATTATATAGGCATGTTTTCGTGATGGGGTTAAGACGCTTCTAAAATACTCTGTCAGAGATGCTTGTCTTACAGAAACAAATGAAGCTTCCGCGTGGTCGAAATATTGGAAAGGTTTAGGGTGCTGGTTTTTCAGCATTGTACAGAAACCCTTAAAGTGCAGCAGACGACATTTTGTTTGTTACTTGTTTTTAGAGAAATAAGGCTTGGCATTTCAGGTGAATCGATTCACATGAAACGCCAAATCTTATTTCTCAGAAAAATAATTACAATAAAACAGAATTTCGTCTGCTACAAGTATATAAATGTGACTGTGCCAATCGGTCTGGAGAGACATCGATGAGCTAGATGGATTAACAAGCAACCAGAAATAAATGTGACCTACCAAATATATATCTTCAGTTCTAGTTCCACTTACAACTCCAGTTTCAAAATCTTAGAAAACATCATTTCTGAAAATATAAAACGCAATGGTATAATTATCTTATGTACATGTATTCGGACACCTTAACCCTTCCTCTAGACTGGCTCCAGCTCCGCTGACTAAATATTTTTTCTTATAATTCTGTTTGATAATCCACTAAAATAAAACCAAACTAATATCATGATTATAAAGGCTGGTCACTAGTGACCGGCCTTTTTAATCATGATATTATTTTGGTCTTACTTTAGTGGATTATCCTGGTGACCAGCCTTTATAGTAATGATATTATTTTTGTTTTATTTTAGTGGATTATCAAATAGGATTATAAGAAACACATATTAGTCATTGGAGACTGGAGTCTCGTGCATGTACTGTAAAACACTGCTCTCTAGTAGTCTCTTTATTTTGACGCTATTAGTGATCTAGGCAAAAACCGCCAAAATAAATCTACGCCAGTATTTAATCTCTTTATTTTGACGCTATTGGTGATCTAGGCAAAAACCGCCAAAATAAATCTACGCCAGTATTTAATTACCAATGACTCTCTATAGTGTAGCATACATGCGCCAAAATTAAAATGTGCAAACAAGCCGCCAATATTTGACGCTAAATATATTAAGTAGTTTAAAGTACATGCACTAGGTTAACCATTAAAGCACGAGTCACAACAGCAGACGACTTTCTAAAATAGATTTTTTTGTTATTTTTCCGGGAATATAAGGATTGAGCAAACAGTGTAGACCCAGATCAGACGCCGCGTCGTCTGATAAGGGTCTACACTGTTTGCGACTCATTCAGCAAAAGACTTCTTCAAACTTTAGGACAAGTATGATAGCCAGTAAAGGTATCTGAATACTTAGGGTAAATTAAAAAAAAGTTATGGGGATATTGTGAACGCCGTCAGCTTTCCGTCCATCCGTCCATCCGTCAGTCCGTCCGTCACGCAATCTCCTCCTAAACCACTGGGCGGAATTTAACCAAACTTGCTACATGACTTCCCCGCGTGGTAAGGGTGTGCGAGAGCAACATTAGCACGGAGCGTTTGGATTTGCGATGGCATGCCATCAGCTGCGCGATCTGCGATCTAGTTCAATATGTTTTTTCTCGGACTTTAAAGTGTATGTAAGTGAACTTGGGACTAGAATGAAAAAAATAATATACTGTATTGAAACGTCTGCCTGAAATAAACGCTTAGCATGCTGGGTCAAAATTTCAGCAGACGACATTTAGAAATATTTTTCTTATTCTTCCCTGATTTTCTTATTTTGCCCTGAAAATAGACTTTGACATTTCATGCAGACTGTCTCCTTTGGAGACAATTCGCATGAAATATCAACGCCTATTTTCTGGGAAAAAATAAAAAAAAAATATCAACAATTTGTCAAAAATTGTCTGCTGAATTAGCCCAGAGAGTGGTAATGGTTAACCTGACTCAGGACACACTATTCAAAACTAATTTGGATCGGTTGTCAAATTCTGCAAAAAAATGCAATTTTTAAGTTGTTCTAAAATGCCCGGAACTTAACTGCTACAACAGACCTGTTTGATTTTCTAGTCCACATAACAGGTCACATGTATTTTGAAAATGGACCAGTATTATGTCTTTGATTTTTTTCCCACTCTCAATCAATCAAATGCTATACATTTTTTGTCATTTATATTTTATTTGCTCCTCAATGACGCTAATATTGGTTCAACCCTTAAAGCGCTAAACAAATTTGTAGCCGACAAATTATAAAGTGATATTCTCATTTTTCAGAGAAAACAAACTTGACATTTCAGATGAATCGTCTGCTTGGCAGACGATTCACTTGAAATGTTAAGCCTTATTTTCACTGAAGTGAAAAAAAATCAAAGTGTAGTCTACTGTAGCTGTGATTAGCGCTACAGCTACCCCAAATCAGTTTATTACAATGTACAGTGGACCCTCCATGAACGGGGGTGGGTCCAGGACGATATCTGAGGAGATTCGTTTAATAAAATTACCGTACTTTCTCTATACATTCGGACTGACAGACCTTAGCAAACAGTGTAGACCAAGATCAGATGCCGCAGAACGCGGCGTCTGATCAGGGTCTACGCTGTTTGCCACGCATTCAGCAAATTTTACACACACACACACACACACACACACACACACACACACACACACACACACACACACACACACACACACACACACACACACACACACACACACACACACGGACTGACTGACAGGCAGTAAATGGACTTGCTGAAGAGAAGTATAAGGTAAAGAGCAAGGGTGTGAATATTGAGGGTTAATATGGTATTCCAAATCTATCAAATTTACCCAGAATGAAAATGAAATTTTGAGTCCAGGGGGATTCGCCCGAACCCCCTCTGAATCCGCCCCTAAACTGTCAACAGCAGCCATCTTATAACAGCCACTTTTCTGATTTCTAAAAGTGCTGTTTTACTCTGTATATTTCACCTCTCTACAATAGCTAGTTTTATTTATTCCCAAGGGTATTTGCTGTAGGGTGGTCGTGCTATATAAAACTGGTCCAAGTTCCAGATACAGTCCAATTTGAATGGCTCGAACATCTTTGGGACCAATGAATTATGTTCGAGACATGAGTAGTTCGAGCCACTGAGGGTTAATTATAGCGCCAGGGCAATAGGTAAACGGGGATAATATAAGTACAGACGACTCTCGTCATCTCGATATCCAAGGGACTCTCTGAAATTCTTCGAGATATCCGTATCTCAATATATCATATTTGCAGAATTGAGGAAAAAATAAATCGAACAACCACATTTCACAAATGAATATATGTAATCTGACTCCTGAAGTTGGATATATTGCAAATATTGTGAAAAAGAGAAGAAATTGCTCCTCCTCTTTTCCACAATAGTTTATCTTTTGTTAGATTTCCATGTTAAAACGGACCAGCTTTTCACTTCGAGATAAGCAGTTACTCGAGAAACGCGAAGTCGAGATAACGAGAGTCGACTTTATGTATTTTCGATCTTCTATAAAATAATGATATTTTGCGAGTTCCGATTAGAATCGCCTCTATGAGTACACAAAACAAAAATTTTCATGATAAAATAAGACAATTTCCCTAAAATATCTCCAAATATTTTTCTTGAGCTATCGGAAGAATTTTCCTGGGGACTCAAAACCTAGTTCGAATCAGCCACGGTAAACAAGCAATCAGTGTTCGAGTCACTGCATCACGAAAACACGCCTATATAATTTTGACCCCCTTAAACACCACTTTTATATAGTAAAACTGGGGTTTACAGGGGTATATATTATTTTTCTTATTTCTGCTCAAAACATAGATTGTGGGTACTCGTTAGAACCGCCTCGACGAGGCGGTTCTAACGAGTACCCACAATCTATATTTTGAGCAGAAATATGAAAAAAATCAGAGTGTTTTTATCTGAAAAGTTTCATTTTTTGGTGGTAAATATTTTAGTATATTTGAATAGGCGTGTTTTCGTGATGGAAGTTTTACAGTATTTTTCTTGCCAACAACATAAAACATTACTGACTGCCTCATGTAAGGCTGTGCAGAATTTAGATTCTCTGTGTAATGTACACGCCGGATAATGAAGAATTTCCCCTAGAACACCTCATCAAACTTTAGACAAGCAGATCAATCAAAATATCTTAAATTTACAATTTTTGATTTACTTTTTGCGTGTTTGTTTGAAATGGAGCTAGCTGAAAAGATTAAGCAAGTTCCATACAACTTAAGATTATTTCATTTTGAACCAGTGTCACTGTGGCGACAAAGATAAAAACAAAGGTTGTTAAACTCGATTGTGAAATGCAACCATTTTTTATATTATCCTCTCGCTCATCTTGATGGAAATGAGCCCTACGTGGGGAAACATACCTTCAGAAATTTGCGCACAACGAAGACTCAGATCAGACTGCGCTTCCGCACAGTCTGATCAGAGTCTTCGTTGTTCGCACGAAGAAACCGTGCATACTTGACTATCCAAAATGCGCACAGATAGGATTCTGATCAGACTGCGCAAATGCGCAGGCTGATCTGAATCTTCACTGGGCGCACATGTCAGAAGGTAAGCTTTCTGACGTTGCGGCTGAAATGTTTTCAAGACCATGCTTTTCAGAGGACAGATTAAAAATACTTGCAACTATATTACAATACATGGCAAACTAATCCGAGTCGCGCCATGGGAAACAGATCTCAGACTGCTCTGAGACTTCGATGGGCGCACATGCAGTCTTGTAGGAAACGTTGTAGCCCGGCTCATATTACAAGACATGCTAAAATAATACAGGGCATATGCAAACAGCTAAGACCCAGATCAATCTCCACATCAGACCAGTCTGTTCCATAAGGACTTTTTGTGTTTGTCAATATAATCTTGAATATTAAATGATTTTGTAAGCACTCAGCGAGGGCCCTTATAAGACTGGGCCTTCGCGCAGTCTGATCAGGGCTCTCGCTGTCCCCATATGCCCCAAACACAATTTCTCTCAGTTCGGAATATTTTTATGTGCCACGTTACTAAAAGGGGTAAAATGGTCCTAATCACATAAGCGGGCAATGAAGGTCTAGATCAGCATGTGCACTGAGTTCGTCCGCCCGCTTATAGAATGGGTACTATAAGATATATTAACAAACAGAAAACATCCTGATCAGAGCCCGGGTGAAAAGGCTGTTTTGCGTCTTTCCTTTTCGCATAGGGTATAAGGACTTCTTTTGCAAGCTTTTTGCCCAACAACTGGTTTCAAACCTTTACCACTCTCTGAACAAATTCAGCAGACGACAAACGGATGGATATTTTTCTTATTTTCCGTGAAAATAGGCTTTGACATTTCATGCAAACTGTCTCCTAAGGAGGAGACAGTTTGTATGAAATGTAAAAGCTTATTTTCTTGAAAATTATAAGAAAAATATTCCACCATGTCATTTCTTATCCAGCATGCTGAGCGTTAACATGCTATACTGATATCAGTTTTGCCATTCCATCCGATCTATTTACGTCAAGTTCGTGTGAATCCAACTATTGACAATGTGTCAAAGAAGTTGTATGGTTCCTTACTACGAACTTGTCATCATTGACAGTAGCGTAAAGGTTGAGCTATGAAACCAGTTTTTTTTTTTTTTTTTATTTCTGAACTGCACTCAGAACCCTTGTAGAGGCCAAATAATCGACTTGTTAGCAGAGAATCGTTAGTTCGATCTCTCTCGTCATTTTTTTCTCAGTATTCCGAGACATATTCAACGCGCACTGGGTCCAGTAGAATGTATCCTAAGTATTCGGCTAGAGAAACCTAGCAAACGGTGTGGATCCAGATCAGACGCAACAGAACATGGTCTTATCAGGGTCTACAATGTTCGCCACAACTCCAGCAGCAGGTAGTAAAGTACAGTTGATTTTCGTTATCTCGACTTCGCTTATTTCAAATAACCGCTTATCTCGAGGTGAAAAATCTGGTCCCTGTTTAAGCATGAAAATCTAACAACCGGTAACAAAATATTGTGGAAAAGAGGAGAAATTGTTCCTAAGGAGCAATTTCTCCTCTTTACCACAATATTTTCAGTATATATCTAACTTCAGCTGTCAAATTACATATTAATTTGTGAAATACATGTATAGTTGTTTGGTTTATTTTTTCTTCAGTTCTGCAAATTTGACCTGTCGCGGTACGGGTACCTCGAAGTATTTCAGAGAGTCCCATGGACATCGATATAACGAGAGCCGACTGTAGATATAATAAGATCATAGTACAAATATGACAAGGTGTTGGGAGGAATGGATGCACTTTCAAGAGTTTTGCTTAATTTCTGATAAAGCATCTACTTTAAAAAGAAAGAATTTACTCGTACTTCCTGTCGGCCTCGCAGGCTCGGTCGGGTGCCGGTCCGACTATTCATTAAGAGTTGCGGGTCTGATCCCCGCTGGGTCCAGCAACAATCCGTCGTGGAGATTGATCATGAAATATTTTCTATGGTCATTCTCTCCCTTCCAGCTGATTAAAGAATGGCAGCCGTTAGTTTATGGCGAAAGAATGTGCATAAATACTGGATAACAGCCAGGAAAAGTGTGGTTAGGCAAACTGACCTGTTGGACATTACCTTAATAGTGTTGACTGGGCCGTAAATCTCCAACTAGTCTACCAACCAAATTTGTTTCCCTTGCTCCCCGTGGTAGCAAATTTGCTCTTGTTAGAGCAGACACCTTTCCGGAAAGATTTGGTGTGCAGGAAAGCAAACAAGAAATAACAGAAGATGTCTCCCTTACAACAAATCGTGGAAAATCTATCATATGTATCAAGTCCCCTCAAGGTGTCGAAATATGTCAGGTAAATACAGTAACTGAAGCTTGGAAACAACAGCGAAGGCTCAATAACATGTACCGTATTCACCCTAAATATTGGGATACCGCGATTCCTTACCATACTTGTTCTAAAATCTGAACACGTACAATTTACTACCTTGTGTTGTGTCTAAAAATGCTGGATGAGTGACAAACAGTGTAGACCCTGATGAAACGCCGCGTTCTGCGGCGTCTCATCTGTGTCTACACTGTTTGCTCGGGTCTGTCTGTCCAAATACATAGGTAAATACGGTACCAAGCGATCAATGCACGACCGACCGAGCGGGCAAATCGCAGGCCAGCTCAGAAATATCGTGCTTGCATGTGCGGTCGTGGGCAATATAACGAATAAAACCAATCGCATCGAGATCTTTTAGCATGTTGAACAACCAGCCACTGCGATAGAAGATCGAAGGTCGCAGGTGGTTGCACACAGGTCGTACAAATGTAAATAGTCGTACGGCTTGTTGCGGACAGTCTTGCATGAGCCTGGATGATCGGAGCACTCCTGTCTCACGACTGTCCGTGCGACTTTACGACTGCTGGTAAAACTAACGGTGACTTCCAAAAAAGGATTGAATCTGGGGCAATTTTATTTGCAAAGTCAGTGCATGACGCTGATATTGCATTTTTTCCACACGAAAAGCTGCAATTCATCCTACTACGTCTAAAATTGCAAAAATAAGAAAAAAAATACCATGGTGTATTACACTGGCCGCGTTTATGAGACAACTGCGGTTGAGCTTGGGTCACCCACCTGACTATGAATAATCGGTCTCCCAATCGTCGCAGCCGGTCGTGCGGTCAGTTATGGTTACGCCGCGATTATTCGTGTGACGGACTGCAACCACTTGAAGCCAGTTGCACGATTAATCGTGGCCGACCTTGTGATTGATCTTAAATCTTATATGATCCCATCGCCAGTCGCGACATCAGTCATTTTAGTAGTTTCAGTGCGGCCGTATGTACGTAACAAGAATAGACAGAATAGGAGAATCTATACAACCCGCGCGACCTTATTTTCATACGATCAGAATGTATCGTCACTTCATACAGTGTGTTGAAAACAATCTACGAATGTACATATAAATTCGGCACTGACTGAGTGCGAACTGGAATCTTTAAATTCCGTAAACAACAGTTTTTTTTTAATGCCGTATGACTCGATGTGCAATAGAAAATACTGTTTCTGCCCAGATATGATTTCATTTTGTCACTATAGAACCTGTCTTCGGGCATAACCAGGCTAGACTGCGCACTCTAATCATTGTATACATGTACATAGTTCGCTTTATGAAAATCAACGGGGTCCAATGACTGTCTTCACAAAATATGTTCTGTGGGACCGCAGGCTTGCCTGGGTCTGTGCTTTTTGCATGTGCGAGATGACATATATTCGCCTGTTAAAATATTTACCCTAAACATTCGGACATATCAGCTTGAGCAAACAGTGAAGCCCCAGATCAGACGCCGCAGAGCGCGGCGTCTGATCAGGGGCTTCACTGTTTGCCACTGGCCCAGCAGTTTTAAGATAAATCAACAGGTATTAAAACTGAGTTGTTGAAAATTTAAGCCAAGTATGGCAAGAAGTTCGAATATTTAGGCTGAAAACGGTATGCCTGATTAATTTTCTCCTTTGACGTTTCGTGTACTTTGCATTTCAGATTGCTGACATGCGCACCGTGGCAAACAAAATGTACCTTTTCAAAAGAACGTAAAATACGCAGATCCAAACCAGAGTTCAATCTGGAACATACGCGTACACAATAACTGCAAGGGTCAAATAGATTCAGTATAGCGTAAATTTTACACTCTGACCGCTCAGATAGTCTACTCAGGCAGAGCTGGATCGACGCTTTCTTTCGCATCTTGGAACAGAAAGGTAGGTTTTTCGCGTGTCCCCCGCTGACGTGATCTCTGGAGAATCACTGCATGCTGGTAATGGATGGATGTATCAGCCTTTTCGCTTAACTTAATTAAAATTCTAAAGAATTATTAGCCAGGATGAAAATTTCAACTAAGAAGAAAATACTGAATAACAGGCAAATTTGAACCAACAAAGAAAAATATTAACGAACTCTTTGATAAATCTCAGTTTTGTACGGTTTGAAGGAAAGATAGAATATGTTAAGGAAAGTCTCATGAATACCAAACCTACAGAGATTACGGGAAGAAATTAGAAAGTTAAAAATACCAAGAAAGAGGCTAATTTAAATATTTAAGACATGATTTGCAATCTCACGTGTCCGCTGAGATGTTTAATTTTCTGGATGCGTGAGCATTATTCAAATGCCCGGATTTAGATGCAGTCTATTTGATCTACCCTGTCGTCCCCAAACCCGTGTTCTTAACCCATTGTAGTCTGGGGACGCTTAAAAAGTTAATTGGCAAACAGTGCAGGCTCAGATTAGACGCCACAGAACGTGATGTCTGATAAGGGTCTCCACTGCTAGACGAAATATCGCAAAACAGATTATTTTACGTATTTATTTTAAGTACTGGGGCAAACAGAATGAACAAAATATTGCTTTTAAACCCGTTATGCCGAGTGGACTCTTCTACCTTAACTTTTTGGACTGGTCCATATCCAATAGGAGGGAGTCTAGCAAGCTATCATTATTATAACAATGTTTTATAGAAATTCCTGTATTTAATGCAAATAGTGTAGACCCCGATGATCTGGGTCTACACTGTTTGCCAATGTCCCTATTTTTAGGACACTATTTATAAATGGATTAATATTACATAACAAGCAAATAATGTTATTAAAATCCGTGAAAACTACATGAACAGATGAGTGGGGTATCCTGAAATATACCCTTCAGAAGGACCTTGATGAGTAGGAAAGCAAATTGTTTTGAGCAGACCCTTTTCAGGAGGGACTTGATTTGCCCGAAAACTAACAGGAAGTCACAGAAGTTGTCTCCCTGGACAAAAATGGCAGAAAATCTACCAAGAGTATCCATTCACCTTAACCCTTTCAGCCAATCAGATTACTTGATCCAGATTGTTGATATAAATTCACGTACTAAATGGCAAACAGTGCAGATCCAGATCAGTTGGCTTCTTCAGAAGCCAACTGATCTGGATCTACACTGTTTGCAAAGGAAGGGTATATCCGGGTTCAGTAGGACCAGGGTTAAGAAGATAGCGAAAGCCCTTTGATGGTGCACAGAATGCTGTTCAGTCTTAACTAACCTCATATGTCCTGAGGACATGTTTGCATGGCGTCACTCAAATCCGAAAAAGATTTCATCTGAGCTGCAGAATAACAAACTTTGATTTTATCAAATTTGAGCCTCCCCATATGAAAATGTCCCTTCAACTTTGTTCTTGTGTATAATGTTTGTTGAATGTCAAATGAAAATCAGAATAAAATATGGTTAAACCAAAATTTGCTATCGGGCGTAAGCGGACAGCAAGGGCCCAGATCAGATGCGCAGTCTGATCAGGGCCTTCGTTGCCTGCTTAAAGAACCATTGGGTATGTATACATCGATGTATAGCAAAGAATCTTATCAAACTGTGTGGTTTCGCTGGCTGATCCAGATCTTTACTGTTTGCATATGTCTAGAAGACACATTTTCTTGTGATATGTCTGAACAATTTATCATCAACAATGCGGTTTGAAGAACAGCAGTTCAAATTACACCGCATATTAAACAATGATAATAAGTTTAAAAAAATACTGCAGTCCGATAAGCAAGTCAATTTACCCTAATATGTATAGGTTATTGCATCGTTTTAAATTTCGAGCCGTGAGGCGAGAAATTTAAAACATGCAATAACCGACTTGTCGCTTCTTGCTGCATTGTTTTAACTGAGAGAAATAAGTATGGGTTGTTGCAGTGCTTAAATTTCGAGCCTCAAAGGCGAGAAATTTAAGCACTGCAACAACCCACTTGTCGCATCTTGCTGGCATTGTTTTAACTGACAGAAATAATTAAGTTTTGATTTGCTTATCTAAACACACTGTTGTTTTCGGGACACAGGGTCATTTAGCTGTTTCAGACATACTGGTATGAAAATATTATTGACGTTTACCATGTTGTAGGCTAATTTGCCAGACAAAATTGTTTTTTTTTTCTTTTGTTTTGTTTGTGTTCGTCCTTAGTTTCCTCTACAGTTTGTGCTTTCTAAAATTGATTTTCATTACCGTTTTTTGTATTTGATTTTTTTTAAAACAAAAAACAAAAGAAAACAATACTTTAATATACTGCAGTCTACGTATATGTAAATTTTGCTTTTTGTTAGTGTTGTAAATTTTACAAAATTGAGCTGTAGACTCTCAGCTATGCACATTTAGCATGCTTAAAAAAACAAGAACGCAGACTGCACACGTATACCTTTCTTGATTTATGTAGGGAAGGTAAGGCAGAGGTCACTTGGAACACTTTTTAAAAGAATTGTTTTAAATGGAAAGAAAAATGAAATACCAAGCTCTTTGTTTAAAGTCAAAGTAAGAAAGACTTAAAAGTATGTTTCATTTTAAAGTTCAGCATGTTAACTGTCCATCATATTTACTGTTTACACGGCGGTGTGATTTATCACTGCAGGAGGTTGATTATAATTGAATTAGGCTGGCAGTGTCTCTAGTTGCTGCATTTCTGTCATGGAGATTTTCTGCTTTTTATTGTTTTAGTTTACTACACTCATTTTCTGCACAAATAGCGACAAGTTTCGTTTCTATTCTACTTTGACTATACTCGTATTTTATAATAGTGATATGTACTCCGTATTCTCATATTTGTAGTTTCTATTATAAAATTACTTACTTACATTGTATATTTTTACATTTGAATTCAATCTGTGTTTCTTTATATTGCATAATTTCCGCTTCTGTTTTATATTTAATCCATCATGAAAACATGCCTGTATAATTTTGACCCCCTTAAACTCCACTTTTACATAGTAAAACTGGGATTTACAGGGGTATACATTATTTTCCTTATTTCTGCTCAAAAACATTGATTGCGGGTACTCGTTAGAACCGCCTCGTTAAAATTTTCATTTTTTGATGGTAAAATTTTCAGTATATTTGAACAGGCGTTTTCGTAATGTTTTGTATTCAAGTTCTGTTTATTTCTATTGTATATGTTCTCGTCTCTGTTCATAACCGACTTTCGTTTATTTCTAATCTACACTTCCATGGTCATATTATATTAATTGCTTATTTATATTCAAAAATATTTATATTTGTATTCAATTATTATATCCATTCTTATTGTTTTTATTTGTATTTTATGATTTGCATTCGCATTTGTATTTCCTATTTTCATATTTATGCTTAATGTGTTTGCATGTCTATTCTACGCGCTTTTATTTATACTCGATACTTCGCGTTTGTATTCTAGTCGTCTCGATAACTTTTTTCATTTGTATTGTATAATTGCACCACTGGATATGTTTATTTACTTTGTTACAAGGTATTTCATTAGCTAAAGAAAAGTCAGCCAAGTCCAAGTCCAGCCTCCATTGGCTCACCACCAACATGCCATAAGAAACAAAACATATTTTTTTTTTATAATTATAAGGGCCGTGTCATACCAAAACGTGTCTTCAGGTAAATGCGGACAGCGAAGGCCCAGATCTGACTGCGCATCCGCGCAGTCTGATCAGGGCCTTCACTGTCCGCTAATAGAATCATTGGATACTACAGTATGTATGAATGGAAAGAAAAAGCACGGATGATACTTTAGTCATGCACATGGTGGTCTGAATCTGCGCATAATGTGACTTTTCGAAGGCACTTTTTGCTTGATGCGGCCCATGTGAAGACGGTCAGTAAAAGACACCCCGAGACAAAGGAAAGCTTAGAATATTTACTGATTAAATAGTATCTCTAATTAGGAAGAAATGCACCTGAGTAATTTGGCTTCTTTCGTGGAATTAAAATGGCACTGGATACCGGTACTACTTTTAGTAGAAGTATATGTGGCGTCAGTAAAGGCAAAACCAGTGACTGTGGTGGACAATATTTTTAGATAAAGTGTGGATGTAGTGGACAGTATTGACAGACCAGTGACTGTGGTGGACAATATTGTTAGATAAAGTGTGCATGTAGTGGACAGTATTGACAGAAGAGTGTAAGAGTAGTCAGCACAGGTAGTACCAGCGGCAGTGGTGGACAGTATTGTCAGAAGAAGTGTGAGTGGAGTTAGTACAGCCAATACCAAAGACTGTGGTGGACAGTATTGTCAGTAGAAGTGTGAGTGGAGTTAGTACAGCCAGTACTAAAGACTGTGGTGGACAGTATTGTCAGAAGTGTATATGGAGTCTGTACAGGCAGGACAAGTGACTGTGGTGGTCAGTACTGTCAGTAGATATGTGTGTTGCATCAGCACATGCAGTACCAGTAAAGACTGTGGTGGACAGTATTGTACGTAGAAGTACAACAAGTACCAAAGACTGTGATGGACAGTATTGTCAGTAGACGTGTATATGGAGTCTGTACAGGCAAGACCAGTGATTGTCGTGGTCAGTATTGTCAGTAGACATGTAAGTTGCATCAGCACATGCAGTACCAATGGCTGTGGCGGACAGTATTGTCAGTAGAAGTACAGCCGGTATCAAAGATTGTAGTGGACAGTATTGTCAGTAAAAGTGTATATGGGATCTGTGCTGGCAGGACCAGTGACTGTGATGGTCAGTATTGTCAGTAGAAATGTAAGCTGCATCAGCACATGCAGTACCAGTGGCTGTAGTGGACAGTATTGTCAGTAGAAGTATAACCAGTACCAAAGACTGTAGTGGACAGTATTGTCAGTAGAAGTACAACCAGTACCAAAGACTGTGGTGGATGGTATTGTCAGGAGACATGTATATGGAGTCTGTACGGGTAGGAACAGTGACTGTCGTGGTCAGTATTGTCAGTAGATATGTAAGTTGCATCAGCACATGCAGTAACAGTGGCTGTGGTGGACAATATTGTCAGTAGAAGTACAGCCGGTATCAAAGACTGTGGTGGACAGTATTGTCAGTAGAAGTGTATATGGAGTCTGTACGTGTAGGACCAGTGACTGTTCTGGTCAGTATTGTCAGTAGAAATGTAAGCTACATCAGCACATGCAGTAACAGTGGCTGTGGTGGACAGTATTGTCAGTAGAAGTACAACCAATACCAAAGACTGTGGTGGACAGTATTGTCAGAAGAAGTGTATATGGAGTATGTGCTGGCAGGACCAGTGACTGTGGTGGACAGTATTGTCAGTAGAAATGTAAGCTGCATCAGCACATGTAGTACCAGCGGCTGTGGTGGACAGTATTATAAGTAGAAGTACAGCCATTACTAAAGACTGTGGTGGACAGCATTGTCAGTAGAAGTACAGCCAGTACTAAAGACTGTGGTGGACAGTATTGTCAGTAGAAGTGTATATGGAGACTGTACAGGCAAGACCAGTGACTGTGGTGGTCAATATTGTCTGTAGAAATGTAAGCTACATCAGCACATGCAGTACTAGTTGCTATGATGGACAGTGTTGTCGCTAGAAGTGTTAGTCTCTAAAGGCTGTACCAGTGGCTGTGGTGGACAGTATTGTCTGTAGAAGCATCAGTGGTGACAGCCTGGGAAGTACTAGTTGCTGTGGTAGACAGTAGTGTTGCTAGAACTTTAAGAGTGTTGCTAGAACTTTAAGTGTTATCTCTACACGCAGTGGCTCTGGCGGACAATATTGGCAGTAGAAATGTTAATGGTGTCAGCCCTGGAGGTACTAGTGGCTGTAGTGGACAGTGTTGTAGCTAGAAGTATATATAGAGTACGTACAGGCAGTACCAGTGGTTGTGGTTGACAGTAATGTTAGTAGATGTGTATCTGGAGTCTGTACAGGCAGTGCCAGTGGCTGTGGTGGCCAGTACTGTTGGTAGAAGTGTAAATGGAGTCAGCACAGGAAATACTTGTGGCTTAGATGGACAGCATGATCAGCTGAAGTGAAAGTGGAGTCAGCAGAGGAAGTAATGGTGGCTTAGGTAGACAGCATGATCAGTTGAAGTGCTAGTGGGGTCTGTACAGGAAGTACCAGCGGCTGTGGTAGAAAATATCGACAGCAGAGGTATAAGCGGAGTCTGTACAGGCAGTGCCAGTGGCTGTGAAGGACAGTATTGTCAGTAGAAGTGTAATTGGAGTTAATAAAGACAGCACCAAAGGCCGTCGTGGCAGTACTGTCCTTAGAAATGAAAGACGGATAGAAAACTACATAAAAACCCATAAAATGAACAATACCGAAAGAAAATACAAATGTGAAGTATCCGATACAAATGTAAACCGTTGATTATAAATAGATGCTTACAGAATAGTAATGAATAACGGCTGAATACAAACAGGAATATCGAATAGAAATTTCCGTTTATACAACACAAATATAGTAATGTAGAAACAAAATGAAAACATATGAAATAGAAATGCACAGAATATGAACAATAACGAAACCTATAAAATACCAAAGAACGGATATGCAATAGAAATTTCTAGAAATTGGATACAAATATAAAAATATAGAACAGCAATGAAAGAAGTTTGAACACAAATGTAAAATATTGCATATAAATAAACGCTCACAAAATAGTTATGAACAAAGACTGAATACAAATTTGAAAATATCGAAAACAAACAACTATATATTCAATACAAATATAGTAACGTAGAATACAAACGAAAACATATACAACAGTACTGAACAGATATTAAATGCAAATTATCGAACGTAGAATAGAAATGACAACTACCGATACAAATAAACAGGGACTGAATTTAAATATAAAAATAAGGAATAGAAATAAACGGAGATTGAATACAAATGTATAAATATACTTTAGCAATAGAAGAAGATCGAGTAAAAATGTAAAAACATCGAATACTGCAACGTTTTACATGCCTTATTAGACAGCTCTGCACACCTGCTATTTCAAAACTGATTTTTCGGTCGATTGTTTACAATCGAACCATATTACAGAAACGCCAAAATTTCCTAATGTAGTTATCCACGTGCATATCATTGACCAATGTAATCAAACTGCGCGTTAGACGAAATCCAGGTAACGGTTGTGTATAGCCGCACTGTTCTTGTCGCTGTGACGTCAGACTACTGTTGATAGGGGTTATCAGTAAAACTTGGACTGGGTCATTTGGGACACTGGCTAACAGTGCAGAGCCAGATCAGATGCCGCAGAACGCGGCGTCTGATCAGGGTCTGCACTGTTTGCTTAAATTACAAGAAGGGTTAAATGAAACAGTCTTAAGTTCCCGTTCAGGACCATTTTCTTAACCTACACTCAAAGACAATCGACCCAAAAGTGCCGCCAGTGTTTTGATCTGCCTGGACTGGGACTTTGGCAAACAGTGAAGACCCAGATCAGACGTCACAGAACGCGGCGTCTGATCAGGGTCTGTACTGTTTGCTTTAATTAAAGAAGTTAAGGGTTAAATGAAACAATGTTAAGTCCCCGTTCAGGACCTTTTCTCAGCACCACTGGATTGGAGACATATTGACTCCCTTAAACCCCACTTTTATATAGTAAAACTGGGGTATACATTCTTATTTCTGCTCAAAAACATAGATTGTGGGTACTCGTTAGAACCGCCTCGCCGAGGCGGTTCTAACGAGTACCCACAATCTATGTTTTGAGCAGAAATTTGAAAATGTTAGATGTTTTATCTCAAAATTTTCATTTTGGTGGTAAAATTTTCAGTATATTTGAATAGGCGCGTTTTCGAAATAGACGACCAGAGAAGGCCCTGATCAACAATACACATCCAAGTTGCCTTGCTCTTCCAAGATGTTGACAAAAGCATGTCTGTCACCACAAAAAGTCCTAGGAACTTACAGGATTCAGAAGCCGTCTTAAACAGACAAGCAAAGAGATCACAGACACAGATACACAGATACGTAATATAAACAAACTTGATAACCGTTCTGTAATCAATCAATATTATTATAATTCTGTAGCTTAATCCTTGTCCTGCTGAACCCGGATATACCCTGCCTTTGCAGTGTAGCTACAGATCAGTTGGCTCCTAATCTGGATCTGCACTGTTTGTCGTTTAGTATGTGAATTTATATATAAAAAATGTATGGATCAAGGAATCAGATTGTCTGACAATTAGAAGTCAAAATTGCTTTTCTCCCATCTGAAGGGGTACAACTCTAAAAGTAAATAATCCGCTCCTCTTGGGTGCAAATTCTTTCCTCTTAGAGCAGACACCATTTCAAAAAGGTCTGGGTTTACAGAAAAGCAAAACGGAAGTCATAAAGGCTGTTCCCATGGTACAAATAATACCAATAGCATTTAGTGTCCATAGCGGACGATACATTTGGTATTTTCTTCGCCATATTTCACAAGGAAGACAACTTTTGTAACTTCTTGTTTACTTTCCTGCACACGGAGTCCCTTTTGAAAAGTAATCTATTCTAAAAGGAAATAATTTACTCCAAAGGCGAGCAAATTCTTTCCTTTTATAGTTGATACCTTTTCAGAAGGGAGCAAACAGAGCTGACAGAGTTGTGTCTCTTAAAAGTGCATTAATTCCCCTTAAAGGTTGACAGGGTACAGTTAGATAAGTGATAATTGTTTCCTAGAATTATTGACCAACTACAGTTGACTCGCTATCTCGAACTCGCTTATCTCGAATAACCGCTTATCTCGAAGTGAAAGTCTGGTCCCTGCCTAAACATGAAAATCTAACAACATGTAAAAAATATTGTGGAAAAGAGGAGAAATTGCTCCTAAGGAGCAATTTCTCCTCTTTTCCACAATATTTTCAATATATCTCTAACTTCAGAGTCTAATTACACATATATTTGTTAAATGTGGTTAATCGAATTAGTTTTTCCTCTATTCTGCAAATTTGATATGTCGAAGTACGGATATCTCGAAGTATTTCAGAAAGTCCCCTGGAATTCGAGATAACGAGAGTCGACTGTATAAATGGTTTAAGGTTACTGCATATACTTGGCAGAATGACCGCCATTTATGACTTGCAGTTTGCTTTCCTGCATGTCAAACCCCTTCGGAAAAGGGGTTTACTCTAAAAAGAAAAAAATTGCTCCCAACGGGAGCTAATTCTTTCCTTTAAGATTAGACCCCTTTTCAGAAGGATACAAAATGAGTTAAGATAGTTACCTCCCCTGAAAGTGTACCTTTTTCTATTGAGGTACAATTAGATTTGTGACTGTCCGTATAGGACTAAAGATTGTCTTCCTAGAATTCTAGAGCAACCATAATGATAAAATTGGTTTAACTTATAGACATCAAAATCTAATAAAACCGTTTGCACATTTGCTACCAAAACTGATTACAATGTTAATTTGTTTCAAATGAGAAACTTGATGTCAGATTCACAGTTATTCTTGTGAATGTAACTTCTATGGAAAAATAGTAAAGAGGGAAAGAGTGCCAACTAGTCTCCTGGTGTTACCTGGTGCGAAAGAAATGTCTTGCATTCCCTATAATGGCATTAAATTAATTTGTGGTTCATGAGGCTATTTTTTGAGCTATTTTCGTACTTACCTCTCATATATAGATTTTCGCATAATGTACTGCTAGGGGTCGTGAGGGATGTTGCATGTTTTCATTATCTCTTGTTAAAATAACTAACTAACTTCCCAGAGTCTGTCTCTGTTTTGTTTTGATTTTTTTAATTATTCTGCGATCGCAGCAGCTGTATGTAATAAATAATTTGTAAGCCGTAAAATGTCACCCCATCACGAAAACATACCTATATAATTTTGACCCCCTTAAACCCCACTTTTATATAGTAAAACTGGGGTTTATAGGGGGTATACATTATTTTTGTTATTTCTGCTCAAAACATAGATTGTGGGTACTCGTTAGAACCGCCTCGACGATGCGGTTCTAACGAGTACCCACAATCTATGTTTTGAGCAGAAATATGTAAAATATCAGAATTTTTTATCTGAAAAATTGCCATTTTTTGGTGGTAAAATTTTCAGTGTATTTGAATAGGCATGTTTTCGTACTGCTTACTGCAGATACTGTTTCGGTTCATTTAGGATTACGGAGTTAATAGTGTTACATTATTATTATTTTTTTTTGACAGAATTCTACATGAGGTTCTGCTGTTGGGTATGTGGTAAGTTGCGTTCCTTTTTCATTACCCGTCGTGACTAGACTGCATCAAAACGAGTTTGCCTTTTTTCTATTCTGTCACAGCGAACGAGTGGACAACCATGCTAAAAGAGTGTGATTCCACATTGCTGCATTAGGAAAACACGCCTATTCAAATTTAATGAAAATTTTACCACCAAAAATGAAAATTTTCAGAGAAAAATGCTGAAATTTTTCATATTTCTGCTCAAAACATAGATTGTGGGTACTCGTTAGAACCGCCTCGACGAGGCGGTTCTAACGAGTACCCACAATCTATGTTTTTGAGCAGAAATACGAAAAATAATATGTACCCCTGTCTACCACAGTTTTACTATATAAGAGTGGGGTTTAACGGGGTCAAAATAATATAGGTATGTTTTCGTGATGTGACTGGGGAAATAATTCCACTCAAAAATAATTCCATACAAATACAAAATAATAGTACGAACATGATATATATTTACAAAAAAACCGCTTTATTTTCTTGTTAAAACTCTATAACCTAGTTTTTCTCTTAATTTGCCACCTAACATTGACATCACTAACACAACCATAAAATGTAAAATCGTAAAAAAAAAAAAAAAAAAAAAAATGCTCCACAACGTCAGAAAGCATACCTTCACATGTGCACCCAGCGAAGTCTCAGATCATCCTGCGCATTGGCACAGTCTGATTAGAATCATCACTTGGTGCATTTGGATACATGTAGCCAAGGATGCAAAGTTTCTTCATGCGGACAACGAAGACTCTGATCAGACTGCGCGGAAGCGCAGGCTGATCAGTCTTCGTTGGACGCACGTGTGAGAAGGTACGTTTTCTCATACTGCGACTCAAATTGATATTGACTCTTCATGTGTGATAAATTTCTAAGATAAAATATTTAAAAACAAGTAAAATAGCAGCACATTTAGCGTTGATCAATAATTCTATAACATTAAGAACTTTCAGCATTGCAAGAGGAAACCATAAATTTTGTTTCTTTGCTTTGAGATCACAGAGACATTATACAAGCCGGGGCACATCATTTTCTAGAAGATTGCATGTGCACCCAACGAAGACTCAGATCAGCCTGCGCACCTGCGCAGTCTGATCAGAATCTTTTTGGAGCACTCAACTGGTGGCCAAGGAACCAAAGCCTCTTCAGGCAGACAGCAAAGACTCTGATCAGCACTCAGGGATGCACAGGCTGATATGAGTCTTCCCTTGGCACACATACAATTTTGTAGGAAATGCTGTGCCCCGGCACGTATGACATTATATATTTGAACATAACGTAACATGTTAACTTATAGTTTCCATTATGGGTCAATGAAAACCATATATTGCTATGACAATCAAATCAGCGGGGTGAAAGCATGTTTTGATCGAAAATAACCAAAGAAGTTTCTTCCAGAAAGTCGTTGATACTTCACTTCGAAGTGACTTGACTTAGATGAAGAATCAACGAATAAAAATACCGTATTTAACCTACGCATTTGGACTAAAGTCTGGCCCCAAGGTTATAAAACTTTTTTCCTGCTCAACTCAGTTGAGCATGAAACTTTCTCTGCTAATAAATATGAAAATGCCAAAAATAGTTGACATTTTCATATTTATTAGCAGAGAAATTTTCATGATCAGCTATGTTTAGCAAGAAAGAATTAGCATTTGTTAGTAATTTGAGATTTATTAGCATGACAAATTTCATGCTCAGCTGAGTTGAGCATGAAAAAAGTTTTATAACCTTGGGGTCAAATGCTGCAGAATCACATTTTGTAAACAGTCAGAGGGGCTAAGCCTCTCTCAAACAGATTCGTCATCATCCTTTTGATGGTGGCCCCCTTTCCATATTACTATTATTCAGGTATATGCAACGACGTCTAGTCGCGATGATAACACAATGGAAGAGTTCTGTGAGAAACCACAATCCATCACTGACCAGATACCACAAACTGACATTCTGGGCCCAGTTGTTCAAAGCTAACGGCGTCGTTAGTTAACGATTCTTTAAAATTTACATTGAGTGATACGCAAATATGCTGAATTTTTTTTCTGAAAAAATGTGAGTAGCCTTTGCAGTGCAAAAGCTACTCACATTTTTTCAGCAAAAAATATCATAATATTGTATACTGAATCTGCTAAAACAGTTAACGAAATGACCCTTAACGAGCTCGTTAAGCTAACGACGCTTTGAACAACTGGGCCCTGATTGTTTACGGAGGTTGATCTACTGGGAGAAAGATTATGGGCAATTCTGCACTGGTAAAACAATTGAAAAAATTCTGAAGCTTCAATAACTGTCACATGCAACAACTGAATAATGGCAGAAATACGAGGTATTCACAGCCATCACGAAGACTTGGCCTTAGTACAGTCCAGATGGAAATCATCATAACCAGACTGATACATCTTGGTAAGGAAACGCTTCCAGTCTAGTGTCAAAACCGACAAAACACGAAGTTTTCCAGGAGCGGACATAGGCAGCGACCATGATGTGTAAACAATGCCTTTCAGGGCTCGGTTTCTGCAACGTCAGTAAGGCACTACAACGTCAGTAAGGCAACCACAAATCAGTTCAAAATTGAAGACCGAAAGCAACAACAGGTGGAATATTTGAACCACTCGTAATGCTTGATGTCGAAAACACTGATCTGACCTCGGTGAGGTCCTTGGCAACCAACGTCGTGAAAAGAAATCCTTGAGTAAAAAATGAAGCTCTTGGCCTCTGTGAATGAAGACGGGAACTCGAAATGCAGAAAAAAGGAACCCAAAGGGCCCGAAAAGTACAGATAAATAGGAAAATACGAAAGGAGATGGAACAAGCAAAGGGGAAATGCATTAGAAAGTCAGTATCAAGATACAGTCGACTCTCGTTATCTCGACGTCCAAGGGACTCTCTAAAACACTTCGAGATATCCGTATCTCGACATATCAGATTTCACGAAATTGAGGAAAACCATTAATCGAACAACAACAATTCACAAATGAATATGTAATTTGACTCCTGAAGTTAAGAGATATATTTAAAATATTGTGGAAAAGAGGAGAAATTGCTCCTTAGGAGCAATTTCTCCTCTTTTCCACAATATTTTGATATCTGTTGTTAGATTTCCATGTTAGAACAGGGACCAGATTTTCACATCGAGATAAGCGGTTATTCGAGATAAGCGAGGTAGAGATAACGAGAGTCGACTGTACATCCAAGTAACTCCTAAGTAGGAACAACACCAAGAAAGCATAACATCTGATGAAGTATCTAATAAAGGAAAAACAAAAGTCTACAACGATTAAAGCAAAGCAACAAACTGCCTGATTGAAAAATAAACCATTCTCGATAGATGCACTGAGTACTATTTGGCGCTTCATAACCACAAATCTGATGGTAATCCGGGAGTACAAGGTGAACAACAACATTATATGAAGACTTATCCTTCCTGTCCAATCCTTCTTGAATAAGTTGAAGCCGCCAATCATGCACTGGAGAAGGGAAAGTCAGAGAAATTGATAACATACCAGTAGAATTGGTTCAAGTTGAAGTAGTTACCGTGGTTGATCCCGTAATGTTAGTCTGTAACAAGATACGGAAGACAGGCAAATGCCCTACCACATGGACTCAGTCAGTGGTGATTACACTAGATTACATACCTAAAGCCATCAGTAGAAAAGTGTGTGTGTGTGTGTGTGTGTGTGAACGTGTGTGTGAACGTGCGTGCGTATGTATATATGTATGTCTGTATGTATAGACGGGTATGTACGGACGGACGGATGGAGTGATTTTGACTAAATAGCTAAGTTCTATACAGTTAAATTTGTAACGATTACAAACATGGCAAGGCATCCGTTTTCCAGTTTTCAAAGCAGCTGAAATTCAGTTTCAATTTTCTAAACAGAATACTAAATTCAAAACTCAGTTTAGAATTAAAGTAATATCCGGTTTGAAATATAATGCCAGTGTGAAAAACAAGAAAGTGAAGTTTGCACAAAGTTTCAGCCGAAAAATATTACAACTTCAACAAATTAAGACTGTTTTAATAAACAAAAAGATTGCGGCATCCTCAGCAAACATTTTTTGTTATATTTCAAATACGAGTGGTGTTTTCATTTGGTCTCAACAGTATTTTATTCGTTAAAATTACTAGGATAACAATATATGAATATCAATATTACAAAAGCTTAAGTATCAAGATATGAAGTTACGCCTAGCGTATATGAATCATTTTCTCAACGAAACATTCCCATTGTTCCACATTTTTATTAAATATACCGAATCGTTTGCCAATAATGTTTTTCAAGAAGAACATTTTCTTTAACAAAACCGAACGTTTTATCAGAGTTGTAAACAAATACTTGTTGAAATTAACTTTTAAAGTACAAAACAAAACTGTAGTAGACGACACTCCTTTTCATTATTTTTAGTGAAAATAAGGCTTGGCATTCTATTTGGATCGTCTGCAAGGTAGACGATCCACAAAAAATGCCAAGCCTTTTTTGCTCTGAAAAAAAATAATGTCGTCTGATGATGTTGTGATTGGCGCTCTAAGGGTTAATGTCTAATAATGAACCGATGTATGTCAGACACCTTCGGCCCAGATTGGTGTTTACACTCACGTTATCTGTAACTGGCGTTCCTTCTGGTTTAGAAAATCATTTTGTACTGTTGGACACATCGAAAGAGGACACCTGGCCTGATAGTACTATGTTGGTACAAAGGGTGATCTGACTCTCAGCATTTGCTCCAATTTGCATATGCTTCAAGACAGGTCATCACGAAAACATGCCCATATAATATTGACCCCCTTAAACCCCACTTTTATATAGTAAAACTGGGGTTTACAGGGGTATACATTATTTTTCTCATTTCTGCTCAAAACATAGATTGTGGGTACTCGTTAGAACCGCCTCGCTCGGCGAGGCGGTTCTAACGAGTACCCACAATCTATGTTTTGAGCAGAAATACAAAAAATATCAGAGTTTTTTATCTGAAAATGTTTAATTTTTAGAGGTGAAATCTTCTATATATTTGAATAGGCGTGTTTACGTAATGTCGGATCATATGTATTGTAGAGCTGTCCTCGGTTTTGTTGTATCCCTTGACATTTTCCATATGTAAAGCTGTCCACGGTTTCTCATATCCCCAGAGGTTGTCCATATATAGAGCTATCCTCGGTTTTCTCGTATCCTCGGTTTGAAATAATATGAATTTAGGCACTGCTTAGAAACGGGCATGGCAATTGTTTAATTTTCAGTTAGCCGAAGTGTTATTGTTATTGTTGATGCAGGACAGGGTCACAATCTGTAACGATGCAGACAAAAAAAAACAAAAAAAAAAAACAAAAAAAAAAAAACAAAAAAAAAAACACTAGACTGGCTCTATTTTCATTACAATTGTCACCATGATTAACTATTCGTTTCCAAAGAGCATCTCTTTAACGTTGAACATCATTACTGAAGTAGTCAAGAATAAATAATTATATTTTCAAACGCTTTATGTAGCTTTGAAATTTCTGCAGTTGCTTCAATTAATGAAATGGAAGTTATAAACGAGCGTAAAAAATGTGTATAAAAAAAAATCCGTAATACAGTGTCAAAATCCGACTGGTTCTATAGCGTTACGATTATCAGCAGACGCTTGGAGTTATAGTATCTAATATGCCTTTGACGAACTGAGATGAAAGCGCCAGGTGAATCATTCTGTTTCTCGCCAGTTTTCAATTCGTGAGATTGGGGTCGCGAGATTGGTAACTTTGGCATGGATCAGCTGAGAGACATGGGCAGGACTTCGCAACGTTGACCATGCCTGTATTATGAGAGTGTGAAAAACATGACAGTGAAATTGGCATATGTAGGGTTATCCTCAGTTTTCTCGTATCCCATGACGTCTTCCATCTGAAAAGCTGTCCTCGGTTTTCTCGTATCCCGTGACGTTGTCCATATGTAGAGCTGTCCACGATTTTTTCGTATCCCGACTCAGACAGATTTGATTCTATTGATTCAGTATGGAGTCAAGTTTATATCTTGTCCCTTATGTATTATATCAATGCATATTAAATCGAAACGTTCATCTTTAACCTTCAACACGATAAGCAAAATTGTAGCAGGAAACATTCTATTAATTTATTTGTTTTTGTTTTCTTTTTACATTTTTCAGAGAAGACAAGATTGGCATTTCATGTGAATCGTCTGCTACGAGACGTATCTTGCATTTTCTCTGAAAACAAAACAAAACAAAACAACAACAACAACAAAAAAAAAAAAAAAAAAAATAACACAGTGTCGTCTGCAGTTGTGACTAGCATTCTATTGTTTAATCTGCTTTGATTTAATATCTAGTGGAAATGGTTTCATTCATCTTTCTGCTATATGCCACTACAATGGCTTGCTTTGTGTAGCTTAGCTACAATTAAGTGTCTCAACACATTGTTTCTGTTGAGTTCTCACCTTTGCTTCATTATAGGCTTTATCTGTAATTTATCTGTTACCCGTAATGATTCAAGGATGGGTTCGAAGACCTCCTCGCGGACTGAAGACATTACGAAAACATGCCTATTCAAATATACTGAAAATTCCCCCCCCCCCTCAAAAAATGAAAATTTTCAGATAAAAAAATCTGATATTTTTCATATTTCTGCTGAAAACATAGATTGTGGGTACTCGTTAGAACTGCCAGGCGATTCTAACGAGTACCCACAATCTATGTTTTCAGCAGAAATAAGAAAAATAATGTATACCCCCGTAAACCCCAGTTTTACTATATAAAAGTGGGGTTTAAGGGGGTCAAAATTATATAAGCATGTTTTCGTGATGATTATATCGTTTTACCACTATGGAAGCTGAGGGCGAGGGTCGGGATCCCGAAAAGCTAGTTAAAGCCCCAAAGTAATTTATTACTGACCGTTCCAAGGCGGTTCTTTCATTGCGGTACTTTTGTTAAATGTTCGGTAGTGTTTCACTTACAAATGTTTTCATCACGAAAGCACGCCCATGTAATGCTGACCCCCTTAAACCCCACTTTCATATAGTAAAACTGGGGTTTACAGGGGTATACATTATTTTTCTTATTTCTGCTAAAAACATAGATTGTGGGCACTCGTAAGAACCGCCTCGACGAGGCGGTTCTAACGAGTACCCACAATCTATGTTTTGAGCAGAAATATGAAAAAATATCAGACTTTTTATTTGAAAATTTTCATTTTTTTATGGTGAAATTTTCAGTATATTTGAATAGGCGTGTTTTCGTTATGTTCTCCTTTTAACAGTTACGCAAGTTTAAGATATATTCATTTATGTTTGGGTAACTGAGTTGCCATCTTTTTGGAAAAGGGTTGCCATCCGTTCTTTTTGTGACTGTTTAATTGTATTTGTGTGGCTTTCTCTTTGATGTTGATGTGGCTCTGATTGTATCAGTTCCTGGATTCACTTCTTTACTTTTCTTATTTGTTATGAAGAGAAAGTGAAATTGCCTTATGAAATTTACAACGTGACTTTCGCTTTTCCACGAATCAAACGACTCCTTTTGTGTTTATCAGTCGCTGCCAAGGGATTAATATTTTTGACTCACAATCATGCGGTCGCATCACGAAAACATGCCTATATAATGTTGACCCCCTTAAACCCCACTTTTATATGGTAAAACTGGAGTTTACGGGGGTATACATTATTTTTCTTATTTCTGCTAAAAATTATAGATTGTGGGTACTCGTTCGAACCGTCTCGCCGATGCGGTTCTAACGAGTACCCACAATCTATGTTTTGAGCACATGGCTTTAGGTGTGTAAATTTTCAGTTTTTGGAACAACAAAAAAACAACAACAAACAAACAAACAAAAAGCAAAACAAGACACAACAAACAACAACAAAAACAACTACAAAAAAAGAGAAAAAAAAGCTGACAGAAACAAATAAAGTACTTGATTATTTCTGCATTTTTACTACCTGTTGCTGTATCTAAAACTGCTAGATCAGCGGCAAACATTGTAGACCCAGATCAGATGCCGCAAACGCGGCGTCTGATCTGGGTCTACACTGTTTACCCACGACTGTCCGGCCGAATACTAAGGGCAAACATGGTACATGAATTGAAAAATATAGCCCTTACCTTAAATGGAATTTATTAAAATCCTTTAAACTCCAGGAGACCGCTAATGTTCGTCTGGTCTGAAATAAGAGGAATAAATTCTTACGCATCAAATATCGACCAGTAAATTTCAGTCATTCACTTATTCTAACGATTATGTTTTTTTTCCAATATAACGTTAAACACTTTGGCTAACTCTTTCACTTCTGTTACATACTGATGTGCTCGAAACAGAAATACGGAATTTAACTCTTTACCTGTTGAATTTAAATAACGGCAGACGACATTTAAAAACACTTTTACTCTTATTTTTCTCAGAAAACAGGAGTTAAAGGTTTCGTGCATGAAGAATCGCACGAAATCATAGCCCTTAGCTTGTCTGTTACAGCAACAGCAGACGACAATCTAAAATTATCTTTATTCAATTTTCGGAGAAAATGAGCCTGGACATTCCGAATGCATGTCTGCCAAGCAGACGATATCTAGCCTTATTTTCTCTGCAAATAAAACGAAACATAGAATGTCATCTGCTAAATGCTAAATGTGGCTTTAATGGTTAAGAGAAAAGTAAATAATATGTCGTCTGGTGAGTTCGTCTGCAACATGGAATTCAGATTAACAATAATTGAAGCATAGATACCGGATATAAATTTCAGCAGACGATTTTTTTTTTTTTTTTTGCCAGAAAGTAGGCTTTGACATTGCATGCAAGTTGTCTCCTGGAGACAATTTGCATCAAATGCCAAAGATTATTTTCTGGGTCAATAAGAAAAACATCATCAATTTGTCGTATTTGTCATCTGTTGACTTTTTTTTTCCATAGAGTGGTAAACGTTAAGTCGTACGATATATTTTCATAAAATTTTGTACTTGTTTATTGATCTCAGAAACGAGTTGGCTCTTCGATCATAATTGATTCAGCGTTCTAAACATCGTTTGCCTAAACATCTGTTTGCCTTTTATTGATATAGTTTAACCAAACTTGTAGCCGACGATATTCTAAAATATATCATCTTTTGTTTTTTTAGAGAAAAAAAAAAGGCTTGACAGTTCACGTCAATTGTTTACGTTTCAGTATTTGAAGGGGAGGGAGGGTGTGCGGGTGGGGGTTATAATACTGTATATTCGTGTATTCAATGGCAAACGAGACAGATCCTGATTAGACACTGAGTTCTGTGGCGTCTGATCTCGGTCAACAATATTTACTAGAATCCGTTTTATAGGACATTTGGCGTAAATGGGTTAGCTCTTTCGCTGCAAAAGGCTTTTGCAAACAGCGTAGATTCAGATGAGACGGCTCATAATGAGACGTCTCATCAAGATCTACGCTGTTTGACATTCAGTCTTTCAGCTTTACATATGAACTTTCTAATCGACAGTTTGTTAAAAACAAAGCAGACGACAAAATGTAGTCTGAAATTTGGCGCCGAAAGAGTTAAACATACATGGTTTCAGTTAGGATTAGAGTTTCGTCTTCGCACGAAGTTTGCTACAGGCGATGTAATTTTTTCTGAAAGATATATAAGGAAGGCTTTTATTGATTGTTTTTCTGGAAGATGGAAGATCATTCAAATGCACATCCTCTGTTGTTCCGGGCGGTTATTGTCCATATATAGTTTGTGTTTTTGTTCATATCGTTTTTGGCAGCCAATAATGTTACATAAACGTTGGGGTGGCTGCTGGAACGGCTCAAAAGAAAACCATGAACACTAAATTCGGGTGATGCTGTGGTGGAATATCGACTACCTTGTGTCCACACAGACCTCAAGATAAGAGGAGCATTCAAAGAATTATCATTACAGTGAACCCTCGTTACAACGACAACATTTGTTCCCAAAAACATTACCATTAAAATGAATTTGCTGTTGTACAGAATACTGAATGAGCAGTTGGATATTTAAGAAAGGTCTAGATTCGTTCTTATTTCCTCATAGAACATATGTTTTGGATATTTGTTAGAATCGCCTCAATGAGGCGATTCTAACAAATATCCAAAACATATGTATCTTTTAAGTATCAAATACAATGTTCTTGCATAATTTGTGACTAATTGTATACCTCTGAAGCAAAGGTTTCGTGACAGTCAAATTGTCATTATAACAAATTTTGTCATTATAACGAGTGTCGGTGTAAAGAAGGTTGCCTGTACATTTCGGTTGGAAAACTGACAGCAGCAGCAGCAACAACAACAACAACAACAACAACAACAACATCGCACCTAGAGGTCTGTCTATGGCTATTTGCAATCAACAACAACATCGCACCTAGAGGTCTGTCTATGGCTATTTGCAATTGCTGATTTTCAAGAGTCAGAGAATTTGACGCGGCACGATGAGAGCTGTTACAGCAGATTTCTTGTGCCTTATATCTGCGGCTACAGAGTTGAGCAGATCATGACAATCCTCGTGTGTTCGATGGGACGCAGTGGCGTAGAAAGAAAGGTCTTGTTTTGTTCTTATTTCCTCATAGCACATATGTTTTGGATATCTGTTAGAATCGCCTCAATGTGGCGATTCTAACAAATATCCAAAACATATGTATCTTTTAGTATCAAATACAATATTCTTGCATAATTTGTGACGAATTGTATACCTCTCAAGCAAAGGTTTCGTGACAGTCAAATTGTCATTATAGCATTGCAATATATCATTATTACATGTACAAGTTATATTTAATGACTCAATATGACTGAATAAACGCAACTAGTTATTACAGGTTAAAAGAAAGTAAGACAAAAGCAAACAGAGAAAATAATAAATACAATATAACGATTCAAACGAGGAAAATAAACGAAAAAAATATTCCTGAGCATGGACAAAGGAACGAAAGGACATTACTTGTTTCCACGTTGCGTACTAATGACAATTTAGCTACCCAGCTAGCATTCTGCGTAAATCTACATCGGCACGTCATCGGCCCGTCAGCTACCCTGACGGGCCGATGACGGCCCGATATAGATTTACGTAGAATGCTGACTGGGTATTTCATTCTGACTCGTATAGCACCAGCTCTGATACAGCTTGTCTAGAAAAAGTAAAAGAAACAACAGGACAAAGGCCAAAGGCTAAAACTTGCTATCCTGTATGTTCTTGAACACAGCTTCAAAGATGACAAGTTTTATGAAAAAAGAAAAGGCAACCCTCTATATATAAACACTCGATACAATGACAAAATTCGTTATAATGACAATCTGACTGTCACGAAACCTTCGCTTAAGCGGTAATAATTAGGCACAAATTATGCAAGAATATTGTATTTAATACTTTAAAGAAACGTCTATTTTGGATATTAGAACCGCCTCATTGAGGCCATTCTAAAATATCCAAAACATATGTTCTATGAGGAAATAAGAACCAAACAAGACCTTTCTTTCTATGCCACTGCGTCCCATCGAACACACGAGAATTATCATGATCTGCTCAACTCTGTAGCCGCAGATATAAGGCACAAGAAATCTGCTGTAACAGTTCTCATCGTGCCGCGTCAAATGCTCCGATTCTTGAAAGTCAGCAATTGCAAATCAGCCTTAGACAGACCTCTATGTGCGATGTTGTTGTTGTTGTTGTTGTTATTGCTGTTGCTGCTGCTGCTGTCAGTTTTCCAACCGAAGTGTACAGTGTACAGGCAGCCCTCTTTATGCCGACACTGGTTACAACGTCGACACAACGTTCTGGTGACGTTGGGAGTTGGCTGGGTGTTCGTGTTTAAAAATCTGTATAGCGGAGCAACAAATCCATTTAGAAAGATGAAACAAGCATTTGTGCGTGCTAAATTGGGCTTTTAGAAAACATAGTTGAGTTTAAGTGCCACGGATCTTGCAGATTTTGATGAAAAAAAAATCATATTTTTGTTCTTGGGATAATTCCAATTATTAGCACGTATAGACACAGTTGGGCAACAGAAAATCTTCTAAGATACGTAGTTGTTTGTGATATGCTTTACGCAGTCAACAACGAAACACTAAATTTTGTGAAATCTGAAATTATTCTTTAATTGCTTTACAATTTTATTCGTTAAACTTTTTTTTTCTTCAAATTTATTTGTGGTACCACAATTAAACATGTTGTGACATATTAACCCTTATCCTGCTGAATAATTTGATTAGCCACACCCATTTCTGACTATCATCCAATCAGATTACATCATATAATGTTTACATTCAAATTCACAAACTGAAAGACTGTTTGCAAAGGTAGGGGTTGTCGTGAACAGCAGGATAAGGGTTAAAGCTCTACATGGCCAGAGGCTAACAGTTTATTTGATAAATTAACTTTATCATGAACTATACAAATAACTCAAATGATAATTCAAATAACTTTATTTAGGCATTAAACATTACAGAATGTTTCCAGCCTACATCAGCAATATGAACCATGAAAAATGAAATGATAGCATGCAATACATTTTAACATAGGAGCAGCGTTTAGCATTAATAAAAAAATATAGTGACCAGTGTTATTGCAACTTCATGTGATTTGAACAGAGTCTCTCAATCTCATAGCATAAAATACAAATTTTGACTGGTTAAGAATAGCATGTTTAGACATTTTAGACATAAGATCGTCGAACTTATTCATCGTTGGCCAGTGACAGTAATACTTCTGAAAGTACTTTTTTCTCTCAGATCTCTATAAAGTGGACAGACTAACAGGAAATGGCACTGTTTTCTACCATATTAAGGTTACAGTATCTACACAGTCTATTATTTGTCTCAATGTGTTCAAATCTTCCACGCTCGATCATTAAGTCGTTGGAGTACAGTCTAAAGTTTATAAGAGCAATTTTATAGTTTTCTGTGATAAAATCTAACTAGTGCTCAATTTCAAATGCCTAAACTTTCGACATGCCTAAATGTCCATGGATTTAAATCTTGCATGCATAAGCACTCTGGATGAATTATTGATATTTGCATACCAGCTAAACTATACCTCTTCCACATTCATGGGGGCGTGGGGTGTGGATTGGAGGTTGGTGTATATAGTTTATAGTCCTTGCTCCATTACATTCGTGGGGTTAAAAACAATTTGCGGCGGTTTATGGAGTGTGGTTTGTTGCAAAATTTAATGAATGACTATTTAGTTGAAATGGTCTTAGTTTATTTGCATAGACGTGCACTTTGATATGACATAAAATCAGTTTAATGCATTGAAATTAATATTTAATTGCAAAAGTTGTGTTTAATGTTGTCAGACATTTAGTTTTAAATGCTATAAAATAATAAAAATGCATTAAAATACTACACACCTATCTTGTTTTATTGCCTAAACACTTGTCTTAAAGTGTTAAAAACATGAAAAATGTATATAAATAACATCACGACAACATGCCTATATAATTTTGACCCCCTTGAACCCCACTTTTATATAGTAAAACTGGGGTTCACAGGGGTATGCATTATTTTTCTTATTTCTGCTCAAAACATAGATTGTGGGTACTCGTTAGAACCGCCTCGGCGAGGCGGTTCTAACGAGTACCCACAATCTATATTTTGAGCAGAAATACGAAAAAAAATGTCAGAATTTTTACCTCAAAACTTTCAGTTTTTGGTAGTGAAATTTTCAATATATATGAATAGGCGTGTTTTCGTAATGAATAATTTATTTGTAAAAGTGTTCTTTATATGCTTTAGATTTTCCTTTAAGTGATATGGAGTGGTTTAATTGCATAAAAGTTACTATTTATTGATTCAGTTTTTCATTTATGTTCATATTTATATGCGCTCATATGCTCTAAAAGGCTTTAAAATTATCATTTGTATATAAAAACTATATCTTTAAATGCCACAAAATCATTTAAAGTTGAATGCGTCAAATACTGAATACAAAGCATGCCGGGAAGCTTCAGGAAATCAGCTAAACTTGTAACAGGAGTTTTGATTGGTTGTCAGCAACAGCATGGACACCATCCGGAGTAAAACCCTTGAACTCGAGATAATGGCAGTCCGAGGTCCCACTATGGGTCCCTATGTAAAACATTTAAAGCATTTAAAGAGAAAATACTTCATAACCAATTTTAATGCATTTGAAATTATTTTGTATTATTTAAATAATAAGTAAATGATAAATAAATTTATTTGCAATTTAAATCATTCAAAGCAGTTAAAACCAAATGTTTAGTCATCTAAAAAATAATTATTGCACGGACATAAGAATTTTCCCGGTGATGATTCAAATAATTTAATATATCATATAAATAAGACGCAATCCCTGATTTCTCGTTTGGTTGTTTACGAGCTAAAGGAAAGACACGTGGCTGGCGAGTCATCCAGCAGTAAATCCCTAGTCCTACTAGCCAACCCTGGTCAAAGCCCGAGATCATGCAGCCGAAGAGGGCGGGTTGGCGGGGTGTGTGGCGGGGCCGGGGGCGGGGTAGGTGATTCTTAGAGGTACAGGACCACATGGGTCACCAGCGGGGAACACACTCTTGTATTCCGGCCACTTAGTACAAGTGATCTATGGTGGCAGTACGGTTGAAACCAGGTTCCACCGAACCGGGCTAGTCCTACATGCCTTAGTCAAAGCTCGAACCCACGTGGCCCGTGTAGCTTGTGTCCCCACATCCCCAGCCACCTGGGTCACCACCACGGGAAAACTCTTGTAACAGAGATTCGGGCAGTGCGATATTCCATTATGGGCCCCTATAGGTCAACCTAGTTAAAGCCCGAGACCATGTGGCCGCGGAAGGGGTCCTTAGGGTACTCGGGTACATGGGTCACCAGCCGGGAATAACTCTTGTATTCCGGCCTATTGGGATATAAGTGAACCACTGTAACACTAGGGCCTAAACCGTTCCACCCAACCGGCTAGTCCTGCAAGCCTTAGTCAAAGCCCGAACCCCCGTGGTTCTTGTAACTTGTAGGCTACCTCCCCATTCACCTGGGTCACCACTGCGGAAAACTCTTGTAATCGAGATACGGGCAGTCTATTGTCCCAACGTGGACCCCTATTGGCCATCCAACAATAAAGTCCCTTGCCCTAGCTAGCCCAAGTCAAAGCCCAAGATCACGTGGCCTACAAGCCTTAGTCAAAGCCCGAACCCTCGTGGCTCGTGTAGCTTGTATGCCAACCTCACCATTCACCTGGGTCACCTACCGGGAAACAAAACCTCTTGTAATCGATATACAGGCGGTTTGATGTCCCACAATAGGCCCGTATAGGCCATCCAGCAGTAAAACCCCTAGCCCTTGCCAACCCTAGTCAGAGCCCGTAACCATGTGACCGCGGTAGGTGGTCCATAGGGGTACGGTGCTACATTGGTCATCATCAAGGGAAAACCCTCTGGGGTCACTAGGGACCATGGCTAGTTCTGTAAACCTTAGTCATTGCCCGAACCCCAATGGCCCATGCAGCTTGTGTGCTCACCTCCTCAGCCATCTGGATCACAACCCGAAGAAAACTCTTGCAATCAAGATGTCGCACTATTGCTTACTATGGGCCTACTAAGGCCCATCCAGCTATAAAGCCCGAGCACTAGCCAAACCTAGTCAAAGCCCGAGACCATGTGGCTGCGGTAGGGGCCTTAAACGGTACACTGCCACATGAGTCACCTACCGGGAAAATAAACTTGTATTTCGGCTAACTGGGGTACAAGGGACCCATGGTCACACTAGTGTGAAAAACAAAGTTCCACCCACCAGGGCTACTCCTGCAAGCTTTAGTCAAAGCCCGAACCCCAAGGAAACGTTTAGCTTTTGTGCCCCCCACCCCCCAAGAACCTGTGTCACCTCCCAGGAAGCACTCGTGTAATCAAGATAAGGCCGGTCCGATATCCAAGCATAGGCCCCTATAAGCCATCTAGCAGTAAAATCCCCCTAGCCCTAGCGAACCCTAGTCAAAGCCCGAGACCATGTGGCCGCGGTAGGGGGTTTTAGGGGCACAGGGCCATATGGGTCACCAGCCAATCAAATCTTCTGTAACATATTTATTACGTGACGTAATTAGACTTCCCGGCATGCTGATGCAATAAAATTATTTTTTGTTACTGTCAAAAGTTTTGAAAACTGAAACCAAAATTATGCTGTTACAGGTTTTTTTAACAACATTTGAATATACATTTTTTTCATATGTAAAATATTTAAAGCATTTAAAGAGAAAATACTTCATAACCAATTTTAATGCATTTGAAATTATTTTGTATTATTTAAATCTAAAAGTAAATGATAAATAAATTTATTTGCAATTTAAATCATTCAAAGCAGTTAAAACCAAATGTTTAGTCATCTAAAATATAATTATTGCACGGACATAAGAATTTTCCCGGTGATGATTCAAGTAATTTAATATATCATTTAAATAAGACCCAATCCCTGATTTCTCGTCTGGTTGTATATATGCTAAAAGGAAAGACACGTGGCTGGCGAGTCCAGTGGTGAAAGCCCCATTGAAATATTTCAAATATGCATTACAAAACCATGCCTATTCAAATATATTGCAAAATTTACCACCAAAAAGTGAAAATTTTCAGAGAAAAAATTTCTGATATTTTTCAAATTTCTGCTCAAAATATGGATTGTGGATACTCGTTAGAACCGCCTCGACAGGGCGTTCTAACGAGTTTCCACAATAAATATTTTTGAGCAGAAATAAGAAAAACTGGAAAAGATTTAAAAAAAAGAAAAGAAAAACAACAAATGTCCCCCCCCCCCACCAAATCCCGCCAGAGTTGTCATGCTTGTAGCAACACGTCATCTCGTCCTGTACCAAGCATCATCAAAATATTCCGTAGGGTATTCGTGTTACAGAGCAGAGACAAGAAATCAAATTCAAACACATGAAGGGGAGATAACTCTAAAAATAAAACAAGAGGACCACGGTCCACAACTCGCTCACCTGAGTGAAACCGCCACTGCAGATATGCAGATGGCATGCAACATTTTCCAATACTGTCAAATATTGAAAGACAGACTTAAGACAGACCAGAACCATTTTGGCATTTCTGTGAAATTAATATAAATCAGGACACTGGCTGCGGAGGAAATAGCTTTTAAAGGTTTTTCTATTTTTAGCTCTGGCCTCCATTTTGTTCAGCCAAGCGGAAACATTTTATTAATTTTGGTTGAGGGCCATTGATGGAACACTTCTGTACAAATATTTTGAAATCAGGCAAATGGCCAAGGACGAGATATCATTTGAAGATTTTCTATTTTTTAGCTCTGGCGGCCATCTTGTTCAATGGAGCAGAACCATTGCGGCCATCTTGGATTTTCGATCGACACAATTTTAGCTTGTTTCGATCTAGAAGTCATCCTGTTGCTTAAGAGCAAGTTTCGGCTTAAAGTGATCTAAGGTTTGAGAAGAGATGTCGAAAATTGATTTTCAAGATGGCGGCTGTGGTGGCCATCTTGGATTTTTCATCGGCTCATTTAGCTATTTTGTGTCTCATAGGCACCCTAATGCTCATCATCAAGTTTTGATTCAAATGGAGTATAGAGGAGATGTCCAAAATATGAATTCTCAATATTTTTCCTATATAAATGCATAGGACCCATACAAATGCATGGGGAAGCAAATTTGACCTTGTCGTAAAAAGGTCAAATGTCAACGTAGGACCATCATTTGTGCAAAGATAAGGCCCCAGGGATTATTTGGTTCTGCAGAAGAAGATTTTTAAAGGTTTTTCCCATATATGGGCATGGCAGCCATTGTGGTTAATGGACCGCGACCATTTTAGCAATCTTTCATTCCCCCAACCTAAGAAGGCTCCACATAAAATTTGAGCAACATTGGCCCAGAGGCTTCAGAGGAGGAGTCGTTTGAAATTCTCAACATTTTCCCATACAAATGTATGGTGCCCATACAAATGCACAGGGAAGCAAACCATAAAAAGGCCAAACGTCAATGTACGACCATCATTTTAGCAATTTAGGTAGACCTCCCGACCCTGATGATTTGTGCAAAGATTCAGCCCCAAGGCATTCTCTGTTCCGGAGAAAGAGATTTTTAAAGGTTTTTACCATATATGGACATGGTGGCCATCTTGGTCAACGGACCGCGACCATTTTAGTAATCTTTTGTCCCTCCAACCTAAGGAGGCTCCATATGGAATTTAAGCAAAATTGGCTCAGCGGCTTCAGAGGAGAAGTCGTTTGAAAATGTTAACGGACGGACGGACGGACAACGGACGAAAAGTGATCACAATAGCTCATCCAGAGCATAGCTCAGCTGAGCTAAAAAAAAGCCGGAATTGTCATTCTTTTATGTGACATGTCATCTGGTCCTGTTCTTCATTACTACCAAGTATCATCAAAATATTCCAGAGAGTGTTCAACTTACATAGCGGACAATATATCAATGCATAATCAGTGTCAAATATAACAAAGGGAGATAACAGCAAAGTAAGGAAGGCAGAGTTGTCATTCTTGTAAGGAAAACGTCGTCTTGTCCTATTCTACAAGGTACAATCAAAATATTCCGAAGGGTATTCCAGTTATAAAGCAGACGAGAAATCAATTTCAAACAAAACAAAGGGAGATAACTTCAAAAGTAAGAAAGCCAGAGTTGTCATTCTTGTACGCGAAACGTCGTCTGGTCCTGTTCTACAATTCTACCAATTATCATAAAACTATTCCAAAGGGTCTTTGACTTACAGAGCGGACACGAAATAAATGGATAATCACTGTCAGACATAACAAAGGGAGATAACGCCAAAAGTGAGAAAGAAAGAGTTGTCATTTTGTTCTAATCCTGTATCGTCTGTATGTCAAATTTGTTACTTTGTTGTATTTGTATTATTTAATAAAATATGTTAAAACCAAAGGGAGAAAACGCCAAAAGAAAGAAAGACTGAGTTGCCATTCTTGTACGCGACACGTCGTCTGGTCCAGTTCTACATTTCTACTAAGTATTATGAAAATATTCCAAAGGGTCTTTGACTAACAGAGCGGACACGAATTTAATGGATAATCAGTTAGACATAAAAAAGTGAGATGACGCCAAAAGTGAGAAAGAAAGAGTTGTCATTCTTGTACGCGACACGTCGTCTGGTCCTGCTCTATATTTCTACCAAGTATCATAAAAATATTCCAAAGGTTCTTTGACTTACAGAGCGGACACAAAATCAATGGCTTATCACTGTCAAATATAACAAAAGGAGATAACGCCAAAAGTTAGAAAGGCAGAGTTGTCATTCTTGTACACGACACGTCGTCTGGAACTGTTCTGCATTTCTGCAAAGTACCATCAAAATATTCCAGATGGTATTCCAGTTACAGAGCAGACGAGAAATCTATTTCAAACAAAACAAAGGGAGATAACTCCAAACGTAAGAAAGCCAGAGTTGTCATTTTTGTACGCGACACGTCGTCTGGTCCTGTTCTACATTTCTACCAAGTATCATAAAAAATATTCCAAAGGGTCTTTGACTTACAGAGCAGACACAATATCAATGGATAATCGCTGTCAAATATAATGCGGAGCGGCCACGAAATCAATGGATAATCACTGTCAGACATAACAAAAAGGAGATAACACCAAAAGTAAGAAAGGTAGAGTTGTCATTTTTATACGCGACACGTCGTCTGGTCTTGTTCTACATTTCTGCCAAGTATCATCGAACTATTCCAAAGGGTATTTGAGTTACAGAGCGGACACGAAATTTTTTTCAAATAAAACAAAGGGTGATAACTCCAAAAGTAAGAAAGCCAGAGTTTTCAATCTTGTATGCGACACGTCATCTCGTTCTGATCTGCATTTCTACCAAGTATCATCAAAATATTCCAAAGGGTATTCAAGTTACAGAGCGGACAAGAAGTTTTTCGCCGACGCTGACGCCGACGCAAACGGAATCCGTCCAAAAAACAATATGCCCCCACCACTTTGGTAGGTGTGTGTGGGGGCGGGGGGGGGGGGTTTACTATATAAAAGTGGGGTTTAAGGGGAAATAGGTATGTTTACATGATGATATAAGTTATTGAGATTTTAATCATTTATATTCATGAGGAAACAATGATTCACTTGTTCTGAAGAGTAATTTTAAAAATGTTTCAAAAACTTTAATTTGAAAATATGAAGAGAGAGAGACAGAAACAGATCTCCCTCAGTGCTTATATGTTTTCATAATCAGTTTTATTTTTAACTGAAATTTGACGTTGCAAAATTAGAGTTAAGTAAAACTTTAAAATTAATTTAAATTCCATTTTCTGAAATAATTTTATTGAAGTTTTATATACATTTGGCCACAATCTTTCAGAATGTAATTTTCAACAACTTTATTTATTCTTTGTAAGCTTTTTGAAGTGATCTATAACTTGCATTTTTAATACTTTTAAATCAGTTTTTTATAAAATTTAATTAAATCAGTTTTCGTCATTTTCAAACATTCTAGCTTGAAATATAACGTCTAACTATTCAATAGTAATAGAATATTTACTTTTTGTACCAAAATTTGTAGTCTGGAATAAAATTATGTAGATTTAAAAAAAATCGAAGTAAAATTTAAAAAGAACCAGTGACATCACAGAATAGTGCATTGTGGGACAGCTTTTTTACTAAACTACAAATAGTAACACAAATTACTACAACTTTGAATGCATGTAACTTTTAAACCAATTTAGAGTTTCAAACGCGGTTTTCAACATCATTTTCGTCACAACAATATCTTTAATTTGAAATATTCCAGAACGAAAGGATGCGTCAGCTTAAATGT
The DNA here is from genome assembly GCA_964016985.1 of Anodontia alba. Taxonomy (NCBI): domain Eukaryota; kingdom Metazoa; phylum Mollusca; class Bivalvia; order Lucinida; family Lucinidae; genus Anodontia; species Anodontia alba. Next base: position 24,073,655 of record OZ024822.1, on the reverse strand, counting down.
AAAATTTATGCATATAAAATAAAATTATTTCAGCCGAAAATGCATGCATTAAATTTTGCATAATATTACACTCCATAGCGGTTCGTATAATTGGGTAACGTTAAAGTACATATTTTTGAGGCGAGTAAAGAAATCGATTTGGAAACAGAAGTAATTGGAATTGTTGTCACCAAAGGAATCGCTAGTTATGCGGTTCTTGTTACCCAATAATTAAACCAGCACACGAGAAAAGGATACTTTATCACATAGGCGACTTGCAAAAGCTCATATGAACCTGTGCATAAGCGTAGTTTCGCCAGAGCCTTTGCTGTTCAGAGACACGTAGTAGAGACCTTGTGAAAGCTTCAAGCAAACAATGCATGTCTGTAGACAAAATAGGGGACTGCGCATGTGCATTTGAAAAACACAAACCGGAAAACCATAAGGTCCCTTTTTCGGGTGCCGGCTCAATTGTTATAGACCGGAGCGAGTTATGAAAACTCAAGGCGGCAACATGAATGGACATACTTTAAGGGGGGTGGGGGTAACTGTTTAAAAATTGAATTTACTTCCTACCGAAATGGGTCTACTCCCCTCGGGAGCAAATTATTTCCTTTTACAGTATATCCCTCTTCAGAAGGCTATTCATATGCACGAGCGGAAACAGATAGTCTTAAAACTTGTCTCCCTTGTAAAAAAAAAAGACAATCTAGTAGGTGTGTCCAGTCCATTTAACTCTTAGTATTCTTATCACTAAATTAACTAGAGGGCAAACCACTGTTCGTATTATTTCTACAAGGAAGCGGGGTAGATGTTTCATGTGCCTTGTGTCTTCCGGAAATGTCAAAATCTATTTTGTGGGGAAATAAGAAAGATATAATAAACATCTAAAAGTCCGGACCGTGCCAGGCATATAGTTCTTGTAAACGGCTTGAATTTCGCGTTTACGCTGAAGCCAATTTTCGCATGACGCTACAAAGAGAACAAAAGTCAATTATTAGCTAGCTATCAAAATATGGAAATTTACGGAGACAGAGAAATTAGCAACAAATTAGTATTGAAAATCTCATTGCAGAGATGCAGGAATCTCTCTTGTTAATATTGTTGCAAGCTGTTATGGAGAAATGGCTGAAACGGGCTATGTTAACTTTATCCAGATTGTGTATGCAAATGCGCAGTCTTACGAACGCCTTCGTATTTCGCGTACACCAGATATTTTAAATGATTGAACGAACTGTGAGTGCCCTTATCGGACTGTGCAGTTCCACCTTCAATATTTTCATGGTACAACTAAGTCATTGTAGTTTCAAAGCTTTTATAATTCCATCAGGAAAACATACCTATAAAATTTAGACCCCCTTAAACCCCAGTTTTATACAGTAAAACTTGGGTTTACAGGGTAGATATTATTTTTCATAAGCAGGAATTCTCGTACTACAGCTACTAATCCGCACCAATCGGTCCCTTCTGTGACGTCACAGCCTGTCGCTACTTCTCAGACAGGTAATAGTGTGGAAATGTATAGAATTATATAGGAGCCCATCATTTAACTAATAAAATCATTAATTTTCGATGACACAAGATATTATTATAACCTCGCAATAGATGGAAAAATGTGTCTGCTTCAATTTGATACCAAATTTGTTGAAATAAAATAAATTTTAAAATGGCCCAGGTTGTAATGAATGCTACAAGGTTTTTTCCTTATTAAGTCTTTGTATTTTACAGCAAAAATGAAAAATAGCCTTGATTCAATCGCCCAAAAGTCATATTTTTTCAAATTTCTCCGTTTGTTATAACCTCTCATTCGATAGATCTATTTAATATCTATAGTTAGGTAGTAAAATATTGAATAAATTATTTTATTAAAAATGGCCCACAGGTTGCAGAATATAGCTATATTTGAAAAATGCGGAGCGAAAATGTGTAATGATTACACAGACGCAGGTCTTGTGTACACATGATACTATAGAATGAATTGCAAAAGAGTTTGTAAGAATTGGAAAATAAAAAAGAAATTGGTATCCATTGATAGTATTATAAATATTATTTAGCTTCAAAAAGGAAAACAAAGATATATATTTATAATAATATAAACTTATTTTTTTGTTTATGTCGAATTATGTTTTTATTCGGCAAATTATTGAAACTTTAATGAAAATTTGATGTAATTATTTTTGATCATAGGAAAACTACAAACTGCTTAATTACTTGTTTTTTGTTTGTTTAATAACGAAAACAAAAATGCTTTGTCGGGATACAAGAAAAACACCTAAATGCGCGGCCACTCTTGCGATGTTTTCTTAATAACAATTACTGCTAATGAATGCTAATTATGTCCTTATCTTGACGAAAGAAAACAACGAAATCACTTTTTACATAATTGACATACATGCTTATGCGCAATTTTAATTGCACAAACAGAATCAAATCCAATATTTGATCTTTTTGCATACCCTAGCGATTTGCTCATTTTAGGTTCCTGTACATAAATAAGGACTAAAGTACATTGTTCATAATCATGGCTTCATCTAAGTGCGTGCGTGTACAAAATAAATTTGACTATAAAAAACTGAATGAGGGTGAGGCTCTCTCTCTCAAACGTTTTTCTCTAAATCTGTGGCTAACACGAGTCTCTCCAAATAAAAGCAGCATTAAATATGACGTGCAACCATTGTAGTTCCAGATCAGCATGTGCATACATTTTTTCTCTGATAGAATGTGCAAGCTCTATTCAACATGCGGTGTTAAATATGTATATCTTATAAATAATATTTAAAAAAATACATTAAAACAAAATGATAATTGATATTATTTTCAGAAATAATTATTGTAGTAATCTTTAGCTGTATATAATAATTCGGAAAGTAAATAATCCTATGCTGGTCCTATTTTGTTTCATAAAATGGTTCTCTATCTAGGAAATTAAAACATAATGATAATAATGATATTATTATTATTATTATTATTATTTACTACTACTACTATTATTATAATGTTGTACATCACAATTCCGAAGAATAAATATTATTATGCTGGTCATATTCGAAATGTTTTATTTGTAAAATAGCCACATGGACAGTTTATATATTATCGAACATGTGTATTTAGGGGTAAAATATTGCTAATTACCGTATAAACCCTATTAGACACATTAAATTACTATCATACTGAAATTTGATCAAGTCCGTTTGGCTACCTGTTGACACAGCTTATACCTGCTATTTGAGTGGAAAATAGTGTAGACCTTGATAAGGTACTCTGTAATATAATGTCTGATCAGGGTCACTGCCTTTTGTTATGGTGTGTTTATCAGAATACTGAGGTTAAATACTATACACCACTTTCTCAGTCAGATTCAATAAATTGTTCACACCTTTTCAAACATTAGCCTACAGGCAATTGTTTCAAAAACAAACCTGGGATACCAGATGATTCGATTCTGCTCTTTACAACAATTGCCCTATCTTTTTTTAACAAGGCCATTATAGAGCCAACTGATATGTCTAAACATTGCTGGGTAAGTGTAAAATAGTGTAGACCCTGAACACACAATGCGTAATGTGACATCTGATCTGGATCTACACTCTTGGCACAGACCTCTCTGTTTAAAAAGTAGGATAGTAGTAACAGTCATAATCCAAGGAAAACGACATTTTATCCATATTTGCTAACTACCCAACACAGAAATAACGCGAGTCTCTCCAAATAAAAGCAGCAACCATTGTAGTTCCAGATGAGCATGTGCATACATTTTTCTCTGATAGATTGTGCAAGCTGTATTCAACATGCAGTATAGACTCTGATCAATATATTTCAGCGGACACACAGACTAATCAGGGTCTACATTGATCGCATAATTCATAAGGCCCATTTTTTTTAAAAAGATTCAATCATAATTGTTTCTTATTTTACTTGAATACACCACAAAGTTCTTGAAACGATCAACAAAACAGTTTACTTTCATTTATATTAGCATTAAAAAAAATTGTTCAAACATATATAAATACAAATTAAATAACAGCACGTTGTCTACTCTTATTATCATTATCCAGTGGGAACTAGAAGCCTCAGGCCACTGGACAAGTTAATAATAGCTAGATCTATAACTCATGCAATAAAAACAAAGTGTTCAAAACACCAAATGAACATCAACATTTGATAAGGACCATTATGACTATGATCTAAGAATATGGGCAAACAAAGCACCATCTTTAACTGTGTAACTAAAGAAACACTGATTACTGTAGAATATATTGATTAACAGTAAAAATCCTGATCAGAGTGTGTTGATGCGCAGACAGATCTGAATCTTTAGTGTTTGCATAATACATAATTTCCCTTTTTTCATAATCTGACACAACTGCCCTTTATCTGAGACAGGTCACGGGGTCCTGCAATTCTTGAGATGATAAGATAAAACTTGAAATAGCATATGCTACATTAATTTTTATGTAAGTTTTTTGACAGTTTGTCTCTTTTTTTTTTTTTTTTTTTTTTCTAAAGTTTAAATGATTGTTAAACAACGTTCATGCATCAAGGGAAAAGTGATGATGATATTCTTATTTTTCCCAGAGGCTTTGACATGTCATACGAATTGTCTCCAATAGGGACAGTTTGTATGGACTGTCAAACCTTTTTTTGTTTCTTTTCTTTTTTGTGGGGGTGGGGGATGGGTAAAATGTTTAACCCTTAATCTTTTCCACTCGCTGGGCTAATTCAGCAGCAATAAACTGGTGATATTTGTTGAATTTTCCCCCAAAAATAGGATTTGATATTTTATGCAAATTGTTTGCAATGGAGATGCTTTGCATGAAATGTCAAACCATTTCCTTTTTAGGGGTGGGGGTGATATTTGATCCCTTAACATTTATCACTTTCTGGGCTAATTCAGCATGCGATAAAGTGGTTGGTGTCTTAGTTTATCCAGAAAATAGGATTTGACACTTCATGCAAATAGTCTTCATTGGAGACAATATTCATGAAATGTCAAATCCTGTTTTGAAAATAAAACATACAGAGGAATTGTTCAGGATAAGTATTTGATGATTGTATTTTTTTCTCTCCATAAAAACATAAGTTGTGGGTACTCATTAGATGAGCCTCACCAAGGTTCTTCAAATGAGTACTCATTACATGTTTTTGCTTCATCGAGGTGCATCAAATTAATACATATAACATATGTTTTAATGGACAGACAGACAGACAGACTTTTTATTTAGACGTAAACTGTTACAGTTTCTAGTCTATCAGCATGCACATATGACAATATCGTATGGTCACAATATATATATGGCTGACAACAAATAAATACAAAGTTATTCGTAGATGATTCTGATGTAAGTATCAACTACAATTGCACGGTGAAAGTCCAAAATTCAAGAATCCTGAAATCTGGGTTTTCAAATCGTGAAAAGACAGTTTTCCCTATACTTTATATAGGGACAAAAACTCTTGAAATCCTGAAATCAGGAATAATCCTGAAAACTTTCACCCATGCAGCTGCAAATGTAGATTGCGGAACATGATGTATAAAGACTAGATCATTTTTCTTACGCCTGGAGGTTGAACTCCATATTTACACAAACATAGCAATATGAAAACCGGCACTTTCATATAAATATTAACAATAAAGACAGATATCACGATGTCATAAGTGAACTTCGAAGTCTAAAAGACTCATATACATATTTTCCTAATTTCTGTAACACTCCTTGTTGTTTTGTTTGCATTAACAATGTAAATTTATAAACACTAGGTCTGTTATAATAATATGGACGAATATATTTCTGCCTCAAAATACTATAAACAGAACACACGAGTACAAAATGGTACTCGTCCTCAATATCAGACTTATTACAAAGAGTACATATGCGTTGTTCTCTATCAACCCTATTTTGAAAATATCTTCCCGTTTCAATACGTAATTGATGAGAAGATAATCTTAATCGGGATATAGCCACTCTCAGTTTGTTTGGTAAGATATTCAAATAAAGCTCATAATCGAAAGACAATTTGTAGTTTTTATAAAGTGTAAGGACTCTGTTGTTGGCGATATCGCTATACCAGCTTTGTTTAAAAACATCCAATACTCTTTGTTTAAACTGCAAATGAAATGTTTTTAGATCAACCGAGAATGGATTACTCCAAACAAAAGAAAACCCATACTTATCTAAGAGGGACTTTACGTTTTTGGCCCAGTTACATGCATTTGCACCAGTGCTACAGGCATCCACAAGTGAACTATATAGTTTGTTTACCAGAATATTATCAGTATTAATTATATGACACCACAATTTAATAATACGTGTATATCTTGTAACATATAAAGGATAACGTTCGAGCTCCCCATACACTCCTATATTACACGTTGAAGACTTTACTTTCAATAAATACTTACAAAATTTAAGATGAATTCTTTCGATTTCCTTACATTTTCCAAAACGCCATATCTCAGAAGAGTAGCTAAGAATAGAGCCAACAAAGGCATCAAACAACTGACACATAACTTTAGGTTTAAAAGAATATCTTTTAGTATTGTGTAATAAACAGTTCATGGCTTTTAATCCTTTTCCCACCAATGTTTCTTGATTCAATGCAAAATTTCCAGTATAATTAAAAACAGTACCTAAATAATTAAAATTACTAACAACTTCTAAATTTCTACCATTATATGTCCATGATTCATCATTTAATAGCCCCCCGCGTTTCCTAAAAACTACAATTTTGGTTTTGTCAGTATTTACTTGTAGTCCCCATTTATGACAATACATTTCTAACAGGTCTAAACTTGTCTGCAAATCGTCCTTATCTTTCCCCAAAATTACCATGTCATCTGCAAATAACATCAATATAAAAGTAATATCATCAAATGTTAACCCACAAGTTTGATCCCCTTGTAAGAATAATTCCAAATCTTCTATAAATAATGAAAACAAAGCTGGTGAGATTACCTCCCCTTGTTTTAAACCGACTGCGCATTCAAAGAAATCCGAATACGAATTACATCCCCTTACACAAGTTTTAACCTTATTGTACATATCTTTAATAATCCGTAACATTTTACCGTTAAGACCTAATTTAAATAACTTGTACCATAAACCATTCAGATAAACACTGTCGAAGGCCTTTTTTAAATCAATAAAGGCACAAAATAATCTCCCTTTCTCCTTTAAAACTTTTTGTATGATTGAATTTAAAACAAAAATTGCATCGGTTGTCGAACGACCCTTTCGAAAACCAAACTGCGAATCAGACAGGATATCATTGTTTTCAGCCCATTTTTTTATTCTGTTGCTTAAAATCCCTGTAAATATTTTTGAGAAGCAACTAACCAGAGTAATTCCCCTATAATTATTTACATCATTAGGATCGTTCTTTTTAAAAAGTGGAACCAAAATGCCCTCAGACCACAGGCTCGGGAAAACTCCCGAGTTTAAGATAGCATTAAAGATATCAACAATATGTCCCGATAATATATCAAAAGACTCTATAAAATATTCATTCAGTAACTGATCACGTGAAAACGACTTGTTTCTTTTCAAAGAACGAATTACTAAATTAACCTCTTCCAAAGTTATTACTTTATCAAGCTCTTCAAATGTACAATTGACTGAGTCAAAATCATTGTTTTGGCAGAAATCCTCGCTTTCCCTATCCTGTGTAATAAATAAGTCTTTATGCATATTAGAAAAATATTCAAAAAAATCTTTCAGCGGTATGTTTGAGACATTTTTCTTTCTTTTTGAAAACAATTTCCAAAATTCCCTTGGTTTAGAATGCCTCAGCCTCTCAATCTCTCTTATTTTATTACCTTCAAAACTACGCTTTTTCTGTTTTACAAGTCGTTTGTAGGATGCCTTTTTATTGAACATATTTATTCTATTATCGTCTGTTTTACAATTATTAAAGGACTTTATAGCAGTAAAATAAGCCTGCTTAGCCGTATAACATTCTTCATCAAACCAGTCCGCCTTTTTACTAACTTGATTCGCAGACAACCTGGGTTTATTTTCAATATTAGTATATGTAGTCTTGCTAAATAAAGGGGAAGCAACTTCGCTCAAGACATCAGTAAATGTTTCAATACACGAATTGATTGAGTTCCTATCAGAAATATCAATTTGATCAACAATAGCATTGAAATCGGTAAGCCTTCCTATGAGGCTACGTCGGAAATCTCCGCAAAGTGAGTCATCCCATTTTATTCTAGTTCTACACTGCGGTCTGTCGGAAATAACAGGGATAGTATTACATAAAATTTCAAACGATAGCGGAGCGTGATCAGACCATTCACAAAATGTATTGATTTGAAAGTTACTCATGCAAGCGAAATCGTGTTGACCCAAAATAACATAATCAATAACACTACACCCAGTCCGACTAGCATAGGTATACATTCCCAATGAATTGTCATTACCCAGTCTACCGTTAGCGATGCGTAAAGAAGTCGATTTACATAAGTCCAACAGTTTTAAGCCATGCGCATTGCAAACATTATCTAATGAACGACGTGCAGACGGTAAATCGGGTAAATAATCGTCATCATCAATACTATTTACTATACTATCATACGCTATATAATCAGATCGTGAACCGTTTCCCACCCTTGCATTCCAGTCGCCGCATAAAATGACCTTTCCTTGCGGTTGGAAGTCGTTGATGTCTTCTTGCAATAAAGTGAAAAAGTCCACATCAATAACATTATATGCCGGAGAATTTTCACCCCACACATAAACACCAGCAATATATACATCACTATCTGTTTTAAAAAAGTGCCTATCCATTTTCAACCAAATTACACTGTCATAATGATTCCTAACTATCTTAATTCCATCTAATATGCAGTCTTTTACATACACTGCAATACCACCACTACACCTATTTGCTCGCCTATTTTGAAATTTACGGTAAAAATGGAAGCATTTATAACCATCAATGTCAATGTCAGATTTACTCTGTGTCCAAGTTTCATAAAGAAATATAATATTGTATTTACAAAGCAAATTTAAGAAATCATCATCTTCAAGTTTATATCGTGTAAGTCCGTTAACGTTCCATGATAGAACATTGAGTTCAGCCTCCGTTGAATCCTAGTGAGACTCATTACGCACTGGTCGGCCATCGACGTACAGCGTGTCATAGCTAATCCAGGCACGTTTACCATCCCGAATAGCCTGACGCATCTTAGGAAGAAGTTCCTTACGTCGATCAGCAATTTCCTTAGGGAATTGCTCATTGACGAAGCAACCAGTTCCCTTTAAATTAGACCTCGCACGCCTAACCAACTCACGGTCTTTAAATTGCAAAAACTTCGCAACAATGTTCCTAGGCTTATTCGTTGCAACATTTCTACCTGAATAATCTCCCATTCTGTGGACCCGCTCGAGCCGGAACCCATCGACAACGTCCTGGGCTAGTTTAAGCTTTTCAACCATAAACTGACATAGTTTCCTTTCCGTGACCTCAGGTCGTTCATGTGGATCCTCCGTTATACCGGTAAATACCAGGTTGTTTCGCATTGACTGTGACTGAACATATAGTAAAGAGTATGGAGAACTGGAGAAAATTATCCCATATTTATGTTGTCTGCAAAACTTTTACCCAAAGTGCTAAGGGGTTAATTGATAAGTACTATGCTAATTCGCGCCACAAATGGGTCCTAAGTTTATGAAATAGGATTGTTTTTATGCTGTGAACAAATAGCCCAAAGCTATTTATGTATCTGTCTTGAAAGAAATGTCCTGTTTGTACACCTCTGTCCAGCTGATGGTCTGTGTGAACTTTGCAGACCGGTTTCAAACTACTAAATTATCAAATTAATAATAATAAATAAAAACCTCTAAATTAACGTTTTTTTTGTTTTTTGTTTGTTTTTTGTTTTTTTTTTTTGGTTTTTTGTTCTAATCATGTACTCTTATACTACTAGAAAAGGAATTATGACTAGCGTTGTTTGTACTTTAGACCCAGACCAAACTGTGCTCAGGCACAGAATGACCAGGAGGATTCTTTAGCATAAGCATCTGCACATACTGATCTTAACAATCAGACCTGTAGCACACATTAAGCAAAGAGCATAAACTTGCTCAGAAAGCGCAATTGGGTCTTGGTCTACAAAGGGCACATACCTGAAGGTTGCTTAAAACACTGTAATATTTGATATTACTCATTTATGCTGAAAAAAGGACATTGACAAATAGATAAGAACTGAAGACCCGGATCAGACTTTGCATATCATAGTGTCTGGTGAGCATTGATTAAACACACTTGATTGCATTCTGATTAATAGGTTTCTTTAATCTGTGGTGATAGTATTGATATGAAATAGATAACATGTACCTAGTTCATCTTAGAGAGTAGGTATCTTTAATTACTGTACTAACAAATGTCTAAGGATAACTTAACTTAATAACGGAGGTATGGACTGCCCTTTGAGGTTGACATAGGCCTTGCTCCTGTATTCATTATCCATATGCTTCTTTCTTTCTTTCTTTCTTTCTTTGTTTCTTCCTTTCTTTCTTTCTTTAGTTAATGGTTATCACAAAGTATTTTTTTTATTCATTCATTCATTTGTTTTTAAATTATTTATATTTAATTAAATTTTCCCATTTGTTTTCTCCAGGTGAAATGATCGTTTTTCTTTCAAAAATTGTACCGAACTATCATCAGTAATTAAATACAACCTTAATTAAAAACTCATTTGTTTTCTTATATTAACTATTGTTCTTCATTTTAAAATCTTACTGAATTACCATTCATCAAATATAACACATTTTTTAAATTATTAATTACTCTTGTTTTCTTAGGTTAAACTATTGAAATTCGTTTAAAAATCATATTGAATTATCTATAACTAAATACAACACTTTTTATTTAATTTGAAATAATAATAATAACAATAATAATAATAATTGGTTTTCATCAATTAATCAATATTTTGTTATTATCATTTTTAATTAATTCTTAGGTTAAACTATTAATATTCTTTTGAAAATCATACTGGATAATCTGCTGAAATTCAAATTTTGTTATTATCATTTTTAATTAATTCTTAGGTTAAACTATTAATATTCTTTTGAAAATCATACTGGATAATCTGCTGAAATTCATTCATTCATTCATTCATTCTAACTCGGACCTAGTCCAGTGTATATAGCGTCCAAAATTCTAAAGAGCATCCAAACATGATTTAATCTGAATTGTAGTAGTACTGTAGGTGTGTGACACTGGGTTGATTACACACCAGCTACACGGGTAAGACGACGCTTAAGGGCCTCCGGTCAAAGGGAATTAATCGTAGCTTATCTAAAATGGAATATCGATAACCTGAGTGACAGTTCCTGTAGTACGAGAATTCCTGGCAGTGCTTATTTCTGCTAAAAACATAAATTGTGGGTACTCGTTAGAACCGCTTCGCCGAGGCTGTTCTAACGAGTACCCACAATGTATGTTTTGAGAAGGAATATGAAAAAAAATCAGAGTTTTTTATCTGAAAATTTTCAGTTTTTGGTGGTAAAATTTTCTATATATTTGAATAGGTATTTTTTCATAATGCACCTCAGCTGATTAGGGCAATCTGATTGGTTGAGGGCAAATTTGAAACGGTTTTTAAACTTCGATATATCCGTTCAGAAGCAATCTTGGGACTATTTTCTTTGTGTAAATTTCCTTAACAAGCTATTTAATTCACATTTTCAACGTGAATATGACCAATAAATTACGAAAACACGCCTTTTTAAATATATTGAGAATTTTACCATCAAAAAATGAAAACTTTCAGATGAAAAATTCTGGTAGTTTTCACATTTCTGCTCAAAACATAGATTGTAGGCACTTGTTAGAACCGCTTCAGCGAGGCGGCTCTAACGAATACCTACAATCTATGTTTTTGAGCAGAAATAAGAAAAATATTGTATATACCTGTAAACCCAAGTTTTAAGTTTTACTGTATCAAAGTTGGATTTAAGGGGTCAAAACTATATAGGCGTGCTTTCGTGATGATGAATATGTAAGCGGTGAATTTCATTTTTTTTTTTTGTGAAATTTATCCGTGTGTAAGGCGAATCACTCACAAACTTAATATAAAGCCCGGAAGGGCTTTATGTTAAGTACGAAGGGTGTTCGAAAAGTTTTGCAAGTTTTGCAAGACACATCTCGACAATCACGGGATTTACCTGTGCAAAACCAATACGAAACGAATGGCTGATCATTAGTTTACATTGTGTATAAATATATTTGAAATCCACAAACGGTTCTTTTGCAATTTCGACTGCTTTCAGATGTACTCATAGACACTGCGTTGAAAATGGTTAGAAAACGAAAAGAAGATGTTGCTGAAATCAGGGGTTATATACCAACCCGCTGTAAGTTGGGATTGAGTGTCAAAAGCAGACATGATGAGATAATTATTGGGATAAACAAATGTCATTTTCTACAGTTAATAGGTGGTTTACAAAATTTAGTTCCGGTCAGGAATCAGTCAAAGGTGCCCCTTATTCAGGAAGACCCAGGTCGGCAGTTACCAAATCTAACATTAATAAGATCAAGTTCATTATTGAGAAAGATGTTTGTTTCCCTGTCAGACAGCTGGCATAAATGACAAACTTGGGTTTAGCATCTGTCCACTTCATTCTGAAGAAAATTCTTAAGATAAGGAAGATACTGCTCAGTGGATCTCCCATTTGCTGATAATCTTCTAACTAGTGATGAGACATGGGTCCATTTTTAGGAGCCCAAGTGGAAAGTTGATAACGGGATATGGACTCTGAAACATGCCAAAAATCCAATATTTCTACTGGACACTGACAGCAAAGAAGGTATTATACACCATTTTCTTCAGAAATTCTGGGCCATGCATGCCAATTGCTGTTCCAAAACAAAACAACATCTATCTGGTAGGAGATACAGGTCCAGAAGTGCTTTGGGGTTTGCAGTTCACCAGTTTCCTATGGGTGTACACAAAGATGAGTATAAAAATTGTTTCAAAAGTTGGACTAAAAGATTAAAACGATATGTTCTGGTTAAAGGGAAGTATTTCGAAAGTAATTAGACAAAACACATCATTAATTAACTTATATCTCGGAGAAAACGTGTCATTTGCAAAAGCTTTCGAACACCCCTCGTATGTGAGTGATTCGCCAGTATTTACACATGGATAAAATCCACAAAAATGAAATTAATTCCAACAATAACATCTGCATCTTTTCGAAACTACACAGGATGAGCTTCTGCCATTGAAGCTTGTTTTAAAGTCTGAAAATTAGATGAAAAGAAATTGGCATTATCTGTTTTATAATCTAATGGTCGGACTAGTCTAAATTCAATTTATTTGCACCAGAACAACGTTTGTGTCTTCTACAATAATTTAGAGCAATGCCTTGTATTAAAGAAGTATACAACTTCCGCAAAAAAAAAAAAAAAAAAAAAAAAAGACAATGTCCGACAGCCTGTTGACAATATATATGTCTGAAGCTATTTTAGTAATATTCTGCAGGGAATATAATTTATTATTCCCAGGAGGTAATATTTCCTTTAGAACGCTACCAAGCCGCGCAAAACTTGTTGACTTCATTTGAAAGAGCGTAAAACAGAATTAAAAGGAAAATCATTTTCCTCGAGACTTGCAAATCTTACTATGCACTCGTTTGTTGTCGAATATGCAAAGCTCTCGGGAAATATTCCTGTATTTTAAACTCAGGGTGCATAACCTCTATATCATATGAAGTCGCTATCATTCAGTGGATAATGTCATGTCACAAAAATGATATGACCTCGCGTTACATAACATTTGGTTACTGGCGCGTAACGTCATCACGCCGTCCCTGACAACGCGTGCAGTTTAAAAGTCATATGATAAACAGAATCTTACATTCGTGGTCATTTCATATCAAATTTATGAAACTTGCCGAAATTTCATATGAAATGACCACGAATGTAAGATCGTCTATATATATTACACAGTGTATAACATATAATACGCTCAACTATCAGCGCTTACAATTTCCACTCCGTTTCATTACGAAAACATGCCTATTCAAATATACTGAAAATTTTACCACCAAAAACTGATTTTTTTTTCAGATAAAAAATACTGATATTTTTCATATTTTGCTCAAAACATAGATTGTGAGTAATCGTTAGAACCGCCTCGGCGAGGCGGTTCTAACGAGTACCCACAATCTATGTTTTGAGCAAAAATGAGAAAAATAATGTACACCCCTGTAAACCCCAGTTTTACTATATAAAAGTGGGGTTTAAGGGGGTCAAAATTATATAGGCATGTTTTCGTGATGTCAATTACTACGAAATAATTGAGTTAGCTAATTCTGTGCAAGAGAGTAAACATACAACTACACGAAAGATTTACGTATCCATATTTTCGAAAGCATCGTAAAAAAAAGCATTCTAACTGTTACAAGTTTACAAGGACCATTGGTCTTTGAGTTTAAAAAGTACTTTTGCTCCGAAATTGACTGATTGAATTTGTTTTAAAAGCACACTTGACATTTATGCATGCATTTTGAAGTTAATTTAAAAGTTCATTCATTTGCAAGAGAACATTTTTCATTTTTAATTAATATAATGTATGCTTCAGAGTTGTCCAGGAAAGCTATTCACTCTCATAATAAATAAGAGACTTAAATATACAGAAATGTATGACATAATTAGACAAAATAAAGCAGGGTTCTATAAGGATCATTCAGCAGTAGATACCTCATTTATAATCCAGTCCTTGGTAAACCTGAGCTATTCGGATGCTCAACTGCATTTAGGAGGATTTTGATATACTTTCGAGATACGGTTTATAGCACAAACGCAAATAACAGAAATTAATATGTAGGAAGTGCTTGCATACAAACTACAAAATTACTAGGTCTAAAGTCTAATGAGCACTCAGTTGTTTTCTCCTACATAGTTTAAACATTTGTTTCCTTTGTATAAAGAATACAAATGCATTTATCATACTTCACGTAACATGGAAACGTTACACAAAGAGATCCAGAAGCAAGTAATAGTCTTTAAAATCTACTTTTAAACAATAATGCTAGTGGAAATTGAAAACCCATGGCATACATGCATACAAATAATATGGAATTAAGTCTCAATATAGGTTAAATTCTCGTTACACCAGAGTTCAAAGGTAGATCAAGGAAGTTTGTTTCCAAAGGTTTTCCTTCTTGGATAACGGCGGTCTCAAACGAACATACTTTTGAGATGTAATATATAACAGTCCTATCTGAAGGTTCTACGATAAAATAAAATTACACACAGCGTGGAGTGAATCTCTTGAGTTTTAAAATAATGTTTTGACCATTTAAAAATTGAATGTTATCGTCATCAGAAACCGCCATGTTGTCATATATTAAATGAATTTCAAATAGGTTAACATATAACTTAAATGCAGTTTTACTTAGTCGATGGATCCTAATAGATGCGACTTAAAGCAAACCATGCTTCAATCTTTAACTTCTCGTGGTACAAATATAACTGGTTCCACTGTGTTGAGAGCAAAGGAAGAACATAATTGTAATAATTTTTGTATGAGCATTTATATTTCGAGTAGCATACTTTACGTAAAGTATATGCAATAGTCGAGACAACAGTTGATGGAAAAAGTGAAAATGAATAATCAAGGCAGTAATAATTTTGCTTTTTGTTGATCATGACATGTTTTTTTTTTCCTATTCTAGTTGATAATTTCTATCCAGAGGTTTAGTCAATAGAGACTCTTTAGAAACAAATACTGACCCCTGGTGACAATGTTTAATTTTAAATTAATTCTTGCTCGTTCGTTGCATTCTGCATACGATTGGTCCAAACAACGTCAGCATATATCAAAAGAAGTGTGATGATCGAGTAGTAGATAGTTTATAAAGATTTCCGTGGATCATTCCCGCATCTATTTTTTTTCTTGAATAGACTTGCTATTTCATGCCAAATACAATTATTAAAAAAAATAATAATAATAAAAAAAAAAAAAAAAAAAAAAATAGCCAAAGTGTTTATGAGAGCTAATTTCATTTACTTTTTTGATAATTTGAAAAATCTTGAAGATAGAGGGATTGTTTTGGGGATGATTAGGTAAGGATAGGCCCAATCATTGTAACTGACTACATGTTTCCAGTCTTACTCCATGCTTAATTGATATAGGCTCAGTATAAACAGAAGTTATACATTTTCACTTTACATGTGTTCTCCCAAGCATACACAGATAGGGTTCTTTGCTGTTCGTCGGTATATATTATAGTGCCTAATGAATATCTAAGCAGAAGCGAAGACTTAATCAGGCTGCATCTGCGCAAATTCACCTTTTCATATGGCACGGCTCATACGATGTCTTCGGGGTAGATGCAAACAGTATAGATCCAGATCAACCAGCGGTGATATATAGTCTGATCAGGAATTTTGCTTCGTTATGTTCTACAGTACCCAATTATTTGATAAGCGGACATAGAAGGCCCTGATCAGCCTGCGCATCCGCGCAGGCTGATCTGGGCCTTCGCTGTCCGCATATGCCTGAAGACAAGTTTTCGCATGGCGCGACCCATAGGTTGTTATAATGGGCAACAGTATCGTACATACTCTATTTGGATGCTTAAACGTCTTAAAAAGTGTCCTTAAATTTGATAACTATTTGAATACCTGTTGATTTTTTCTAAAAACTGCTGGATGAGTGACTCCCAGTGAAGGCCCCGAGCAGTCGCCCTGTAGTAAATGCGTAACGCACGAAAAGAGCCCTTAAGCATTTTGCGGACAACGTAGGTCCAGATCAGCATGTGCATCTGTGCAGTCTAATTTTGGCATTTTCTGTTCGTCGACATATGCTAGAGTATCCACTGATTCTGTAAGCGAACAACGAAGCCCCATATTAAGGCCTGTGTTGTCCGCAAATAACATAAGGGCATTGCGCATCAATTATGTCAAGGATACGCATTGTAAAGGCCTCATGATCAATCCTCTTTACATCACGAAAATATGCCTATATAATTTTGACCCCCTTTAACCCCACTTTTATATAGTAAAACTGGGGTTTACAGGGGTATACATTATTTTTCTTATTTCTGCTCAAAATCATAGATTGTGGGTACTCGTTAGAACCGCCTCGGCGAGGCGGCTATAACGAGTACTCACAATCTAGATTTTGAACAGAAATATGAAAAATATAATTTTTTATCTGAAAATGTTCAGTTTTTTTAGGTGAAATTTTCTATATATTGTTTTCGTAATGAGGCGAGAAAAATGCGCCTTGTCTAGAGCTACATGTATGAAATGCATATACAGAGTATGAAAATATAACTTCACATACACAGTATGAAACTAAAGTGTGAAACAGTGTGAAAAAAGTGAATCATATGCAGTATAAGCAAATGTTTAAAATAGACATCGTGTGAAGAGGAGGAAAAATACATTATACAAAAACTATCAAAATGCACCATACGAAAATTAAGAAAGATTATGGAGTACGAAAATGTCTTCACTGTATATCATTACGCAAACAAGCCTATTCAAATATATTGAAAATTTTACAACCAAAAAAGGAAAATTTTCAGATAAAAACTTTTGATATTTTTCTTATTTCTGTTCAAAACATATATTATGGGTACTCGTTAGAACCGCCTCAGCGAGGCGGTTCTAACGAGTACCCACAATATATGTTTTTGAGCAGAATTAAGAATAATAATGTATACCCCTGTAAACCCCAGTTTTACTATATAAAAGTGGGGTTTAAGGGTGACAAAATTTTATAGGCATGTTTTCGTGAGTTAGAGTATGAAAATGCATCATCTATAAAACGAATTAACAACATTTGTGCCAAAGGCAAGGAAACGCAGAATTTTCTGACACGTTATCATACTAACATCTTTCTTTGACACGAAGGGAGCAATAGTGTGAAAATGTGGCTAATTATTTTAGGCAGACTTAAAGTAATATTAAGGAGCTGCAAAAAGAACACATTTCTTTTTTGCTATTCGGAAGAATTGAGGACGATAAAGCAGACCAGAAAGAAAACATTACAGAATTTATAAGCGACATCAGATTGATGTTTACTGATGGCTCAGCATCGGATGATTCAATTTATTGTAAACATGCAGGTTAAAACATTTAGCATGTCGCATTCTGAAAATAGGCATTGGCATGTCATGCAAACTGTCCCCTTTTGCGACAACCTGCATGAAATGTCAAAGCCTATTTTCTGAAAAGAAATGCGAAAACATATCAATTTAATCAATTTATCGTCTGCTGTATTTGCCATAAGCGCACTACACTAAGTGCTAATAGGTTGTTGTGCCGTATTGTACGAGAATCTAATCAAAAGTAATTTCTAGATGAATATTTTAGGATTTCTTATTGTAAACCTACTGTTGTGGATACTCATTAGAAATGCCTCGCCTTGGCACAACATATATTTTCATGGTGAAACAGAAATCAGAAAAATATGAAACTTTTTGTTGAACAATACCCTTGCCTTGACCTATACGCAGAATTCATTACGAAAACACGCCTATTCAAGTATATAGAAAATTTCACGTCCAAAAACTGAAAATTTTCAGATAAAAAAACTCTGATATTTTTCTTATTTCTGCTCAAAACATAGATTGTGGGTACTCGTTGTAACCGCCTCGGCGAGGCGGTTCTAATGAGTACCCACAATCTATGTTTTTGAGCAGAAATAAGAAAAATAATGTATACCCCTGTAAACCCCAGTTGTACTATATAAAACTGGGGTTTAAGGGGGTCAGTATTATATAGGCGTGTTTTCGTGATGCCCAGATCCACTTCCATAAGAAAGTAATGTATACAACTTCATAAGAAAGTAGCCGATACATAATGGACAGGGCCACGTTAGAAAACAGCCAAAACGTTAAACATAGTTCTGTACACGGATTATGAAACAGCTGTACGATAGGCTATCAGACAGTAGTCGAATCGTTATGGAAACATCCCTGTAAGTAGCCGAAGTATTACAAAACAGGTCTATAAGAAGCATTACAGAAACAATCCCCAGAAATTAGCCGTACGAGAGAAGCCGAAACTGTACGAAAAAAGACCTGTAAAAAGGTAGTGGAAGTCTTACAAAATCAGCTCGCTAAGAAACATGCGAAAACAGTAAGGCACAGTGGTATTAACTTTGTAGTCGGGTTTCTCAATTCCTGTATCTTGCAAAAACAAAAAAACAAAAAAAAAAAAATAAACAAAAAAAAAAAAACCAAAAAAAAAAAAAAAAAAAAAAAAAAAAAAAAACGAAAAAAAAAACACAAAAAAAAACAAAAAAAAAACAACGTAATCCAAGCATCGGAAAGATATATTTTTGTATATTTATAAAGCTTGGATATTGGTTCATACAAAACCGCAGTATAGCAATGCAAAACTAATTGCATTTTGGAGAAATGCGTGCATTTTGCATGCATTTTGCATGAGAAACGCGTGCATTTTGATTCTTGTCGAGTTTTGTAAAGCAGAGTGTATTTTATGGAATTTTGATGAACGTTTTAGTTTGCGGAAATTAAGTCAATTACTATGTTTGACCTTCATACATTCTTACCCAGTATAGTTCGTTAACAAAGATTTTGAAATTATGGACAGGAAGAAATGCGCGGCGATTCCCCTCTACATGCATGTTTAAGACTTATGTAAGTACAATATAGTTCTATATAAATATTTTTTTATTGAAAAATTATCAGCACGAACGCCCGAAAGATGTCTGGTAAAATTCAAAATGTGTCAGCCAAAATGATGTTATAAAATTTGCTATCAAACGTTTTCTTACAGGTTTATCGTAGCGGCCATATTGGAGAAAAAATTGAGCATTTGTTTGGTGTTAATCCATTTCTATTTACCTTGTAATAATGGCTATAGAAAACGGTAGAAGGTTTATTTGAATCGCAGTTTGCATGCGATATTTAAAAATTGATGTCAGAGAGGAAAACAGGGCACTCTGCCTTAAATGCGGAAAACAACCGGGCTGTCACCAATGACGTAATGTGCGCATATGCGCATGAGAAAATGAACATTCTGCTTTCTGGTTTGAGCATGTTTTTCTTTCATTTTATGATTTTAACCTGAATACACAAGGCTGTGTATACTTAGAATTTGTTAAGTATCAACTGGGCTTCCATAGAAACGTGCAAGTTTTCGCGAAATTGCAATGTATGCATATCTGCTATACAGTTGGTTTATATAGAGACATGTCCAGGTTTTCTTACTATATCGAAATAAATCGTATATCTTTCCGATGCTGGGATTAGCAAAAATTAAGTACCTGTCTATATTAATTTCACCTTTCTGGAAAGTGGTCTACTCTAAAAGGGGAGAATTTGCTCCTCTTCTTTTTAGAGAAGACCCTTAGTAAAAAAGGGGACTAATGTATAGGGAAGCAAACAGGAAGTGACAAAAATATCTCTCTTGTTAAAAACGGTGAAAAATCTGTCAGATATATATCCATTTTCCCCAAAGAATGAGAGCTCTATAATCATGGAAACAGCTCCATTAAAAACATTTCATGTTTTATATAATTATATAATTACATTGTGTTGTGTATGAATCATTGTATCATCTTTCAAGAAGTTAATATTTAGTGTAAAATCATAATAATGAATAAATGAAACTGCGTAGTTTTCCGGAACATTGCCCTAATGTTATTTAAGCAACGTCTTCCAGGTTACCTATATTCTGGTAAGTATAAACTGCTAAATTTTATATAACAAGTGGAACTTGTAATCATTATTTTCTATCGAAACTCCATAAATTACTACCGTACGTAAAATGTGTGTTCATGGGATCTTTCTCAAGAGGTGTTTAATAATAGATGCGAAGAAACACCTGTAGCTAATATATTTGACAACACTTTTCAAAATAGTGTGTTTTTACTATGAGCCAGACAGCCACGCATTTAAAAGGCAGATTTCAGGGATATGTCAAAGATAGATCCAAACTATGTGTTATTATCTTACATATAGCAACAGATCAGTAAGAACACAGTTGATTGACAAGGAAAAGACAATAAACCAGTATTGTAGGAGATGCAAGCAATTTAATTACCTGGAAATAGCCTGCTTTAAATTACAGATTTCTGCAAGATACCGGTCAGTCAACGTGGGGTCGAGTCCTGTATCTGCACAATAAGTACAATCATATATGAATGTTCTAGAAGAAATAAAGCTACCAACTTTACCATTGTATAAAATGTTCATACAGTCGACTCTCGTTATCTCGAATTCCAAGGGACTCTCTGAAATACTTCGAGATATCCGTACTTCGACATATCAGATTTGCAGAATTGGGGGAAAAACTAATTCGATTAGCCACATTTAACAAATATATGTGTAATTGGACCCTTGAAGTTAGAGACATATTAAAAATATTGTGGAACAGAGGAGAAATTGCTCCTTAGGAGCAATTTCTCCTCTTTTCCACAATATTTTTTTAGCTGTTGTTAGATTTTCATGTTTAATAAAGCAGGGACAAGATTTTCACTTCGAGATAAGCGGTTATTCGAGATAAACGAGTTCGAGATAACGAGTCAACTGTATTTGTAAATGTTGCATGTAATGTTTATTTTATGTTATTTTATGTTCGGTTTTACTTGTTTCATTTATTGAGGACCGCTTGGTAGAATGGCCTTTGAGCTAAAAGTGTTACCCTCACCCTCTCAAAATATTGTATAACTAAATAAAAATAAATAAATGGAAACAATTTAACTCACCATCCTTTCTCAAAACCGATTAGTTCCATTCTCTTGTGCTTTCAGTGTTTAACAATTTACTTATGTTCCTATTATATTTACAATTCGAAAAGTAATTGAATCAGGAGTTTTGTTCTAACAACATAGAACGCACCGTCAGAAAACGTATATCAGAACATGTGCGCCCAGGGAAGATTCAGATCAGCCTGCGCATTCGCACAGTCTGATCATAATCTTCACTTGGCGCATTCTGGATTGCCAGAGATGCAAAGTTTCTTCATGCGGACAACGAAGACTCAGATCAGACTGCGCGGATGCGCAGGCTGATCTGAGTTTTCGTTGGGCGCACATGTCAGATGGTACGTTTCCTGGCGTTACGGCTAATATAATTCTAGTTACCTCAATCGTTATATTTCCGTCTTATCCAATAGACTAAGAGAACGACTAAAGTCATCCAAGAAATCACTGCTGAAGACTGATTGAGGAATAAAATCCAATTTCTGAATAACTATTCTGCCTCATGCAAACGTTGAAAGCACAGACTATACCGAGCTAGCATTGTGCTTAAATCTATATCAGACCGTTATCGGCCCGACAGGAATCCTGTCGGGCCGACAACGGTCCGATATGGATTTAAGCAAAATGGTACATCCGCGCATTCCGGTCAGTGCCATTACTGTTTACTAAGCTTCTATAAAATGACCAGAGCAGGTATGCGAATAAACATCAAGATCAGATAGAGCGGATAAACAGGCTTGTATGGCTCTTTGGTATTTCTACGCCTAGCTCAAGTATCGGAAATAGGATTTTGTTCCTACCAGCCTTAAACCAGAACTGCCAATGAAATTGTTATTCAACTAGTGGAATACGTATTCATAAAATACGTTCGATAAACAAGACAGAGACTGTTTATATTCACCATCGGTCCGTCAATAACACAACAGTTCCAGGGAAATGGAAAATTGTACCCTACCGCGTACGAGTGCAGTCAAAGCCTGGATCAGCCTGCACATGCGCGTGACTAACGTCGGCCTTCCGATCCGATACAGGGTTGTACAGAAAATATCTATAGGAAACATTCAGAATGCGTAGACTGATCTGGATTCTCAATCTATGCACATTTATAAAATAGCCTATTTTCCTTGATCCCGGCTGACATGCAAGCAGTTGGAATACGCACATATCAACTTCGTTAAAGAAAAACATGGCTTTGCGTTTACATTGTATGTGATCGGTAGAGATGTAGATTATCTTGCGCACCCGCGGAGTCTGTTCAAAGTATTCTCTTTTATCTTGTACATTATATAGTACTAGTGATTTCTGTAGCAGGGAACTCTCCGACCAGACTGCCGGATGCGACGTCTTCTCTTCTCATGAAACCCTTTTCATTTGACGCCTAATATAATCATAGTGTTTGAACATTAATTTTCCCCTTGTATCCAATAATGCGGAAAATGCTGTATATCACTACGAATCATCTTCAGTTATTTCAGCTAGATCTATTATTTTCTGTATTTTAACTATTCAGTAAAGTGCCAAGCAAACTTTGTAGCAGACGACATTTTATAAAATAAGTCATGACATTTTATGTGAATCGTCTGCTGAATAGTCGATTCACATGAAGTGTCATTTTCTACGTAAAAATAATATTTTTAAATGTGTCGTCTGCTGCCGTTGGGATTGGCGCTTTAAGGATTAACACTGTTACACGTATTTGAAGAACAAATACTTAAGGAGGAAAGAATTGTTCCCCTCTTGTGAGCAAATTCTTTCCTTTTAGAGTAGACCGTCACAAAGTTTTCCATTACGAAAACTGGCAGAAAAATACATCAAGTGTACCCAGTCCTCTTAACCCATTTATGCCTTGTGTCTAATAAAAGGGACATTGGCAAACAGTGTAGACTCGTTCTGCGGCGTCTGATCAGCGTCTACACTGTTTGCATCAAGATTAGAAATTTCTACAAAAAATTATAATAACAGAAACTAACCAAACATCACATATATGAAATGGACTTGACCAAAGAGTTAAGATAGAAGGTATAATGACTGAAAAAGAAACACGCTGGATGTTCTGTGCTTCTACTGACTGATAGAGCATAATCTGAACACTATAAAAGAGCAAAATCTGAACACCATAAAAACTGAAGATTCTGAACACTACAAATAGAGCAAAATCTGAACACTATATAAAAATAAAAATCTGAACACCATGAAAAGAGCAGATTCCAAACACTATAAATAGAGCAAAATCTGAAAACTATAAAAGAGCAAAATCTGAACACCATAAAAAGAGCAAATTCTGAACACTATAAATTGAGTAGAATCTGAACACCATAAATAGAGCAGAATCTGAACTTCATAAATAGAGCAGATTCTAAACACTATAAAAGAAGTAAAATCTGATCACCAAAAAATAGAGCAGAATCTGAACACTATAAATAGTGCAAAATCTGAACACCATAACAAAGCAGATTCTGAACAACATGAATAGAGCAGAATCTGGACACCATTGATAGAGCAGAATCTGAACACCATAAACAGAGCAGCATCTGTACACCATAAACAGAGCAGAACCTGAACACCTTAAATACAGCAGAATCTGTACACCATAAATAGAGCAGATTCTGAATACCATAAATAAAGCCGAATCTTAACACCATAAATAGAGCAGAATTTGAATACCATGAATAGAGCAGAATTTGAATCCCATGAATAGAGCAGAATCTATAAATAGAGCAGAATCTGAGCACCATGAATAGAGAAGAATTTGAATCCCATGAATAGAGCAGAATCTGAACACCATTAATAGAGCAGAATCTGAACACCATAAATAGAGCAGAATCTGAACACCGTGAATAGAGCTGAATCTGAACACCACAGAGCAGAATCTGAACCCCTAAATAGAAGAGATTCTGAAGACAATAAATAGAGCAGAATCTGAACACCATAAATAAAGCAAAATCTTAACACCACACAGACAGCAGCATCTGAACACCATAAATAGAAGAGATTCTGAACACCATAGAATCTGAACACCATGAATAGAGCAGAATCTGACCCCCATCAATAAAAGAGAGTCTGAACACCATAAACAGAGCAAAATCTGAACACCATAAAAAAGCAGAATCTGAACACCATAAATTGAAGAGATTCTGAACACCATAAATAGAGCAGAATCTGAACGCCATAAGAAGAGATTCTGAACACCATAAAAAGAGCAGACCCTGAACACCATAAATAGAAGAGATTCTGAACACACCATAAATAGAGCAGAATCTGAATACCATAAATAGAGCATAATCTGAAGACCATGAATAGAGCAGAATCTGAACACTATAAAAAAGCAGAATCTGAACACCATACAGACAGCAGCATCTGAACACCATAAATAGAAGAGATTCTGAACACCATAAATAGAGCAGAATCTGAACACCATAAACAGAGCAGAATCTGAACACAATGAATAGAGCAGAATCTGAACACATTAAAAAGAGCAGCATCAGAACATCATACATACAGGAGAATCTGAACATTATAAATAGAAATGAGCCGCAAAGTGAGTAAACGTACCTTCTGTCATATGCGCCCAAAGAAGACTTAAATCAGCCTGCGCATCCGCGCAGTCTAATAGAACCTTCGTTGAACACATCTTTGCAAAAGATCTTCATCTTTGCATCCATGCCTAGCCAAAATCTGCCAGTGAATATTCTGATCAGATTGTGCAAATGCGTATGCTGAACTGAATCTTCGTTGGTCGCTTATGTAAGAAGGTACGTTTTCTCACGTTTCGCCTCAGACCATTGTTTATCAGATTAAGCCTAAAATCCTCAACTGTAAGTCCAGCTGACAGCTTTAGCGGTTTGTGTTCGGTTTTCATATATCTCCTTCGGACTGCGACTATCTGCATATCATAGCTTTCGCATTTTTTTTTTTATTTAACTTAGGTATTTTCCCAGCAAACACACACCGTCATAATAACGTTGCTTCGACGTCGCTGCGATGTCGACATCGCAGCGACGTCGAAACAACGTTATTACGATGTTTTGTGTTTGCCGGGTTGACACCTTTACTCCTTATAAAATGTATCCTTCAATTTAAGAAAGTCATTTTTTCTGCTTATAAAGCAATCGCGCGTGACGTTAAACGTGGAGTTTCTTCCTTTCTGTCGCCGTCAAGCACTATGGAAAACATAATGTGTAGATTGTGGTTATATTCTACATTCTTCAAACTTTGATGTTACGGATGGCCATACTTCCTACTTTTTTATAAAAATAAATTCAGATATATCTCTCGGTTGTTATTTTACCATTTGTGCCGAAACCTTATTGTACAAAATGAAGTTCTGTCAATACAAATAAGAAAACCATCATTTCATTCGGTCCTATATTTGGTCATTGCAATATAGACCCTGGTTTGTTTGACTGTCGAGCCGGTCAGTTACATTGTAACCTACTAATACTTTTCCTGGGCAGGTAAACAGTACTTGTGCACATAGTTCCGCTAGAACTGGCAGCTGCCCTTCTCACTACGAAAACATGCCTATTTAAATATACTGAAAATATACTGAAAATTTTACCACCAAAAAATGAAAAATTTCAGATTAAAAAGTTTGATATTTTTCATATTTCTGCTCAAAACATAGAATGTGAGTACTCGTTAGAACCACAATCAATGTTTTTGAGCAGAAATAAGAAAAATAATGTATACCCCTGTAAACCCCAGCCTGTTAAAATGGTTCACAAGTTACTTGTCCCACAGAAGACAACGTGTTGTCCTGAATGGGCTGGCTTCTGAATGGACATTTATCACGGCTGGCGTGCCCCAAGGCTCAATTCTTGGACCGCTATTGTTCTTAGTTTACATAAATGACATAGTAAATGAGCTACAAGCACATGTTAGACTATTTGCTGACGATACGAGCTTGTATATTGTTGTCGAAAATCCAAACAACGCGGCCGTTACCCTAAACAATGACCTGAGTTTTATCAGTACATGGGGTGACACTGGCTGGTTAACTTCAACGCCACCAAAAATCTTTCTATGATCCTGTCTCTGAAACGCGACCAGCCTCTTCATCCACCCCTCTATATGAATGGCGTTCTCGTCAGAAATACATCATCACACAAACATTTAGGGTTGACACTTGCAAATAATTGTAGCTGGACAGAACACATAAATAACATTACGAGCACTGCATGGCATAGGCTTAACTTACTACGTGTACTGAAATTTAAAATTAACAGGAATGCTCTAGAAAAAAATGTACATTTCATCAGAGCCCTCCTTGAATACAGTAATGTAGTTTGGGACAATGCATCTACAGATAGCAAAAAGCAGTTGGAATCTGTACATAACGAAGCAGCAAGAATAATAACAGGTGCAACAAATCTGCAACATAGCTAAGCTCCACGCGGATCTCGGTTGGGAATCTTTGCAAGCTAGACGCACGAAACAGAAACTTATTGTCTTCTATAAAATGATAAATGGTCTTACTCCAGAATATCTTCATACACTGCTACTACCAACTGTTCAAAATACTACTTCTTACAATCTAAGAAATTCCAACGATATACGCAATGTTCATGCTCGTACAAATTTATTCTATAACTCATTCCTTCCATCCACAATCCGAGCATTGAATGAACTTTCTGACGAAATTAAGTCAGTCCCTTCTGTTGCTTCGTTCAAGTTTTAGATTGAACGGAGACCTACATAAGCCTCCTAAATATTACAACGCAGGATCACGAATTGGCCAAATTATGCATGCTAGGATTCGAATGGAGTGCAGCTCACTCAACTCGCATCTTTATAAGAAAAACATTGTACCCAGTCCCTCGTGTTCCTGTGAAGGCTTCGAAAGTGCGTATCATTTCTTCTTTCAGTGTCCGAACTACTCAGAGGCCAGACGCCGACATCTTCCCAACAATCTAAATGACTATAATACTAACCAATTACTTCATGGTTTACCAGACGCTTCCAACACAGAAAATGAAGTTCTGTTCACCCAAGTCCAAGACTTTATAGTACATTCGAAAAGATTTCTTTGAGTACTTGTTCGCTTGGTGTATTCAGATCATAGACAGCCATGCGGATTAAAGTGTCGATCGACAATGGGCAACATATTTAGAAATATATGAATGACGAACAAGGCTAGCATGTCGCACATATTGTCGGTTGTGTGGTCTCATAATCGATGACTTAGAAAGATGCGCTTAACACTCTTCTAATCGTTGGCTTGAATCACATTAGCTCATTAA
Organism: Anodontia alba; assembly: GCA_964016985.1. Taxonomy (NCBI): domain Eukaryota; kingdom Metazoa; phylum Mollusca; class Bivalvia; order Lucinida; family Lucinidae; genus Anodontia; species Anodontia alba. The sequence continues at coordinate 24,045,737 of OZ024822.1, read as the reverse complement.
GTTACCAGGAATACGTTTATCTTTCAATGCTAATGTAATACTACCCGATGTACTCCGACAACTGTCTCGACATACCTACAGCTGTTACGGGAACACTAAATACAGATCAAATCAATCGATCAACTTACTTTACCGAAAGAGGTGCGACATGCTCTATAGTTAATCATCATCATCGTCATCATCATTACTATTATTGTTATCTCGTTATTATTATCATTAATTTTATTATATATTTGCTAAATAATTACCAACATGCTATGTTTCCATCTACTCTTCACATGTTATTACGCTGCTATATAATTTTCAGGAGATGATTTACATAAGCTCTAAGCTTTTTATCAAATCCTGTACCATATAATATTATGCTATGTATATGTGAAAAATGCTGAATAAAATATTGTTTAAAGCAACCCCAGTTTTACTATATAAAAGTGGCATTTAAGGGGGTCAATATTATATAAGCATGTTTTCGTGATGTTGAGCCGAAAGAAGGGAGAAAATGAGCGTAGAAATGATTCCACTCCGATTTAGGGCCCGGCATGTGTAGAAATTGATCAGACGGCGCTGTTTGGTCAGCTTATCTGTCTGAACACTAAGGGCACAGACGTAGTTTTGCTCCAGTCTCCAGTGACTAAATAATTTTCTTATAAACATTTTTGATAAACCACTAAGATAAAACCGAAATAATATCATGACTATAAAGGCTGGTCACTTAAAACAACAAAGAAAAAAAAACAACAAAAAACAAAAACAAAAAAAACAACAACAACAAACAAAACAACAACAACAACACCATCAAACATACAAACAAAATAAAAGCATGGCTATAATGGCTGTCCACTAGTGTTTTGTTTGTGTTGGGGTTTAATGACACGTCAATCCTTGTGGGTCATTTTGTGTCGTCTCCCAGAGAAAGTGAGAAAAGAGACAAAAGGGATAGTAGAGGAGATGAAAGAGAAGGACAGGGATGAAAAAGGAACAGGAATGAAAGTGAAGAAATAGAAGAAATAAAAACATTCCCCCCTCTACCATTACCTGACCAGCCTTTATAGTCATGATATTATTTTGGTTATATTTTAGTGGATTATCAAACACGATAATAAGAATAAATATTTAGTCACTGGAGACTGGAGCCAGTCTAGGTAAATACGGTACAGATCAAATCTTGATCTGAAAAGATCACATTATCCACTCCTTGGATTGAGCAAAAGTCATCAGACGGTCAGAAAAGCGCTTTGCACAGAATAACCTTCAACATTATCTGTTATGCAGTGCTGAAACGAAAAAGCTGGAAGATTAGATGAGTCTCATGTGACAAAAAGAACACTTAATGGAAATCTTGTCTTGTCTTTCAAACTAATAACGACATAAGAGTACTTTTAACTATAAAAATGAATAAGTTGTGTGGCGGATACTACAATGTTGTTATCTCACAAGGTGTGACGGTAACAGCGCATACCTACAAAAGTACGATCGGAAATGTATGAAACATTCGCTGTGACCCGGGAAATTATGAAAACGTCAGTGCCATGCAGGCACTTCTGATTAATATACTTATCAAGATAATGTGATCATTCCAGCTAAAATATAATTGATAGTTTTTCTTATTTTTTCCATGAAAACATGTTGTGGGTATTCTCGGTGAGGCGCTTCTAATGAGTACCCACAACATATGTTTGCGTGGTAGCCACAACGTAAGTTTTCGTGGAGAAATAAGAAAAAATCTCTGAATATTCACCGCAACCGCAACCCCCTCCCCTGTACTCCCCTTTAGCCACGCTTTACGGTCTTCTTGAAAAAGATAACAAAAAAAAAAAAAAAAAAAAAAGATCTTACAAATCGTTTCGAACAACTGAGTTTCCAAAATCCCTCAATTAAGAACTTATTTATTTTCCCTAAGCTTGTATTTGAGTGTTGTGTGGCGGCCGTAATACGTCTCCTCGTACCTCGTTTCAGTGTAGTTTAATAGAACAGAACAGATCTTTATTGAGAACTCCAAAAGGCTATAAAGCCCATCAGGACATAACATTTAACAGTGTGATGGCGAATATACACAACGACAACATTTTACATACAGAAATCTGTAGTAAGACTCAGTACTAGTAAATATGTATTAATCCAAATGATTTGAAAAATTAGTTATCTGAATAACTACCCAGAAAGGACAAGCCAAAGTGATTGGGGCTTGTCTCTACCCGCTTTGGCTCACCTGTCTGGGCAGCTATTTTCAGCAGTAGAGTAGAAATATATTTTATCGCTATTTAGTATCGCCGAGCTCATTTTGGTTTATTTGAGACAGGACATCGCTCAGCCATGTGCTGTGAGGCGTGACCGCTGTTGCACGCTGTTACCGCTATACATATTTACAAAAACAGTAAAATAAACATAAACAGTGAAAATCATAATGTGCTGCCTTGTCAGATTATTCACTGTTTGTCGTTTTGTTTTTATTATTTTATCATTTTGTTTTGGCTGACGCCTCTATTTGTCAAAATTGACATGTCCAAATTCAATGATGCAAGAGTCTAGTGCAGAAAACCAGGATTAGCCAAACCAAGTGTAATGCAGTTGCATATTTCATAATGTGAGCGCTTACATTTAGGGGTCACCTGATCTCACCTCCAGGTGACTGGAAACCCTTGTTGCATCATTTCTGATAATGCAAACCTCCACATAATTTGTAAGCCCTCTGATTCCACTCTTCTACTATACAATTTGATATGCAACGCAGGAAAAAGGCCCTTATGCCATATGCGAACAGCGAATGTGCTGATAAGTGTGCGCACCCGTGCATCCTGGTCTGTACATTCTCTGTTCATCGACATGTACTACAGTATGCACTGGTTCTGTAAGCAGAAAACGCAGGCCCAGATCAGCCTGCGCAAATGCGCAGGCTGATCAGGGCCTTCGTTATCCGTAAAGTACATAAGGGCCGTTTTCGTGCATTGCGTGTCATATGGTTAATCAGGATATTAACCATTGATTCTAAATAGATGCAGGTTACTTTTACGTCGGAAACAATGCAGGAAACATTTTGTTCAGTAGATCACTCACTGAAAAGTAGAAGAGTCTAACCAAGCAGTCGAATGATCATGATGATAGATAATCGGAAGTTGCAAGAAGTCAGTCTGTCTATTAACCTTAAACTTGCTCAATAAATAACAACACAAATCATTTAAAATATCCCACTGGGCGCACAGTTTTGAAACAACGTCGTTTCAACGTTGATTTAACGCCTATAAGGTAGAATCAACGATGAAATAACATTGTTTCAACGGTGTGCGCCTGCTTGGACATGTCTTTTTTTTTACAAAATAAGTTTGACATTTTATTAAAGGCTCCGTATTCCTCAAAAATAGACATATGTTATCCAAGAAAGCTTTAATAAATAGATATATGGTATTAATACAATCATAAAATGTGGCACCTGACAGTCTGTAAACTCGTTCTTGAACTGGTTCAAAATGGAAATGATTTTTTATAGTACGAGAGTGAGTCAATCAGTAACCAGCCTAACTTATTTCCGGTTGAGATCCACCTCTTCTTTTTCGATGTAATTGCCCTCTAGTGTGATGCACTTAGACCAACGGTGTTCAAGTGCCATCAGCCCAGAACTGAAAAAGTCAGGGTCCTTTCCATTGATCACCACCTCAACTGCCGTCACGACTTCTTCATCAGACCGGAAATGAAATCCACGGATATCCTTTTTCAAGTTTGGGAAAAGGAAGAAGTCGCTAGGACCTAGGTCAGGCGAATAGGCAGGATGTGGTATTAATTAATACCCGTTTCGCTCTACAGCATCCATTGCAACTTTGCAAGTGTGGACTCTCGCGTTGTCCTGTTGCAGCAGAACACCTTTAGAGAGTTTACCTCGGCGTTTTTCACGGATGGCGGTTCTCAGCTGGTCTAACTAGTTTGCATAGTACACTCCAGTTATTGTACTTCTCTTGGGTAAAAAGTCCAACATAATAAGGCCTTTTTCGTCCCAAAATACTGTGGCCATCACCTTGCCAGCAGATGGTTGCGTCTTGAACTTCTTTGGCCTCGGGGACCCAGGTCCTACCCACTGACGACTCTGAGCTTTATTCTCTGCTCTGGCTCATAATAATGAACTAAGTCTCATCTACAGTCACCAGACGCAAAAGAAAATCATCTTTTGATCTAAAACGCTTCAACAAGGCGCTGCATACTGATGCTCTGGTTGCCATTTGCTCATCGCCAAGGGATTTGGGGACCCAACGGGCTGCTAGCTTGCGCATACCTAAACGATCATGTAAGATTGTTAAAACGCTACCATGTGAAATGCCTAATGCCTGCGCTATATCTTCCACCTGAACTCGCCTATCACAGTATACCAGATCCTTTCTTACTTTCTTACACTTTCTTCGTCGGTGGCATCCAGTGAGCGTCCAGACCTGGCTTCATCTTCTAAAGACGTTCTACCGCGTTTGAATTCCCCTACCCAGAATTTAACCTGAGCATAAGATGATGCAGAAGACCCATAAACATCGGCTAACTCGCCGTGTATTTCCTTGCCTGTTTTACCTTTTAAATACAAGTACCGAATTAAAGCACGGTATTCAACTTGAGATGAAAAGCATGCCTTTGCATCACTAGCCATGTTTGACATTCAATATCTTATTTAAGAATGACTCGATACGCGTGCAATTTTGTACCCATGTATAAAATATATATTGAAACAAAGCATGAAAATCGAGATCGTCTCGGTCCATCGGAAATGGGATAAGTTGGTTATTTATTGACACGCCCTCCTACTTATGAATTTGTGTTGCCAACATTAATTCAGTTTACGATAAAAAATCATTTCATTTTTGATCCACTTCTAAAATGAGATTACCCAAAATTTCACAGGCTGTCAGATGCCACATTTTATGATCGTATTAATACCATATATTAATTTGTTAAACCTTTTTGGATAAAAAAAATGGCTGTTATTTTTTTTAGAAATATGGAGCCTTTAAAATTATCTTCAAAAGAAACAGTCTGAAGGAAATAAATGAAGAAATAACAATGTATGAACCGTAAATCAAATTTTTTCTCTACTGAATTAGCCTGCAGAGCTTAAGATTTGATGTACAGTCAACCCTCTTTATACCGACACTCGATACAACGACAAAATTCATTATAATGACAATTTGAATGTCATGAAACCTTCGCTCAGGAGGTAACAGTTAATGAGAAATTATACAAGAATATCGCATTAAAACTTCAAGCAAAATGTGTTTTGGATATTTGTTAGAATCGCCTCACTGAGGCGATTCTAACAAATATTCAAAACATAAGTTCTATAAGTAAATAAGAATAAAACAATGCCTTTCTTACATATTATTCTGTCCATTAAGAATTCTTTAGAACAACAAATTCATTTTAATGGCAACATCTTTGGGAACAAATGCTGTCGTTATAACGAGGGTTCACTGTATATGAACAGAACACACATTGTATTCCACCGACTGTAGCATAAACACTTTTTAGTACTATTTTGTTGATACGTTCCCTATTCCCTCGAACAGTAAAAGTTTCAGTTGGAGATATTTCTAAAGTCTTGCATCAGAAAAAAAAGACAAATATTCGTAGATAGTTTAGAGAGACTATTTTCTCTACTTGTCATGCTTTATCTAAATTTTGTCCAAATTGCAGACAATTTCTGCATTGGCTGTAATGATTTTGGAATGGTTTCTGTGGAGTAGCGACAGAGTTATGAATGTTCTTTCAGCGCAATCCACTGTTAATGGATCTCTGGGGACGAACATTTCAGCATTGGCCTATAAATATGGAGGCAGCGCCAAGCGAAAAAGCGCAAAATACACAGATTCATATCATCCTGCGCATGCGCTAAATATCATCCGGCCTTTGCGCTCCATTCATACATTCTGTAGTAACCAATGATTCGGCTGGCGGACAGTAAAGGTCCTGATCAGACTGTGAGGATGCGCAGGCTGATCTTAGGGCTTCGCTGTCCTCATATGTTCGAAGACATACTTTCGCATGGCGCGGACCACATATGTTAACAGTGTCGAGAACAACCAATTCAGCACCTAAGGCGAATATATAGAGTCTTCTGTTTTCTGCGAGAAGGCTCTATAGTATCAAATTATCAGGCCAACAGCGAAGGCTCTGTTCAGACTGCGCGTGCGCGCAGTCTGAACAGGGCCTTCGCTGTTGGATTGAATGCCAAGGTTCTTTTGGTATGGTTGCTCAAATCATTGAAGCTTTATTGCTAGCAGGTCATTAATCTACTTTGATGTATTTCGGAGACAGCTATAGTGGTTAAATGCATGTAGACAGACGTATGTAGGCTGAATGACAAAATAAATCAATGAATACATGAAGATTTGACTCTCTCTCTCTCTCTCTCTCTCTCTCTCTCTCTCTCTCTCTCTCTCTCTCTCTCTCTCTCTTTACAACAATAACAAAATCTAGGCGACGCGGAAACGATGTCGTTTCGATGTTGTATATTTGTAATATATGTTTCACTCGTACTCTGAAAAATGTGTTCCATTTGTTTGGCAAGTAGTGTCCACTACGCTAGGTTTGTCGAAAGGGGATAAAAAGGTAATTCAGACATAGTTGTTAAATTGTGGATTTATACGGTTATGAGTGGCTCGTGGAAAATTAGCTTCATGCTAAATTTGTAACCCTCGTAAAACAGTCTTTACTTACTTACTCTTAGACGCTCTTGTGCGAAATTAACTATAGCTTTCATACAATGGAAACAGTTATGCTTTACATTACGAAAACACGCCTATTCAAATATATGGGAAATTTCACCTAAAAAAACTGAAAATTTTCAGATAAAAAACTCTGATATTTTTCATATTTCTGCTCAAAACATAGATTGTGGGTACTCGTTAGAACCGCCTCGGCGAGGCGGTTCTAACAAGTACCCACAATCTATGTTGTAAGCAGTAATAAGAAAAATAATGTATACCCCTTTAAACCCCAGTTTTACTATATAAAAGTGGGGTTTAAGGGGGTCAAAATTATATAGGCTTGTTTTCGTGATGATTTCTATTTATAAATATCACAAGTTTAATATTCATTCGAGCTCAGACTATTTTCCATAGTTTGCCTTCTGGTTCCATATCAAATACAGTTGAACCTCGTTATCTCAAACTCGCTTATTTCGAATTACCGCTCATCTCGAAGTGAAAATCTGGTCCCTGGTTTAACATGAAACTATGACAACAGGTGACAATATAATGTGTAAAAGAGAAGAAATTGCTATAAGGAGCAATTTCTCCTCTTTTCCACATAATTTTATATATATATTTCTAACTTTAGGAGTCAAATTACATATTCATTTGTTAATGTGTTTGTTCAATTTATTGTTTTCCTCACTCTCTCAACTCTGATATGTCGAGGTATGGATATCTCGAAGTGTTTCAGTGAGTCCCTTGGAATTCGAGATAACGAGAGTCGACTGTACATGTAATATGGTACATGTAAACCGCTGTAAAGTAGATTCTATGTGTTTGGTAAGTAGTGTCTGTTACGCTAGGTTTGAGAAAAGGGGAGAAAAAAGTATTATAGATGTAGCAATAATGTTACCCAAACTCAGTTCAGATTTGAAATGGAAAAAACTGCAAAAATCGATTCTGGTAGACGCGTTCTTATAATGCTTGATTTCGAAAAAACTGATCCTTGATTCCATAATTGCAAACTTCATATCAGCAGTGACAAGCACAGCCGTGGAGGTCCTTAGCAAGCAGTTGAAAAAGTAACCTTGTGCAACAAATTGAGGTTTTTACCCCTGTGATGAAAGAAAGAAGAGCTAAAGAGACAGAAAAATAAACCCTGAGAAACATATAGAGAAAAAGCAAACAAAGCGAATTAGCAGCTCATAAAGGAATGTCAGCATTGGAGGCAGAGTAATTCTCAACATCTGATATTTGCAGATAAAACTGCTGGAATCTCCAATAAGAATAAGTACCGGTTGAATGAGCTTTAAGTATTAATTGATCGTCCCGACAAAATAGCCATGGCCCACAAAAATGAAATTCGGACGAGAGAAGAGAAAAGTGATGACGAACAACTCGGATTAATCCAAGCTTGATATCAGAGTGAATGGCACCCGGACTAAAACAGTAAAGAGTTTTAACATTTGTGATGCTGAATAAATTAAGATACAACGCCAATTTCTAATTGTTAGCCAATCAGATGACTTAATCCAGATTACTGACATAAATTCACATACTGAATGACAAACAGTGCAGATCCAGATCAGTTGGCTGCTTCAGAAGCCAAAGCCAACTGATCTGGATCTACACTGTTTGCAAAGGCAGGGTATATCGAGGTTCAGCAGGACAATACCTAATATCGATCATATCTGATAACGGCTCCAAATCAGAGATTCTGTCTAAGATCGGACAAATGCGGCAATGATATAAAATGACAAGACTATCTTGCTCCCTTCTAAACTCAAGCTGATGAACGCACTGCCTACATCCACCATCCTATATGTTTGTGAGACTTTGCTTGCAGAACACGCGAAAAACAAATTCGTCACCAGACAACATCAACATGTACATATGCAAACCTAAGGTATTATTGGTGTCCATGATGACCTCCTCATCATGGTCAATTAAAAAGAAAACGCAGGAGGTAAAGTCAGATTTCGCATCCTGTGGCATGACAAAATTATCAATTGTGTCCCAGTGACCAACAACGTTAAGGGAAAGAAGTGAAGCGAAGTCGCAAAAATGCCGATGTTTTTTTGATTTTTGTTTTTTGTTTTTTTTAGTTTAATGGGATAAAGTGGAGCATACTTCGGAGGAATTTAACTAACTGAATATACATATGCAAGCCAATCTAAACAGTGTTTGACATGGCCAGATAGCTTAATTTTTTAAGAGTAATAGACCCGAGTTATTAAATGATGTTTAATCCCATTAAACAACACTTATTTTCCGATGTATCCCTGTCGATTTAGTTTTGTCTTTTTTCTAAAAAGGGGTCTACTATAAAAGGAAATGGTCTGCTTCGCTTGGGAACAAATACTGTAGGCCGCATTTTACCCAGCCATTAAGGGATAGAGGGGAGACAAATTTACATACAATCGACATCACCGAGCAAATAGTGCGATGCCGACTGAGAACGCAAGCTTTCTACCAGCTTCATGTATAGCTGCCCACACAAATTTCTAATTCTATTAATAATTTGATTGGTTCCAACCAACAGACATGTGAGCGACTGTACTGAGATCACTGTTATTTACACTTACTTTTGAACAAATCCTGCTGACTGCCAGATAATATGACTAAAACGTACCGGCCGAATGTAAAACAGGGCAGACCCCATTTTGTCTAACCATGATCGTCATTTCCAGTCTGCTCATCCAAACAAGTCTGATCAGGGCGTTCGTTGTCCGCTCTGGCATGTCTGTTTGAATATTTATGTAAATAAGAAACTACAAATAATAACACATCACACAGTTGATTAGGATTGGCCATTGTCAGTTATGACAGACAAACTAGAAAAAAAATACGAAAATATTGTGTAATGATTTTCTATACTATTAGTGTTGAGTGTTATAAATGATATTCACGAGAAACTTCTACTAGATTGCCCAAATCGAAGAATTTAACATTGACGTGCAACACCGAGCCATAAAAGACAAAAACCCTTTCATAAAATATGGTAAACGAAGGGTCAAATCAGCGTTCGCATCCTCACAGTCTGATCAGGGCATTCGTTGTTCAATCTGGCATGTCTGTTTGAATATATATGTAAATCTGGAAAGATTCTATAATGATTTCCTTTTCTGTTAATATTGACAATATTATGAATGTTCTTTCAGCAGTAACTTCTGATGAATCGCAGAGATCGAAGAATTCAACAGTGGCTTACATGCGAGCCATATGAGAAAATAACCCTTATTTAAAATAAGGAAACCAAAGTCTGATCAGGTGTCCTCTTAGAAAAGCAGATGATTCTGTGGAACAGAGACGGTCCTGGTCAGAAAGCAAGAACCTTGACATTTACTATTCGCATGTGCCACAATGACCCTTTTGGCAACATTGCGGCTCATTTATTGACAAAGTCATGAAGAACTAAACCATCGCTCGTTTGTTGCCGTAAAACTATTAATCTGGCTTGATCTATTCCAAAGACAAGTTATATCAGTTGAGCCAGCGCATGATAAAATCTACAAAAATGACATAAGCGCCCAGTAAAGACTCAGATCAGCCTGGGCGTCCGCCCAGTCTGATCAGAGTCTTCGCTTTGCGCTCATTGAGTAGCTAAGGACCCAAACGTTCTTCATGCGGACAGCGAAGACTCTGAGCAGACTAGTCGGATGCCCAGGCTGATGTGTTTTCGCTGGGCGCACATGCCATTTTGTAGGTTTGTCATGCGCTGGCTGAATTATCTGTTTGAACAAAAGGGAATGTGGAAGCTGATATAATACATGTAAGGACTGAAATGTGATCTGGGCTACGACTAAGGTGAATAGGAAGGCCCTTGGCAACTAACAACGACACAGTGTAGCATGGGTAGGTATTGCATTTAAATGCGGCTTTCAGAAAGCATGATGTGTGTGCAAGGAGGCGCTTGGTAACTGACAATGACACAATGTAGCATGGGGATTGCATTTAAATGCGACCTTGGTAAAGTATGACGTGGGCAAGGAGGCGCTTGGTAACTAACAATGACACAAAGTAGCATGGTCATTGCCTTTAAACGCGACCTTGGTGGAATATGACGTGGGCAAGAAGGCGCTTGATAACTAACAACGACACAAAGAAGCATGGGTACTGCATTTAAATGCGACCTTGGTAAAGTATGACGTGTGCAAGGAAGCGCTTTGTAACTGACAACGGCATAAAGTAGCATGGGTATTGCATTTAAATGCGACCCTGGTAAAGTATGACGTGGGCAAGGAAGCGCTTGGTAACTGACAACGGCACAAAGTAGCATTGGTATTGCATTTAAATGTGACCTTGGTAAAGTATGACGTGGGCAAGGAGGCGCTTGGTAACTGACAACGGCATAAAGTAGCATGGGTATTGCATTTAAATGCGACCTTGGTAAAGTATGACGTGTGCAAGGAAGCGCTTGGTAACTGAGAACGGCATAAAGTAGCATGGGTATTGCTTTTAATTTGTGACCTTGGTAAAGTATGACGTGGGCAAGGAAGCGCTTGGTAACTGACAACGGCACAAAGTAGCATGGGTATTGCATTTAAATGTGACCTTGGTAAAGTATGACGTTGGCAAGAATGCGCTTGGTAACTGACAACGGCATAAAGTAGCATGGGTATTGCATTGCATTTAAATGTGACCTTGATAAAGTATGACGTGGGCAAGAAAGCGCTTGGTAACTGACAACGGCATAAAGTAGCATGGGTATTGCATTTAAATGCGACCTTGGTAATGTATGACGTGTGCAAGGAAGCGCTTGGTAACTGAAAACGGCATTAAGTAGCATGGGTATTGCATTTAAATGTGACCTTGGTAAAGTATGACGTGGGCAAGGAAGCGCTTTGTAACTGACAACGGCATTAAGTAGCATGGGTATTGCATTTAAATGCGACCTTGGTAAAGTATGACGTGGGCAAGGAAGCGCTTGGTAACTGACAACGGCACAAAGTAGCATTGGTATTGCATTTAAATGTGACCTTGGTAAAGTATGACGTGGGCAAGGAGGCGCTTGGTAACTGACAACGACACAAAGTAGCATAGGTATTGCATTTAAATGCGACCTTGGTAAAGTATGACGTGGGCAAGGAGGCGCTTGGTTACTGACAACGACACAATGTAGCATGGGTATTGCATTTAATTGCGACCTTGGTAAAGTATGACGTGGGCAAGGAGGCGCTTGTTAACTGACAACGACACAAAGTAGCATGGGTATTCCTTTGAATGCGCCCTGGGTAAAGTTTAAAACGAACAAAGAGGCGCTTGGTAACTAACAACGACACAGAGTAGCATGGGCATTCCATCGAATGCGTTCTGGGGTAAGTATAAAGTGGACAAGGAGACTTGGTAACTACATATAATAACGACAAAAAGTAGCATGGGTATTTCAGTAAAAGCGACCTGGGCAAACTATAAAGTGGACAAGGAGGTGCTTAGTAACTAACAACGACACAAAGAAGCAGGGTTGGGTGGGGGGTCCATTAAATGCGACCTGGGCAGAATCTTAAGTGGACAACGAGATGCTTAGTTACTAACAACGACACAAAGTAGTATGGGGGTTCCATTGAATGCCTCCGGGACTAAGGATATAGTGGACAAGGAGGCGTCCGATAACTAACGACACAAAGTAGCATGAGTGTTCCATTAAATGCGACCTGAGCTAAGTTAAAGAAGACTATCAGGCGCTTGATAATTGACAACTGCACAATCCGCGGGAAGCAAGGCTATATGCACAGACTCGTGACGTCAATCCAATATAATTGAAATATATTCTAAAAGGAACGAACCTTGAAACAATTTAACCCTTGTCATGCTGAATAAATTAAGATACCACGCCCACTTCTAATTTCCAGCCAATCAGATTACTTGATCCGGGTTTTTGATAAAAATCACATATTTAATGACAAACAGTGCAGATCCAGATCAGTTAGCCAACTGATCTGGATCTACACTATTTGCAAACACATGACATGTCGTGTTCAGCAAGAGAAGGGTTAAAGGGCCATAATAACTCCATTGTCCCTCGATCGACGACTGATACCCTTTAGCTAGAGACATTTAAGTAAAATCATGATCTAATATGAAGCCTACAATCCAATAACTGTTATCGCTGACAGAATAATTATGTAGTACGGTTATTAATTGGAAATATGTCCCAAAGGATGCTGTATTGTGCTTTACTTGTGTGAGGGCGATACTTGTAACTAAGTCATGCCTAGTTAAGGGACTCTTGGGCCCTACCATAAGTTCGAACTTAATAAAAATATCGTAAATAACCTAACATTTGTATCTGAATATCTAACTCCTTACCATACTTATCCTAAAATTTGAACAGCATCTGGCGACTTGTTGATGTATCTAAAATACTGGTCGCTGAATGGTAAAAAGTATAGACTATGATCAGATGCCGCATTTACACTGTTTTCTCATGTCTGGGTCTACACAATCTGAGTACTTAGGATAAATATGACAACTGAGTTCCAAGTTGGTGTGATATGCAGTGCCAGAACTAACAACCTTGTCTTTTATTAAACACAACATGACCTCCGAGGTAACACCTTGTGGTGGACAGTACAATTATATAGTCGGCAAGGGAAACGCTTAATTCACGTATCCTATTTATAGTAGTAACAGTCGCAAAGAGGAGATCTTTAACAGTAACGTTCAATACTCCCCCACCCCCACCCCCCGCCAAAAAAAAAAAAAAAAAAAAAAAAAAAAAGAATGATTAAAAATAGATCAGCTGTAGCAGTGAGTTGTTGAGTAATAGTTCACTGTTTATAGGTCTGCTATAAAGTAGATCGAATCACGAGCGCGAATTTTTAGTGTTAGAATCGAATTAGCTCGGCTCTAGTACATGAACCTAACCCTAGTCCTGCTGAACCCGGATATGTCCTGCCTTTGCAAACAGTGTAGTGAAGAAGCAAACTGATCTGGACCTGCACTGTTTGCCATTAAGAATGTGAATTTAAAGCAACAATCTGATTGGCTGAAAATTAGAAATGGGCGTGGCTTCTTAATTTATTCAGCATGACAAGGGTTAAAGATATCATTGATAATTATTGCATATAAAGCAGTGTTGCACGTTATTGACAGCCGTGCATTAACCGGCGAAAAGCCGTGAATTAACAAGGCAATTCACGCGCTGTTAATGCACGGCTACGCAACTTTCAATATGATCGTACCGGAGCCACAAATTTGCTGCCGTTACGAGATGTGTACTGCCAGGCCCTTGAACGAGCATTGTCCGTGGAGACATCGTTGAAAAGGCGAAACAAAATAGTGCAAGAAATAACGCGAAATGTAGCAAATGTTTTCAGTTTTTATGCAATAATATATAGCGACCGAACATGTTTTTTCAATGAATTAACATTCGCCAGGTCCCTTGGGAGGTGTTGAAAACCGCGGCCTCCGGCCTCGGTTTTCAACATCTCCCAAGGGACCTGGCGAATGTAAATGCATGAAAAACCATGTTTGATCCCTGTAATGAGCGCAATCTCAGAAAACATGTGCACACAGCGAAGATTCAGATCAGTCTGTACATTCGCGCAGTATGATCAGAACTACCCCGGGCGCATTTTGGATAATCAAGGTTGCAAAGTTTCTTCGTACGGACAACGCATACTCTAATCAGATTGCGCGGATGCGCAGGCTGATTTGAGTCTTCTTTGGACGCACATGTCAGAAGGTATGTTTTCTCATATTGCGACTCAAATTGTTAAGGGGGCGTAAAGGATTTTGCATTTTGCGTGACAGCTGTCTAAGACTTTTAAATCAAAAGTATCTGCTATTTTCTATATTTTGTATTGTTATGTTTTCCCAAAGGTCCCACACTATCATTTTATTCTGTGATCGCAGAGTCGTCGTAAAAGGCATGTGTGGTCGTGCTAAGACGCCGCCACGTATGCCGATTTGCTGATGCAATTATTTTAAAATATTCTGGTCGTTTCTGACTACTGATCATGTCAGTTAATATAAAATATATTAACGCTTAAAAAGCTACTGGAAGGGGGCGTGAGGGACGTTGCTTTTTTCATTTCCTCTCATGAACAGATTTATCTAATAGTGTCTGCTATTTGGTTTCTTATGTCTTTCCAAAGGCTCGCCCTTTCATATTACATATTCTAAATAATTGCTTTTATTAGGCATCTGTCAAAATTGTTTCGTTTCCTTCTGAAAAGGGATCTACTCTAATAGGAATTGCTCCCCGGGGAACACATTCTTATATTTTAGAGTAGACCCCTTTCCAGAAGGGGTTTAGCAGACCCCTTTTCAGAAGGGGTTTAATGTGCAGGAACTCAAACAGGAAGTCACAAATGTTTTCCTTGCAGAAAATGCCCGAAAACTGACCAAGTAAATCATTGCCGCTTAAACTTAACCTTATTATGCCGAATGGACTCTTCTACCTTAACTCTTTGGATGGATCCATTTCTAATAGAAGGGATGTCGGGTTAGGTTCTATTAAGACCATATATTCTAGAAATTCCTGTTCTTAATGCAATATCAACCTTTCACATTTTTACTTTCCTTCAATTTTACATCTGTATCTTTCTTAGCCCGACATTGCACTTACACGCTAAAGTCCCAGACAGATAGATAGGTAGATAGATACATGTAGATAGATAAATAGACAGACAGACAGATAGATAGATAGATAGATAGATAGATAGATAATCAAACACTACACTGCATGTTATTTTTCTCTGTAAGCGCGCACAACAGCCAGGGCTTGGATCGATATGGCGTCAGCACGCAGCGCATCAGTTTCATGTCAGCAAAACACCCCTCTCTAACTCGAGGAATTTATGGAATGATATTATTGCATAAAAAGCAGTGTCGCACGTGATTAAAAGCCGTGCATTAACCGGCGCGAAGCCGTGTATTAACAAGGCAATTCTCGCGCTGTTAATGCATGGATACGCAACTTTCAATATGCTCGTACCGGGGCCACAGAATTGCTGCCGTCATGAGATGTGTACTGCCCTGCCCCAGAACGAGCATAGTCCGTGGAAATAGCGTTCGCGCGACATCGGTGAAAAGGCAAAACAAAATAGTGCAAGAAATAACGCGAAAAGTAGCAAATGTTTTCAGTTTTTATGCAATAATAGCGATCGAACATGTTTTTTCAATGCATTAACATTCGCCAGGTCCCGTGGGAGGTGTTGAAAACCGAGGCCGAACATTCGCCAGGTCCCTTGGGAGGTGTTGAAAACCGCGGCCTTCGGCCTCGGTTTTCAACACCTCCCACGGGACCTGGCGAATGTTAATGCATGAAAAACCATGTCTGATCCCTATATTGAAAGTATGTGTGTTAAGGTGAATGAATTCATCTCAGAGAAAGCACTCTAAACGTAAACGTTTTGCCTCCTTGTTTAACCTATACCACTCTCTAGGCTAATTCAGACGGCAACAAACAGACGATATTTTTCTCTTTTTCCCCAGAAAACATGATTTGACATTCCATGCAAATTGTCTCCATTGGAGACAATTTGCATGGAATGTCAAAATCTGTTTTCTGGGAAAATTAAGGAAAATATTTCAAAATGTCGCCCGCTGAAACTTTTACCCAGAGTGCTAAGCGAAAAAGAAAGGCCACCAAAGTTAAAAAGAATGATCTTTCCTGATACGCGAATCCATCCTCAATGAGAGATACTCTTAAAAGAAAGGATATCTGCCATGAGGAGCAAACACCTTCTTTTAACAGCATCTCCACTTGAGTTACGCCATTTTTACAAGGGAGACAAGTTATGTGACTTGATGTTTACTTTTACTGCACAGTAAACACTTTCTGAAAAAGGGCCTATTTTAACAAGGAAGAATTTGTTCCCTTTGGGAGCTAATACATTCCATTTAGTGTTGACGTTTCCTCGGAAGGGAGGCAAATGAATTTTGACAGTGTTATTTCCCCTAAAAGTGTTCTGGTTTCCGTTTAGATAATTTTCTTTTCATTTCGAGGGACAATTAATTACAAAAACACATCTATTTATATATATATAGAAAATTTCAACTCCAAAAACTGAAAATTTTCGGATAAAAAATTCGGATATTTTTCATATTTCTGGTCGAAACAAAGATTGTGGGTACTCGTTAGAACCGCCTCGGCGAGGCGGTTCTAATAAGTACACACAATCTATGTTTTTGAGCAAAAATAAGAAAAATAATGCAAACCCATGTAAACCCCAGTTTTACTATATAAAATTAAGGTTTAAGGGGTCAAAATTATATTGGTATGTTTTCGTGATGTGATGACTTAGAGTGACCCGAGTCTTCGTCGGGAGCACATGTTACAATGTAGAAGTCCGTTTCTTGACGTTGCGATTCAAGTATGTAACATGTTGTTTGTTAGTGACCCAAATTCAAAACTCCTTTGCGTGATCACTCTTAGCACGCTGGATAAAATTTTCAGCAGATGACATTTGCAAATATTTCCCTAATTTTCCAAGAAAACTGGATTTGATATTTCATGAAAATTGTCTCCAACAGAGATAATTTGCATGAAATGTCAAATTCTGTTTTCTGGGAAAAATAAGACAAATGGCATTAGTTTGTCGTCTGCTGAATTAGCCCAGAGAGTGGTAACGGTTAATTGAGTTTTCAAGTAAATTGATGATATCCCGCCTCTACTGTCATAAAAACGTTGAAATAATTCATTGAGTGACAGACTGCAAAGGAAAGTCAAATATTCATTGACAAAAAACCCAAGGGATGAAATAGTTGTCAAAAGTATAGCCAGAAAGAGCAGAATATGTGTGTTGCAGCACATTCTTGTCTGGAAGCGTGCTTTCTGACTTAAATTTTCTGTAAAATGACTGATTCCATTACGAAAACACGCCTATTCAAGTATATTGAAAATTTAACCACCTATCTTAGCTCTAAACTGCCTGTAAGATAGCTCTGTTGGTGATGCCTTAGGTCTGGCTTTCCGCTGAGCATTTTTCTGCTCGCCTTCGCTGGTATTTTTGCTTCATATTCACCAGCATCTCTTCTTATTAGGCCTCGCCACTTTGCTCGATCCTGTTTCCACGACTCTGTTGGTATGGTGAAGTCCTTAAGAGAAGCTTTGGAGTGTCCTTGTATCGCTTATTCTGACCACCATGGGAGCGTTTTCCGACTTATAGTTCTCCATAGAGGATTTTCATTGACAAACGTTCACCAGGCATTCTGGTAACATGGTATGTCCATCAAACGTTCAGCAGGCATTCTAGTAACATGGACTGTGCACCTTAACTGTGCCAAGTTCAAAAGGGTATGTCCACTCTGCATCACTGCCCTTTTAAGGACTTCTGTGTCTGGAATCCAGTCTTGCCACTTGACCTTTAGAAGTTTTCTTGTATGGACATGGTTCAATCTTTTGGCATGCCGTTACTGTCAGATTCACATGCGTATAGTAGTGTTAGCAGCACCACGGATCTGTAGACTTTCAGCTTTGTATCAAATCTGATTCAACTTCGATCCCAAATACGATCGTATTTCCACGCAGTCGGCCAAATGCTGCACTAGCTTTGGCAATTCTGGCATTGACCCTATCACCAATGTGCACAACTCTAGACAACGTGCTTCTTGTAAGGCTTTCCAGGCGCTGGCTGATATACCACCTCAGTCTTTTTGAGACTGATTGTGACATCATAGCTGTCACATGAATCGGATACTTAATCCACACCTTTTTGCATTTTCTTTTCTGTTGAACACTATTTGCCATGTCATCAGCAAAGAAGAACTCATTTAGCATCTCTGTCTGCACCTTGGATTTAGTATGCAACCTTCTTAGGTTGAAAAGCTTTCCATCAAAGCGATACCTAAAGGTATGCGGAAAGCATCTGTAAGCATGGCAGAATACATCATGCCGGACAGTGTTGAAGCTAGTACACAGGCTTGCTTAACTCCATTTGTCACAGGGAATGGATCAGAAAACTCGCCACCATTTTGGACCCTTGCAAGCATACCATCGTGGAACTGCCGACCCATAGCTATGGATTCGGCAGGACAGCCAAACTTTGCCATAATTTTCCAAAGTCCCTCACCACTGACTGTGTCAAATGCTTTGGTAAGGTGACAAAGGACATGAAGAGGTCCACATTCTGTTTTTGGCATTTCTCTGGAAGCTGGCTTGCTGTGAAGATCATGTCTATTGTTCCTCTGTCTTTCCTGAATCCACACTGGCTTTCTGGTAGAAGCCCTGACTGTTCAAGGTATTCATTCAATCGATTTAGTAGGACTCTTGCAAGGATCTCCCCAGCAATTGACAATAAAGAGATACCTCGATGGTTGTCACAGACTTGAGGATCCCCTTTCCTTTTGAATAGGTGGATAATTGTTGCATCCTTGAATTCTTGAGAGATGGCTTCTTTTCTCCACATAATGTAAAATAACTCTGTCAGTTTCTCTGCAACTGGAGGACTTCCTGATTTCCTCAGCAGATATTGCATCTGATCCTAGAGCCTTGCCAAATGACAGGAGTTTTAATGCTTTCACTGTTTCAGAAACTCATCAAGCAGCGGATTACATTCCACCTGTGGTAGTCTGTTGATAGCTTCATCATTGATAGATGATTGCCGATAAAGAACCATCAAAGTGTCCATCCCATCTTTTCAAGATAGCTTCTTTGTCAGTATGAAGACTAATTCAATCTGCACTAAGCACTAAGGAGTGGAGTGGTTCCAGAGCTCTGGGACCATATACTGTCTTACGTGCGTCAAGGAAATTCTTCATATCCTTTCTGTCTGCAAAGGACTGGATTTGATCGGCCTTTTTTCTGAGCCAGGAGTCTTGCATTTCTCTGAGCCTAGTCTGGATTGTTTAACATATGTTTGAATAGGCAGTCTTACTAGATACTGAGCTAGTATCACTAAGGTGCCCTGTGTTTTTGGTGTTTCCCTTCAAGGAGTCCCTGGATTTCTTTGTCATTCTAATCAAATCAGTCTTGGTGTTTTCGAGATACTGGTCCTAGGGCAACCATTGCTGAAGAATGAACGGTGTCTCTGAAGATTATCCAGCTCTCATCTACATCCTCTGAATTGTGTTCCAGTGCATCTAAATGGCTTTAGATATCATTGATGGATGTTTGACTCTTGCTGTCTTGTTTCAGCTTGGAGACATCCAATCTCTTTGGAACTTTCTTGCCTTGTGGTCAACGTACAGCTGAATGCCAGGTTGAGTTTGTTGACAGCAAGCCTATGATCTGTCCAACAGTCTGCACCACACATAATCTTTGTCACTCTGACATCCTGTCTGTCCTTCCACCAAACTAGGACACAGTAAATGAGATGCCAATGTTTAGATCGAGGGTGCATCCATGATGTCTTGTTGCGAGTTGGTAGACGAAAGACTGTATATGTGATCAGTAGTTCATGCTCTGCACACTTCCTTAAAAGGAGGGCACTCCTTCAGTTCCAATTTTCCTTCCCAGGTTTGGTGGTCTGTGCCCACTCTGGCTTTGAAGTCTTCGAGGAGGATGAGTTTGTCTGTCCTGGCTGTTGCAGACACTAGATACCGGTATCACACGCAGTAACAACTGAATGCTGTTCCAACAGAACTAAATATCGCACGTAGTGACGACCGAACTAGATATAGCATGCTAGGAGTGATAACAGAACTAGATAGTGCACGCAATAACAGGAGGACTGGATATCAAAAGCTTTTACAACAGAACTAGATATCGCAGGCAGTGACAACAGAACTAAACATCGCACGCAGTGACAACAGAACAAGTCATCGCACGGAGTAACAACAGATTTAGATGTCGCACACATTGACAACAGAACTACATATCGCACAGTTACAACAGATCTAAATATCGCACACAGTAACATCATACTTAGAAATAGCATGCAGTTACAATTGAACTAGATATTGAACGCAGTGGCAGGAATATTCGATATCGCACCTAGTGACAACAGAACCACATATCTCACATAATAAAAAGCAACCTAGTAAATATCGCACACAGTAATAACATACTTAGAAATAGCATACAGTTACAACAGAACTAGGTATTGAACGCAGTGACAGGAGGACTGAATATCGCACATGCTAACAACAGAACTAGATATCGCACACAATTAAAACAACTAAATATCGCACGCGGAAGCAGCATACTTAGGTATAGCATACAGTTACAACAGACCTAAATATCGCACGCAGTTACAACAGAACTAGATATCGCATGCAGTTACATCAGAATTAAATATCGTACGAAGTGACAACATACTTAAATATGACATGCAGTTGCAACAGAACTAGATATCGTTTTAAATGGCAACAGAACTAGATATCGCACGCAGTGACAAAAAAAAAAAAAAAAAAAAAAAGAACAAAAACAACAACAACAACAAAAAACAAAAAAAAGCCACACACACACACACACACACACACACACACACACACACACACACAACTGTATGTAGCTAACGTATGCATGCACGCAAACACTGTATGGTATATCTGTCTATCTTCCAGTATCGCTGAACCCATTGCTTGGACATTACGGCTACGACGGGCTAAGAAAGATTAGTTTAAGAGCAAGGCGGTGGTTCTTTAATTCTCGTGTTGAACTCAACTTCCAGCAAGGTGGCTTCTTCTTATGGGAGGGGCTCGTTCCGGGATAAAAGGAATATTTCTAATAGTCTATGCCGGTGAGTATCAGCATGCCAGTAGATGAGAGGTTAGGGATGTATTTAGGGAGCTCAGAAGTACTATTCCCTGAGGATTACTACCAGATCATGGTGAGCATGTACTTTAACCTTTACCGCTCTCTGGAAACTAATTGATACTACGTTTTCTTATTTCTTCGCTAGAAAACAGGGTTTGACATTTGTCCTTGGGAGACAATTTGCACGGAATACGAAACGCGGTTTCCTTTGGAGACAATCTGCATGAAATGTCAAACCCTGTTTTAGGGAAAAATACGAAAAATATTTCAAAATGTCGTCTTAAGAAAACTGTACCCAAGGTGCTAAGATTGATTGATTGAGTTGGGGTTTAACGACACGTCAACCCTTGTGGGTCATTTTGTGTCGTCTCCCAGACAAAGGGAGAAAAAGAGACAGAAGAGATAGCAGAAGAGATGAAAGAGAGGGACAGGGAAGAAAGAGGAACAGGAATGAAAGTGAAGAAACAGAAGAAATAAAAACATCACCTCCCTACCCTTACCTGCTACAAGGATAGGAGGCCTTGCCCAACTATAAGCCAATATCAGCTGGACGCCCCGGTGAAGTTCGTAGAGATACCCCTCCCCCTCCACTGAAGTAACTGCAAAATAACATTCACATTTGTTCTGCTGAATTGTTTTCTGAACTACCTGGCTGCTTGCCAATGGACTTTGTCTGTTGTGGGTAAACATGCGTATTGTCGTCGTGAATTTTAATGATGCGCTTAATTGTTATTATCTCTAAGTGCTTAGTTTCTTTCATTTATTTGCAAGATATGTGTTTTCTGAAGTATCCACTTCTATGTATTTCGCTGTAGGTACCGCTGGTACTGCTTCTAGAGGGAACAATTATGGGACCATTGTGGTTTATTTTTCTCCAAGGTACAACTGTATGCTAGTACTACTGCTGCTGCTTCTTCTATTAAATAAAAGATTGACACATCTGTTGACTTAAACTGTACACGCTTTTTCACTCTTAGTATAACAGTATGTTTTTTCCTTATAATAATATTAATACATTGAATGTTAATACACTATCGTTATTGACTTCTGTTGCGGTGACAGCGAATACAGCAGTTTTGGGGCTCGTGGGGTATTGCATGAAATGGTTGGAGCGGGAGGGTCTGTTCATGTTCATTTTGTTCAGATAGTTAGTTGTGTTTCAAAGTTCTGTGTTATGTTATATTATCCCTTTGTTTACATAGACATATTTTTATAATAATAAATTTCATTTTAGGTCAGTTTGTATGAAGTAATTTGATTATTTATCATGATGTTGTCGCTTAAATTCTTAAAGTACGGGTATATTTAATTTTTTTTAAAGTACAGAGCCCAGTTGTTCAAAACATCGTTAGCTTAACGAGCTCGTTAGTGGTCAAAATGTTATCTGTTCTAATAAGTATAATATCTAATTCACAGTTATTTTTGCTGATAAAATGTGAGTAGCATTTTGCAAGAGCTACTTACATTTTTCAGCAAAATATTAGCATATATGCCGTATTTAATGATCAAAGTTTTAATGACACGTTAACTAAGGACAGCGTTAGTTTCGAATAGCTGGGCCCTGGTATATTGTAATTTTTATTCCAATGCTTGTAACAATGTAAATATTTACATGTGATATTATAAATTAGTATGTGCATGTTTTAATTTGTAAATTGGTAAATAGCTATACAAAGCTAATATTAAATAAATTTTGCTTTATGCCGGCAGTGTGCTTAGGGATCGACCATTTAATCATCTGGTGCGGGGGGGGGGGGGCGGGGGGGGGGGGGGGGCTGGGTTTTTCTTTAAAAATAGTACGGCTTTACTAACACTGAAAGAATAATCCAGCTTTAAATAAGTGAGAAAAAAGTAAACGGGTTTTGGTCACTGTTGAAAAACTAATGTGTGTTTGCTAAAAAAACATGAAAAAATCATGCTATTCTTAGGAACAGATTTACTGAGATTCTTTCACAACACAGATGAATAAATTGTCTATAATATTTAGATATGATGATGTAGATGATATAGAGACCTTGGATTTATAGTACTTATGATTGTTCTATATTCAGAGTTGTCTTTGGCACAGCAATGACTGTCGTAGTAAAACGTAGCACATCATGGACTAGTGGCACATCAGTCTTCAGTAGCACAACACTGACTAGTGGAAAAAAAACAACTTGGAATGATCGGATGCATTTCAAGGTATTTAAAGAATTAGCTTCAGTAAAATCAACTGTTCACACATCATATTAAAGTATTGTATTCGTATGATTTGTGCTTAAAGCACATGAAAAAGAAAATGCCATAATTGATACACATATTTATGAGTAAAAGCACAGCAATTCCTTTAGTTTCTTTATTTAACATGTGCGCCAAGCGAAGACTCTGAACAGTCTGTGCATTTGCACTGTCTGAACAGAGTCCTACTGGTTGCATAAAGATGATTTGAGTCTTTAGCGATCCATAGAGTACACAGCGAAGACCTTTCAGACTGCCATACGACCAGACAAAATCTGTTAAAGCAGGTCAACCAAACTTTCAAAAAAAAAAAAAAAAAAAAAAAAAATGGTTCAGAGTATTGGAGAAAAAAATAATTGGGCTCACTGACCATGTAAATAAATATTCTGTTTATTTTCGCCAGAGAAAAAAAAATGACTGCATTAAATCACCCCCCCCCCTCGCCCCCCCCCTCCCCCCCCCACCACCCACCACCACCAGAAAATCAAATGGTCGGTCCCGTACTGGGAACTTTTTTCCAAACTAATTACAACTATTAGAACAGAAAGTTTTGACACTCTCCCTAATTATATGCATTTTATCGCTATAAACCAATATGACCTCTTAAGCAGAAACAATTGTGTATAGACATGATTGTTTTAACTGGGCTAATCTTAAAGAGAAAATAAATAAACTCAGAGATAAAATATTGACAAAACAATTTATAAACAAATTGCTGCGTATATTTCTAACTCACCGAAAGTGGAGTATTAACATTAGTGTCGATAATAACATAGAACAATGGGGATTTATAACAGAAGTTGTGTCTAAGCAACCAGACCATTATGAAAACATACATGTACCTTTATAATTTTGACCCCTTTAAACCCCACTTTTTTATAGTAAAACTCGGGTTTACAGGGGTATACATTATTTTTCTTATTTCTGCTCAAAAATAGATTGTGGGCACTCGTTAGAACCACCTCGCCGAGGCGGTTCTAACGAGTGCCCACAATCTATGTTTTGAGCAGAAATATGAAAAATATCAAAATTTTTATCTGAAAACTTTCAGTTTTTGGTGATGAATTTTTTTTTAATATATTTGAATAGCTGTTTTTTTGTAATGCTTTCTATAAAACAAATCCGAAACTCATCCAATCATTCAGACATTACGTGAGCAGGTCTATGTAATACATAGTAAAAATTGAGGTATGCAGGGATCTTATTTTTTTTTTTTTTTTTTTTTAATACATTTTTGAAGATTTTTTGTTACTTTGCAGTTTTTAAACCCCTTTTTAAGTTGTTCTACCAACTCTTTACACTGAATAAATCAGTCTGAACCCATTTTAGTCGGGAGACCCGGGTAACTGGAATGCGACGTCTGACCAGGGTCTTTGCAAACAGCCTTTTTTGTCTAGACATATCTAAATTAGATAGCCTGACACACCTAAAATTGAGCAGGACACTTCCAATGTATAGTGTGGGGGAGTCTATTCAGTCTAAAATAGGTAAACCCATTTATGCCTGGCGTCTGATCAGGGTCTACACTGTTTGCATCAAGTACGGGAATATCTATAAAACATAATAGGAATAAAAACTACCCAGACGTCCCTGCTACTGGAAATGGACCTGACCAATACGTTGAGGCAGAAGAGTCCACTCGGTATAAATGGGTAATGGTCTCTATAGTCGGCTCTTCCTCACTATCCATGTAGTAGAATGATGGTGAAAACACCATAAACTTGCTCAGCTCTAGATCAGAGGGACAGCAAAATTAGTTGTTTTTTTTTTATTTTTATGGGGAAACCTAAAACTGTAAAAGGTATTTATCAGAAGAGTCTGTCTGGATATCAATATTATTTTCTTATTTATCCGCGGAAACATACGTTGTGGGTACTCGTTAGAAGCGCCTCAGTGAGGTGCTAGTGAGGTGCTTGTAATGAGTACATGTACCATAACATATCTTTTCGTAGCGAACGAAGAAAAGCTTAACCCTTCTCAACTGAACACGACATGCCCTGTCTTAGCAAACAGTGTAGATCCAGATCAGTTGGCTTCTGAAGAAGCCAACTGATCTGGATCTGCACTGTTTGCCATTAAGTATGTGAATTTGTATCAGCAACCTGGATCAAGTAATCTGATTGGCTGAAAATTGGAAGTGGGCGTGGCATCTTAAATTATTCAGCATGGCAAGGGTTAATATATTTAGTTAAAAAGAATTTTACCTACTAAACTGGCTAAACGGTATACAGATTAAAGTAGTGGCTATTCCTTATAATCGCCGACAAATGTTTTAACAGAATAACGTTTGTCTTCAGTCAGAATAGAAAGACCAAATTCCTATGTCCCACAGCACGGCAAATGGCCTTTAACACAAATTCCGCAGATACACATGGAGTAACAAATCGCTAATATTTTTTCTTATTCTTCCAAGAAAACAGGATTTGGCATTTCATGCAAAGATAATTCATTTACATGAGATGTCAAACCCTGTTTTTCTTGGAAAAATAAGAAAATAATTCACAGTGTTGACTGCTGAAACATGTATCCAGCTTGCAAAGCGTGAACTAGTTTGATATATTTTCCTCCGTTCTTTCTGTTTAATATATGACCCAGCACACGACAAAACCTACAATAAGACTTGTGCGACCAGATAATACTCAACTACAATAAGACTTGTGCGACCAGATAAGACTCAGATCAGCCTGCGCATTCGCACAGTCTGATCAGAGTCTTCGCTGATCGCTTGTGCCACCTGGAGCCTCCAGGCTATTGAAAGAGAAACAAACGAGCTCTTGCCATACTGGAAGGATGTACAGACTAATTTCATAATATAAAAATCCAAAAGGGTAGCCTTTGCTGGTCACACAGGTCTTACTGTAGGCTTTGTTGTGCGCTGGCTCAATTATTGTATGATATAACATAAGAAAAAAAGGCATATTTAGGGATTGAAATGCCCGATTTACCTACCCGTATGGCACTGTTCGTTTATCTATTCTAAATTACCGTAATAAAACTAAGTATTGGGACAGGCAGGCCTGCTCAAATGGAGTGAACCCAGATCAGACGTCGTAGAACGCAGCGTCTAATCAGGGTCTATTTGCCACCCAGCCGGTTATTTTAGCACATCGAATGTCTACATAGTTCGCTACTTATGCAGCGATTTTCGACACATCGCCAAATAATTAAATGGAGCTTTTCTAATTTTAGAAAAATAGTAAAGAGTTTAAGTGTCCCAATATCTAGGACACATCGAATTTACCCGTATGTATTTGGACAAACAGGCCTGAGCAAACAGTGTCGACCCAGATGAGACGCCGCAGAACGCGGCGTCTCATCAGGGTCTACACTGTATGCCACTCATCCAGCAATTTTAACACAGCATCGGATAGTAACTAGTAAATTGTACGTGTTCAAAGTTTAGAACAAGAATGGTAAAAAAGTTGAGGTGTCCGAATACTTAGGGTAATTACGGTAGCTCCAGATAAGACTTTTTTTTTTCAAACAATACTACATCACGAAAACATGCTAACATAATTTTGACCCCTTAAACCCCAATTTTATATAGTAAAACTGGGGTATACAGGGGGTATACATTTCTTTTCTTATTTCTGCTCAAAATCAGCTTAAGGTACTAGTTAGAACCACCGCGTCGATGCGGTTCTAACGAATAGACGAGGCGGTTCTAACGAGTACCCAAATCTATGTTTTGAGCAGCAATATGAAACATATCAATTTTTTTTATTTGAAAATTTTTAATTTTTTGGTGGTAAAATTTTCAGTATATTTGAAAAGGCATGCTTTCGAAATGTTGATGTTTTTCTCATCTCTCAAAAATACATTTTTGGGTACTCATTAGCAGCGCCTCTAGAGAAATAAGAAAAAGTAAATCTCTGATACTCCTCGTATCTGAAGCTATGATTTAGGGCAAATACGGTATAAATTGATTTTGCAAGTGGATGATAAAGACCCTGCTCTGACTGGTCACACTTACTGGTCTTAAGTTCAGGGAAGGCAACACTTACAAAATTGTTTTATTCAACTCTGAAAAGGGAGTACCCTAAAATAAATAACTTGGTCCCCTTTGCAAAAAAATCTTTCCTTCTAGAGTATACGTACCCCTTTGCAGAAAGGGCTTAGTGTACAGGAACGCGAAAAGAAGTCACAAAAGTTATCTCTCTTATACGAAATGGCGGAAAATTTACCAAGTGTATCATGTCTCTTTAAGATGTCGCATTATTTATGGTATATACGGTATACAATGATTCTACAAATTCTCAGACTTGTCTTACAAAAACCCCTTTCTCGTTGTACGGTTTATTTGCTGGTCTTAAAAGTGTGACAAGATATTGTCAAGATAAACTTATTAAGCCAATCCTAACCAAATGTATTCAGTGAAGAGTTTATTTTCTAATGAAATGAAATATACACGGCCGTTAATCAGTCAATCAAATTCAATCTGAGGTTCGCTAAACCCTTGTCCTGCTGAATAAATTAAGATGCCACGCCCATTCCTATTTTTCAGCCGATCAGATTACTTGATCTAGATTATTGATATAAATTCACATACTTAATGGCAAACAATGCAGATCCAGATCAGTTGGCTTCAGAAGCCAACTGATCTGGATCTACACTGTCTGCAAAGGCAGGGTATATTCGGTTTCAGCAGGACAAGGGTTAAGAAAACAGGAACACCATTTTCTCATACAAAACCTCGTGGTAAGCACATGCAAATGCATGTTTCAAGATAAAGATCATCTACTTTAGTCTACTCACTGTAGAAAAGTAATGACCTACAATTCGAGGTACACGGGTATCCTGAGAAGACTCGTATCAGCTTACATATGCGCGCAGTCCGATCAGGTTTCCCTGGGCACTACATCACAAAAACATACCTATATCATTTTGACCCCATTAAACCCCGTATTTATATAGTACGAGAACCGAGGTTTACAGGGTAAACATTATTTTTCTTATTTCAAAAACATAGATTGTTGTACTCATACTCATAGATTGTTGTACTCATTTTTCATTATATTTGAACAGGTATGTTTTAGTAATGCTTTGGACACACAAGGATCCAAGGCTTCTGCCGGCTAACAGGTTATTTTCTGATTAAACTACGTGGATGGGAGGCTGATCTGAGTTTTCGCTGGGTGCGCATGTCAGAAGGTATATTTTTTGACGTTATACCTAAATTATGAATACTGAATTCTGGACTCCTCATTAGATTACGAAGATGATAAGATTCTTTCTTCAATAGACAGTCAGTCATAACATGATTTTGCATATCTCTTCTTAGCCCCTCTCTCTGGGAGACGGCTGAACATGACTGAAATACTGTTGACAGAGCCGTTAAACCCTAACTCAAAGAAACAAGCATATTTTTCTTATAATAAAGTCAGCCATAATAAGACAATGTAGATGAACCTTTCTTACCCTACAAGTTTGTCAGTCATAACACGATTATGCAGATGAGAACCTTTAATATCCCTTCTTAGGCTCAACATTACTGAATGACTGTTGACAGGACCGTTAAACTCGAACTCAAACGAACAAACACATTTTCTCAATATACGGTCAGCCATAACAAAATTATGCGGATGAGAACATTTTTATCCTATAGCCAGACAGACCTAACAAGACTATGCAGATGAGAACCTTTAACCCTACAGTCAGTCATTCAAAACAAGATTATGCAGATGAGAACTTTTTACCCTACAGTCAGTCAGCCGTAACACGATTATAAAGATATGAAGTTTTTGTCATACAATTAGTTAGTCATAACAAACTAATGTATATGAGAACCATATTACCTAACAGTCAGTCGTTCATAACAAGACTATGCAGATGAGAACCTTTTTATCCTACAGTCAGTCAGCGATAGCAATTATGCAGATGAGAACCTTTTTACCCTACAGTCAGTTAGCCATAATAAGATTATGCAGATGAGAACTTTTTTACTCTACAGTCAGTCAGCCATAACAAGATTATGTAGATGAGAACCATATTACCTAACAGTCAGTCATTCATAACAAGAGTATGCAGATGAGAACCTTATTTTGCCCTACAGTCAGTCAGTCAAAACAAGATTATAAAGATGAGAACATTTCTACCATACAGTCAGTCATTCATAACAAGATTACGAATATGAGAACCTTTTTTACCCTACATCCAGTCATTCATAACAAGATTATGCAGATGAGAACCTTTTTACCCTACAGTCTGTCATTCATTACAAGATTATAAAGAGAACATTTCTACCATACAGTCAGTCAGTCATAACAAGATTATAAAGAGAACATTTCTACCATACAGTCAGTCATAACAAGATTATGCAGATGATGACCTTTTTACCTTACTGTCAGTCAGTCATAAAAAGGTTATGCAAATGAGAACCTTTTACCATATAGTCAGTCATCCATAACAAGATTATGCAGATGAGAACCATATTAACCTACAGTCAGTCATTGATAACAAGATTATGCAGATGAGAACTTTTTTACCAACAGCCTGTCAGCCATAACAAGATTATAAGGAGAACAGTTTTACCATACAGTCAGCAAGTTACAACAAGATTATGCAGATGTCAACCTTTTTCACCCTACAATCAGTCAGTCATAACAAGGTTATGCAGATGAGAACCTTTTACCCTACAGTCAGTCAGTCATAACAAGACTATTCAGATGAGAACCTTTTCAACCTACAGTCAGTCAGTCATAACAAGATCATGCATATGAAAACCTTTTTGATCCTACAGTAAGTCATAAAAATATTATGCAGATGAGAACCTTTTCACCCATCAGTCAATCAGCCATAACAAGATTATTCAGATGAGAGCCCCTTCACAATATAGTTAGGCAACCATAAGATTATGCCGATGAGAACCTTTTTTACCTACAGTCAGTTAGCCATAAAATGATTATGCAGATTGAGAATCCTTTTTTTTATACTATATTAGTCATAACAAGAATATGCAGATGGACCCCCTTTTTATACATTATGAAAACACGCCTATTCAAATATGTAGAAAATTTCACCTCCAAAAACTGAAAATTTTCAGATAAAAAATCTCTAATATTTTTCATATGTCTGCTCAAAACATAGATTGTAGGTACTCGTTAGAACCGCCTCGGCGAGGCGGTTCTAACGAGTACCCACAATCTATGTTTTGAGCAGAAATAAGAAAAATAATGTATACCCCTCTAAACCCCAGTTTTACTATATAAAAGTGGGGTTTAATGGGGTCAATATTATATAGGCGTGTTTTCGTGATGTATAGTAAAATGCAAATGTAGTCAGAACAAGATTATGCAGATGAGAACCTTTTTATCATATAGTCAAATAATCATAACGAGATTATGGACACGGAGACCTTTTATACTATAGTCAAATAGTCATACGCACAAAAATGCGGATGAGAATCTTTTTATCATATAATCAAATAGTCATAACAAAATTATGCACATGGGGATTTTTTTTTATCACATAGTCAAATAGTCATAACAAGAATATGCAGATGGGGATTTTTTATATCCCAAAGTTAATTAGTCACAACAATATCATGCAGATGGGGACCTTTTTATCCTACAGTCAATCAGCCATTAAAAGGCTATGCACATGAGGACCTTTCTTATCCTACAGTCAACCAGTCTTAACAATACTTAACATGGATAAACGTATAACAGTCTGTCTTGGGGCCAAGTTACACTTAATCTTTAGCAGTCTTTGGCAAATTCAGCAGACGACAAATTGGTGATATGTTCACAGTTTCCTAGAAAATAAGGTTTGACATTTTATGCAAATTATCTTCTAAGGAGACATGTAATGTGAAATTCTATTTTCTGTGAAAAATAAGAAAGAAAAATACAGAATATCGTCTGCTAAAACAGAGCGTTATAGAACACTTAGGTTTAAAGTAACATTTTCCGTCTGTATTCATAAACAGTCAATGAACAATCTCAAGATTACACAACGGCACTGTGTCTTTTTGCAGCATTATTGCAACTATATCCTGCGACCCACTTTGACACAGCTAACATTGGTTGCTTCTACAAGTATATAATTCCGGCGTCCTCCTGTTATCTGGCCACATCTACTTGTCTACTGTAAACAGTACTTCACACTAACCTTAACCACCCTCTGGGCTTATTCAGCAGACGTCAAATTGACGAAATTTTTCTTATTTTCCTAAGAAAATTGGATTTGACATCTCATGAAAATGTCTCCAACAAAAATAAGAAAATATTTCAATATGTCGTCTTCTGAAAAGTTCACCCAGAGTGCTAAGCATTAAAGTATATATCAGTATGGTTAGCATTTGCCAACTCTTTGATAGCGACAAAGAATTAAGTCGATCATATACATTCTTGTTCATCACGAAAACACGCCTATATAGTGTTGACCCCTTAAACCCCACTTTTATATAGTAAAACTGGGGTTTACAGGGGTATACATTATTTTTCTTATTTCTGCTCAAAATCATAGATTGTGGGTACTCGTTAGAACCGCCTCGCCGAGGCGGTTCTAACGAGTACCCACAATCTATGTTTTGAGCAGAAATATAAAATAAAATATCAGAATTTTTATCTGAAAATTTTCATTTTTTGGTGGTAAAAATTTCAGTATATTTGAATAGGCATGTTTTCGTAATGTGCATTTCGAATGAAAAAAAACAACAACAAAAACAAAAAACAACAAAAAACAAATAAATGCGCTGAATCGTATGGTGTATGAATAAATAAATAAATAAATAAATAAATAAATAGATAAAACAACAACAACAGCAGCAAAAAAAACAACAAAAAAAAACAACAAACAAACAAAAAAAAAAAAAAAAAAAAAAAAAAACCTTCAACATTTAGCACTCTGGTTGAAATTTTCAGCAGACGACAAATTGAAATTTTTTCTTATTTTTCCAAGAAAAAGGATTTTGACATTTCATGCAAATTGTCTCAAAAAGACAATTTGCATGAAATATTAAATCCTGTTTTCTGCGAGAAATAAGAAAAAAATATATCAATTTGCCGTCTGCTGAATTTATCTAGAGAGTGGTAAAGGTAAATAGGAAATTTCCAGTTCGTATTTAATGCGTACTAAAAATATCTGAGTATTTGTGGTTTGACTCTCTCACCTCTGAATATCTGAACTGGTTTCATCCCTAGAATTTGGACAAGTCCAGTAAATAAGGATATTCGTCAAAATAAATTAAAACAGACAGAACGACAAACTTTGTAGAACCTGATTAGAACACTTGTCATATATGATAAAGAAGGCATAAAAGTCTGTTTAAACGATAAAAAACGAACGTTCAACAGAATGGAATTATTTTAAGCACACCCAGCAAAACATATATATATATATATAATTTCCAAGTATCGCTTTCAGAATAGGGGCTACTCTTAAAGGAGAGAATTTGCTCCCAGAAGGAGCAAATTCTTTCCTTTAAGAGTTGCCCTTATCATACAGGAAAATCTGTATTTTATATTAGGTAATCTCTATTGGAAATAGCTTTCCTTACGCATATGCGTGGTATGCCTAATGGGCGCTACGCCTATTTTCAAGCTTTCTGGTTCTGATTAAAAGTACTTGAAGCGAATAGTAGTTTACACTATCATCTTCAAGATCTAGCTTTCGTTTGTGTTGAAATTGTCATTAAACACGAAAACTGCAATAAATTAATGCTATGGAAGATTAATATTTTGTATTTGCAATATGCACTTTAATGTTTGTGCTTTCTCATAATCCTAAAGTGAGATTTAGTGAAATTTATTTACAATCAGATATTGCTGTGATGAACAGAAAAGACCTTTACCGGCAAAGAGCATTCACGCAGTCTGCTGATAATCAGTCTGTAGCTGGGGCTTTCCTGGGCTGAAGGCATAGTGCAGTTGCTTCTGATCTCAGATGTTAAAGTGAATGATCCACCAGTTCTGACATGGGAGACAATTATTGTGACTTCAAGTTTATTTTCTGTACCCAAAAATCCTTTCTGAAAAGAGGTCTACTTTAAAAGAAAAGAATTTGCTCCCCTTGGGAGCAAATTCTTTTTGTTTTTAAAGTAAACCCCTTTTCAGAAGGAAGTAAAACTAATTTTTACAGAGCTGTCTCCCTTGAACATGTTTCACTTCACTTTAAGTTTAATGAGAGATAGCAGAAGCGTTTCTATTATCTCCCTTGACAGGTAAAGTGCAAGGTAGACCAAATACTAACTAGCTCCTTCCAATTGGAATCCTCTGTTTTTATCATAGGTTCTCTCTGGAATTTAACTAATATTTAACTTTAAAATTTTCCATACCCATACGAAAGACTAATAAACATTATACATTTTATTACACAGAAAATATTTCTTTTTGCTTTTCTTGGAAGCTTTTCGCGCATATAACCCTATTTATTCTAGATTTCACAAGCATAAAACTGCTGTCCTTAATGGAGAGGCTAATGATAAAAGCAGAGGAATCCAATTAACTGGACCTTATTGTTTACAGAGACTACTCATGGGAGTTAACTGACTGCTATCTCCCATTCCTCTGTTTCTGAAGGCCATTACGAAAACATGCCTATTCAAATATACTGAAAAAAAAATGAAAATTTTCAGTTAAAAAATTCTAATAATTTTCATATTTCTTCTCAAAACATAGATTGTGGGCACTCGTTAGAATTGCCTCGATGAGGCGGTTCTAACGAGTACTCACAATCTATGTTTTTGAGCATACCCCAGTTTTACTATATAAAAGTGGGGTTTAAGGAGGTCAAAATTATATAGATATGTTTTCGTGATGAATTTCAATGAAGTGTTGTCTTGTGTTGTCATTTTATGTAATTTTACCCTAATACGGTGCCTTGATAGGGTTATGTTCAGTGTCCAATGACTATGGCCTTTCCTGGGTACCATATATTAGTTTTATTAAACAGCAAAATATTGTATTTGTTTACAATCAACATATCCTCATTTTACATCAAGATTATGATTGGTTGTAGTTGTTTCAATGAAAAGGAGGATGTATTTTATCTAGTTCAAGTTGAATTAACTTAAAACCAATTTCTTTCAAGTGGTGTCTACATTGAGCAAAAACATACAAATCGACGTGTACACAAGTTTTGATAGCCTGAGCCGGTTTTAAGTCATCACGAAAACATGCCTATATAATATTGACCCCCTTAAACCCCACTTTTATATAGTAAAACTGGGGTTTACAGGGGTATACATTATTTTTCATATTTCTGCTCAAAACATAGATTGTGAGTACTCGTTAGAACCGCCTCGACGAGGCGGTTCTAACGAGTACCCACAATCTATGTTTTGAGCAGAAATATGAAAAATATCATAAGTTTTGTCTGGAAATTTTCCCGTTTTTGTTTGTACAATTTTCAATATATTTGAATAGGGGTGTTTTCGTAATGTATGCCATAAATAACGACCCCAATCAGTAAGCGGCTCCAAGCTATAAATTTCCGGGAACATAAGTATTGACATTTCATGTGACACAATTTGCATGGAATGTCAAATCTTATTTTCTGGGAAAATAAGAAATAAATATCATCAATTTGTCGCCTGCTAAATTTGCCCGCAGGGGAGTGTGCTAAGCGTTAACAAACCTGTCTGTAAACGTCCTTTTCTGTACCATTACGAAAACACGTCTATTCAAATATATAGAAAATTTCACCTCCAAAAACATATTAAGCAAAATCACAATTTTGGCGTGAATCAACGGCCATAACTCCGTTGAAAAGTAATGTTATTGACAAAGTGTATAGCTCAACTTTTGTTTTATAGTTAATAGCAATCATAGGGCCGGCCTCGGTGGTTCAGTTGGATGCGCCGTCCGACTGGAGACCAGGAGATCGCGGGTTCAACCCCCGCCGAGGTCAGCAACATTCTTTCGTGGAGATTGATCATGAAATATTTTCTACGGTCATTCTCTCCCTTCCGCTGATTCGAGAAGGGCAGTTGTCAGTTTCTGGCGAAAGACTGTGCACAATACTGGTTAACCGCTTAGAGGACTAAACCTGCCCAGTAAACATGTGGTTAGGTAAACTGACCGCGCTCGACATGACCCCATTGGGTTGACTGGGCCGTAAAACCTCAACACAAACAAGCAATAGCAATCATGCACATAAATTTGATCAAAATCCATCAATACTGACGCCTATCATGATCCATAAATCTGTTGAAAAGCAACAAATTCGTCCATCCATTTTCAATCCCAAATTAGATATAATCATTATAAACATGTATATCAAATTTGATCGACATACATTCATTTGCTCTTAAGGCATTGAAAGAAATTCTGACGTAAACCAAAAGCCAAAACCCTGATGAGAGTTAATGGATTTTCCCATTAACAATCACAAACCACTCCTCCAAAATTTCAATGCCTAAGCAAACTTTCAAGACAATTAATGAAAACACACACACACACACACACACACACACACACACACACACACACACACACACACACACACACACACACACTAATTATAATAATAATAATGATAAACAAAACAAAAAAAAAAAAAAAAAAAAAAAACACAAAAAAAACCGAAAGAAAGAAGAAGAAGAAAAAAAAAACAAAGTCAAGAGATCGGAAACGAAGCGCTGACGGACGAATGGATGGGCGGGCGGACGAACTCTCGCACGGTAAGATTATAACTCGCCACTATCGTAAGGCGGGGTAATAAGTCACTTGTGTGTGCCCATTTATATGAGCGCGTATTCATCATCCTCAGTCACTACAGGCAGTGACAGCTATTATCTAATAGTATAAATCCTGATTAGATACTAACGCTATGCATGCTGGGTAAAAAAATATCAGCAGACGACATTTTGAAATAGTTTTCTTAATTTTCCCAGAAAAAGGCTTTTACATTTCATGCAAATTGTTTCCTACACAGGCTTTGACATTTCATGCAAATTGTCTCCTTAGGAGACAATTTGCATGAAATGTCAAAGCCTTTTTGTTCTGAAGAGAGAAAAAATATCGTCAATATGTCGTCTGGAATTAGCCCAGAGAGTGATAACAGTAATGAATCGCGCCGTACAAAAGTCGTCAGGAACATGTGTGGACAGCAATGGACCAGGTCAGGTTAGGCATCCACCGTCCCATCAGGGCCATCGCTGCCCCTTACAGAGGCCTGGATAGTCTAAACTACACGATCAGACAGATAAGGCCCGATGAAAGATTGCGTTGCACTCGCTGATCCGGAACTTTCTCGTTCGGGTTTGGCCTTGGGACCATTTTCCGTGTTACGGTTCATAAGAGGTTGTAATAACTATCAACTTTGGAAACATATTATGACAACTATCGCGGTGTTCGCTAAATAATCTGAATAAAAACATCCAAGGTTCAGTCAACAATTTTAGGCTTTATGTTGGTACAAACTTTATACAATATTTTTAACCCACTAGGTCCTGATGCATCACGAAAACATGCCTGTATAGTTTTGACCCCCTTAAACCCCACTTTTATACAGTACAGGGGAAAACATTAATTTTCTTATTTCTGCTCAAAATCGTACATTGTGGGTACTCGTTAGACCTGCCTCGCCGAGTACCCACAATCTATGTTTGAGCAGAAATATGAAAAATCAGAATTTTTTATCTGATAACTTTCAGTTTTTGGTGGTGAAATTTTCAATATATTTGAATAGGCGTGTTCTCGTAATGATACAATAGTTTAACCCAGTAGGCTCTGGTGTCTAGAAAATAGCGGGAAATACATGTATTAGCGCATATGCGAACGTCGAAGGCTTCGATATATCTTATCATTTATTGCCTCTACATATTAGCAGTAGATTCGGTTTGATTTGATTTGAATTGTTGGTCAACGACACGTCAACCATTGCTTCAGATATGGCACTTTTTTTCATCCAAAACGTTCTGATAATTTCTTATTTCTCCATGAAAACATATGTTGTAGATACTTATTAGAAGGTCTAAAAGGTGCTTCTAGCATTCCAACAGATGACCTTATTCACATCGCCACCCCCAATCTGATGCTGTAGAAATCATTACTCACTGACTTTTCACCCCCCACTGCAAGAACAGATATTTACAAGCGCTCATTCTTCCCTCAAACCATTAGAGATTGGAATGCCTTCCAGATTCGATAATGTCCTCCGCTGAAGGTGCCGAGGACGG
Organism: Anodontia alba; assembly: GCA_964016985.1. NCBI lineage: Eukaryota > Metazoa > Mollusca > Bivalvia > Lucinida > Lucinidae > Anodontia > Anodontia alba. The sequence goes on along the minus strand of OZ024822.1, from coordinate 24,008,089 downwards.
TATGGCTAGGTTTACCTCTTTGGTGAGAGATAGGGACTAATTTCCAATATCACATGTTTTGGTGAATGCATGTCACTGGATGTATCATACGCCAGCAAAATTAGATAATTTTATCCCACAATATATAGAAGAGGAATATAATATGGATACCTCCTCTTTTCTAGAGGTAAGGTCAACCCTTCTAAGTCGTGTCTTTATTTCAAATGCAATAACTCTTTAACTGCGGCAATGTCATTGTCAAGTTTCATACCCTGCATACGATCACGATTAACGCATTAATGCCTAGCGCCCCATAAAAGGGACATTGGCAAACAATGTAGACCCTGATCAGACGCCGCAGACTGCGGCGTCTGATCAGGGACTACACTGTTTGCATTAAATGCAGGAAAGTTTATAAAAACATGGTACTAGTAAAATTTTACTAAGCACCCTTTCTATTTGAAATAGACTGGTCTAAAGATTTATGGTAGAAGAGTCCAAACTGCATAAATGGGTTAATTCGGTACTTGCTGGTGCCATTGTCCTCAAGAACCCCTTAATTAGGGCATTTTTGAGTTTAGATCTGTAGTCCTATTAGACTAAAATAACAAACTAGCTTTAAACCTTTTCCGAATATAACGAATTGCTAATTTCATAGGAAGCTTCGACGCTTCGAGACAAACTGTTTGAATACTATATGTAATTTAGTTAAATTAATCTCCGCTCAAGACAGTCTGTATGAACATCCGGGCCAGACGTTCATTAGACACTATCAGTGTTCTGCAGTGGGTACACGGGATGCAATTCCGTCAAAATGGGTTTATTGTCTCCCGTCTGAAAAGGGAAGTAGCAGATCTACAGTCGAACCTCGTTATCGCGAACTCGCGTATTTCGAATAACCGCTTATCTCGAAGTGAAAATCTGGTCCCTGTTTTAACATGAAACTATGGCAACAGATAACAAAATAATGTGGAAAAGAGGAGAAATTGCTCCTAAGGAGCAATTTCTCCTCTTTTCCACAATATTTTCAGTATATCTCTATTTTCAGGAGTCAGATTACATGTTCATTTGTGAAAAGTGGTTGTTTGATTTATCTTTATCTCAATTCTGCAAATCTGATATGTCGAGATATGGATATATCGCAGTATTTCAGAGAGGCTCCTTGACTTCGAGATAACGAGAGTCGACTGTATTTTCACAAGAGCCGTGATGAACAGGAAAGCAAAGAGGAAGTCACAAACGGTGTTTCCCTTGTAAAATAGAGCGGAAAATCTACCAAGATTATCCAATGTTTTCGCACGTAAAAGGGAAAACTAATATTGTATATAATGACTGATTCTTTAGCAGCAATTTACATGTTAAATTGGTCGACTGCTTTAGTTTTGTTTGTGCTTAGGGAATAGAATGCCGGGAAAATCTGTCGAACTTAATAGCACGCGAAGAAGTTTGGATGTGGTGGGGACTTTCTAGTATATTTTCTGATTCTGCATTTTCCTTTTCGTTTTTCTTTATCCTCCTCTATTGCTCTTTCCTCTTCACTAATAGCTCTTCTGTCCATTTTCCCTCTGTCAATTTTCTCCCTTTCTCCTGGGAGACGACACAAAATGACCCCATTTATATCTGGTCATTTTGGCTCTATTGTTTACAATCGAGCCATAGTATACTAACTTTAGAATTTCCCACGTGATTATCATTGACCAATGTAAACAAACCGCGCATTAGAGATGTCCGAGAATTTACCGTAAGTTACGGTAACTACCGTACGGTAGAATAAATTTACCTATCGCGGACAAAGCTTTAGATTAGGAGGGAAATGGTACTCTATCGAGTGTATATTGAATAGTGTGGGTAAGGATAGATGTGTAAAACAACAACCGCTATATAAAACTTGTTTGTGTTGAGGTTTTACGGCCCAGTCAACCAAATGGGGTAGTGTCGAGCACGGTCAGTTTACCTAACCACACTTTTTTCTGGGCAGGCTTAGTCCTCTAAGCGGTTAATTAGTATTGTGCACATTCTTTCGCCAGAACTAACAACTGCCCATCTTAAATCAGCGGAAGGTAGTGATAGACCGTAGAAAATATTTCAATATCAATCTCCAGGAAAGAATGTTGCCAACTCGGCTTTGCTCATTGATACATTATAGCCGTGTCACAGGAAAATGTATATTCTGTGCTTTTTCCGAGATAACTGAGCCAGACCATTTGCATATGACTAGGGCCTTTGTTATTTATCAGTATAATCTGCAGTATCAAATGACCCTTTAAGCGGACAGCGATGGTCCTAATCAGACTACGTTGATTAATTTTTTGCATGACAGTCCATATACATGTCACGGTGCGACTCGGCAGGGGTTTTCCGCATACATTTATGTCCTGAAGGCATATTTTTACATATTTGTGTTACTCTCTCTCTCTCTCTCTCTCTCTCTCTCTCTCTGCGTTTCACAAGGTATGTGCGTCTTCATGCGTATGTGCTGAGCGTGCATCCTTGTACGTGCATATGCGTGTTGTTACTGTTGCTGAGAAGATGTGATTGTGTCTGACTTAGGTGTAATATATATTTTATACCAACTTTTGTTTAATGGATTTCACTGTGAATCTGATATCCATATACATTTTTTTATCATTATTATTATCTTATATTAGCGGGTGGGAATCTTAAGTGAAATCAATGAGAATAATGATAATAAAGATAGTGGTCTCATCATTTCTACATGAGTATAAATGTATGAAATGCAACCTGCTAGAACCGGTTTACCACAGTCATGGTAGATACACATGTATATGTATTATCATTCTACTAGTTAATACGGCAGCCAATTATTGCCACCGAAGTAAACAAAACACACACACACACACACACACACACACACACACACACACACACACACACACACAAAGCATTTTGATTTCATAGTGGATGCGTTAGTAGTCCGAGTTGTGGAGGAATATACGAAACCCGATACTCTTTGCACGCAGGCTATCACTTACAGCACATGTGCACAAGCGAGCGTTTCACGCATATGGTATATGATGTCTGGTGCATAAACCACTCAAACACAGAGTGCGCACTTCTTTCTCGCAACCGCGCTGCTCCGGGTCGCCACGGTTAACCGACTAACGCACATTTTGCTCTAGCCGTGTCGACCGGCGATGAACCGGCCTGTCCCGACTGCACCGCTTTTAGTTGATTAGCTAAACATGGCGGCCAAGTAATTCGTCCGTTAATGACGAAAACCGCCACACTGCTTGATCGGTCATGTTGTTTTTAGCCCAGCATAATTTTTATTTGTAACAGACGGTTGACCGCCGTCTGGAGAAAAGAGTTCACCCATTATCCCTTCACTATATTACGCCCCGCCAATCAAAGACTGGTGAAAGGGTATTGTTTTACCGCTGTCCGTCCGTCTTTACGTCCGTTCGTCCGTGCATTTGTGTCCGGCTCATAACTCCTAAACGTATGGAATATATTAATGAAACTTCAGAGATGGCTAAATCATATCCAGGCGATGTGTCGCAAGCAAGGAAGAAAACACTGGTGTGTGAATTGTGTCCATGCCATAACTCCTTACCCCTGTTAGTGCTTGAGTGCTAAAAATTGTGCCCGGGTCATAACTCCTAAACCGTATGGAATATCGTATGGAATATATTTATGAAACTTTACAGCTGACTACAATGAATAGCAAACAATGAAGACAACCTCAGCTAATTCGGTTTCGAATTATCACCTCTTGCCGAAATCCATATAGTGTTATGCTGGCGACTTTGGTTTTGGATTTATCCCCCCCTTGCCTGAAACCCATGTCGTGTAATGCTGAACATTCGTGTATGGCATATAACTCCTGAAACGTATGGAATATAGTAACGAAACATCACAGATGGCTTAATAATATCAAGACGATATGTCGCAAACAAGGAAGACATCTCCAGCTAATTTGGTTTTGAAATAACTCCCCTTGCCGAACGTCAGTGTAGTGTAATGCTCTCTTTGTGTCCGACACATAAAGTAAAAATAGATATTCCCGCTGTTCAAAACAAAATCAGAGAGAGAGAGAGAGAGAGAGAGAGAGAGAGAGAGAGAGATCCTAACCATAGATCTTGTGAACCTGAAATCGGGAGCGCCACATATAACTCCTCGGCCGCGCGCCAGCCCTAAATGGTGAAACAATCCGGCACCAACAGGCCATAACTTTCTTACAAATGTAAGAACCCATTAGCAAAACGCACAAATGTGAAATATGAATGAGCATCAGCCTCCTCCGCCATTGTGGCTAGCTGACCTATATTGAAAAATAAGCGTAAATCTTCAACGATTCCAATCTAAAGAAGAATTACTCTTTCAAACTGAAGTGCTGCGTGTGTTACGTACACATACCATATATATTTGGAAAAAAGCCATGACATATTTACGCTGTCATATATTGCATAGGTACTGTATTGTTAACTGAGGGATGATAAATAACTTCGTGATCTCTATAAGCAGACGTACTGAATGTTAGTACAGTTCAGGTCTTGAATTTGAAATTAGCAAGTTAAAACTGGAATTACTTCTGCCTCGGAGGAAATCAGGAAAACACGATGTGCAAGCTAGGAGAGAATATCTCTTTCTACATTATGGTGAAGACGTCGGCTGCTCAATTTCAACATGACTAGAAGAGTTTGTGTCTCTTTATACATTATGGTGAAGACGTTGGTTGCTCAATTTAAACCTGACAAGAAGAATTTGGTAGACGAACTCCGTCACCAAAGAGGAGACCGTTGCAAGAATCATTACATCATCATAGCAAAATCAGTGTTCTATTGCCTGTATGATAGGTATGTGTCTCCGAGGTATGTGTAACGCTTTTCAAACGTTTAAAGTGTCACCTTAGTAGTATAGGGCGTCCTATACGACTCACCTTGTTATGTTCAAAAGCTCCTTGGACCTAATAAGAAACGCATTCAACATATTAAGGGATAATATAGCCGTTTTATGGCGGATCCTTACAGACTTCTCCAGCGATTTATGAGCGCGGATGAAACCACTGCCAACGAGGGGCAAAGCAATACTCCTTTTATTTATTTATTTATTTTATTTATTGTTTTTTTACTTTTATTTTTATTTATTTTGTTTTAATTATTTTGCAATGCGATGATATTTGCATGACTTCTATTTTTCTGGGATGTGATGCAAGTGCTGTATATAGATAGAGACTACATACAGATAGACTGCTGCTCCTATGAGAACGCTACGGAAGACAGTCAAGCAGATTCGATATAAAAAGTTGACAAGAAGTATGCTCTTTCACCAAGATAATGCACACATACTGACTGCTGTCACGACTGCTTTCTAGAAAGGTGGGTGCAAACTTATCAAACATCCATCCTATTCTCATGCTTTGGAAACGTCTTCCCAAATATGCAAAAATGTTACGCTATCATACGACGTTAGGAATGCTGCGTTCCACTACACTACACAGAAGGGATCCAACAGTCTGTAATCTCTCAACTCAGTGTGAATGAAAAATGAATGCCTTTGATGTTTTAAAACTGACCCATTTTACCATCAGCCAGGAACTTATGAATCGCCCCTCGTATATAGTCACATACATGTCACAGCAACGTGGCGTGGCCATCGACTGATTGATATTCTCAGCTATGACAGAAACATTAAAACGGTTAGTACATTTGTTCTCATTTGCTCAATTATTTTACTTATCTAATCAATATTTTTATTTACAAACAGACACGGTGTAAGGTACATTATTCGAGTTTACCAGATTCGTGAATGTGTTCACGGTAACACATACATGTAACTATCGGCATTGGGGTGGTCGGGTGTGGCGAAGGTGTCGTGTATCTTACATCACTGGGACGTCCAACAGATATCAGCTTACATTTGGGCAAGGTCTGCTATCCTTATAGCGGGGTGGACAGGGGGTAGGCATTCCCCACTTCCCTCCCCCCTTACCCCCACTTCCCTCCCCCTTTTCCCCCACTTCCCTCCCCCTTTCCCCAACTTCCCTCCCCCTTTACCACCACTTTCCTCCCCCAAGCAAACTATGCCCTCCCCTAAATCAGAATTTTTAATATCTCCAACGCTATAATTAAATTTAAACATGACTATGCAATATACATTCATGCAGATTTTGACCCCGAACTACACCCCTAATTTTTGCCCCCAAATCGGTATTTCTTAGCATTTGCACCCTGTTTACGGAATAGCTAAATATTTGCACCCTCCGTTTCAAAAGTCTGCGTAACTATCACAAGGTGGTGGGCCTTGATCCGGTCTTAAACTGGTCAAGAAAAATAATGTAGTGGGCCTAGGTCCGAGCCCAAACTGATCCTAATTGGCACAAAAACAGTCGTATTAATCACTAAAATCAAAACTCAAGAATACCATTAAAATCTGCATCTTCTTTTAGTATTTTTTGATAAGCATGGTCCAACACTTGGGGGTCAGTGAGAACAATAATCTTTTTTTTTTTTTTTTTTGAGGTTTTCTCAAAAACTGAGTTAAATGTCTAACGTGTTAGTGTGTGGTGGCTGACAAAAGACTTACGGACCTATTGGCAATACACGGACTGCATAACAAAATACGGACCAGTTATTCACGGATCTCTTGACAAACCACGGGCCTTCAATTGATGGACGACAAACCATAGACCTATTATTCACGGACTTGACAAAACACGGACCGTTATTTAAATTACGGACACGGAATTTTTATTGGTCCGTAAGTCCGTGAATGGTCCGCGTTTTTTCACCGGGCAACATGTGATTGATTTGACTGAGTTCGGGTTTAACGACAGGTCAACCCTTATTGGTCATTTTGTGTCGTCTCCCAGAGAAAGGGAGAAGAGAAATAGGAGATAGTAACGGAGATGAAAGAGAGGGACAGGGGAGAAAGGAAAATGAATGAAAGTGAAGAAACAGAAGACATAAAAGCATTCCCCTCTACCTCTACCTGCTGCAAGGATAGCAGGCCTTGCCCAGCTGTAAGCCCAATATCGGTTACACGATACCTTTGCCTCACCCTAACACCTCACCGGATGGTGTTTGGAATACCTATCAGAAAATCCACGTTGGATCTTGAAGTGTGTGTGTGTGTGTGTGTGTGTGTGTGTGTGTGTGTTTTGAACAGCGCAAAAGTCCTTATCCAACAATGAGCAAATAAAATGATTGTCTGCGGCAGACGGATAATTGTTTCTAAAAATGTGCATTGCCACCGACAACGGCTTTCTTGTGAACTTTCGGAATCAAAGGGAAGTAATCAATTAGAGATAAACCGAAATCGGACGTAAACGAAATCAATGTAAACCACGGTTGGCGGAACACTTCTAGTCGGTGAAGTGAAATCAACACCAGATTCATTGTAAACATACCTGAATTTATTTTAATACGTCTATTAGATACTTCTGATACCCAGTTATTGCATTGCAATAATAAAAATAGAGTAAAATCGGTAAAATACAACAAATTTTGGTATAACCCCCACCCCTAAAATTTCCCTACCCCCGCCCCCTCTCCCCGCGTTACCCGCCCTCTCTCCCCCCGCCCCCCGCCCCGTTTACCCCCGTTCCTCGCCCCGTTTACCCCCGTCCCCCGCCCCTATTATCCCCGTATCCCCGCATCCCCTGTCCACCCTCTCAGGTAAGGGTGGAGGGGGGATGTTTGTTTTATTTCTTTTGTTTCTTTCCTTTCATTCCTGTTCCTCTTTACCCTCTGTCCCTCTCCTTCATCTCCTCTACTATCTCTTCTCCCTTTCTCCGGAAGACGACACAAAATGATCAAGAAGTGTTGACGTGTCGTTACAGATAATCTGCCGGCTGCCCAAACATGGCGGCGGAAATTTCCGCCTGTACACGTCATTATAAAATATCAACAAAAATCACATATGAAATGCGTGTCTCACAAATTGAATTGATAACTTAAATGTCAGAGTATATCAAGTGGTTATTAACAGATAAAAACGCCTTTTATAAGTATAAAAAAACTTACGTTCTAACTTGCGTAGCCGGCCTCGGTGGCTCAATTGGATGCGCCGTCCGAGGTCGGCAACATTCTTTCGTGGAGATTTACCATGAAATATTTTCTACGGTCATTCTCTCCCTTCCGCTGATTCAAGAAGGACAGTTGTCAGTTTCTGGCGAAAGAATGTGCACAGTACTGGTTAACCGCTTAGAGGACGAAGCCTGCCCAGTAAACGTGTGGTTAGGTAAAATGACCGCGCTTGACATAACCCCATTGGGTTGACTGGGCTGTAAAACCTCAACACAAACAAACAAACTTGCGTAATTTTGAGACAAAACATTTCCTTTTTCTTTTCGATGAATACACAAAGTACTAATGGTATTTTGTTTTACAATGTTCCATCTAGGGCAACCGGAAAATAAAATATCCAAATTCATTCAAATAAAGACACACTTTGGCTACCAAGAAGGCTACTCAAACAGTTCTAAACAATGTATATTGACCGTACATATATAATGTACTTGGCTGTCCTCCTTGCACGTGCAGATACAATATAAACCGGTATCCAGTCCGTTATATACATTAAAGGACAAGATTTTAGTTTTGTGTATCAGTTTGGGTACCTGCAGACATAGGCATATTGTGTTTTTATTTGAAAGCTTTTGGATATTTTAACTTCCGACTGGCCGGCCTCTGTGGCTCAGTTGGATGCGCCGTCCGACTGGAGACCAGGAGGTCACGGGTTCAACTCCCGCCGAGGTCAGCAACATTCTTTCGTGGAGATTGATCATGAAATATTTTCTACGGTCATTCTCTCCCTTCCGCTGATTCAAGAAGGGCAGTTGTCAGTTTCTGGCGAAAGAATGTGCACAATACTGGTTAACCGCTTAGAGGACTAAGCCTGCCCAGTAAACGTGTGGTTAGGTAAACTGACCGCGCTCGACATGACCCCATTGGGCTGACTGGGCCGTAAAACAACACCACAAACAAACAAACTTCCGACTACTCTAGACGGAACATTGTGAAATAAACTGACGTTAGTATTTTATGAATTTATGAAAAAGAAAAGGGAACATTTTTGTCCCGAATTTGCACAACTTAGAATGTTTTTTTCATACTTATGAAATGCATTTTTGTCTCTTGATGACGACTTGATATGCCTTGAGGTATAAGTTATCAGTTGAGTTTGTGAAACACGCATTTCGTTTAAGTGTACAGGTGACAAATTTCGCCGCCATGTTTGGGCAGCCGGCAGATTATCCTTAAACCCAACACAATCAATCAACTATCGGCATATAACCGGCCTCGGTGGCTCAGTTGGATGCGCCGTTCGACTGGAGACCAGGAGGTCGCGGGTTCAACCCCCGCCGAGGTCGGCAACATTCTTTCGTGGAGATTGATCATGAAATATTTTCTACGGTCATTCTCTCCCTTCCGCTGATTCAAGAAGGGCAGTTGTCAGTTTCTGGCGAAAGAATGTGCACAATACTGGTTAACCGCTTAGAGGACTAAGCCTGCCCAGTAAACGTGTGGTTAGGTAAACTGACCGCGCTCGGCATGACCCCATTGGGTTGACTGGGCCGTAAAACCTCAACACAAACAATCGGCATATACATGTATTTGATAATAGACCGTTTTTATTCCATAGATGGATGTAAGAATCAACGGACGCAGGGACGGGCGGATAGACGGATAGACGGACAGACAGACAGGCAGATCGATAGATAGATAGATAGATAGATAGGGGAGACAAATTATGGTTGTTTTGGTGTTTTGCGTCCCTTTCAACATTATTTAGCCATATAGAGAATATGGAAAGGTGATAATGAAAGGCTATGGGTAATGAAGGGTCGTACTCTTATGAGCTGAATTCAGCTTCTAACGGGATTCGAACCCGGGACCTCGTGAGCCGATGTCGTGAGCGCAAACCACTCGGTCACCCCAACGCTTCAGAAAGGGAAGGAGACAGACATTTCGAGACAGACAGTGCCGAACACACACACACACACACACACACACACACACACACACACACAGAGCAATAACAACGTCGTATGGAAACGGCGACGTCGGTTCTTGGACCAGAAGTCGAAAAATGAAATTTGACTTTTCCCTTTTTCCGTTAAGCTGCATAAATTTTGGGTGGCGGCCATCTTGAAAATCAATTTTGAATTTCTCCTAAACCGAAAAGTCAGTTGACTCGAACCTTGGTAGGAAGTATCGTGGTGACTTGTAAATCAAAAGTATTTTTCCAATTGTAATTCTAAGAGGGCCGCCACAGAATCCGTCTTGAAAATCTATTTTGAATTCTTCTTTGGAACCAAAAGGCCAATTAACTCGCAATTTATTAGGAAGTGTTGGGGTTCTTTGTAGATCAAAACTAGCTAAAATTGTTTCAATAGGAAATCCAAGATGGCTGCATCTTGAAAATCTATTTGGAATTTCTACTACTGAATCAAAGTGCAAACTGACTCGAAATTTAGTACGCAGTGTCGGGCTGACTTGTAGACCTTACACGGCTAAACTCGTTGCAATCGAGAATCCAAAATAGCCGCCACAACCGCCGTTTTGAAAATTTATTTTCAGCATATTCTCCTGAACCAAAAGGCTAATTGAGTTGAAACTTGATAGGAATTATCGTGTGACTTGATTTGTTGATCAAAATAACCGTAATTGTTTCGATAAAAACCCAAAGATGGCTGTCACAGCCGCCATTTGGAAAATGTATTTAAAACGTATTCTCTTAAAACGATAGACCAATTTACTAGACATTTAGCAGTAACTATCAGAGAGACCTGTAGAAAAAAAAATGACTAACGTCATTCTCATCTGAAATCCAAGATGACCACCATGGCCACCATTTGAAAATCTGTTTGGAATTTCTTCTCCTGAACCGAAAAGCCGATTACTCGAAACTTGATAGGAACTATCTCTGTGACTTGTAGATCAAAAATAGCTGAAATTGTTCCCATCGGAAATCCAACATGGCCGCCACCGCCGCCATTTTGGAAATGTATTTGGAACTTCTACTCCTAAATGGAAAGACAAGTTGACGCAAAACTTGGTTGGAAGCATCAAAGTTACTTGTCGATCAAATATAGCAAAACAGGTTCAGATCGGAAATCCAAGAAGGTTGCAATCTTGAAAGTCTATTCTGTTTTTATTTTTTTTCTTCTGAACCAAAAGGCCAATTGACTCGAAACTTAGTAGGAAGTATCGGGGTGACGTGTATATTAAATACAGAAAATATAACTAAAATAATTTCGATCACTGAAGATAACTGCCATCTTGCAAATATATTTTTAACCGTTACTCCTGAACCAAACGGCAAATTGACTGAAAACTTGAGAGGGACTGTTTGGGTGATTTGTAAAGCAAAAATAGCTATATCGTTTCGACCAGAGATCCAAGATGGCTACCGCAGGCGCAATCTTGGAAATCTATAATGAACTCCTGAATCGAAAGCCCAAATGATTTAAAACTTGTCTAGTTCTCGAGTGAGCGATACAGGACCACCTTTGCCCTGTTGTCTGATGATTACCACCTAACGAACACCGTTCATAAGCGACGATTCTGATTTTCCTTCCATCGTGCTGTTCATTTTAGAACTTTAATAACCTAACCCCACCTGGTGGCTGAGAATGCGCGTTTAAAGGCTCTCCAACCACAGAAATCTGAGGTCCCATTTTTCTTAACTTTGCTCAAATGTGCAAATAAATTTTCATAACAAGGCTAGGTTAGAAACAAATTTGCATGATATTAAAATCTTACGAACCGAATAGAAACCGGCAGCTTTTCTGATTTGGTCATTAAAGATGATTAAAGCGGCACTACCCCGTTTTTTGTTTGTTTGTTGTTGTTTTTTTTTTTCAGAATGAGCACCATATTCAGTCAAGAAACGATAATGATGTAGCAGGTGTAGGTTCTAATATTAGAAAGTGTTTGTAAAAAGATGAAAATCTTCATAAGACATGTTTTGCATGTACTGTGCTCTTTTCCGTATAATTCTTGAACGCCCCTCGAATATTGCTAGTACGCGCACGTGTAGTCCTAAAACACTAGTGCCATTTTACAGTCTGCATACAAAAATAAACAAACAATCGAACATAGGAGTCTGGGACATATTGGTGCATACGGCAAATATACGTCAATTAGTTTTTCATCAAACCACACATCAACATACAAATCGTCTCGGAAGTCATCGAAGATCTTAAGTTAAATAGTCGCGTGAATGTTCCTTAATGTTAACGTTATTGAATAATTTAGACTCTTCATTAAAAATACATATTCAACGCCGAGAACAAGAAAACAACCTACAGTACGCCGAGAATTGGTTAAACATAAACAATGTGGTATCCGAGAATCGGATAAGCATCTATCTTCGTTTTGCGCCGCGGTACAAATTCGCACCTAAATCACAATAGGCGCAAATTTTGGCAGGTACAAACGAAAAGAATATAATGGGAAAAGCAAGTTTCAGTCTAAAATTGGTTCTGATTACATGGTTTCTTAGTATATAACGTATTTAATACAGCCATGCGCTGCGGTCAGAAAGCAAAACCCCGAAGCTTGTTATATGCTTAAATATGTTTTTTACAGAAAAAAAAGTCGTATTCTGTTAGTATATACTACCAATTTCATTCTTGGAATATTAAAACTGTAGGATACCCCATTTTCCTTCAGTATTCAGACAAACACACCTGAGCGAATGATACATACCCAGATAAGCAGCTCATGTATATTATAGTGTAGCTTGATCGGTAGCTAAGTAGGATGCGCGTCCGACTGGAGATCAGGATGTTGCGGGTTCGACACCCACCACGTCCGAAACAGTTTCTACGGTCTTTCTCTCCCTTCCGCTGATTCAAAGAGGGCATTTATCAATTTCTGGCGAAAGAATGTGCACAATACTGGTTAACCGCTTAGAGGACTAAGCCTGCCCAGAAAAATGTGGTTGGGTAAACTGACCGCGCTCGACATGACCCATAGGGTTGACTAGGCCGTAAAACCTCAACACTAACAAATCAACTTCTGCCAATCAGCCAAACTTTAAAATCAAGTTGGCATTCAATTTACAGGATATGTACGGTACCGAAGAAAATGTATCTAATACGTAGGGTAATTACGGTAATATTTCTAAGGTTGCTGAGGAAAATGTTATGTGACGTCACCACATTGATCATCCGATTAGAAAAAGTGCGGTTGAGTTAGACTTTATGTGGCGAGAAAAGGCGTGTGCAAGAGATAGAAAAAAAGAGAAAAACATTTAATTTTGAATAATAGTCAATGTGAATGACACGGTCTATTCTTTATCCTATTATACAGCATATATCACGTTTCTGCACATGTTTAGCTTGGCGTGCCTTGCAAAGTTGGTAAGGTATTCATCTGTCCGTGCAAGGACTGAGTTAGATTCTAATCTTTCTAGGGCAGCTGTATTGTGTTCGGAATAAAATCAGACCATCTGGACTGTCTCAGGCGACACTGAAAATGTATTGAACCATATATCCATGGCCGTCGAGTCTTACTTTGCAGACAGGAAAAGATGTCCGATAGGCAAATAAGAGCGCCGTCATCAGCCCGTCAACAAAAGATACTAGCACAATAGCTGTTTCGGCTCCATTTATGTTGGTCGATCCTCTCTCTGTCTCGATCAATCGCTTCTGATCACGTTGTCCCAGGTTCGAATCCCGTTAAAGGCGGAATTCAATTTATGACTCTCTCTCTCTCTCTCTCTCTCTCTCTCTCTCTCTCTCTCTCTCTCTCTGTCATGACATGCTATATTCTGCTATTTTGCCCCCTTTTTGTAACTCACCTGAGCCAAAGGCTGAGGATGAGCTATTGTGATGACTTGCCAACATATGCAAATATCCCTGGTTGTTGCGTTATACGCACCAAATTGTTTTGTTACAAAGGTGCAGAAAAGGGTTGAAAGTAGGAGTGCATGTGCTGTTAAAAAGTAAACAAATATTGACAGCTTCGTACATTTACTGCCCAAAATTAAATGTTTTTCTCTTGCACGTGCCTTTTCAGACCAGTGTTTCAGCCGCATAATGTCTTAAGCCTCGGTCCCACAGCTTGCGACTGCGATGCGACGCTTTGCGGCTGTTTTCGTTTGCAACTGACTCGCGACCTCTGCGACTGTTTCAACTACTTTTTCTTCTACAAATATAATCGCCGATCAGTCACCGACCAGACGCCGTACAATCGGCGATAGTTTTTGCACGCCGTCGGCGATTGATCGGTGACTTGTCGCCGTAGGATTGCAACTAGTTAAGAGTGATTGGCTACCAGTCGGAGACTAGTTGTAATCAAACGGCAATTTTTAATAAAATGTTACGACATGGATGAATTCATTTCTGTGCAAGTTGACAATATGATGATAGATACAGTTGCTTCGCTTGCAACAAAACAATCAGAATGCTATATATATATACATATATATATATATATATACAAATATATATATATATATCATAATGCGAACACTTTGAACGCTGGTGATAAAATGATGCTAGGACATGAAGACAGCTTTTCGTTGTAGTTGGCACTGCAAACTTTCGGCTATCTATTACCACCTTGCAACCTGTAGGCGATCAGTCGCCGTTTCACCAGTGATGCCGGCCTCGGTGGCTCAGTTGGATGGTCCGTCCGACTGGAGACCAAGAGGTCGCGGGTTCAACCCCCGCCGAAGTCGGCAACATTCTTTCGTGGAGATTTACCATGAAATATTTTCTATGGTCATTCTCTCCCTTCCGCTGATTCAAGAAGGGCAGTTGTCAGTTTCTGGCGAAAGAATGTGCACGATACTAGTTAACCGCTTAGAGTACTAAGCCTGCCCAGTAAATGTGTGGTTAGGTAAACTGACCGCGCTCGACATGACCCCATTGGGTTACTGGGCCGTAAAACCTCAACACAAACAAATTTCACCAGTGATCAGTCTCCGATCGATCGTCAAACAGTCGCCGACTGAGCGCCAATAGATCGCAGCAAGGTTGCCAGATTTCAGAGCCAAAGAGTTGGTGAAATCGATCGGCGACCGATAAGTGACTGGTGGGCGACTGATGGCGACTTCCAGAAAACCATTGCAACCAGTCTGCGACCAGAATTAGTCGTGGCTAGTCTTTGTGCATGCTCAAAAGCCTGGCTGCGACTAATTTTGTTCGTTACGCCCATTATTGCGACTTCTGCAATCTTCCTGCGATTGTCAATTTTTTTAATCGCGGAGCGGGGCTTTATAAAATTGTACTGTTTTTACTCGGATCATCAGCGTGGTCACTGCTGGAGCGATTAGATGTATAAGCATTTAAACCTGTCCTTACGTAGGCAACAAAAAAAACAAAATTCTGCTTATACACACAGTTATGCAAGGCGTTTGTGCCTTTGCTATGTTCGATTTTCTGAGTTTGAGCGGAGTTTTTACGTTGATAACAACATATTAATAGACAGCTTTAAAATTTTAGTTTCAGGCGTTTTGTTGTCCCTAAGGTAAGCGACGAAAAAAAAAAAAAAAACAAAAAAAAAAACAAGGAGGCCAAACTTTCCCTGTATCGCTCACCTGATTACCAGAGAAGTTTCCAGTCGACTGACCTTTCGAATCAAGAGAAGATTATCAAGATGGCGTCCATCTTGGATTTCCAATCAGAATGATTTTAGCTACTTCTAATGTACAAGTCACCTCGATAATTCCAATGAAGTTTCGAGTCAATTTCCCGTTTAAGGATAAAAAATTCAAAATAGATTTTCAACATAGCTGCTAGGGCAACCAACTTGGATTTCTGATCAGAATGATTTTAGCTATATATATATATATATATATATATATATATATATATATATATATATATATATATATATATATATATTTCATATTCACCCTGATACTTCCTATCAATTTTCCAGTCAGTTGGCCTTTCTGTTCAAAAGAAGTTCAAAATAAGATTTTCAAGATGGTGGCCATCTTGGATTTCTAACAAGAACAAATTTAGCTAGTTTTGTTCTACAACTCCCCCAGATACTTCTTTCCAAGTTTCGAGTAGATTGGCCTTTCGGTTCAGGAGAAGTGCAAAAAAGATTTCTATGATGGCGGCCATCTTGAATGTCCGATGAAAAGGATTTAATGTGATTTTCATCTACAAATCACGCTGATGCTTCCTACCAAGTTTCGAGTCAACTAGCCTTTCGATTCAGAAGAAGAAGCGTGGAATATATATCCATGATAGCGGCCATGGCGGCCATCTTGGATTTCTCATCGGAACGATTTTAACTTTCTTTTATATTCAAATCACTCTGATGCTTCCTACCAAGTTTTTCGAATCAGTTCGCGTTTTGGTTCAGGAGATGAAGCAAAAAATAAAATTTTCAAGATGTCAATCATCTTGGCTTTCCAATCAGAATGATTTAGCTGTTTTGATTTACTAGTCACCTCGATGCTTCCTGTCAAGTTTCAAGACTATTTGACTTTCGTTTCAGGAAGAGAAGCGAAAAATAGATTTTCAAGATGGCGGCCATGGCGGCTATCTTGGATTTCCCATCAAAACAATTTCTCTATTTTTATCTACAAGTCACCCCGATGCTTCCTACCAAGTTTCAAGTCTATTGGCCTTTTGTTTAAGGAGAAGAAGAGAAAAAAGTCAAAATGGTGGCCATGGCGGCCATCTTGGCTTGCGAATCGGTACAATTTTAAATATTTGTGCTCTGCAAGACACCCCGATGCTTCCTACCAAGTTTCAAGTCAGTTGCCTTCAGGAGAAAAAACAAATTAGATTATCAAGATAGCAGCCATGGCGGCCGTCTTAGATTTCTGATTAGAACGACTTTAGCTATTTTTAATCTACAAAGCGCCTTGATACTTCCTACCAAGTTCCAAGCCTTTTAGATCAGAAGAAGAAGCAAAAAAATAGATTTTCAAAATGGCAGCCATGGCGGCCATCTTTGATTTCCGATCGCAACTATTTTAGCTTTTTCTTTTTTCTGTTTTTTTTTTTTTTTTTTTTTTTTATCTGCAAGTCACCCTGATGCTTCCTACCAACTTTCAAGTCAAGTAGCCTTTCAGTTAAAAAGAAGAAGCTAAAAATAGATTTTAATGATGGCGCCCATCTTGGGCTTTCGATCGGAACAATTTTAGCTGTTTTTGATGTACAAGGCAACCAAATGCTTCCTTCCTACCAAGTTTCAAGTCGGTTGGCCTTTTGTTTCGATAGAAGAAGCAATAAAATAGATTTTCAAGATGGCGGTCATGGCATGTTGATTTCTGATTGGAATTATTTTTACTTTTTTTATCCAAGATTCAAACTGACCTTTCGGTTCAGGAGAAGAAGAGAAAAACAAACTTTCAAGATGGTGTTCATGGCGGCCAGCTTGGATTGCAGATCGAAAAGATTTTTAGCTAATTTTGCTCTACAAGATACTCCAGTGCTTCCTACCTAGTTTCAAGTCAGCTCGCCTTACGGTTCAGGAGAAGAATCAAATTAGATTTTCAAGATAGCAACCATGGCAGTCATCTTGGATTTCCGATCAGAACGAGTTTTGCTATTTTTCATCTACAAGTCACCCCAATGCTACCTACCACGTTTTAAGTCAGTTGGCATTTTGGTTCAGGAGAAGAATCAAAAATATAGATTTTTCAGACGGCGGCCGTCTTCGATTTTTGATCGGAACGATTTTAGCTATTTTTGATCTACAAATCACCCGACGCTTCCTACCAAGTTTCAAGTCAGTTGGCCTTTCGGTTCAGGTGAAGAAGCGAAAAAAATAGATTTTCAAGATGGCGGCCATGACGGCCATCTCAGATTTCTGATCGGAAAGACTTAAGCTATTTTTCTTATTCACGTCACTTCAAAGCTTCCTACCAAGTTTCGAGTCAATCGACCCAGTGTGTAGGAAGAGTAGGCTTTTAAAGGAAATTGTTGATACCGCACGACGCACGACGCTATTATTTGACCTAATGACCTATTTTTGACCCCACATGACCCAGTTTCGAACTTGACCGACATTTTGTCAAGGACATCACTCTGAGAAAAATTGAAATTGATAAGACTGAAAACGTGGCCTGTAGAATGTTTACAAGCCATCTTGACAATGAAGGGGGCATAACTCTGCCACCGTTGGTCCGATCTGACCAGTGTTTAAACCCGTTCGAAATTTTATGCATGCCATTGCAAACAATCCTCTTTATACCGACACTCGATACAACGACAAAATTCATTATAATGAAAATTTGATTGTCATGAAACCTTCGCTTAAGAGGTAACAGTTATATAGTCACAAATAATGTCAGAATATTGTATCAAATACTTTTAAGAAACTTATTCTAACAAATATCCAAAACATATTCTGTGAGGAAATATAAGAAAAAGACAAGACCTTTGTTACATATCGATATGCTCATTAAGAATTCCGTACAACAGCAAATTCATTTTAATGAAAACGTCTTTGCGAACAAATGTTATCGCTGTAACGAGGATTCACTGTATTATCTGTAAGTTACATGAAGGTACAGCAAAACCTGAAGAAGCTACGCTGTTCACATGGTCAATAATGGCCATTTTGATAGCCAAGGGGATAAAACATTGCTACTGTTGATCCGATCTGGCCCATTTTCAAACTCGTCTGACATCTTATCCATGTCATTAATATCTACAAGTTCCATGAAGATCCAACAAAAATAATGAAGCTACGCTGTTCAAAACGTCGATTATGGCCATTTTTGACAATTAACGGGACGCAACTGTACCATTTTTGGTCCGATCTAACAATTTTTGAACTCGCCCGAGATTTTATGCATATTACTGTTATCTTCCAAGTTTCATGAAGATCTAACAACACGCTGTTCAAAAGCGCTTTGCTTGCAGGCTGCAAAGGTATTTCTTTTCGAAAGTGTGGACGACGAACGACAACGATGGACGTCGGGGGCTGCCATCCTATAAGCTCACCCGGAGTCTTCGGCTCAAGTAAGCTAAAAAAAGTGGCTAAACGAATTCATGTTAAACATAACAATAAAACCTGCTAAACTTTACCGTTGCTAATAACATGGTAGGACAATCAAGTTCACGTGTGTCAGTGTTTGGGGTAGTGAGAGGGCATTGGGTGTGTTTGGTGCAGATGGTGTGCATGCAATTACAACGAATATTGCGAAAGATTACCCAGACGCTATAACTGTTATGTTTATGGTTGTCGCAGTATGATACCACTCTGGTTGCCATAGTAACCGTTTAACTTTTTGAACTTTATATTTTCTTTAATTATACAGCCGATGATGATTTAGACCAATAATGAGCATTAATCCTGAGGTCTGCTTAACTCAGATAATTGGTATTGAATATGTGAGCTTATCCGCTGTGTGGGAATAAGTTTCCAAAGGTAAGCTTTGAAAATAGTACGTGTTGAGCATTTTATTGTTTAAGAAATAGATCAGCTGTAGCAGTGATTTGTTGAGTAATAAATCACTGTTTTGAGATCCGTTGTAAAGTAGATCAAATCACGAGTGCAAAGGGCCAGTGGTTTACCTTCTTACAACTTACTGTTAAACTGATTTTTTTTACTCAACAAATTACGCACAAGAGCGGATCTATTTCGATTCAACACGACGAAAAAGTCAGACTTTTCCAAACTTTCAGCCATTGCATAAAGAAATACCGCCAAAAGTTTTGACTGTAACGCTGCTGTTTACATCCATTTCTTAAGTTGTTGATGCGCGAAAAACGACGTTACACCGCCTAACGTCGTAAAAACGAAGAGTGACTTCAGCAAAGTGTCAAAATGACGTCGGAACGGCGCAAGATTAAACTACCCCAGGAATTTCAAAGTATATGAGGACTGAACTTGACAGTTCAGACATCAAAGTTGAGGTTTTCGAACTTTATTACAAATTGCGTTGACTGCGTTTTTTTTTTTGGCGATTTTCGATGATTTTCGCATTTACCGCAATTTGTAATAAACTTCTGAAACTTAAACTGCCCCAGGAGTTTCAAAGTATATGTACCTGTATCTCCGTTACAACTAATAAGAGGACTGAACTTGACAGTTCAGACATCAAAGTTGAAGTTTTCGAACTTTATTACAAATTGCGTTGACTGCGTTTTCTGGCGATTTTCGATGATTTTCGCATTTACCGCAATTTGTAAAACTTTTCACTTAAACTGTCCAAGGGGTTTCAAAGTGTATGTACCTGTATCTTCGTTACAACTAATAAGAGGACTGAAATTGACAGTTCAGACATCAAAGTTGAAGTTTTCGAACTTTATTACAAATTGCGTTGACTGCGTTTTTTTTTTTTTTTTTTTGGCGATTTTCGATGATTTTCGCATTTACCGCAATTTGTAATAAACTTTTGAAACTTAAACTGCCCCAGGAGTTTCAAAGTATATGTACCTGTATCTTCGATACAACTAATAAGAGGGCTGAACTTGATAGTTCAGACATCAAAGTTGAACTTTTTGAACTTTATTACAAATTGCGTTGACTGCGTTTTTGGCGATTTTCGATGATTTTTGCATTTACTGCAATTTGTAATAAACTTTTCAAACTTAAACTGCCCCAGAAGTTTCAAAGTGTATGTACCTGTATCTTCGTTTCAACTAATATGAGGACTGAACTTGACTGATTAGTTGTGACGAAGAGAGAAATATGTAAACTTCGAAATTTCTGGAGTAATTTTAGTTTGGAAAGTTTATTACAAATTGCGGCAAATGTGAAAATCATCGAAAAACGCCTAAAAACAAGTTCAACGCAATTTGTAATAAAGTTTGAAATCTCCATCTTTAATGCCTAAACTGTACAGTTCTGCCCCTGATTAGTTGTAACGAAGCTACAAATACATATACTTCGAAATTCCCGAAGAAATTTTAATTTGAAAAGTTTATTACAAATTAAGGCGAGAAGAAGTGGTTCTTACTCGTCTACGTATAGGTCATACTAGACTCACACATTCTTATCTACTCAAACGAGAAGATCAGCCATTTTGTATCAGCTGTAATGAACCTTTTACGGTAAAACACTTTCTGATCGATTGCATTGAATTCTCTCATATACGACGTCAATTCTTCCAAACAAATGACCTGAGATACTTATTTGAAAATGTACCAACTGATAACATACTTATGTTTTTAAAACACATCAGTCTTTTTAACAAAGTATAACTGCTTTAATTTTTAAATTCGTTCTAGTTTTACATTTTATGCATTTATGACTTAATATTATAATCGTTTCATTACAAAACCATGTTAGTTCACCATTTTGACGCAAATGACCCTCATGGGTTGATGCGTCGTTAATCCTGAACTCATCATCATTATTACAAATTGCGGCAAATGTGAAAATCATCGAAAATCGCCTAAAGGCAAAGTCAACGCAATTTGTAATGAAGGTTCGAAAACTTCATCCCTGGTGTCTAAACTGTCCTGTTCTGTCCCCTGATTAGTTTTAACGATGATACAAGTAATATACTAGCTTATGTTTGGAAAGTTTATTACAAATTGCGCAAATGTGAAAATCATCGAAAAACGCCAAAAACCAAAGTCATCGCAATCTGTAATGAAGTTTGAAAATTTCATCTTTAATGTCTAGACTGTACAGTTCTGTCCCCTGGTTAGTTGTGACGAAGTTAGAAATATGTAAACTTCGAAATTCCTAGAGCAAGTTTAGTTTGGAATGTTTATAACAAATTGCGGCAAATGTGAAAATCATCGAAAAACGCCTAAAACCAAGGTCAACGCAATTTGTAATAAAGTTTGAAATCTTCATATTTAATCTCTAAACTGTACAGTTCTGTTCTCTGATTAGTTGTAACGAAGCTACGAATACATACACTTCGAAATTTCCGGAGAAATTTTAATTTGACAAGTTTATTACAAATTGTGGCAAACGTGAAAATCATCGAAAATCGCCAAAAGGCAAAGTCAACGCAATTTGTAATGCAGGTTCGAAATCTTCATCCCTGATGTCTAAACTGTTCTGTTCTGTACCCTGATTAGTGGTTATGATGATACAAGTAATATACTTTGTAATTCCTACAGTAGCTTATGTTTTGAAAGTGTATTACAAATTGCGACAATTGTAAAAATCATCGATAAATGCCCCAAAACAAGATCAACGCAATCTGTAATGAAGTTTGAAAACATCATCTTTAATGTCTAGACTGTACAGTTCTGTCCCCTGATTAGCTGTGACGAAGATAGAAATATGTAAACTTCGAAATTCCTGCAGTAATTTTAGTTTGGAAAGTTTATTACAAATTGCGGTAAATGTGAAAGTCATCGAAATACGCCTAAATCCAAGGTCAACGCAATTTGTAATAAAGTTTGAAATCTTCATTTCTAATCTCTAAACTGTACAGTTCTGTCCCCTGATTAGTTGTAATGAAGCTACAAATATATATACTTCAAAATTCCCGGAGAAATTTTAATTTGGAAAGTTTATTACAAATTGCGGCAAATGTGAAAATCATCGAAAATCGCCAAAAGGCAAAATTAAGTCAACGCAATTTGTAATGAAGGTTCGAAAACTTCATCCCTGATGTCTAAACTGTCCTGTTCTGTCCCCTGATTTGTTGTTACGATGATACAAGTAATATACTTCAAAATTCCTTCCGTAGCTTATGTTTGGAAAGTTTATTACATTTTACGGCAAATGTGAAAATCATCGATAAACGCCTAAAAACAAGGTCAACGCAACTTGTTATAAAACTTCGTCTCTGGTGTCTAAATTGTCCTGTTCTGTCCCCTGATTAGTTGTAAGGAACGTACATGTACACATACTTCGCAAGTTCTGGGGCAGTCTGTTTGAAAAGTTTATTACAAAGTGCGGCTTTATTACAAATTGCGTGGTGACATGCGCCGCAATTTGTAATAAACTTGCGCAGCAATTTGTAATAAACAAGGTTATCACAAATTGTGGCGTTATTACAAATTGCGTTGTGTCTTGCGCTGCAATTTGTAATAAACAAAGTTTATTACAAATTGCGGCGTTATTACAAATCGCCGGTTTGCTAAAGGCAGGTAGTTGTCCTTTAAGTGGCTATTTTTGTGATTTTTGCGATGGTACAATATTTTGGTTTTGTTTGTGTTGAGGTTTTACGGCCCAGTCAACCCAATGGGGTCATGTCGAGCGCGGTCAGTTTACCTAACCATACGTTTACTGGGCAGGCTTAGTACTCTAAGCGGTTAACCAGTATTGTGCACATTCTTTCGCCAGAAACTGACAACTGCCCTTCTTGAATCAGCGGAAGGGAGAGAAAGGCCGTAGAAAATATTTCATGATCAATCTCCACGAAAGCATGTTGCCGACCTCGGCGGGGGTTGAACCGGCGACCTCCTGGTCTCCAGTCGGACGGCGCATCCAACTGAGCCACCGAGGCCGGCCCAATATTTTGGTTGCCATAGTAACCTTTTTAGTTGTTTATTTACATCACACACAAATCGTTCATGTCACCTTAGTTGAAAATAGATAATGACACTTGAGATTGTCTAGGAAGATATTGCAGTTAGGCGAGGATTTTCCCTAATTGGCTCACGTGTTGATTACTAGATTTTTATTAGCTCATCTTCACACGAAGTGCTCTAGGTGAGCACTGTGATCACCCTGTGTCAGTCATACGTACATCATGCGTCGTCAACTTTTGTTGTTCACCCTCTAGAGGCTAAAGGTTTTCATCAATCATAATTACCAGAATGTTTGACATGATGATATCTCGGTAAAATTCGAATAATGGTTATAGCATGTAAAAAAACTAGGTCACAAAGTCAAATTTCTTTAAAACCTTGTTCACCCTTTAGAGGCCAACATTTTGCTTCAGTCGTCATGAACCTTTACCAGAAATTTTTTCTAGATAATATCTCGGTCAAGTTTGAACATGGATTATGTCGAGTAAAAAAACTAGGTCAAGTTTCTTTATAACATTGTTCACCCTCTAGAGGTAACAGTTTTGCTTGAATCTTCATGAAACTTTTACAAGATGTTTGACATGAGGATATCTCGGTCATATTCGAATATAGGTTATGTCAGATTAGACAGTAGGTCACTAGATTAAATTTCTTTAAAACCTTGTTTACACTCTAGAGGCCACATTTTTGCTTTAATTTTCGTGAAACTAAACCAAAAGGTTTCTCTTGATAATATCTTATTCAAGTTCGAATATGGGTCATGTCGGATCAAAATCTAGATCACTAGTTTAGATTTGTTAAAAAACCTTGTTCACTCTCAAGAGTCCACAGTTTTGCTTCAATTTTCATAATTATTTTTACCAGAATGTTTTTCTTGTTAATATCTCGGCTAGGCCGTGTTGGAATATGGGTCATTTTGAGTAAAAATAGGTCACTAGGATTCATTTCTTTGAAAAAACTTGTTCACTCTCTAGAATCCATAGTTTTGATTTAGTCTTCATGGAACTTTTCAAGACAGTTTTTTTTTCTGATAATATATTGGTTTAGTTTGAGTATGCGTCATGTATGGTTGACAAAGAAGGTCACTAGACCAGATTTGTTTAAAACCTTGCTCATCCTCTAGAGACCTAACATTTGCTTTAATCTGGGTAAATTTTCACCAGAATATTTGTCTTATTAATATCTTGGGCACTTTCGAATTTGGGTCATGTAGGGTCAAAAACTAGGTCACAAGGTTGAATTTCTTCAAAACCTTGTTAACCTTCTTGAGGCCACATTTTCCCTTCAATCTTCATAGAACTTTACCAAAATAATTAACTTGATGATATCTCAGTCAAGTTTGAAGATAGGTCATTCCGGATCAAAAACTAAGTCACTGTGTAAAATTTCTTTAAAACATTATTCACCCTCTAGAGGCCACAGTTTTGTGATAATCTTCAAAGAACTTTACCAAAATTTTTGGCTTGATAATGTCTCGGTCAGGTTGGAATGTGGGGCCTGTAGGGTTAAAAACTAGGTAACTAGCTCACTTTTCTATAAAACCTTGTTCACACTCTAGAGGCCACAGTTTTGCTTCAGCCTTTATGAAACTTTACCAGAGTTTTTTTTAATGATACCTTGATCAAGTCTGAATATGGATCATGCCGAGTCAAAAACCAGGTCACTAGGTTAGATTTCTTTAAAACCTTTTTCTACCTCTGGACTCTACAGTTTTTTCTCCAATCTTCATGAAACTTTACCAGAATCTTTGCCATGATGATATCTTATTCAAATAATCATCATGATTCTTGCTCAAAATACTTACCTTGATGATTTCTAAGTCACGTTTGAGACTAGGTAACTCGGGTAAAAAAAAAAACAAGTTCAACGGACCAAATCAAAGACAAAAATTAATAGCGCTCTAGAGACCTCGTTTTTGAAGTAATTTTCATGAATCTTGCTCAAAATGTTTGTCTAGGTCGACTTTGAAACTGTGTCATTTTGAGTAAAAACTATGTCACAAAGGAAACCATTGTAAATATTCTAGAGGTCACATTTGTTTTTGGGCAATCATCATGAATCTTGCTCAAAATGTATGTCTTCATAGTTTCTAGGTCGGGTTCAAACTGAATCACTTGAGATGATAATCTAGGCCACCGGTCCAAATCAAAGGAAAATCTTGTTAACACTGTAGAGGTCGCATTTTTAAGTAATCATCATAAATCTTGCTCAAAATGTTTGGCTTGTTGATTTCTAGGTCAAGTTTGAAAGTGGGTTACTTGGGGTCAAAAGCTAGGTCACTGGTTTAAATCACAGGCAAACCTTGTTAACACTCTAGAAGTCACATTTTGAAATGACAATCATGAGTTGTGCTCAAAATGTTTGGCTTGTTGATTTTAGGTCAAGTTCAAAACTTTTTCACTTCGGGTCAAAAATTAGGTCGCCAGGCCAAATTAAAGGAAAACGTTAACACTCTAAGAGTTTACATTTTTTGAAGTGATTATCATGAATCTTGCTCAAAATGTTTTGTCTTGATAATTTCTAGGTCAAGTTTGATGCTGGGTCATTTATGACCTATATTTCATTGTCCAGTGATTTTCTAAAATTTTTATTCTGTTTAAGTTAGTTTCTCAGTAACTATTGATCATACGGCAGTGACACTTGGCATTTGCATACATTTTAGCATAGCCTCTTGAGTGCAGTCATCCATATTTGACATTGACCTATATTTTACTGTCCACTGGATTTATTAAGTTTTTGCGTTTAGGTCAGTTTCTCAGTTACTGGGGTGGTCGGGTGGTGCGAAGGTGCTGTGTATCTTACATCACCAGGGCGTCCAACTGATATTGGCTTACAGTTGGGCAAGGCCTGCTATCCTTGTAGTGGGTAAGGGTAGAGGGGGAATGTTTTTATTTCTTCTGTTTCTTCACTTTCATTCCTTCACTTTCATTCCTGTTCCTCTTTCTTCCCTGTCTCTCTCTTTCATCTCCTCTACTCTCTCTTCTATCTCTTTTCTCCCTTTCTCTGGGAGACGACACAAAATGACCCTCAAGGGTTGACGTGTCGTTAAACCCCAACACAATCAATCAATTCTCAGTTACTATTTGTCCAAACGCCAGTGATCCTTCGCACATACATACACCTTAGCATGGCCTCTTTAGAGCAGTAATCCATATTTGACCTTGACTTATATTTCATGGTCCATTAGACATGCTACATTGTCCTACTTGTTAATATAATCATCAGGAATCTGGGTCAGAATGTTTCCCTTGATCATTTCTAGGTCACGTTGTGTAAGTGCTCTGATATTCAGGTGAGCGATACAGGCCTATCATGGCCCTCTTGTCACGTATTCCGGAGGCCCGACGTCTGAATCATGGCAGAAAGGAAAATTTATGCTTCTTTTTATCAAGGGTAGATAACTCCAGCCCAAAAACACTTGTAAATTAGTACCATGTTCAAAACGATGGGACTGGTTAACCGCTTGGAGGACTAAGCCTGCCCAGTAAACGTGTTGTTAGGTAAACTGACCGCGCTAGACATGCCCCCATTGGGTTGAATGGGCCGTAAAACCTCAACACAAACAAACAAAACGATGGAAATTTTATTTAGTTACCTTTCCCTTTGGAAAATATTTCTTGCACCAGAATGACGAAAGGACAACACTGATTGGAAATTATATTTGAATGAATACAGTCTGTGCGCGTCTCAGGTATATTTTACTAGAATTCTGTTTCTCACTTACGGCGAAAATGCAGAATTAAATGTTTTTCATTAAAATTGTTATATAAGTAGTCCCCCTCCCACCCCTAGACCCAACTTCCTATATATAGATATATGACATAAGTATGTAATATCTCCACCAAAATGCATCTTGGTGGGGGGGGGGGGGGGGGAGGGGGTTTGGGGGGGGGTGTAAGGGGAGGGGGAAGGCATATTTTTATAATAACTTCTATGAAACTCAGTTTTGCATTTAAACCGGAAATGAGGAAGATAATTTAAGTCACATATACTAGACTTGCACACTGACTGTATTCATTTAACAATTGCCGTCTTGTGTTCTCGTTATTCTGATGCAAGAAATATTTTATAAAGGAAAAGGTAACTACAGTCGAACCTCGTTATCTCGAACTCGCTTATTTCGAATAACCGCTTAACTCGAAGTGAAAATCTGATCCCTATTTTAACATGAAATTATGACAACAGGAAACAAAATAATGTGGAGAAGAGGAGAAATAGCTCCTCAGGAGCAATTTCTCCTCTTTTCCACATTAATTTATATATATATTTCTTAACTTTAGGAGTCAAAGTACACATTCATTTGTTAAATGTAATTGTTCAATTTATTGTTTTCCTTACTCTCTCAACTCTGATATGTCGATGTACGGATATCTCGAGTATTTCAGTGAGTCCCTTGGAATTCGAGATAAAGAGAGTCGACTGTAAATGTAATTCCATCGTTTTGAATATAATATTAATTTAGGAGTTTTCGGGGTGGGGTAAACAGGGCTGAATCATCTCTCCATAAGCAGAAGCTAGTAGCATATTTGCCGTCCTCGGTGGCTCAGTCGGACGCGCCGTCCGACTGGAGGCCAGAAGGTCGCGGGTTCAAACCCCGCCGAGGTCGGCAACATTCTTTCGGGGAGATTGATCATGAAGTATTTTCTACGGTCATTCTCACCCTTCCGCTGTATCAAGAAGGGAAGCTTTCTGGCGGAAGAATGTGCACAATACTGGTTAACCGCTTAGAGGACTACGCCTGCCCAGTAAACGTGTGGTTAGGTAAACTGACCGCGCTCGACATGACCCAATTGGGTTGACTGGGCCGTAAAACCTCAACACAAACAAACAAATCAAGAAGGGCTGTTGTCAGTTTCTGGCGAAGAAATGTGCGCAATGCTGATTAACCGCTAAGAGGACTAAGCCTGCCCAGTAAATGTGTGGTTATGTAAACTGACCGCGCTCGACATGACCCCATTGGATTGACTGGGCCGTAAAACCTCAACGCAAACAAAAGTAGCATATTTTTTATTTCTGCTATGGTACAGACATCGGGCTACCGGAATATGTAATAAAATCGCATATTGTAATTTCTAAAGTCTGGTCCAACACCTGAGCCAACTAGGAAAAATTTTCGCCTTACTGGAATATCTCCTTTTGGCCTACAGAATCGATTGCTAGTGTGCCATCGTTGCCACTACGCAAGATGATGATTTATTCATTGATCTGTCACCACTCATTTTAGGTGAACTTGATTAAATCTTTTATTAATGAGAAAACTAAACGTGAGCATCCAATTCATGCCATATGCAGACACGATCGCGATATCACTTAAAAATTGTTGAAACCGACGATAAATCCAACTATAAACAACAACAACAACAACAAAGCATTGTTATGTTATATTCCTTTTCATTCTCACCTCTACACAACTTCTTTCAAATTTTATAACATTCCTTTTTCGTGCCCTCTTAACCCTATTTTCTGCTATATTTTCTGATCAAACCCCTACCATAACCTAGATAAGTAGTTTCTAGACAAGCACTCCTCCATTCTTCTTAACCCATTTACCCCTGGCTTTATGAAAAGAAATTTAATTCCTGAATATTGACACATTCATTATTGCGAAGAAGGATTTCAGCCCAAAATCAATAACAGAGCGGCAAGCTGTGTAGATCCTAAGAAGATGGTTGGTTTCATCTGGATTTGCATTGTTTGCAGTGATATCTGAATCGGTCTGTAGGGACAAAAGGGTTAATATGGAAGGTTTCCCAGTCATCAAATGTAGCAGTATGTGGCATATGAAGTATTATATGGTTTGTGTTAAGTTTCCCTCCTTGTCGTCATTCATTCACATGCTTTTCTGCAGACACAAAGTTTTGATAGTTTATATTGTATTATATGTTTTTTTGTTGATATTAAACAAGGTTGTTAACAAAAAAGATGAATAGCTTAATTATGAAAATAATTGAAGTATTTCAGAGACCAAAAAAATCTCACCTTTCTTTAGAAAACAGTACAGCAACTAAAGTGGTATTCTGTGTTTGGATGTAACAGGGAGCTCAGACATGGTGTATTCAAGAATTCAAGAATCCAAGAAAACATCTAGAGGTTACTGTCTGGGAAAGAGATAATCACTCATGGTGTAGTATTCATTCAATGTAGAAAAAAAAACATATCTACTAAAATGCTATAATTTTATTCTATAGTTCGTGGAATAGCATAAAATAGCCTTTGTGTCTGTTTTGCGCAAATGAGCTCTGTGGAAACGTTTATACTTGATGTCCATTTATCAAAGATCGATTAGACTGGTCTGGATAATGATCTTTAAAATGCAATAATACATACCCAAAAAGAAATAGTTCATAACACTGTTTTAGACCGTTGACAGCAAATCTACGGTAAAGAAGCATCCCAAATTAAATTAATACACCCAAGTGCCCTCGCATTGGCTTGATATTCGTCTTTAATTATTACGATCCTTTATCTTAAATAGACAATGTGTACTCCTTTATCATAGTAAAGGAATTGGTAGTTAAAACAAATCGTAAAATAACCGCAATATCTCGGATGAATTGGCTGACCTAGTAAACACACAACGTTGGAACACAGCCTTGTTACTTTGGACAGCAGAAGGTAAGCAATTTAATAAAGGGTATAAAACCCGATACTGAAATTTCCAGCCTTGATAATAGCATCTATTTAATGTGTTTCTGACAACATTACAGGTAGAAAATTGGGAAATGAATTAGAACATCCAAATAATAAAGTAAACATGACAGGAAAAATGCCTGCCCAAGGTCGGACTCGAACCCATGACCCAAGTTACACTCGTCCAGTTCACTGCCTTATGAGCTACCCGGACGGTCTTAATAATTCCATGCATTTGAGCCACTACACCCCTCCCCCTCATAAGATTTGGGATTCAGGCACCACCCAGCTGTCTTGAAGGTCTCTAGCCTGCAACCCCCGATAGGCTACATTCTATGCACACCACTTTACTTCTGACACCAGTGAGCTGGGGAGGAAAACTGCCTTCCCGAGGCGGGACGAATCCCCATAACACTAGTCAGGTGCTCCAACTACTGAAATGCGCAGACGATCTTATTTACAATGATTTGTCGAGGTAAGGATATATTATTGATGTAAATACGTTATCGGTCTACTGCTCTTTTCATTGGTGCACCTTTAACAATACATTCAAGCTGACAAAATTCATCGATGCACATATCATTGGGGTCAAGTGTCTTTCAACCATTTGCATCATCCTGCGCATGCGTTAAGTATAACCCGGGCCTTTGCTCTCCGTTCATACATTATGTAGTATCCAATGATTCTGCTAGCGGACAATCCCCTGATCAGACAATGCGAATGTGTAGATTGATCTGGGCCTTCGCTGTCTGCATATACCCGAAGACACGTTTTCGCATGGCGCGGCCCATTTATTTGATACTTGAATTTCCAGACTACTATATTTTTGGGATCACCAAAATTTTATTGGTACAAATATAGAAATACTGGTGCATCGATAAAATTTATCAGTCCATCAACAATATTTCGTCATGGATATGATTACATTCATGTAATAGTGATTTGCTATCTTGGCCCAGTCCTGCGGATATGAATGCTGAGGGACCGGCACAGTGGCTCAGTGGTAGAGCGTCCGCTTTGTGACCGGGAGGTTGCGGGTTCGATCCCCGGCCGGGTCATACCAAAGACTTTAAAATGGTACTAGCTGCTTTTTCGCTTGGCGCTCAGCATTAAGAAAGTAGAGCTAGGAATCAGAACTGGTCAGCTCAGTGTCAGTATAATGTGACTGGGTGGAATATCATATCAAAGTGTCTGGGGTATGATATTTCAGTGAGGCAACACTCTAAAAGTGAGCATTGAGCTCCCTGTCACATCCAGACACCGTCGCGATAAGACTGAAAGATTGTTGAAAGCGACGTTAAGCCAAAATCAAACAAATGAATGCTTAGGGAGAAACAAAAAAGTGGACTTATTTGCATTTGAATGCACTGTGCCCCTGGAGCTTTCTGTCTGTTAAAAACATGGAGAAACAAAGAATAGACAATACTTTTGCTGCCTATAATTTGTTTGTTTGCATTTTATCTTTTGTAACCCGACGGGTTAAATAGTTGTACAGCATAACAGAAATCTATTCGGTATAACCCGTCAGTCAGTGGCCTTCCAGTGGGGATATACCAGTAGTCAACTCTTTTTTTATTTATCTAGCATGTTCTAAAATCTAAATGTCATTTACGAACGGATATGACGGATATGACCGTTTTATTATTATTATTAGGGTCATGTTGAATGCGGTCAATATACCTAACCACACGTTTTCCGAGGCAGGCTTACGGTGTAGAATATATATATATATATATATATATATATATATATATATATATATATATATATATATATATATATATATATATATATTACTTTATGTGTAATTGTGGCTGTTGCGGTTATTTTACATTATATGTATTTGTGGCTGTTGTGGTTATTTAGATTCTATTTTTAGCAATATACATTTTCTTCGGCGTAGCTGTATAAGCTGGCTTTTGACATACTTATTGGTATTAGTCTCGAATGAATAAATAGTAATTTGCGATTGGTTAAAAATATGTAAACTTCTGCAAACAAGTAGGTTTTAAGTATAGAATGTTTAACAAATATATTCATGACTGAACAATCGCTTGATTATGACATGTATCTATTTAAAGTTGTACAGTATGGCAATGCAGATGTTAAACAATGGAAAAATACCCATAATTTAAATAATACCATTAAAATAGTTGCAATGAAATAAATGATTATAGACGAACTTTTAATTTTGTACAGTGTGACTAAATGTTTGATGTAAGCGGCCCAAGCGCTAAGCGAACAAGGGGCGTTCAAGATTACCTCTCCACTGTGTCGATAATATACAGAATTATCAAGTGCCTTGTATTATGTACAAAAAGGGATAGAAAATCGCATGGTTTAATTTTATATAATAAATAAACCGGAATTATGCCTTAAGCTTGATAGAAATATTGGCAACATAAATAATATTGTTCATTCTTAACTAAGCAATAGATTTGTTGAACACCCCTTTTATTCATTCGCGGTGTAAGCGGCCTATTCGTAAACAACACGAAGAAGAAATATTACTCTATTTAGCTCCGCTTCAGAAAGGATTTTTTTTCTCTATTCATACCCAATGGAATTTGTTCAAATAAAACACAGAGTACGCGAAAATGAAGTTTTTTCTGGTGGTGTAAGCGCTATTCTGCTATCTGGTGAAATTCTCGAGAACATTCGAAGAATGTTTTTGCTATCAGTCTGGGTGACCGGGACAATGTACATGTTTTTTTTTTATGAAAAACTTTCTCCGAATGTTCTCGAGAATCAGACCATGGCTCGGTTGTTCAAAGCGTCGTTAGCTTAACGAGCATCTTAAGAGCATTTCGTTAAATGTTTTAGCGGATTCAATATACAATATTCTGATATTTTTGGCTGAAAAAAAATGTGAGTAGCTTTTGCACTGCAAAAGCTACTCACATATTTTCAGCCAAAAAAAAACAAAAAAAAAAAACAAAAAAAAAAAACAGCATATTTGCGTATCACTCAATGTAAATTTTAACGAGTCGCTAACTAACGACATCGTTAGTTTGGAACAACTGGGCCCAGATTGCAGAATAGCACCGACACCACCAGAAAGAGCTTGATTTTCCAAGTACTCTGCGCTTTACATGAAAAAATAAATCTATCTGGTATAAATCGAGATATTCTAAAATATCCTACCTGAAGCGGAGTTAAAAATAGTAACAAACTGTGTACATAGTCATTTGGTCACGTGGATTCCCCACTACAATCAAACTGTCTGAAACATCAATGTGTAGGAGAGCCGAATGATTGTTCAACGTTTGTGAATAGAGTTATCCCTCTTGTTGGTATAGCATCCAAATCTTTCAAAATCTCCTCAGTACGGGCTGGTTGGATTTTTTACAGAGATTTTTCTTCAACAGAAGGTCTTTAAATCTTGTTAAAAGAATTCTGTTCCGTCTAAAAATATGGCTTCCAGTTGGCGTGGTTACTTTTCGTTATATATGGAATTATGTAGAGTAAACTTGACAGTTCTTCTTCTGCACAACCTATGGTCCACTTACAAAATTTTTGCACAAATGTAACAAAGGTGAATATCTATCAAATTTGTTCAAATTATTTTGTTTGATTCCTCATATGTCTGTCTAGAACACTTCAAATCAACAACTAACTAGATTGCAGTAATACTCACAAACATTACTGGATTGACCGTCCATCAAAATGTTTCAAATTAATTTGTATTACAAGAAAAAAATAAATAAATAAAAATAAAAAAGTAAATAAAGTAAAATAAGATAAAATAAATAAATAAATAACCATCAAAGGGCAGGGTCTGATATATATATATATATATATATATATATATATATATATGCAGAAAACTTTGAAAATATCCTTCCGCCAGGTTAAAAAAACTGCTCCCTAGGTGAGCAATCTAGGGCCATCATGACCCTCTTATTACAAATTAAATATTTTTTTTCCAGTTTTTGCCAATCTTGATGGCCAGTGTTACACTTTGCTTACTCTTTATCAAAAAGGTGCCTGGTTGGCATGGATTTTTTAAAACTATATGCCATACGCTTAAATGCTAAATTGCTTTTCATAATTTAGCACAGATATTTTACACATCTGAGTACACTCCCATTCCTGCCAACCCTTGCAATATTTACAATGTCGTACAGTATTAAAATTTTCTTGATACTGTTTGCATTCGTAATAACGTTTATATTTTAAAAGGCTTCTTCATTTCATACTGAATCACAAAGTAGTTTCAATATTCATATTCCAGTACCCTTTACGCCGTTTATCTTTTTAAAGATATTTCTTCTTTTAAATAAAACAAAATTTGCTTTGATATTTTAACTCATATGACTCTGATATTTCTCGTGATCTGAAATATTTCATGCTCGCAGCATAAGTTCCGTCAAGTATTTCCGGTTTAACACTTCTGGTGTGACAGATCTCATGGCCTGATAGATCTCACGCTACAATGTCATTCACCGTAAAGATTTTGCACTGTCGCTGGGAATACTTCAAAGTAAATAATAAGTCATTTCTATGACAATATATAAGGTTTACTCTGGCGTATTTGCTTCAGACTGCATTGATCGTATTAGAGAAGGTCAAAATGAGAGTGCGCGAATGCAACAAGTAGACCTGGGCTTTTGATATTCACCTATATAATGACACCTTTTACGTTCAAGCTGGTTCGCGGCCTAATTGTTAGAGGGTCATTCTTAAAATCAGGGGACTGTAGGTTGCCGTTTTCAGACAGAAATTTTCGAACCATAAAATGCAACAAGAATATAGACTTCCTTGAGTTCAATAAATATTAACAGAGTGAAATATTTAGCTGCTTTACCTATGCGCTTTACGGGTAACGAAAGAAAGGTTTACAAAGTATACACCCAAATATACGCAACACCTACATATTATTTAAAGTGCCGAAACCCCGCAAAATATCACTACTAAAGACAGTATCTTCTGCCATCACTACTGAAGTCTCTCCACATGTACACTTTCAATGAGAAGGAATATACCTCACGGGAGGTAGCTCCGATTTTGTTCTACTTACGAAAAGGGGTCTACTCTAAATGTACCGCGTCTGCCTCTCTAGGTAGCCAACCTTTTTAGAGCAGATCCGCCTTTTAGAATGGCTTGAATGGTGTGCAGGCAAGCAAACTTCCCTATAGTTGCAGCTGTTGTAACATATTACAGGAAAATCTGCCGGCTGCATCCAAACCCAGAAGCGTTCGAGTGGTTAGCGCATCCGACCGGATCATGAGGTCCTTGGTTCGAAACTAGCAAGGTGGAATTCAGCTGATGTCTGTACTGCGCCGCTTTGTTGCACAGGACCTTTCATTATCACCCTTCCAGCGTCTCGACAGGAATTTATTGCTTGTAAGAAGAAAGTTAAACTCAAAATCGGCTTGATTTCATTAAATAAAATATACCTAGTATATTAAACAGAGGATTGCTGTGCTGGCCTTAAATATTCGGAAGACAGGCCATAGCAAATTAGGGTCTACACTATTTATAATTTCTTCGCAAAATTTAGACACATCATATGTAGTCAGATAGACTTGTTCAATTTTTTTGATAAGTATGGTAATGAGGCAAGGTATCCGGATACTTAGGGTCAGTATTCAAAGCTGCTTGACTTGTGTCTTGCAATTTCACTATATATGGATTCTAGTCTGCATGTGTATGTATAGTGTCCTTTTATACATGTGTAACATCATAGGTCTAGTGCTGTAGCAATTAGGGTTCAGGATTGGCTTTGGCAGTAAATATTAAAATAATCAATCCTGCACATCCTTCTTGTTATGATTATGCAATAATTACTTCACGCAAGTATGCAAGAGTTTACTGTGCCTTCTCTGCAGGACATGATGCAAATCATGCTTTGAAAGGGACTCTTAAACAGAACCAATTTTTTTTTCAAATCATATATTTGAATTTTATTATGAAAATTGTTCTGATTTTATTTTAGTTTCAGGTTTTGTTTGTTTGTGTTGAGGTTTTACGGCCCAGTCATTCCATTGGGGTCATGTCGAGCGCGGTCAGTTTTCCTAACCACACATTTACTGGGCAGGCTTAGTCCTCTAAGCGGTTAACCAGTATTGTGCACATTCTTTCGCCAGAAACTGACAACTGCCCTTCTTGAATCAGCGGAAGGGAGAGAATGACCGTAGAAAATATTTCATGATCAATCTCCACGAAAGAATGTTGCCGACCTCGGAGGGGGTTGAACCCGCGACCTCCTGGTCTCCAGTCGGACGGCGCATCCAACTGAGCCACCGAGGCCGGCCTTTTCAGGTTTTGAGGAAGAAAAATGCATATATAAAGGAAGTTTACTCTTTGGCGGTGAAGTGCTTAATATTTTCATCGAGTGTAATAAAAAAAATATCATTATTTTCACGAGTGCGAAGCACGAGTAAAAAAATGAATGTTTTCATTACACGAGATGGAAATTGTTATTGTATTCACTGAAAAAGAGCAAATTTTCTTTTACTTAATTGTTGACACGCCAATGCGCACTTCTGATGTCATAACTAACGTCACCAAACAAAACATGAACGTCATGGCGTAGACGTTCAGTGTTTCACGTGAAGTGCTGGAAAGACAAAAACAAAAAAAAGTTCCTGCAAATGAAAATTATCTTGTTACCAAAATGCTCCTTACATTATAATCAAGAAAATGCATACCGACACTTGATAGTTTTGCTCAGAAACATAGAAAATGCATAACGACACTTGCTAGTTTTGTTCAGAAACAGAGAAGTTAAAAAAATAAATAAATAAAAAAGGAGAGAAAAAAAAAAAAAAAAAAAAAAAAAAAACGGAAGTGGGGTCGGTATCTGTTGGGGAAACAATGAGAATAGCGATGTCGTAATTCGAAATGAGTAGTGAAAATAGCATCGATTTGTTGTATTTCATTTGTGAAAATATATTCTTTCATTTTCGGATATATACTGATTTCACCGCTTGCAATAAGATAAACGTATGTCACCGGCTCGATTCATATACTTGGACATAATTTAACGGAGGTGCCCACCAAGAGAAATAAATAGGCAGTTGCACATGTTTCATTGGATCAGCATTTTCCGAGGTCGCCTCAGGCAATGGAACACACAGATGATCACGTACTAGTTAATTCTCTTTTTAGAATGTGAACATTATTTCTTCTTTGACCTCTAGAAAAGACTATATATATCCTTACTTTGTTTAGGTCAATAATAATAATACGACTGTCTTATCAATATGAGTAGGAACCATGATTATATGAATTTCGGTTTCCTTGATGCTTGCATTCAAGTATTCATTGACTGGTCAACCTCGGCTGTTCAATTCCAGATCAGATACCAAATGGATTTGTCTGATTAGAATAAAATAATCGTTATCATCAATAGAGTCTCTGTGCAAAGTTTCACAAAGATATCAAACTGTATCGAAGTTTCAATATAGCTTTTTCAGCCTACACATTCTATTTTTATCGTTCGTACTAATTAGTAATAAGTGCGCTTGTGATAAGTAAGACACAAGCTAAGCGCGCAAGACACTGGTACCCAGTCAGCATTCTACGTAAATCTATATCGGGCCGTCATCGGCCCGTCAGGGTAGCTGACGGGCCGATGACGGCCCGATGTAGATTTACGTAGAATGCTAGCTGTGTACTAAGTTGTGCGCACGTTTCCCCGTGTTCTTTGGTTTTCGACCACCTTTGATGAACGATCGGTTCGATATATGTATAATATTCTTGAAAGGGCCGTAACCACCTTCCCCACCCCCCCCGCCCCCCCACACACACAGCAAAAAAAAAAAAAAAAAAAAAAAAAAAAAAGTTGTGCGCACGAGATAATGTCGATATAATGTCAGGCACTCAAGAAGTTGAACGCACGATTTTTAATAGCTAGTGTGCACGATTTAGTATCTCCTAGAACCAATTTACTATCTTGTTTGTGTTGAGGTTTTACGGCCCAGTCAACCCAGTGGGGTCATGTCGAGCGCGGTCAGTTTAACTTACCACACGTTTACTGGGCAGGCTTAGTCCTCTAAGCTGTTAACCAGTATTGTGCACATTCTTTCGCCAGAAAATTTACTTACTATCTTGTATGGCCGACACATGACTAAGTCGAGTGCGACGGCCTTGGTGGCTCAGTTGGATGCGCATCCGACTCGAGACAGGAGGTCGCTGATTCGACCCCCGCCGAGATCGGCAACATTCCTTCGTGCAGATTTAATCATGAAATATTGTCTACGATCATTCTCTCCCATCCGCTGATTCAAGAAGGGCAGTTGTCATTTTTTCTGGCGAAAGAATGTGCACAATACTGGTTAACCGCTTAGAGGTCTAAGCCTGCCCAGTAAACGTGTGGTTAGGTGGTAAACTGACCGCGCTCGACATGACCCCATTGGGTTGACTGGGTCGTAAAATTTTAACACAAACATTATCTGGCGAAAGAATGTGCACATTACTGGTTAACCGCTTAGAGGACTAAGCCTGCCCAGTAAAAGTGTGGTTAGATAAACTGACCGCGCCCGACATGCCCATTGGGTTGACTTGGCCGTAAAACCTCAACACAAACAAACTGAGTCGAGTTAGTATACAAATTCTGGCATCGCGTTTGCACGACTCTCATGGCAATTCTGGGATATCACATCACGAAAACACACCTATATAATTTTGACCCGCTTAAACCCCACTTTTATATAGTAAAACTGGGATTACAGGGGTATACATTATTTTTGTTATTTTGCTAAAAATTAGATTTTAGGCCTCGGCTAGGTGGTTCTAACGAGTACACAATCTATGTTTTGAGCAGGAATATGAAAAAGATCAGAAATTTTTATCTGAAATTTTTCCTTTTTCGGTTGTAAAATTTGCAATATATTTCAGTAGGCATACACATGTTCGCATTTCAATTTATACGATAGATATTATCATTATCATGCTGTCTCTAGGAAATATATTTAAACGCTGTATAGTTACCTTTGCTTTTTGTAGCGAAATAGGTATTTCTAATCAAAGCACGATAGCAAAACTAAACGAAGTTGTCAATATTTGCAATCAACTACGCTAGGCTTTTTAAGAAACATAAGCCATAAACTTAAGTTGAAGCTTAACTCTATTTGACAAACGAAATGACACCAGATAAATTTCCTATGAAAAGACTGTACCTCAGTCATTTTCGGGGATGTGTGATTTAAAGCTTTGTATCAGTCCTGGAGTTGATAAAGAAATTTGCAAAAGCAATCGCTCAAAGAAACGTTTGTCTGTTATTGTACGGTGCTACAGGAGCATGAAAAAAACATAATTCTGTTTTTAGTCCAATGTATGTTGTTAGTATGTTCAAAATATTTATTCATTTGTCATAGTGGTTTGTTCATGTATACGCTAGAGGGTGTAAGCAATGTTGCAAACTTCATAAAACCGGGACTCCAACTTTCTATTTGTAATGTGTTCTTTGTTTCCAAAGGCAATATATATGTATTAATTTTTTACCCCTCAAATCAGAATTAACTCCTCTTTTGCATTATGCCCAACATTAAGTAAAAGAGCTAGGATTGGTCTCATCAGTATCAGAATAATACGACCAGCTCGTAGATGTATCACCTGTGGCATGGTAGTGTAGTAAGACGGCACTTTATAAGGGCACTAGTTTCAGAAACCGTAATAACATGGCTGAACTGAAATTAAATGGGACGCTTATTAACAATTTTAGCCGGACTCGGTAGCTCAGTTGGATGCGCATCCGACTGCTGATCAGGAGGTTGCAGGTTCGGTCCCGCCGGATCGGCAACATTCTTTCGTGGAGATTGATCATGAAATATTTTCTAGGGTCATTCTCTCCCTTCCAGATTTAAGAAGGGCAGTTGTCATTTTCTGGCGAAGAAATATGCACAATACTGATTAACTGCTTAGAGGACTAAGCTGTCCAGTAAAAGTGTGGTTAGGTAAATTGACCGCGCTCGACAAACCAATTAGGTTGACTGGGCCGTAAAATCCTCAACACAAACAGAACAATTTTAGATAAGTATTTATTTCCTATAGGGTTTGGTTTTTAGACCACTAGAGTGACGCTTAGGATGACTATTGTGATCTCTTTCTGTCTGTTAGCCTTCCTTGAAAACGTGCGCCTTTCACGACGTTTACTCATAAAATACCGATCAAATTTCGCTACATAACGGTTACTTTTAGAACTACAAAACACGTAAAAGAACCCAAATCAGAGTCCCAGTTTATTGAGACCCTTCATATGGCAGCAATGTAGTTTGTAAGGTTGCATACGTCCCATACCGCCGGCTTAGAGGAACACGAGTTCCCAAAATACCAGAACGGACAAAATGGTGCCTAGAAAAATAAAAATGGAAAACTGCACTATGATTAAGTACAGCGAGACTGTTTACGGTCGTCCCTAGGCATTTAACACCAGGGGCAAGGAAGTTAAATGAAAAGGTATAAAGGTTGTCCTTGGAAACAAAGAACATGGAAAAAATCGGAGTCTAGGTTTTTATTTAGACTATTTACAGAAAGCAATGTAGTTTGCAGGGCTTATTGAACCATTAGCACTTAATTAATATATTTAAATCTAATTATCTAAATTTTGAAGAAACGTTGCTTGGGTGAAGACGTCTTTGAGCGGATCCGCCATATAGATACGATTGCCCTTGCAGCTAAAATGCCCCATAGATGTATAACTAGAAAATGATTGGTCTTAATCTAAAAAGTCTCACAGAACACCGTTTACGGTTCTATGTGAATGTAATTAATAATGTTTGCCTCTCTCTGAGGTCTTTTACAGGTCTGCGTTCAAATGTGCAAGTTCCTCTCGCAAGAATTTGCCCTTAATCCCTGTTCCTGTTCGTGCTCGACATTTGGTACAGGGATCCAGGGCAATACATTCGCTATATACAGGCAAAACCAGAAATCTCTCTCTCTCTCTCTCTCTCTCTCTCTCTCTCTCTCTCTCTCTCTCTCTCTCTCTTAGCCTTCTTTTAGCTCACCTGAGCCAAAGGCTCAGAATGAGCTATTGTAATCACTTGCCGTCCGGCGCCCGTCTGTCCACACATTTGCACTCCTCTTTAACCAATAGACGACTTCCTTCACATTTCATCTGGAGCATTCTTCTGTTAAAGGGGAATTGAAACATGGTACAAAAGGGCACCGCCATTGATTAAGATGGCCGCCACGCTCTTATATGGTAAAACACTTAAAATCTCCAGAACCGAGAAAATTTTGAGGCTGAATCTTGGTCTAAAGCATTAAGGGCTCATGTTCTTTAAAGTCTATTTTAAATGAATATTGAAGGCTGACCTTTGACCTACATATGGCAAGGTCATGTTTGCGTCCATCTACATTTGTATAGGAAAAATGTTGAAAAATCTTTTTTTTTTTTCTGAAAACGTATAAAAGACTGATGGCTGAAACTTACAATATATGATTAAAATAGTAAAACGTTTTAGTTAAAATCAAACTTTTGTTCCCAGGCGTAATCTCCTTTGCCCCTGGACTATACACATGTATACATTCGTGTAACATGTAAACGTCTTCTTCGAAGGGATATTGATAATTTGTCCAAATGTTGCTGGACCGTTGAACAAGATGGCCGCTTTGTCCATATATGGTAAACAAGAGGATCAAGATGGCCTTGTATCGCTTACCTCATTACCAAACAAGTCTAAGTCATTTGGCCGGTCAGTTCAAGAGAAGAAGTTTAGTATTGATTTTCAAGATGGTGGCCATTTTGGACTTCCAGTCAGAAGAATTTTAGCTACTTTTGATCTGCAAGTCACCTCAATACGTCCAATGAAGTTTGAGTAAATTGCCCTTTTGGTTCAGTAGAAATGGTTCAAAATTCATGCTGCTAGGGCAACCATCTTGGATTTCTCATCAAAATGAATTAAGGCGTTTTTGATTAACAAGTCCCTCCAATACTTCCTATTGAATTTTGAGTCAGTGGGTCTTTGTATTCGGGAGAAGATGAGAACAGATTTTAAGATGGCAACTGTGGGGGCCATCTTGTATTTCTGATCAGAGCGATTTTAGCTATATTTGTCTACAAGTTACTTTGATGATTCTAACCGAAATTCAAGTCAATTGGACTTTCTTTTCAGAAGAAGCAAAAAAAAAAAAAAAAAAAGTAGAGTTTCCAGACGGCCGCCATGAAGTTCATCTTGGATTTTCTGTCAAACCGGTTTTAGCTATTTTGATCTACCAGTCACCCCTATGTTTTCTACCAAATTCGAGTCATTTGGCTTTTCAGTTCAGAAGAAGAAGCAAAAAGTAGATGGCCTCTATCTTGGATTTCCGATCAGAACATTATTTTTTATCTATTTTTGATTTACAAGTCACCCCAAAGCTTCCTACTCCGGTTCGAGTCAACTGGCCTTTCAGTTCAGAAGATGCGAGAAATAGATTATTTACTAGATGGCCGCCATGCCACCTTAGATTTCCGATAGAAACAATTTTACCTACTTTTTATCTGTCAGTCACCCCGATGCTCCCTGCCAAGTTTCGAGTCAATTTGCCCTTTGCTTCAGGAGAAGAAGCGAAAAACAGATTTTCTAGATGGTCAACATGGTGGCCATCTTGGATGTCCAATAGGACAATTTTAGCTATTTTTTGATCTACAAGTCACTCTGATGCTTCCTACCAAGTTTATAAAGTCAATAAGCCTTTCGATTCAGGAGAAAAAGCAAAAAATAGCTTTCCAAAATGGCCGCCATGGCGGACATCTTGGATTTCCGATCGGAAAGATTTTAGCTATTTTTGACCTATAAGTCAACCCGCTGTTTTCTACCAAGTTCCGAGTCAATTGGCTTTTCAGTTTAGGAGAAGAAGCGAAAAATAGACTTTCAAAATGGCCGCCATGGCAGCCATCTTGGATTTCAAACCGGGACCATTTTAGCTATTTTTTATATACCAGTCATCCCAATGCTTCCTACCAAGTTTCGAATCAATTTGCCTTTCAGTTCAGTAGAAAAAGCGAAAAATAGATTTTCAAGATGGCCGCCATGGCGGCCATTTGGTTTTCCGATGGGAACGATTTCAGCTATTTTGATCTACAAGTCACTCCGATGCTTCCTATCTAGTTTAAAGTCAAGAGAAGCGAAAAATAGATTTTCAAGATGGCCACCATGACGGGCATCTTGGATTTCCGATCGAAACGACTTAAGCTTTTTTTTTATCTATAAGCCACCTCGATGCTTCCTACCAAGTTTGGAGTCAAATGGCTTTTGGCTTTAGGAGAAGAAGCAAAAAATAGATTTTCAAGAAATCTTGGATTTCCGATCGGCACGATTTTAGCTATTTTATCTACAAGGCACCCCGATGCTTCCTACCAAGTTTGGAATCAATTGGCCTTTCAGTTCAGGAGAAGAAACGAAAAATAGATTTTCATGATGGCGGCCATGGCGGCCATCTTGGATATCCGATCGTAATGAGTTAAGCTACTTTTGATTGATAAGTCACCCCAATGCTTCCTACCAAGTATCGTCAGTTGGCCCAGGGGTGTAGGAGGAGTAGGCTTTTAAAGCAGTTGTTGACGCCGCACGACGGACGACGGACATTGACTGACATATGAGCACCCTGCTTAGGCTAAAAACAATCTTAAAATTCTTGTTCTCCAGAACCTACAGATTTGACGCTGAATCTTAATATATAGCATCTTCGACTCAAAGTCTACAAAGATTATTAAAAAATGGTCCGAAGATGACCTTTGGCCTTTTTTACGCATTGTCAGATTTGCATCCCCATATAATTGTAAAGGGAATACGTTGAAAAATCATTTTCTTTAAATTTATTACCGGCTGAAACTTACAGGTATGATTAAAAAAAGTAAACCGTTTTAGTTACATTCACAGTTTTGTCCTCGAAGGTTATCTGCCCTCGCCCCTCGATTATTGGATTATATACCAGTATAAAGCCGTATAAAATTTAAATGTCTTCTTTCCTGAAATCCATTGGCCAATTTTCAATAGATTTTTCCTAGGGCCTTCTGTCGAAAATTATAACATGATTAAATAAACAAGATGGCTGTCATGCCCAAATATGGTAATAAACACTCGATAATTTTGTTTTCCAGAACCATGAAAGCCTTTGAGGTTGAATCTTGGTATATAGTACCGCGGACTCAATGTCTGCCTAGTTCATTCAAATTAAGATCCTAAGATACTAAGATGCCCTTTTACGGCACTGTCAAATGTGTATCCTAGTTGCTGTGGCAACACTGAAAGAATGTTGCATGGTATCTACATATATGCAGTGGCTGCTTTACTCAATTGAGCGAATTATGGGCTTCGTTTTATTATATTCCTTGTTTTGGTTGTTTGATAACCGTTTCATGTTGCCGATAGGTTTCAGCCATAGTTCATTTGTATTTTTACTAACCAGTCTAACAATTGTGCAAATGTCGTTTGCAACCAATGCACCATGCCACTACCCCTACAATGTTCTGGAAATCTAGAGGCAAAAACAAGGCGTTTACTTCTGCGTTATCCTTGCTGTGCAATGCGTGGGTAATGAATTCATGACAAAATAAGCAGGGTATATAGCATTTGTTCTGAATCTCAGTGACCGAGGACAAGTATTGGAAGCTGTACCTTCTGTGTGTCTGCAGGGCTTCTCCCGGAATTCCCCGATGGTGTAGTTACCTATGACTATAGAGAACATAACTACTTATTTCCATACACTACCCAAACCTGCATAATTTTCCGCTGTTTGTACAAAAATATCAGGAGCAACTTATTGTCGTTTTGTATTGTTGAATGCGCAAATTGTTGTATGTACATTACAAAGTGTAAAATAAAATCTATGTTTAAATCCAACCGAGTTCACTATTTTGTTGAATGTTTCTTAAAGATCTCTAGTTCGGGATAATCTGGTGAGGTCTACAATTATTAGGACATTTGCTTGTTACACAGCATAACCAGTATAATTATATTCAACTCATAACTGTAGGGCGCTTCATAGACTGGTATCAGTCTGTTAAATAGATCAGTTTCATAAAACAAATTCACTAATAAACT
Source organism: Anodontia alba (assembly GCA_964016985.1). NCBI lineage: Eukaryota > Metazoa > Mollusca > Bivalvia > Lucinida > Lucinidae > Anodontia > Anodontia alba. The sequence goes on along the minus strand of OZ024822.1, from coordinate 23,963,167 downwards.
GCAAAACATATACACTAATATAATGTTCTCAAGTAATGTCTGATTCCTGTATTTTAGATAAGGGGCAAATAATAATACATATTTCTATAGGTTTACCGTAGTTGTGTACCTTGAATGACTTAAATGCAGGGCCTGATTGCCAGGCTAGGCGCTTCATTGCACAGTCTTGTCTCCTTTCCATCGTCTCGATACGGCTTAAAATGTTGAAAGGGACGTAAAACACAAAATCATCATCATGATCAGCAGCAGCAGCAGCAGTTTAAAAACAACAACATATATCCATACATATTTCAGTTACTTTAACGCATATGTGTTATTCAATAAGATAAAGCTGTGCTTTTTTTTTTTATTTTAACCCTCCAAATTTACGTCTTTGTCCGCGCCAGGTATTGATTTTTACCGTACGAAGGTTACCGTAACTTACGGTAAAATTTCGGACATCTCTACCAGACGAAATCCATTCTTGTTGCTGTGACATCAGAGTGCTATTGACAGAGATGGTTATCTGTAATTCGGGACATTGGCAAACAGTGCAGACCCAGATCAGACGCCACAGAACTCGGCGTCTGACCAGAGTCTGCACTGTTTGCTTAAATTACAGAAAGTTTAAGATTGAATAAAACAGCCTTAAGCCCCCGATCAGGACCATTTTCCCAGTCTACACTCAGAGACAATCTACCCACAAGTGCTGGCATTGCTTTGGTTATAAGACACAAGAAATTTCTTATCTCCGTCACAGATACTCTATTTTCTAACTTTTATATCATGAAAACATGCCTATATACTTTTGACCCCCTTAAACCCCACTTTAATATCGTAGAACTGGGGTTTACAGGGGTATACATTATTTTTCTTATTTCTGCTATAAGACATAGATTGTGGGTACTCGTTAGAACCGCCTCGACGAGGCGGTTCTAACGAGTACCCACAATCTATGTTTTGGTCAGAAATATAAAAAATATCAGAAATTTTTATCTGAAAATTTTCATTTTTTGGTGGTAAACTTTTCAGTATATTTGAATAGGCTTGTTTTCGTAATGTATGTTATGTGTGTACGAAATCGGACCAGTATGTATTGGATGTTGGTGAAACCATCTACATTTCAGTGTCCGTCCACATGTTCGTGGATTGCTGCGAAACAGAATGTCGTGAGAAAAGAAATACTTTCGCCAGAAAGCTTAACGCCTGTACAAACAACGAAAACACACCCTCTCCATACTGTCCGTGTAAAAAAAATATTGGGCTATTGTAATATTTAAGCCTCAAAGTGAGGAAACGTACCTTCTGGCATGTGCGCCCAACAAAGACCAAATCAGCCTGTGCATCACGAAAACATGCCTATATAATTTTGACCCCCTTAAACCCCACTTTTATATAGTAAAACTGGGGTTTACAGGGGAATACATTATTTTTCTTATTTCTGCTCAAAAACACAGATTGTTGGTACCCGTTAGAACCGCCTCGTCGAGGCGGTTCTAACGAGTATCCACAATCTATGTTTTGAGCAGAAATATGAAAAATATCAGATTTTTTTGTCTGAAAATTTTTTTGGAGATAAAATTTTCTATATATTTGAATAGGCGTGTTTTCGTAATGGCATCCGTGAAATCTGATCGTTTTCCATATAAATAAAGGTTGCATCCTTGGCGATTTTGAATGCGCTCTAAAAGATTCTGATCAGACTGCACGAATGCTCACGCTGATCTGAAAAATCGTTGGGCGGACATGTCCGAAGGTATATTTTTTGAAGTTTAGGCTTATTTTATTCTTGTATCCACAACGACGTCCAGGCCCCGAGGCTATCAAATTGTTTTTCGTACTCAACTCAGCTGAACATGACTTTTTTCCTGCTAATAAATCTCTAATTACTAATAAGTGCATTTTTTTTTTTTTGCTGAACATAGCTGAGCATGAAAATTTCTCTGCTAATAAATATGAAAATGCCAGGTATCATTTTCGGTAGTTACTGAGAGGTAGAACCAACAAAAATGTAATAAAATGAACTAATCAAAACAAGCGGAGCTTGCGAAATATGCGCAATGCAAGACGATACATTGTATTCTTAGATATTTTTCTTTATCTTTTTGTTTCAGTAAATAGGGATAGACATACAAAATGTACCTTTAGGAGACAGTTTGCATTAAATACCTAATCCTATACTCTGGAAAAAATACAAATATCATCAGTTTGTTGCCTGCTGAATTTTCCCAGATACTGATAAGGATTTAATATGAAAACTTTATCTGGATATCTGGAGTGTTCGCTTTTTGGGTCGACTGTTTACAGTTGAGTATGTTTACAATCGAGCCAAAGTATAAATATACCAAACGTTTCTTTAGGGTGTTGTTCACATAATTATCATTGACCAATGAAATCGTCTGTACGAAATTTAGGTAATTGTTATTTATAGCCGCGCTATTATTGTCACTGTGACGTCAGAGTGCCGTGTAAAGAGGGTTTCTGTAAAACCTGGACTGAGACATTGGCAAACAATGCAGAATGCGGCGTCTGATCAAGTTCTGCACTGTTTAATTAAATTACAGGAATTTAAGGGTTAAATGAAGCATTCTAAAATCCCGTTCCTACACTCAGAGACAATCCCCGCACCTGTACTGTCAGTGCTTTCCTTGATAAAGATATGTGTAGAAAAATATATCTCTCAGTCTCCTTACTTGTAAATAACATGAGGTAATATTTCTAAACAAAAGCAGAGTTTATTTCTGGCATCATTCTTCGAATTGCTTTTCTCAAAATAAACCATATTCATCAGTATCTAATATCTCAAAGTACGCTTACAAATAGCATTTGAGCGGCACACGAGAAAAGAGACTTTATGGTTTTCCGGTTTGTGGTTCTTCAAAGGCGCATGCGCAGTCCTGTCTTGCTACAGATATGCGTTTTTGCCTGACGCTTCCTCAAGACCTCTACTACATGTCTGCGAAAAGCTTATGTTAAGGCCCTCCTGAGCCTTCTCTGGTTGCCGAAAAGTATGTGATAGGTACCCATTTTTCATGTGCTAAGTCATTTGTTCCTTATATTTCAAATTACTAAAGCTGTAACCGAGAATGAGCAGTTTACGAAAGAGCTCGAAAAGGAAGCGGATCTTGTCTTTCAAGTTTAATTGCTATTGAAATACAGTCTGTGGTAGGAGTAGACAATGACAGTATCAGGTAGAATATGACGTCATTCAAAAATCTAAGCTGAATACAGCGAAATTGTAATCTTAAAGAGGCTTGGTACACTTGATGTATTGCACGGGAGACAACTTTTATGACTTCCTGTGTGCTTTTCTGCATATAATACCCTTTCAGACAAAGAGTCTACTTTATAAGGAAAGACTTTGCTCCCCTTTGGGTCTACTTTAAAAGGAAAGAATTTGCTCGCAAGGGGAGCACATTCTTTCCTTTAAAGGTAGTCCCATTTTCTGAAGGGAGGTCAAAACAATGTTGACAGAGCTGCCTCTTTGAATGTGTATGCTTTTCCCTTAATGTTTATAAGCACCACACCAATGCAATCTGATTAAATCACTCACGCGCTGTCCAGCGGCCTCCGACCAGATAAGCCAGTCTCGGTGGATCAATTAGATGCGCTAAAGTGACCGCGTTCTACATGACCCCATTGAGTCGACTGGGCCGTTAAACCTCAACACAAATAAAAACCGACCAGATAAAGACGAACTGCTGATCGATGTCGCTTTATGTACGTATACATAATTGAAACAAAACGAGGCAATGTTCATATTTTGTCCTGTTTTCTCTCTTATTGTCGTGTTAAATCTGTCTGGAATTGTGATCATCTCGTTGGAGAAAAAGGAAATGGTTGCTTTGTTTTTCTTTGTAGTGTTGGGAATCGGACAGGAAAATCACAATTGATTATCGGGAAAGTAAAACCGATTGATTATCGATTATACAATCGGATATCCCATAACTAGTGTCAAATAATATATCATTATAGCATATGCGATTTATGTCTCTATATTACTTAAAATGCAACGGTATACAATAGCATAACGAGGGTAATTTTAGATACAGTTCATTTCAAGACAAAGCAGATTTTGCAGCCAAGTTTGTAGTCAATAAGTCTTTCATAATACTCTTAATTTGTAGGTCACATTATGTGACCTTTGGCCCTTGTTTCTAAAAACAGAATTTCAAATAATCGTTATTAAAAAAAAATATCGATAGTTGTCGATAGTGGGCTCATCCGATTAGTTTTCGATTATTTTCATTAATCGGCACAAAACAATTTCTTTGGTTTGTAAGGGGTTGCTCTCCGTCGTACTAGTAGTTTGTTTACCATCCTCTTGATGTCATTGGTAGGCTATATAAATCTGAAATAGTGGCTCTTTCTAGATATCTTTGTTGGTATTTTACGCTGATCGCATACATAATAAAGTTTTCTTTTTGGAGGGGCTTCAATGCTTATTCACGTTGTCAACTATACTGGAAGAAACCCGGACACTGCTTTGCAGTTGCGCTGGTTGGTTTGGACTTTTAACTCTTTCGGCGCCGAATTTCAGACATTTGTCGTCTGCTATTTTATTTTAACAAACTATCGTTTCGAAGGATGTTTATATGTAAAGTTGAAAGACTGAATGTCAAATAGCATAGATCCAGATGAGACGGCTCATTGAGCCGTCTCATCTGGATCTATGTTGTTTTCAAAAGCCTATTATTATCGCCTGTGGCAGTGATAGAGTAAACGCATATGCGTCATTGCCATTTTTCGCTTGACATTGACGGTATTTTTGGTTTGAATACAATGAACACTATTGGCATACATTTTCTGTAGACAACATTCCAACCATGACAGCCATATTTGTTCGTCGGCGTCGTAGAGGCCTGGAGACATAAATCATCAGTCATAGTTGATAAATTAAACAGGGAAGAGAATGACATGTGGTGTGGTGTGCTGGACTCGCAGAAGAATGGAATAGCAAATAAATACAAATGAACCGTGCCTTCAGCCTTGTGCGATAGCGAAGATTTCAATCAATCACCGTGTGTGTGTATGTGTGTGTGTGTGTGTGTGTGTGTGTGTGTGCGCGCGCGCGTGCGCGCGTTCGTTCATCGGGGTTTGTGTGCGTTTCTATATAAGAGAAGATATAGAATAATACATCTAACAATACGTTTTGGTCCAGGATTTTGTAATATTGTACATACTAATAGTGCTGGAAATCAACGAAACCTGAGCGCTTTCGGCCTTCTTAAGTGTTTGAAGTAGAACTTATCTACATATTGGGGATAAATTGAAGAAAAAATGTAGACAACAACTTGCCTGCGAAAACGAGACAATATTACAAAAATACTAATTTCGGTTCTTTTACAATAATTTCTAAATACAGTTAGGTAGTTCATGTCCTCATATGACCCATTATTCAACAGATACACATTTCGCTGTGCCGTTTGACTAGTTGTACAAATGTTTAGAATTTCTGATTAGGCTATACACGTTTTAAGAGAAACAAACCGAAAAACCTTCAGTTGGACATGGTCCTGTCCAAAGAAAGACATAGGGTTAAATTCCCAGCTAACATTCTACATAAATCTATAGCGAGCCGTTATCGGCCCGTCAGCTACCCTGCAGAATGCTTACTGGGAATCGACTAGACGGACCAGACACAAGTTGTCATATCACTTATTATCACGAAAACATGCGTATATAATTTTGACCCCTTAAACCCCACTTTTACATAGTAAAACTTGGGTTCACAGGGGTATACATTATTTTTCTTATTTCTGCTCAAAAACATAGACTGTGGGTACTCGTTAGAACCGCCTCAGCAATGCGGTTCTAACGAGTACCCACAATGTATGTTTTGAGCAGAAATATGAAAAATATCACAGTTTTTTTTTTGTCTGAAAATTTTCAAATTTTGGAGGTGAAATTTTCTATATATTTGAATAGGCGTGTTTTCCTGATGATATAACATATATCGTAGAACATAGCACAATCCCTGATAATTATGAAAACACGCCTATTCAAATATGTAGAAAAATTCACCTCCAAAAAACTGAAAATTTTTATATAAAAAAATCTGATATTTTTCATATTTCTGCTCAAACATAGATTGTGTGAACTCGTTAGAACCGCCTCGGCGAGGCGGTTCTAACGAGTATCCACAATCTATGTTTTTGAACAGAAATAAGAAAAATAATGTATACCCATGGAAACCCCAGTTTTACTATATAAAGGTGGGGTTTAAGGGGCTCAAATTCATATAGGCATGTTTCCGTGATAAGACCGTATGACTTTGCTGGCTGACCTTGAACTTACCGATCGCATATACAAATGTAAACGCGTTTTCTCAAGGCGCGGTTCATTTCTTTCTTACAACAATGATAACCTTGCATTACATATCTTACATACCATCATGATAAATTCTAATCAAAGTTCTCATATTCAAATTCCTCTGATTGTTAAAACAAAATACCTTTGAATGACACCATGATAAAAATGTTGTTCAAACTAATGGCTGCAAATTATGCAGAATTTATTACCTTCGTTGTCTGTTCAATTTGCTTCATGTCTGCGAGCAGGCAGTCGCTCCTTGAGCCTTTGCTGGTTACATATACCATAAGTACCATTATCTCGTGCACCGCTCCATTTTAATCATTGTTTTAAATACACAGTAACTTGTTGTATGTATTTGTATGTATGTAGTTTTTTGAGGGCCCCAAGGAAGATTGGTAAAACCAATTGGGCTACCCTCGTAAAAGAAAGAATTTACTTACTTACTTACTTACTTACTAGAAATCAATATGGTAGGTAAATTGAGGAATTTTTTTAGCAAGTTCCACGTATTCAATTATTTATGGAATTTCCCTTGATATCGCCATGAAATATCAATAATTGAAAATCAGCATAGAAAACTGAAAGTTTTTTCACAGATAGAAAAAAGTCATTTTAATACAGAAATTGCATTGGTCATGTAGACCAATAATTTGCCGTAATTTAATTTTAGGGTAAATATTTAAGAACAAATACAGATTTCTGATAAGGTATGGCCAACCGGTTAAAATAAAAACCCCGTCTCTCTCTCTCTCTCTCTCTCTCTCTCTCTCTCTCTCTCTGTGTGTGTGTGTGTGTGTGTGTGTGTGTGTGTGTGTGTGTGTTGGGGAACAGGGTAAGTTAAGAGTTGTGGGTATCTGTAATACAGCCTGTATTTATGTATTTATTTATCTCTTTATTTATTTGTCTGGAAGCGTATACAGATGGAATTTATTGATCCGTCAACACCTAACTGATCGGAGTCTACACGTCGGCTTTGCAGATCGCTCTAAACATCATTCTTAATTCAGACAATGATCTCGTTCTAATTATAGAATGTGATTATATTCTAAATATAGCTTATCATGCTCATTATAGAGGTCCTAGTCGCGAAAACCCGTATTTCCATATTTGCAAATGAGTTACTAAATATAGTAACTAGGCCATCTAAGATGGCGGCGGTTTGTTTACAAGCAAAGTGACGCCTCTACTACTAGCGCATATGCAATCTTGTAGGAAATGCATGTGGAATAAAAATATTGCAACACAAACCCGCACAGTTAGCGACACCCAATACTACTATCATACACCATTATGAACGCAAATTACTATACCATACACACAGGAAACACACAACGTCGTCGCAACGTTGCTGCGACGTTGTTCTGTTTCCCGAGTAGGACTCTCTACAGCAAACACAACGTCGCATCAACGTCGTTAAAACGTCGCTGCGACGTTGTGACGTTTCAGTGACGTTATAACGACGGTGTATGTTTGCTGGGTCGGAATATCTATATAGCTTCAGAAATACAAACATCAAAGAATGGAATAATCTGCCATTAGAACTCCAGCAAAGTAATACTGTTAACTCTTTTAAATATAACTTAACTAAAGACAAGGAACAAACACCGAAACACTATTATACTGGCAGTCGCCGCCTCCAGATCTTACACACTCGTTTGCGTACTCACTGCAGTGCTTTGAATCTGGATCTGTTCCTGAAAAATGTCTCTGAAACTCCACTGTGTAGTTGTGGTAGTACCGAGGATTCGCAGCATTATTTTTTCCATTGCTCACATTACCAAACTCAACGCACAGCTTTAATGAATGCTATATCTACAATTCAGACACCTACTTTAAATCTGTTGCTATACGGCAGCTCAAACCTCTCTGTTGACATAAACAAAGCCATTTTTGATAAAGTTCATAAATTTATATTGGACACTAAACGGTTTTAAATCTGTAGTAAATGCATGTTGCAGGTGCAACTTGTCCTGAACAATATCTGCATTGTCTGCCTGTGGATGCAAGCTCAGTTGTTCCTCTCCAAGAATGCTATTTTCATATACCTTGTTACACACTGTTTGATTCCTACTACTGTTTTCTTAATACAAACACTTATTGAATTATTTGTTTATTATTTATCTATTTATTTTTATTTTTTTTATAATTTTTCTTTATTCTTATTTCTTTTTTGTATTCTATATTTTTTGTGTGTGTTTTGTCAACTAATTTATTTTACCTTCTTACATGATATAAACCACAACATTTTGCCTTGATCTGTGAAACGATCTGCCTTCAAGTCAACAACGAAATATACACCGTAGAGGAGAAGAACTCTATAAGTATTTATATGCTTTCGTTCTAATCCTATATCGTTTGTATGTCAAATTTGTTACTTTGTTGTACTTGTATTATGTAATAAAATATGTTTAAACCAAATACAAACAGGCTTTGCATGAAAATATGCATTGTTTAGGGGAATGAATACGTTTTCAGGGGAATCTCTGTCAAAGTATAAAAAGAAGTCTTCCATAAAAGAGAATTTGCTTTCAGGAAGAGCAACATTTTCCGTAAAGAGGAAGTAGCAAACGCAGTCTCACTTTTAAAATTGGAGAGAATCTACCAAGTAAAGTATATGTACAAGTGTGTCACAGATAGCTTGCTGTCTGCCTTACCGCTATATTAAGGAAATAAACTATAAATTACCGTGCTATAAGCTAGTAAAGTACATCGCATGCATGCGCTTTCGGATCGGAGTTGGGAGCGAATCTGTGATGGAAAAGCTGACCTCCCACATTAGCACAATATAACTGAAATACTATTGCGATGACTGTATGTCCTTGAGAACACCACATCAGGACCTTTGCTATCACGATATTTTCTGTAGTCTCCAAATGTTTCTGCAACGAAACTGCGTGGAACTGCGCGAGTTTATCCGGACCTTCACTATCTGCATTTGCGCGAACGACGCCATTTCGCTTGACTCCATTCTTTAAGTGCATTTTGTAATTTGGGCACCATTAATATATTAGTAATTAATCTTTTGTTGCACTTTGAATTCAGAAAACACTGTATGGCCCTAATATGAGGAAATATGCTTATAGACATTTGCGCCCAGTGAAGACTCGGATCAGCCTGTGCATACGCGCAGGCTGATCAGAATCTTCGCAATCCGCCTGAAGAAACCCTGAATCCTTAGCTATTAAAGAGCGCTCAGCGATGATTCTGATCAGACCGACTGGCTGATCTGTGTCTTCGCTGGGAGCACATGTCCGAAGGTACATTATTCCATGTTGTAGATTACATAATGCTCTTAGAGCATGTAAGTGCTACTGATGGGCTAGAAGACAAAAATAAGACAAATGCGTGCGTGTCTGGCAAAATACTTCAAATATGAACCTCTCATTCCATTCAAGCTTGAACATAACTAAATAATTTTAAACAAGCTTCATGAAGGCGTAGCCATAAGCTGCCTGGATAAAACTTTTTTGACAAATTTACGAATGTTTTTCAGACTGCGTGCACATGCGGAGGCTGGTCTGGATTACGAACATTTGTAATGTGATATGGTATCGGTGCAGTGCATAGACCGTAAACTTTATAGATTTCGGACAGACATGTTATGCCACTGTCTAATTAAAACAAATTCCTACTATAATTGAATAGAACGATGCTTTCCTGAAATATAACAAACGTAAAATAATACCGGACTATGCTAAAAGATTCGTGAAATCATTGTTTGGGAACGATACCTGCTATGTTAATTAAAATCCAAACCAAAAAAAAAACAAAAAAAAAACTGCCAGTCTTGCAGTACCTTAGTTAAGGATTTAAGTAACTGGGTTATTTTACTCACCTATTTTCTATTAAACCGGGTGTCAGAATTTTCCTTACTCCCCTTCTTAATGAGGCTAATTTTTAGCCACAGGTTCCCCATTTAATTGGATATCAGGAGGGAGGGAGGGGTGGATGTTTAGGTAAATTAATACTTTCCTTGTTTCTGTAATTGGGGTAAGAAACACTAACGTTTGAATACTTACCGTATACATTTAATCTGAATTTCTTTTTTAGAAATTTTAATTGAGTAACTACCCCAAAAAGCAGCTTAACTAAGATACTGGTCTCGTCTCCCATAATGAAACGGAAGTGACATTCAGACGAATGGCATGTAAGCTATTTCGAGGGGTGGAGGGTGGTTACAAACTGCCTGTCTGTCATCTGGTAATAACGTTATCATCAGTGAGATAAAAGTAATTCCCGTAGTTCTCCAGGTGTCATTCACAAATAGATTAGGTGACATAACGGCAGGTATCAAACTGAAATCTCTTCAGAGACTTCACACAAAAAAGGAAATTATTAACCTTTACCATTCTCCGGGAAAATTTCAGCAGACGACAAAGTTCCAAGAATATAGGCTTTGACATGTCATGCAAATTGTCTCCTTGCATGAAATGTCAAAGCCTATATTCAGGGAAAAAAAGGGAAAATATTTCAAAATGTCGTCTGCTGAAATTTTCCCAGCATGCTACATGTTATTGTCAACGCAATTTTGAACCACAAAAACCTAGACCAGCCTGCTCATTCGCACAGTTTGTTAAAGGTCTTCCATTTCTTCGGAACATTCCTTAGTATCTAAAGATCCAGTTAGATAACAGCGAAGACGCTGAACTTACTGGAGCGCAGTCTGATCAGCGCCTTCTCTTTTTGCATACAAATTACACACCGTTTTCGCTTGGGGTAGTCCATTTTAAACTTGAGATTAGGTATTGATTTTCTTGACACATTATCAAGTGATTTTCTTTTATGTTGACATAAACAAGAGAAATTTGTAGAATTTCGATACATCAGTGATCCCTTAAGGCCCAAGACTGGCATGAAGGGCCTATCAAAGACAAAACAAATCTTAAAATATTTTAATTAACCCATTTATGCCCAGCGTCCCAAAAAAGGGACATGTGCAAACAGTGAAGACCAAGATCAGACGCCACAGAACGCGGCGTCTGATCAGGGTCTACACTCTTTGCATTAAATTCTGAAATTTTTAAAGAACATGTATATATAATGGACTTGTCCGAAGAGTTAAGGTAGAATAGTCCACTCGGCTTAAATGGGTTAAAGGCTATTCAAGTGCTGGTTTGATTATTTTGTAACTGTCGAAGATTAACTGTAGCGGAATTTTAAACAGCTCCGAATTCCAGTAACGTAAATCACTGGCGCTCGATGTTTGCTCAACAATTTACAAAACCGTCTTAACGAACAATTAAGAAACAATTTGAATCTCCCGGGTTGGAACGCATAAAACTGCTCTCATGGTTAGAACTGTAAATGGCTGTTTATAAATTAAACTGGTTATTTATTGCTGGCAATAGGGGACTTGTTAAGGAGGAGTGCTCCATAATAAATACTGGCATAATTTTCTCCAGTTCTCCTTAAACACATATGTTTTGGGTATTCATTTGAAGCCCCTCGACGAGGTGCTTCTAATAAGTACCCCAAAACTATTTTTTTATGTAATGGAGAAATAAAAACATCCCAGAATTCTAGGGAATTCTAATCAGTATCGACAACGTATGTTTTTTTATGGATAAGTGGAGACAATTATCCCAGAATTATCACCAAATACTCATCTTTAACAATTCTCCTGAGCAAAGACGACACAATGCAGATGAGATGTACTCTAAGAAAGGAAGAAAACAAATAAATCCATTCAGAAACGTCAGATATCACAGCCATCTCGTCATGCCTTTTTGATTTACACGCAAACGGTCAATTATTCAATATTTCAGAGCTACAGTTGCTTTTCTTGTGTGCATTACGAAAACACGCCTATTCAAATATATAGAAAATTTCATCTCCAAAAACTGAAAATTTTCAGATGAAAAACTCTGATATTTTTCCTATTTCTGCTCAAAACATAGATTGTGGGTACTCGTTAGAACCGCCTCGACGAGGCGGTTTTAACGATTACCCACAATCTATGTTTTTGAGCGGAAATAAGAAAAATAATATATACCCCTGTAAACCCCAGTTTTACTATACATAAAAGTGGAGTTTGAGGGGGTCAAAATTATATAGGCGTGTTTTCGTGATGGTGTGCACGAGAAGAAACTGAATATTAGCAACTGTTCTTGAATGATGCTGAATAAAATCAACAAGTTTCATTGCATGAAAGTCCTAACAAAACTAATACATGTACTACTGTAGAGTTCCACCATTTTTACAAGGGAGACAACTTTGTGGATTCCAGTTTGCTTTCCGTGGCATTATACCTATTCTAACAACGAAGTCTACTTTAAAAGGAAAGAATTTGCTCCCTGTGGGAGCAAATGCTTTCTTTTTAAAGTAGTCTTATTTAAAAGGGAGGCTAAAACAATGTCGACAGAGTTGTCTCTCCTGAAAGTGCATCAACTGTCCTTAACCAAAAATGAAACGCCGCATTTCAATAGTAAATGTTTAAATATAGTTATGGAAGTTCTTACAATTTGAACAAGTTCATCTATTGCTGTGCCTAGAAACTGCTGAATGAGTAGTAAACATTGTAGACCCTGACCAGACGCCGCAGAACGCGGCGTCTGGTCAGGGTCTACAATGTTTGCTCAGGCCTATCTGTCCCAATACTTAGGGTTAATACAGTGGACAAGATGTGCTCTGATTTACTTTCATTTCATAAATCAAAACATGGGAGACGGATTCATACAAATTCTTGACTTTTTTTTCTGAGTCCCAGTTGAAATACAGTCGACTCTCGTTATCTCGAACTCGCTTATCTCGAATAACCGCTTATCTCGAAGTGAAAATCTGGTCCCTGTTTTAATACAGAGATCTACCAATAGGCAACAAAATATTGTGGAAAAGAGGAGAAATTGCTCCTTAGGAGCAATTTCTCCTCTTTTCCGCAATATTTTCAATATATCTCTAACTTAGGAGTCAAATTACATATTCATTCTGTTAAAAGTGGTTGTTCGATTTATTGTTTTCCTCAGTTCCGCAAATCTGATATGTCGAAGTACGGATATCTCGAAGTGTTTCATAGAGTCCCTTGGAGTTCGAGATAACGAGGGTCGACTGTATGTTCATGTTGATAAGTATTGTATCTGTACTTATACTAATAAAATATGCTTAAATTAAATAAAAAATGGTAGGATTATTTTGTGATTAAATGCGAAATTATAAGGGCCATACTGCATTGTTTTTCAAGTTACTATAGGATAAATACATTTAGAACTTACTGCGCTGCGCCTCAGGTTTTGTTTGATAAAGTTCATTTTGTTCCGTCTAAAAAGATTATCAATTTCAAAGCCAAAAGGACAACTCGACTGGCTCGTGCTTATGACTTGTGACGAGCAGGCGTTGTCTTTCAGTTACGAACGTCAACAACCGAAACAATGTTCTCAAAGACAAACAAGTCCAGTAACATTGTGTTTGAGGTCCAAATTGTCGAAGTCAGGCCATATGCTCAGACTGGGTAACGCTTGTTTAGAGATTTCCAGGATTTACCCTATTTATTTCTATTTACTAATAGGCATATTGACATATTATGTATCCAATATTTCGTAAAACTGAAAAGTTCAGACCCAAGGGTACAAGGAAAGTTATCCCCAAAGCACATTATGGTTTCTGAGAAGTCATTGAAATGTTTTACCATTTGTGGTAATAGTGGCCATCTTGGATGTCGATTTTCGACAGATCTCGCAGATTTGAAATACCTTTTCCACATGATACTATATATAAAATGACTCTATGGGATATTTTATTGCAGATGCAAAGGCATAGATCCAAACAGCGGAGTCACACACGCACGCAAGTCCGCGCGCTTTGAAAAATAATTGAGCCAGCGCACGACAAAACCTACAATAAGACGTGCGACCAGCGAAGACTCAGAACAGCCTGCGCATCCGCTGAGACTTCACTGATCGCATGTGCCGTCTACAACCTCTGAGCGATTCAAAGAGGGATAAAGGGGAACCCTTGCGTGCACACAGGTTGGATCTGAGTCTTTGCTGATCACACAAGTCTTATTGTAGGTTTTGTCGTGCACGGGCTTATATTGTCATCACGAAAACATGCGTATATAATTTTGACCACCCTACTTTTATAAAGTGAAACCGGAGTATTAGGGGTATACATTATTTTTCTTATTTTTGCTCAAAAACATAGATTGTGGGTATGCGTTAGAACCACCTCGCAGAGGCGTACCACAATCTATGTTTTGAGCAGAAATATGAAAAATATCAAAGTTTTTTATCGGAAATTTTCAGTTTTTGGAGGTGAAATTTTCTATAGATCTGAATAGGCGTGTTTTCGTAATGTTAAGATGCGTTAACGAACTACGAACGGATATGGATGCTCGAACGGACGTAGAACGCCGAGGACTGTACGAGCCGTTACTATCTGACATGTGTGCCCCATCATGAAAACATGCCTTTATAATTTTGACCCCTTTAAACCCCACTTTTATACAGTAAAACTGGGGTTTATAGGGGTATACATAATTTGTCTTATTTCTGCTCAAAAACACAGATTGTGGGTACTCGTTAGAACCGCCTCGCCGAGGCAGTTCTAACGAGTACCCACAATCTATGTTTTGAGCAGAAATATGAAAAATATCAGAGTTTTTTTATCAGAAAAATTTTCAATTTTTGGAGGTGAAATTTTATATACATGTTATATTTGAATAGGCGTGTTTTCGTAATGCATCGAAGACTCAAATTAGCCTGCGTATCCGCGCAGCCTCACCGGTCTTCGTTGTCCGTACGTGGAAATTTTGCATCCATGGCTATCCAATATGCGCCCAGTGAAGATTCAGATCATTCTGATCTAAATCTTCACCGGGCTCACATGTCAAAAGGTACGTTTTCTGACGTAAAGGTTCATATTAGTCACTGAGCTAAAACACGTACTGTACACATGACAGAAGAGATACGAGCAAGTGTTTATTTACATTCACTGCTGAAAATACATGAAATAAACTTAAAAGGTAAACAATCAATCAGACCAATCAAACAGGTATTGAATAAGGACGTGTCATGTAATTTCACATGTAAACAAACTGTTCGTAAGGTGTTTGATTTTATACTATCAATACGCTAACATAAACACTTTATATGCACATCTCTGACATGTGCTAAATTAGATAATAGACTGTCTATGTTTATATCCTTATCCAGAAAAAAATCTAAATGTGTATGTATGAAGAAGTGTATGAAGTTGGTTTGGAGTTTGAAGTAGGGAGTTCGGTATTCGATTTATTCAGTAGTAGTAAAGTATTGTAAAGTGAGTGTGCGAAGTTGGCTTGGGATTCGCAACAATTTTGTTCAACCATAACCGTTACTTTTCTGTACTTTACTACTACGGAATAAATCGAATACCAAACTCCGTACTTCAAACTCCATGCCAACTTCATACACTCTGTATGAAGCTTGAGAAAGGGATAGAGGCAACACAGGAAATTTATGAGTTTTTTTTTTCGGGGTTTTACGTCGCTTTCAGTCACATCGCGACGGTGTTTGGATATGGCGGGGAGCTCAATGCTCATTTTTTGACTGCTGCCTCACTGAAATACCACGCTCTTGAATCCACCTAATCACATTATATAGACACCGAGCTGATCATTTCTGAATACTGACTCTACTTCCTTAATGCTGAGTGCCTAGCGAAAGAACAACTAGTACCATTTAAAAGTATTTGGTATGACTCGGCTGGCGATCGAACAAAACCTCCCGGCCACAAAGCGGACGCTGTACCAACTGAGCCAGGATGCACATTGGAACTTTGTTAAAGTACAACAAAGCAATACGAAAAATATGAAAGTGCATACTGAAATAAATAGTGCATGCACGGAAAAACACGGAAAATCACACAAAAATAGTACCGTTATTCATTTCAAAAATATTAGTTGCATTTCTTGGACAGAGGTATTTACAGAATCCCGAAAGAGACATATGTTTCATTACCACCAGTTAAGGATTTTTTTAACAAGTAATAGACATTGAGGTGCCAACAGACCCCCTCCCCGCTCCCCCACACCCACCCCCTCTAGGGAGTTTTTTTTTTTTTTTTTTTTTTTGACATATCCTATAATATTAAAAAGCATTCATTTCTGCATCGAATGAAATTTGCTTTCACTCTGGCGATTGGGTCAATACCGTGTTATGACCGGTTAAATACGTCGCCTATAGGTGCTTTTTTTTTGCATAATTTCATTGTTTAATACAAATTCTTCAAGCGAGAAGAATAATTTCAAAATATTTTGCAGTTTTGCAATAAATATATTTCATTCATATTCATATTCTTATGGCAGAATTTGCAAATAAAGACACATTACTCTATCATTTATGAAAACGTGGTAACGTATTTAACAAATAATAATAAAAAGAGAATCAATTTGACGTTTGGTGGGACAATTGCACACCTATCCTACGTCCCAGGTTTACATCTCTGAAATGAAACTTGTTTGCAATCTAGCCATGGGGGCGTTACTATGTTCGGCCAAACAATACGTTACCTCAGTGATTGCTTGAAGAAACTAATTTCAATTTAAGACAAAAGGAAACTATAAAGAAAGTATAACTCTTTTATTAGCACAGATCATGAATTTACTCTCAAAAGCAGAACGCGGCGTCTGATCAGGGTCTAGACAGTTTATATTGAATCTGAAATTTCTACAAAATATAATAATAACGAAACTAGCCAGACACACCTTATATAGGAAATGGACTTATCCAAAGAGTTAAAGTAGAAGCGTCGATTCGGCATAAATAGATTAAACAGGTATGTCACTCTTCAGTAAAATGTCTTACTAAAACAGAAGCAGTCTATGTTTTCAGCTGCTACTTCGAAAAATGATAAGGCTCTGTTGAACCGTATTTCTCACGGAACGGATTCCTCACGCCGGTGTGATAAATTCGACCGAATTTTTCACATTCGGACAAAGGTGAAGAATACGTTTTGCGGATTTAGAGTTTTTAACCCAAACGAGTTTGTCACACATTAGAATTTCTATTGCTTGCACACCAGTAAACAAATTGTAACATTTTCGGTGAAATATAGGTGTGAGAAATTCAGTCGGATTTTTCACATGTCATGTATTTGGTCAAATATGTCACAACTATGAATAATTCGGTCGAATTATTTTTACAGCAGGGAAGTTTTCGATCGAATTTATCACGTGCCAGATATATTTGGTCGGATGTATTACATGTACATGTGACACTGGGGAATTATATAGGTGTGAGAAACTGGAACGTATTTTTCATATGTGATGTTTTCGGTCATATGTGTCACAACTGTGTGGCGAATTAAGTCTATTTTTTCCATAGTTTCACAGCTGTAAAGTATTGGATCGAATTCCTCACAAGTGACATATACGGTCGAATTTTTTACATGTGACACATTTTGGTCAAATATAGGTGTGAGAAATTCGGTCGGATTTTTCACATGTGATGTATTCTGCTGAATATGTGATGACTTTGACGATGTTGGTCAAATTGTTCACATCTGTGAAGTATTCGATCATATTCCTCATGTTTGACATATTCAGTCGGAACTTTACATTTGCTATTTTCGGCAAATGTAGGTGTGAGAAATTCGGTCGGATTTTTCACATGTGATGTTTTCTGTCCAGTATGTCACAACTTGTATGAATTCGATCGATTTTTCCACACTGTGCAGTATATCATTGAATTTCTCACGTTTGATATAATCGGTCAAACATCTTACACGTGACCTTATCGGCGAATATAGGTGTGAGAAATTCGGTCGGATTTTTCACATCTGATGAATTCTGTCGAATATGTCATAACTGTGACGAATAAGGTCTAATTATTCACATCTGTGAAGTATACGATCGAATTCCTCACGTTTGATATATTTAGTGGGATATTTTACATGTGATATTTTCGGCGAATATAGGTGTGAGAAATTCGGTCGGATTTTTCACATGTGATGTATTCTGTCGAATATATCATGACTGTAACGAATTTGGTGGAAGTTTTTCACAGCTGAGAACAATTCGATAGAATTACTCACCTGTGCTATATTTGGTCAGATGTCAAACAGCTGACACATTTTCGGTGTATAAAGGTGTGAGAAATTCGGTCGCATTTATCACATGTGACGTTTTCTGTCCAATATGTCACAACTTGTACTAATTAGGTCGATTTTTCCACAGCCGTGTAGTATATCATTGAATTTCTCACGATTGACATAATTGGTCGAATATTTTACAAGTGACATTATCGGTGAATATAGGTGTGCGAAATTCGGTCGGATTTTTCACATGTGATGTATTCTGCTGAATATGAGGTAACTTTGTCGAATTTGGTCAAACTCTTCACATCTGTGAAGTATTCGATCGAATTCCTCATGTTTGACCGATTAAGTCGGATATTACATTTGATATTCACATCTTGTATGAATTCGATGGATTTTTGCCACATATGTGCAGCATATCATTGAATTACTCACATAATCGGTCGAGTAGATTAAACATGGAATTATCGGCGAATATATGTGTGAAAAATTCGGTCGGATTTTTCACATGTGATGAATTCTGTCGAATATGTCATAACTGTGACGAATTAGGTCTAATTGTTCACATCTGTGACGTATTCGATCGAGTTCCTCACGTTTGATATATTCAGTGGGATATTTTACATGTGATATTTTCGGCGAACATAGGTGTGAGAAATTCGGTCGGAATTTTCACATGTGATGTATTCTGTCGAATATATCATGACTGTGACGAATTCGGTGGAAAAATTTTCACAGCTATGAAAAATTCGATGGAATTACTATATTGCTATATTTGGTCAGATGTCAAACAGGCGACACACTTTCGGTGAATATAGGTGTGAGAAATTCGGTCGCATTTTTCACATGTGACGTTTTCTGTCCAATAAGTCACAACTTGTACGAATTAGGTCAATTTTTCCACAGCCGTGTAGTATATCATTGAATTTCTCACGTTTGACATAATCGGTCGAATATTTTACACGAGACATTATCGGTGAATATAGGTGTGAGAAATTCGGTCGGATTTTTCACATGTGATGTATTCTGCTGAATATGAGATAACTTTGTCGAATTTGGTCAAACTCTTCACATCTGTGAAGTATTCGATCGAATTCCTCATGTTTGACCTATTAAGTCGGATATTTTACATCTGATGTTTTCGGCAAATATAGGTGTGAGAAATTCGGTTGGATTTTTCACATGTGATGCATTCTGTCCAATATGTCACATCTTGTATGACTTCGATCGATTTTTGCCACATATGTGCAGTATATCAGTGAACTGCTCATGTTTGGTATAATCGGTCGAGTAGATTACACGTGGCATTATCTGTGCACAGCTGTGAAAAATTCGATGGAAATACTCACGTGTGCTATATTTGGTCAGATGTCAAACAGGCGACACACTTTCGGTGAATAAAAGTGTGAGAAATTCGGTCGAATTTTTCACATGTGACGTTTCCTGTCCAGTAAGTCACAACTTATACGAATAAGGTCGATTTTTCCACAGCCGTGTAGTATATTATTGAAGTCCTCACGTTTGACATAATCGGTCGAATATTTTACACGAGACATTAACGGCGAATATAAGTGTGAGAAATTCGGTCGCGTTTTTCACATGCTATGTATTCTGCTGAATATGTGATAACTTTAACGAATTTGGTCAAATTGTTCACATCTGTGAAGTATTCGATCGAATTCCTCATGTTTGACATATTCGGATATTTTACATTTGATATTTTCGGCAAATATAGGTGTGAGAAATTCGGTCGGATTTTTCACATGCGATGCCAAAGACAGTTTAAAAACGCGTGTATAATTTTTATTTCGGTCAGTTTTTAGTCTTTCTTTTATGTTTTTTTATTTGGTCAAATATGTCACACTTGATTTTGGTCTGTCAGATTTCTCACATATGTTGTATTTGGTCGGTTTTGACGTATTCGAGACTTACCATTGGAAAACGCTTAATAATAATAATAATAATAATAATAATAATCGACTTTATTTATAGAGGGTAACACATTTAGTAATCTAGTACTAATCTTCCATGTGGCCCTCTTTTTTCCTGGGTAGAAACCAGTACTAAGCAATGTGGATAAAGTCTCTTGCTCAAGGAAACAACACTTGCAGTTAGTGGGGATCGAACCCGGTACCTCTCGATCTCGAGTCCGATGCTTTACCACTGCACCACAGCGCTCCACATCGCTTATCATCGCCCTAGCTACTTTGGTTTTGATCTAATCTTGCAAATAACATATGGATTTGCTTGGGATGAGGGCTTGAATGTTTTCGAAAACTGGTGATAACAACCTTTCTGCCATTGAGTTATGCCCCCTTGTCCTCTACAGGACTATAAAGCATCACCAGCTTTTGTGCAGGTTGCTCTCATGTGAGCCGTATAGGCTCATTGAGTCTGCTGTTGCCGGTCATTTCCAAAAATCTCATAACGATGTCCGCACGGGCGCCATACTTCGCCGTAAGGAGGTGCTGGAACCGTAAGGGCGCCGTACGATTTCCAAAAATCGTAGCCCGTAGCCTTCTGGGATTTCTAAAAAATCGTACGGCAAATCGTAGACAACTAAATCGTACGGCGCCCTTACGTACGTAGCCGAATGTTACTGAAGGATAATTAAGCCACGGATACAATTGGCTTACTGTTCCTGTACGGCGCCGGTAACTCCCTTTCCGTACCATTATCGTAAAATGTATGGGTTCCTACGGGTTTCTACGGGCGCTGTATCTTTTACGTTTTTGTATAAATAATCTGAAAGGAGATCCTTTGGGAACATAGCATCCAAAGTTTGAAAACTACCAACTCGGTTTGATTGAGTCGGTTCATGAGAGATAATGACGAATGCTACATCTCTCACGCCACCTAGCCCCGGGTTGAGCACGACAGTTCTCAAATAAGTATCAAACCCTACGGCCCCAAAGGACCAGAAAATGTAAAAATAACAACATTCAATCGATGTACGGGGAATCGTTCTACCGCTCCACACGGCACAACGACAACTGTTGTGATATCTAAATAATCTGAAAGGAGATCCGTTGGGAACAAAGCATCCAAAGTTTAAAAACTGCCGACTCGGTTTGATTGAGTCGGTTCATGAGATAATGACGAATTCTACATCTCTCACGCCGCCTAGCCCCGGGTTGAGCGCATCTCAGTTCACAAATAAATATCAAACCCTACGCTCCTAAAGGACCAGAAAATGTAAAAATAACATTCGATCGATGTACGGGTAATCGTTCTACCGCTCAACACGGCACAGCGACAACTGTTATGATCTATAAATAATCTAAAAGGAGATTTAACTCTGCACTTTGACAAAATCGTAAGCCTGAAGGATCGCACGACGTCCGCACGGTCGCAGTAGGGTCTCCACACGGGCTCCATACGCTTGCCGTAAGGTCCTGGGGAGACAGTGTAGGCGCCGCACAATTTCCGTATGGTCTCCGTAACGTGCCCGTATGGCCCCTGTACGATTTTGAACCAGGGTGAAGCCGAAAACCTTTACAAAAAAACCGTATAAATGTAAACGCAAAAATCGTAACCCCTAGCAAATAAATTGGACATTGAGGAATATAACACATCAACATTGAAACGATTATCATATACGTAAAGATTGTTCTTTGTTGTGTTAGGCGTCCGGTGTCATTTCATCATCGAATCAATTTCAACGGATATTGCTCAATGTTCAATCCATTTTATGTAAATCAAATTTGAGATACAATTCTGTGTAGATCTGTTATTAAATGTTCTAATTACTAATTGCACTAAAGCAATAGAACCCTAAACTTCGGGCACTTTCAAGATTTATGGACTGTCTTCTGGCCAGGGCCTGGGCTATCGGACTGATGTGACCCTAGCCTACGCCATATCAACCTGGTGGTCGTGGCTCTCTCTCTAGGACAGTCCATAAACATTGACGGTATCCTTAGCTTTGGTAAATATTTTTAAATATATGTGTCACAGGGAAGGAAAAGGCACTTGGCCCGACCGGGAATCGAACCCAGGACCTCTCGCATACTGTGCGAGCACTCTACCTGTGACAATTTCTCCCTGTTTAAATAGATTCGTCCCCAAAACTGCTCAGAACCGTGCTGGTACCGATGAGACAGTCCCTTTGCTGCTTGCAGCCCGAGCACGGACCCCCACACTAGCCACCGAATGTCACAAAGCACATGGCCCGACCGGGACTCGAGCCCAGCACCTCTCGCATACCAAGCGAGCACTATAGCCAACTGAGCTACCGAGCCACACGGTCGATCTGTGAATATGGTCTTGGGCCGGGTGTCTGTTGAGCCTGAGAAATCTTAAATTAAAATATAATATTTGCAGGCTTCGTTATCCATTACGACCCATAACGATCCATGCATCCATATATATATATAAACCCACGTGTGCCATCGCAGAACGGTACCTGGTAACCTGATAATTCTATCTGCAGGACAAATACGTTCAAATACTTTTCCATGAAAACTCTTTTTTAAGGATCGTGGTGGTGCAGTTGGTTAGGGCGTTCTTGTATGACTAGGCGCCACAGCCCGTGTGTGTGTGTGTGTGTGTGTGTGTGTGTGTGTAAACAATTGGACGAATAGGCCGTCGGTCCGGTTGTGTATATCATGTATTTGATTGAGCTGTGGACATGGGTAAAAAGTGATATTCATAACGAAAACACGCCTATTCCAAATACATTGTATTTTTTTAGTTTAAAAATAATGAAAATTTTCAGATGATTTTGTTTTATTTTTTCTTATTTCTAGTCAAACCATTGATTGTTGGTACACGTTCGAACCGCCTCAGTGAGGTGTCGGTTCGAACGAGTACCAATAATCTATGTTTTAGAGCAGAAATAAGGAAATAATGAACACCCCAGCAAACCCCACTTTTTCCTCATAAGGAAAACATATCTATTAAAATACATTGCATTTTGCCGAAGAGGATTTTCAGAGGAACAATTTTGATACCTTTCTTATTTCTCCTCAAATCATTAATTGTGGGTACACGTTCGAAACGCCTCAGTAACCGCCTCAGCGAGGCGGTTTGAACGAGTACCCACAATTTTTATAGCAGAAATAAGGAAATAATGAATAGCCCTGCAACCCTCACTTTTTCCTATATAAAGTGGGGTTTGCCGGGGTATTCATTGCATAGGCTTGTTTTCTTAATGTATTATTCAGATCATTTGTGGCTTTTCACAATCACGATTATCAATTACCAAAATTAATCCATTGTTACAAACAATTCGCATTGATATCATAAA
Source organism: Anodontia alba (assembly GCA_964016985.1). Lineage (NCBI taxonomy): Eukaryota > Metazoa > Mollusca > Bivalvia > Lucinida > Lucinidae > Anodontia > Anodontia alba. The sequence goes on along the minus strand of OZ024822.1, from coordinate 23,939,616 downwards.
GTATTAAAGTCGGGCAGATTTATATCAATAATTTACATTTCAAGTTTAAGATAACAATATAAAGACTGATTTTTAGATATCGATTTTTCGAAATAAAATATTCACAAATTGGGTATCAATATATGTAATTACTAATATCCATAATTAATTATAGATATCAATAAAACTCTTTATAGATATCCATAATTTATAGATATCTTTACAATTAGAATATTTGATATCAGTACCAACAATCTTATATCTATAATAAGATTTGTCGAAATCTGTATAGAATAAGGGATGATTGATATTATTGAACAAATCCGTAGGTATCAACAAACAGACATATTTCATTTATTTCATTTTATGATATCCGATAATATTCGAAGTTAAAAATAATAATACAATAAATAATTAATCTATCACTCGATTTAAAGATATGCATGATAAGAAAAATATATTACCCCGAAACTGTATTAAATGGTTAATCGTATGTTTTATATCATAAGCTGTGACAAATACGTTTGTGAGAAATCCGTGCATGAAAAAAAGGCACTTTTTTTAGGGTTTTTTTGAAAGGTGACAAATACGTTTGCGTGCTATATATAAAACTGATACCGAACGAGTTTGTCACAGATAGGTGAGGAATACGTTCGGCAGCTGTGAAAAATTCGGTCGAATTCTTCACACCGCGTGACAAATCCGACCGAATTTTTCACACGTGTGAGGAATCCGTTCCGTGAGAAATAAGGTTCAACAAGGCTCTACTTTCTAAGAAGGGATCGGGATTTAGTTGAAAAAGAAGCCCATCATCACAATTTGTGTTAGGGAAAGCAGTCGAAATCCAAACTTACAGAGATTCCGAGACATCTAAGTCAGCAGAAGCTAACAAAGCGGCTTTTGAGTATATTTGTGCGTATACTGATGAAAATATTTTAGCTAGTGAAAAGGTAGAAAGACTGAGCATGCTTGGAGAGAGGTATTTGCAACACATTTATTTAAAAGCCTAGACCATCCTTCTATAATGAAAGCGACTCCATCAGGAATGGGCACCACCCATTCAACACATGGCATTGGGAACGATTTTTTTTTATTAATTGGTGGGAATGAATTATCGATTGTCGGGAACGAATTATTAACTGGCATGAACGAACGATTCGTTCCCATCCATTAATATTTTTCGGAAAAAAAAGACAGAAATAAATGTCTCTTCCGAATTTTTCGTAGGTATTTGAAGAAACTTTTCGTATTTTTATTGGAGGTCCCAACTTCCGAGTATTTACTCAGAACCAATCAAACATACCTGAATAAAAGTTAAATACAGGTACATGTCTTAGAATTTTACCAGAAAAACACAGGGTATTGTGAAAACAGGACTCAAAACGAACAATAGACAATAGTCTGAATTTATATCCCAAAGAAACACTACTCCTTTACCGTATGCATTCGGATAAACAGGCATGAGCAAACAGTGTAGACCCAGATAAGACGCCGCGGAACGCGGCGTCTCATCAGGGTCTATACTGTTTGCCATTCACTCAGCAATATTTAGACACAATATCGGTTGGTAAATTGTACTTGTTCAGTCTAGACCAATTACTTGGGGTAAATATGGTAAGAGGCCGCGCCAAGAGCAAAACATATTTTAAGGCTAATAAATATCCTCGTCAGTCACGGGTCGCACAAGCTATTACGGACCTTTAAGTTACATCGACATATTCAGCATGTCCATTGCTTCTCTAAGCGGACAGTAAAAATCTCCATACGACGTGCAGGCATTTCTGGGCCCTCTCTGTCTGCATTTATTTCCAAGAAATTGTTTCATGGTGCGGATCGTTTAAAATAACAGTAAAACCATACATGTACATGGGCTATAACTCAACTTGTCCAATGTTCAAAGTTAAAAGTGCAAATATACTCTGGTGACCTTATCGTCAGCTTTTGTAGACCTGTAGATGTTAGCGCGGATCCGGTCTTATGATTAAATGAAAACGTACCTTCTGACATGTGCGCCTAACGAAGACTCAAATCAACCTGCGCATGCGCGCAGTCAGCTCAGAGTCTTCGATGTCCGCATAAAGAATCTTTGCATCCTTGGCTATCCTAAATGCGCCTTGTGAGGATTCTGATCAGACTGCGCGAATGCGCAGACTGATCTGAATCTTCGCTAGGCGCACATGTCTGAAGGTACCTTTTCTGCTGTTTCGGCTCAAATTGTGACCTACCTTTATCGAAACAGTAATATCCAGATCTGTTCGGTTTGTCAAAATGTCACAATATAACGGAGAAAATATATAGTCTCTAATCCTCTTACATCTTATATGGATAAAATCAAAAGTGTAAACGTCCTCTGTTTTCTCCTCTATTGTTCTAAACAGAATGACATAGTCAACCGCAAGATAATTTATTTGTAAGATTTACTAGTCAGCTGGTTGACTTACATGTATTCAGGGACAATCTCAAGCATATGACAATGTTTTAGTTGAGAGGAGCATCAAATATTATCACTGGGAAGAGATAACGCCTTCTACGGATGAATCGATCTGTACTGATAATATAAACAAAATATTCTTGAGCCACAATATCGTATTTATTCTAAGAATTGGGACAGACAGGCCTGAGCAAACAGCATAGACCCAGATCAGACGCCGCAGAACGCGGCGTCTAATCTGGGTCTATACTATTTGCCACTTATCCAGCAGGTTTTAGAAAAATGAACAGATGGTTTCTTTAATTTGGAGTTTTACGGCCCAGTCAACAGTGTTACGGTCCTGTCGAGCAGGTCAGTCAACCTCACACGTTTTCCTGGGCAGGCACGTACCTTTAGCGATTATATAACCAGTAGTTTCTGCACATGCTTTCATCAGTAACTGACAACTGCTATTCTTGAATCAGTTGAAAGGGGAGAATCACCGTAGACATTATTAGATGATCAAAGCCTCGACAGTTATATGGACGAACTGGGATTCGAACTTGCGAGCTCTGGCTCTGCAGTCAGACGCACTGCCGACTGCGGTATGGATCCCGGCATAAACAGACAGTTAAACTGAGTTCTTCAACGTTTAGGTGAACTATGGTAAGTAGTTTAGGTTCCCAATATTTAGGGTAGATACGATGAATGTGTTTAAGCATTTTAATACATTATTAGCCTTCAAAGTAAATATTAACTACTTTAAATGGTGCATTCTATGCATCCTGGAAGCCAGACGCAGGAGAGGATGTTCACTAATCACATGACACAGCTTATAGTGCAAATTCGGGATGTACGTGTGAACATTGTCATAACTTCGCATTATTATATCAGAGGCATGTGCTCATAATTTCAGTGACATTTACGACAATTCGCAGTGGATACCGTATATAACCTGTATATTTGGACAGCATACTTGTCGTATTAACCTTTACCACTCTCTGGGCATTTTCAGCAGATGACAAATTGATGATATTTTTCTTATTTTTCCAAGAAAACAGGATTTGACATTTCATGCAAATTGTCTCCTTAGGAGACAATTTGCATGAAATGTCAAATCCTTTTTTTCTGGGAAAAATAAGAAAAATATTTCAAAATGTCGTCTGCAGAAAATTTTACCCAGAGTGCTAAGTGTTAACATGAATTTAAAATGAGCCAGCTCACAACAAACCCTACAACAAGACTTGTGCGACCAGCGAAGACTCAGATCAGCCTGCGCAACCGCGCAGTTAGATCAGAGTCTTTGCTGATCGCATGTGCCTTTTACAACCCCCGGGCAATCCAAAAAGAGATAAACGTAAATCGTGGGTTGATATACAGGCTGATTTGAGTCTTTGCTGGTCACACAGGTCGTTTGTAGGTTTTGCATTACGAAAACGCGCCTATTAAATTTATATAGAAAGTGTCACTCTAAAATCTGAAAATTTTCAGATCAAAAACTCTGATATTTTTCATATTTCTGCTCAAAACATAGATTGTGGGTACTCGTTAGAACCGCCTCGCCGAGGCGGTTCTAACGAGTACCCACAATCTATGTTTTAGCAGAAATGAGGAAAAATAATTTATAACCCTGTAAACCCCAGTTTTATTATATAAAAGTGGGGTTTAAGGGGGTCAAAATTACATAGGCATGTTTTCGTGATGTCATGCACTGGCTCATTATCAGATACTCAGGAAAGGCTATAATCAAGGTACACAATCCTTCCATAAAATCGCTGGATGGGCGGCAAACAATGTTAGACCCTAATCAGACGCAGTAAAATTCGGCGTCTGATCTGGTTCTACATTGTTGGCTCAGGATGTCTGTATGACTACTTATAGAAATTTTGGTATGAGGTCTACAACTGCACATTGCAAGTAGATGTGATGCTGGTAGAATTAAGATGCAGAGAGGATGGAATTGAATTTGGGTACACTACACTTAACACATTTATTCCTGGCGTCCAATAAAAGGGACATTGGCAAACATTGTAGACCCAGATCATACGCGTCTGATCAGGATCTACATTGTTCACAATAACATTTAAAAGTTTCAATGATAAAAGCAACTACGACGATTTCTATATAACATCCCTTTGATTATACAATGGACCCTTCCGAAATCCATGATGGGAGAGTTTATTGAAAATATTCAGGCATAAATGGGTTAAGGGGGTTAGATAAATGTACACCTGGTAGACTTTCCGCCATTATATACAATAGAGATAACTTTTGTGCCTCCCTGTTTGCGTACTTGTGTATTGACCACCTTCTAAAAAGGGTCTACCTTAAAAGGAAAGAATCTGCTCCCAAGAGGGGGGTGCGTGTGTGGCGGGGGGCGGGGAGGGGGGGTGGGGGGCTTCAAACAGCTTAGACCCTGTTTAAACAACTATAATTTGATAAACTTGGATTTTTTTTCTTATTAAAACGGAATTTTCGTGAAAATGTTTTAAATATACGCTTTTGTAAAACCTTCCTTAGATGAAAGTTGTGGAGGTAGATAGGCGCGACACCTCAGAGAGGTGTCAAGTTTGATATATCCAAAGGTTCTCTTGTAATCTAATGAATATTTTAAGATTTCCGAAGAAGTTTGAAGAGAACCGCCCCTATACACGTCAATGATCGTCTGAAACAAAGATAGAATTTATGAGTTGGACATGAAGGACTGATGTTGTTTTACTGTTTACTTTATACCAACTCACCTAATTGAACATTATTAGAATTGCCAAAGCAAGATCGATCTACGTGTAAAGTATCTCAGTGTGCAAGTTTTCTTGAAGAATGAAAGGAAAACACGGCTGACTGCTCTGCGCATCAAGTGCCCTGAGCCATTTATGAAATTAAAGCCAAGGTTGAATGAATGCTGATAAATAGCAATTAAATAACAAGTATTAAGTGATGATTGGCTGTCGGTAGTATACAGTCGATTCTCGTTATCTCGAACTCCAAAGGACTCTCTGAAATACTTCGATATATCCGTACTTTGACATATCAGATTTGCAGAATTTAGCAAAAAATATGTCGAACAACCACATTTCACATATATGCATATGTAATTTGCAGTCTGAAGTTAGAGATATATTGAAAATATTGTGGAAAAGAGGAGAAATTGCTCCTAAGGAGCAATTTCTCCTCTTTTCCACAATATTTTGTTACCTGTTGTTAGATTTCCATGTTAAAACAGGGACCAGATTTACAGTCCGAGATAAGCTGTTATTCGAGAAAAGCGAAGTCGAGATAACGTGAGTCGACTGTACATTGTCTGAAAAGTGCACGTGGATGTCAATTACAGACTTAGAACATCTGTGGGATGTCATTATTGCACTGTACAGCGAAACTATTCAGTGCTAAGTCAATGGAACGTTTTGGAGATGTTGGCGCCTATCTTGCTTTTCAACTTTAATGTTGGATAATTTTCATGAAGACTAATATTTAAAAAGTGTTCGTGATAATCCAATGTTAATAAGATAAAAAGTCGAGTTTAAGAGTTTACGTTATTAGCTCTGACCGATTAATTTGGGTATATATGCTATATGGTACAGAGTACCGTCATTGTCAAGGTCTAGAGTCAACATCATTTCCCAGTCAGCTTGTACTTGTTTGACCCATAGTTACATTCGTGTAGTTAAAAGGATTTATTGAACTGTAAGATGTTATAAAAGAAGATGTCCAGAAATGATGTCAAACGCAGGAAAACGACACCTATGCCATATGGGGCAACGAAGGCTCAAATCAGCCTTCGCATACATCTTGTCTAATGAGGACTTTTTTTTACCCTCTTATGGATCAGTGTAAATGGTTGAATATATATCAAAATATATCATGACCTATTTTATACAAGATGGTTTAAAAATTTTGTAACTATAACTGGAGTTTAGTGCCGAATGGCGGCCGTTAAACGTCTTTTTTTTTTCCGAGCATCACTATAGCTAGTTTATATTTTCTGATCCTTTGTGATCATTGAGTCCATTTTGGTATTTCGCAAATTTCTATGAAGGTCATCGATGACGTCTAATTGGCCAAAACAAGCTAGTCTGGCTAGAATCCTCGGTGGCTCAGTTGGATGCGCCGTCCGACTGGACCGACTGGGAACCAGGAGGTCGCGGGTTCAACCCCCACCGGTCGGCAACATTCTTTCGTGGAGATTGATCATGAAATATTTTCTACGGTCATTCTTTCCCTTCCGCTGATTCAAGAAGGGCAGTTGTCAGTTTCTGGCGAAAGAATGTGCACAATACTGGTTAACCGCTTAGAGGACTAAACCTGCCCAGTAAACATGTGGTTAGGTAAACTGACCGCGCTCAACATGACCCCATTGGGTTGACTGGGCCGTAAAACCTCAACACAAACAAAGTTACTGGCTAGAATCTTAGAATCTATTTGTAACGGATTAGGAGTACAGATCACTTCTAGAACCTTGCTGTGTAAGCCGATTTTATGGCGACCTGGTAGAGCGGTTTGTTTTTACACGAGGATCAGCATTGTGCAACAAGGTATGCCTGTTTCGGCCAAAAAAAAAAAAAAAACAGATTTATAGATTCATAATTCATTTAACCATTACCAACCTTTGGACAGATTAAGTAGACGAAAATTTGAAATAGGTTTTCTTATTATCACCGGAATATAGACCTTAACATTCCATGCTATTGTCTCCTTAGGAATGTCAAAGCCTAATTTAGGAGAAAGTTAATGTCAAAGTTCTTTTGCTGGACAAAATAAAAATAAATATTTCAAATTATTATATGAACTAAAAGTAGACTGTCTTTCATTAGCTGAAAGCTGTTTTCAACCCTTAAATATATCTGATGTTCACCGGCTTGCGCGCGCTTTCCAGTGAATACATGTATCAACTTTTAGTGATGTCGCCAGTAGTGACTCCGTTGTCTACGCGAATTGTTATATTAAAGGGGTCTGACGTTGAACGCTATTGCCACAGTTATTAAAAGGAAAATCAAACTATATAATAAAACAATTAATTAATGACTATTGCGGTATTGGATATGACGTTGATATCAACCACTGAGTACCAATACTGACCTCGGCTCTCGCCTCGGTCAATATCGGTTTTCTCTGGTGGATATCACGTCATATCCAATACCTAAATAGTCAATAATTGTAGAATGTCATCTGCTATATTTTACCAGCATGTAAGGCATAAATAGCATACGAACCCGTGCAAAACACTGCCACTTATCTGTAGAATGCAGTCGTTTTTAATCAGTATGAAATCCAGAAGAAATTTATATACACAAAATAGATGGAAAAAACAACACTTGTATTCATATATTCCGCTGCGAGACGAATAAAACTATAATCTGCATTTTGTCGATATTAGCTGGACAATGTGTCCAGTTTATAGAAGCTTAAGCAAGATTTATTTCGAGAAAAGCAAGAAGTTTGCCATTAAATGAGATCAAATGCAAACATCATTGTCAAATATCTATATTTATTGCTTGTCTAATAGCAATGGTTGTCACAGCGGCTTTAACCTATTAATGTCTAACAGTTTAAACCCAGATAAGACGTCACACATTGCGTCATCTGTTCAGAGTCTATACTGTTTGCATCAAAACAGGATTAGTTTCTTTATAAAGAATAAAAATTAAAAACAATATGAAATGGACATTGGATCTGTCCAAGCATTGAGACAGAATAGTCCACACACCATAAATAGATTAAATAACAGTTGTCCCTTGGCCATGAGTCTGGGAGTCGTTAAGGAATCTCATGTGTTCACTATGGCATAATATATGTTGCAGACTGGATATTTTTGTTTTCATTCAATTTTCTCCTATTACTTGTAGTATATTAACATCTTTCTAAAAAACAACTGTGTATTGCAAGCACAGACTGTTTAGTAGACATGTTTATTACGTCTGTTTCCATATAAGCTTGTGTGTTTTGACTTTTTGTACACTTTATGCTGCTTACACACGAAACAATACCAGGTTCCTATTTAAGTTGCACTTCAATTCAAGACGCACCTATAATATTATAACTCTGACTTTGTCTTATAGTCGATCTCTTCCCTATCATTACACTGAACAACTTTAATACTGTTATTATGCGCCTGTTAAACATAAAATCTGACATAAACATGATTTTCGCCGCAGTCTATATGGCATCTGATAGTGCGTCTCTTTCAGAATAAGCAGTTAACATGCTTACGTAAAATTTTCAAGACTATGGACCGTGAAGTTTAGTCCAAGATCACAAGATCACCTGTTGTGTTGTGTTCATGTTTAGGAAGAAGCTCCTTCTTCCCCAGCGAGGTGATCACGATGTGAGAAAGGACACACCCTACACAACAATAAGAAGACAGACAGGACAAATAATAATAATAATAATAATAATAATAATAATCGATTAAAAGGTTGCCATTGGAAGCAAAGAACACACAAAAAAGAACGAAAATTGGAGACTCGGTTTTATTAAGTCTCTTCATATACAATTATGTAGCTTTCGAGGTTTATACGCCCACGGACACCGGCTTAGGCAGTATGCGATTTTCAAAGTAACCAGAATGGGCTCGATGATCCCAAAGGAAGCAAAAAGATAAGCAGTCAGGACGTTTCAGACAGACAGCAGTAAGGCTGTTTTACACACTAACAGTAGACTGTTTCAGAAGACGCGATCATAGCGCAACGGCAGGTAATAGGAGGACACTGTATGTTTGTTTTTTTTGTTTGTTTTTTTTCAGATGAAATAAACACTCGATTTTGGTATTTATTATCCCTTTTTAGGCAAACTCAGCAGACGAAAAATTGATGATAGTTTTCTTATCTTTTCCGGAAAATAGGTTTTGACATTTCATGCAAATTGTCTCATCAGGAGACAATTTGCATGAAATGTCAAAGCTATTTTCTTTGCAGAAAAATAAGAAAAATATCTCAAATTGTCATCATTTACGAAAAATGATGATATTTTTCTTATCTTTATCGGAAAATAGGTTTTGACAGTTCATGCGAATTGTCTCCCCAGGAGCTATTTTCTGTGAAAATAAGAAAAATATCTCAAATTGTCGTCTGCTGAAGTTCTTACCAACCATACCCAGTGCAATGATACATAATCTCATTAGTCACTGTACTTAGAACGATTAATGGACAAAAAAAAAAAAAAACATTAAGATAAACTTTTGTAATTATTATATATCAAAATTATCAAACAAAACTCACTTTAGATAGCATGTATTAGGAAACCTTCAAGTTTGATCAATTATCAAACAAAACCCACTTTAGATAGCATGTATTAAGAAACCTTCAAGTTTGATCTAGATACATCAAATATATCCGTTACAAGGGTACTGTGATTCACATTACTTCTACTATTATCCAGTTAAATACAGTCTTGTTACCTAAAGAGATGTTTTAAACAAAACAATATAAACAAGATGACCACAGATCACAATTCGCTAACCTGCATGAAACGGCCGTACAGGTTTGGCAGATGCAATGAAAGATTTTTCTATACCATCGAAGCAACCAATAAAATTTTGGTGGCCACAGTGGACATAAACACAAATCAGTTTTGGCAAATGGCCTAGATGCCCATGCAAATTCCTTATCGCTGTTATGTTGCAGAGTTAATAACAAAATTGTTTCCAAGTCTGTGTCGAATTCTGAAGCGCCAAGAAAACTTTATAAATTATACTTTATATATATAATATGGTGTATATTTTATCACTTGTGAAACTACATGTGCTCTGGTAAGGCAAAGTCTGGTGCACAAGGAAAGCATTTTCCCTTCAAAGCACTCGAAAGAAACCTTCAAACCACGACTCTAAACACTGAGCAGAAATAGATAAATACAATGTAAATGAATATATAAATGAATAGATAAATAAATAGAATCAAAACGACGCAAGAGGCAGAAGAGCTAATTCCAATTTTGTTATTTTTTATAAATAATTCAAAAGCGGGCTCGGCACCTATCTGTTAGATAAGTAAATGTAAACTATTTACATGTACAAAATATATATGAAATGCAAACTTGAAAATTCTACCGTACAATGGAGCGCTGTGGTGCAGTGGTAAAGCGTCGGATTCAAGATCGAGAGATAGCGATTCGACCCCAGCGAGCACCAAGTGTAGTGTCCTTGAACAAGACATTTTATACACGTTGTTTAGTACTGTTTCTACACAGGAAGACCTGTCATTACGAAAACACGCCTATTCAAATACTTTGAAAATTTCACCATCAAAAACTGAAAGGTTTCAGATAAAAATTCTGATATTTTTCATATTTCTGCTCAAAACATAGGTTGTGGGTATTCGTTAGAACCGCCTCGGCGAGGCGGTTCTAACGATTACCCACAATCTATGTTTTTGAGCAGAAATAAGAAAAATAATGTATACGTAAAAGTGGGGTTTAAGGGGTTCAAAATTATATAGGTCTGTTTTCGTGATGCCAAAAATGCCCGCGAGGGGGTAGGCAGTATTCAAAGATGATAAGCAATTTATATCTACGGCTTACATTTAAGTCAGGAATCAAATTAACACTACCTTTTGAGAAAATTATCACTGGATGAGAAAACTATCGCACAAAAGAAGGAAAAGTAAAACACTTTGAACATAAGTATATGACTTGAACGAAGTTGGCTTCTATTATATCTCGTAGCTAAAAAATCTTGTTATTTCTATTTGATTTGTTTACAATCATTTAATTTTTCATTCAAGGACTTGACCTATATTTGTACGTACAGAGCCGACCTTTGTGACTCCCATTGTACGCTACATGTATCATATTTACTCAAGAATTCTGACAGACAGGTCTGAGCAAACTGTGTTGAACCAGATCGGACACCGCAAAACATGGCACCTGATCAAGGTGTACACTGTGTGGCACTCATCTGACAGTTTCTGGACACAGCCACAGGTAGGACAATTGTATTTGTGTTTTTTTTGTTTTTCAAATTTCGAAGAAGTATGGTAACAAAAGACTCGTTAAGGAGGAGTATTCGATTATAATTTTGGGATAATCTCAATGCCTCTATAAAATATGTGTTGTGGGTACTCATTAGACGCGCCTTGCCAAGGCGCTTCTAATGAGTATCCACAACACATATTTCCTTAATTGGGAAATAATAAAAGAATATCCAAGAATGACCACCAAATACTCCTTAACGAAGAGAAGATGTCCCAATATTTTGGATAAATACGATTGTTAAACATAGAGAAGAAAAGCGCAATGATGTGCTCAAATACTGTTGAATTAAACAAATCAATATGAATAGGTAGAGAAAATTAACTACTTAACCAAAGTTTAATTACGGGGTTGTACAAACGAACTTAACGCTTTGCATACTGGGTAAAAATTTCCGCAGACGATATTTTGAAATACTACTTTTATTGGTCCTAGAAACTAGGCTTTGACTTTTCATGCAGTATCTTCTCAGGAAACGATTTGCATGAAATATCAAAGCCCTATTTTCTAGAAAAAAGAAAGATGTTGTCAGTTTGTCGTCTGCTGTATTTGTCCTGAAAGTGGTAAATGTTTAACTCGTTTACCGTTTGATTCCTTCATTATGTTTGAAAAAAAAGTTCAAATTGAATCGGAGCGATAGGAAAGGGTCATTGTGTTACATATTGAAGATAAAATACATTAACCCTTAAAGCGCAAAGCAAAATTTCTAGCAGACGACATTCTATTTTTTTTATTTTCCAGAGAAAACAAGTCTTGACATTTCATGTAAATCGTCTGCCTTGAAATTTCATGTAAATCGTCTACGATTCACATGAAATGTCAAGACTTGTTTTCTCTGAATAAAAAATAAGTCGTTTGCTGCAGTTGTGATTGGCGTTTGGATGGTTAATATCTGCAATCAAGAATGCGCGGTACTCATGCAGTTTGACAGCTCTGGGCAGCGGCTCAGCTACGTGCGTTCTTTGTGGTGCCTTGTGACTGCTCGCTGCCGGGCTTTGGTCATGTTTTGTCCTGTTTTTGTATTTGGTTGGTTGGTCATATCTGGCATTTCAAATAAGCATTCTTTATAAATCTATAGCGGGCCGTTATCGGCCCGTCAGGGTAGCTGACGGGCCGATAACGGCCCGCTATAGATTTATAAAGAATGCTAGCTGGGATTATGGTCACATCGCTTGGGAAGAGGAAACTGGCTGCTTTACTTTTCGTGGCTTGTGTATTGAGATTGTTTACTTTTCCTCTTGATGACATTGATAGATTATGTTCTGTGATCGCTGCTTTTCCTGGATGTCTATAAACTCGACTACTTTGCAATGCTTGAATATATCTTAAACTTAAAATGACGTCACTGATGCGGTTATATTTGCAGAAACAATGTAACCTAGCACAGAGGGCTTAAAAAATTCAGCTTGTTCCATGTGTGTGTGTGTGTGTGTGTGTGTAAGGCAAGTGGTGATAATTCGATCGCATAGATATAGGTAACACTTTTTAACTTCATACTGTCAATATATTAGATGCGTCGTACCTCTTTTTCCCTCGACCTAGAAGGTTCGGGGGATACAACGATCAGCCTGGCGTCCGTTCGTCCGTCTGCTCGTCTGTCCGTAGACGAATCCTTTGATACCCTTAGGTATTTTTAATGATTGGTAGGGATGAAGAGGAAGACCAGTAGGTGTGTCGCGTGCAAGAGAGACAACTCTAACTTTCTTCTTTATGTAGTTATCTCCCTTGGATCTTATGCAGACCATAACTCCCTTATTGTTTCAGATAATGTAATAATATTTGGTAGGGACATAATTATATGAGGTCAAGTAGGAGTGTCGCATGCAAGAAGGACAACTGTTGTTTTGTTTTTTTTTTCTAGTTCTCACCCCTGAACGAATTTCTAAGTTAAGATCTTATGCAGCCCGTAACTTCTTAATGGTGTAAAATAGTTTGATAATATTTAATAGAGGCATAGATAAGGACCAGTAGGCGTTTTGATTGTGTTGGGGTTTAACGACACGTCAACCCATGAGGGTCATTTTGTATCGTCTCCCAGAGAAAGGGAGAAAAGAGATAGAAGAGAGAGTAGAGGAGATAAAAGAGAGGGACAGGGAAGAAAGAGGAACAGGAATGAAAGTGAAGAAACAGAAGAAATAAAAACATTCCCCCTCTACCCTTACCCACTACAAGGATAGCAGGCCTTGCCCAACTGTAAGCCAATATCAGTTGGACGCCCCAGTGATGTAAGATACACAGCACCTTCGCACCACCCGACCACCCCCACCAGTAGGCGTATCGCGTGCAAGAGGGACAGCGCTGGCTTAGTTCCTTTTCTAGTTATCTCCCATGAACTGATTTCTAAGCCAAATTCTTATGCAGTCCATAACTTCTTAATGGTTTGAAATATTTTGATAATATTTTTGTAGGCATAAATATGGACCAGTGGGCGTGTTGCGTGCAAGAAAAACAACTCTCACTTTCTTCTTTATAGACTTATGTCCCCTGAAGCCGAAATACTATGCAGGTCATAACTCCCATACTGTTTAAAAGACTTGAAAATATTGGGTAGGACATATATCAAGTCATGTAGAAATGTCACATGCAAGAAGGAAAACTCTTACTTTGTTCTTTTTCTAGATATCTCCCCTGAGCGAATTTCTAAGCTAAATTCTAGTGCACTCCATAACTTTCTAATGGTTTGAAACCTTTTGATATATTTGGTAGAGGCATAGGTATCAGTATGCGTGTCACGTACAAGAGTACTCGCAATTTCTCCATTATGTTCTTATCTCTCATGAAGCCGAAATCTTGTGCTGGCCATAACTCCCATACTGTTTGAGATATCATGATAAATTTTGGTGAGGACGTATATCAGGTCAAGTAGGAATGTCGTATGCAAGAACGACAAATTTTGCTCTGTTGATTTCCTGGATATCTTTCCTGAAGTCAAATCCCTGTGCAGGCCATAACTCCATACAGTTTGAGATAATTTGATAATAATCAGCAGGAACATGTATCAGATCAAGCACGAGTATTGCGTGCAACAGCGACAACTCTTGCTATGCTTATTTACTTGTTATCTCATCTGAATGAATTTCGAAGTCTTTTGGGCACCATAACTTCTCTATGATTTCAAATATATTGATAACATCACGAAAACATGCCTATATAATTTTGACCCCCTTAAACCCCACTTTTATATAGTAAAAATAGGGTTTACAGAAGAATACATTATTTTTCTTATTTCTGCTCAAAACAAAGATTGTGGGTACTCGTTAGAACCGCCTCGCCGAGGCGGTTCTAACGAGTACCACAATCTATGTTCTGTACAGAAACATGAAAAATATAAGACTTTTTATCTGAAATTTTTCATTTTTTGGTAGTAAAAGTTTCAGTATATTTGAATAGGCATATTTTCGTAATTTATATGTAGACAAAGTTGAAGATCTGCAGGTGTAGGAAGAGCAAGAACGACAACCGTCTCATCACGAAAACATGCCTATATAATTTTGACCTCCTTATACCCCACTTTTATATAGTAAAACTGGGGTTTACAGGGGTATACATTATTTTTCTTATTTCTGCTCAAAACATAGATTGTGAGTACTCGTTAGAACCGCCTCACCGAGGCGGTTCTAACGAGTACCCACAATCTATGTTTGAGCAGAAATATGAAAAATATCAGGGTTTTTTATCTGAAAATTTTCAGTTTTTGGAGGTGAAATTTTCTATATATTTGAATAGGCGTGTTTTCGTAATGCTTTCTTTTTATAGTTATCTCTTTTGCAGTTGAAATATTGTTCAGCCGTTACTCCCATACGGTTATAGTTATTTTGATTAGATTTGGTAGAGACATATATCAGGTCTAGTTGTGTATTCAATAATGACAACTCTTGCTATGTTTGTTTTACAGTTATGTCTCCTGAAGGAATTTCAAAGACAAAGTCTTTGTATTTTTTCTTGTTATCTTCAGACCGAATAGGTCTGGAGGATATAACTCAATCAGCATGACGTCCGTCCGTCCGCAGATAAACTTATGTGCGCGCCATAACTAAAATGCCTTTTGAGATATTTTGATAATACTTGGTAGGGATGTCAGTCAGTTTGAGTAGGTGTGTACGAACACGAATAACAACTGTCACTTTATTGATTTTGGAGTTATATCCCGTCAAACAGTTTTTAGAGGTACTGCTTATGTGCTCATAACTCATACACTTATTGAATTATTTACCAATGGATGATATTTGGTAGAAATGTTGATCAAGTCCAGGAGGCGTATCGAATGCAAGAATAAGAACTCTCATTGATTTCCTTATGGAGTTATTTGTCCTCAAAATTGTCCCTGATATAGGTTGAAAGAGAAAAACTTTGTGTGGTCATTATCTTTGGAACTCACAGGGATATTTTACCTCCATTTGTTTTTATCCAAATAAACATACAGCAAATACTTTTATGTTTACAAGGCATTTATTTTCGCTAATATTTGTGAATATGTAGACTCACAAATACTTCAAAGTATTTGTATCCTGTATAAATAATATGAAGTAATCACATCAAAAGTCATTAAGAGATGATTTGTGACAAAAAAAAAAATAAGAGTAAATAAAAAACATGCAAAAATAAAATTATTTAAAATAATCCTATTATTGTTTTCTCTTATCTTGGCCACATTTCACCCTGTCTTTGCATCTTGTTTACTTTGCGCTGTTGTAGTATTTCCATGATAGCTTATTGAAATATTCACTAAATTGAGAAGCGGTGGTTCGGTCGGGAAATTTGCCATCTCTTTTTATGGTTTTGAAATCAGTGTGATCAGTTTTCTTCATCTCTTTGTCGAGAATCAATGTTGAAGAACATTCGAGATAGCCAGGAGTATGCTCTTCATTACGAAAACACACCTATTCAAATATATAGAAAAGTTCACCTCCAAAAATCGAAAATTTTCAGATAAAAAAATCTGATATTTTTCTTATTTCTGCTCAAAACATAGATTGTAGGTACTCGTTAGAACCGCCTCGTCGAGGCGGTTCTAACGAGTACCCACAATCTATGCTTTTGTTCAGAAATAAGAAAAATAAAGTATACCCCTGTAAATCCCAGTTTTACTATATAAAAGTGGGGTTTAAGGGGGTCAAAGTAATATAGGCATGTTTGCGTGATGTTTTTCCTACTGTATTTAGTACTTCTCATTTAACAGCCGCCTTAGCCTTGAGAGAGGTAAAGTTAAAATTATTGACAATTGTGACGAATATAAAGGTTGTTTCACACAATATGAAGACGAAAACATAGCCCACAATCAGGTGGTAGGTCATTGTATATAAACATTTAGACGAAATAAACACTTCATTTGGGTATTTAATATAAACATTCGGATATTTAGTCGCATTAGTCACTTGACGCACAGCGATAAGTGGACAAAGGAAAACCATTTGATCTTCCTTCAGACAAATATTGAATTAAATGTAAACATCTAATATCAAAATTATCAAATTAAAATCACTTTCGATAAAATAGGGTGAGAAACCTTCTAGTTAGATCTCAGTGTTTCAAATATATCACTTTCACGGTACTTTTATTGCTATAGACCAGTCGTGACATTAACCCATATATGCCGAATGAGCTCTTCTACCCCAACTCCTTGGGCAGGTCCATTTTAAGTAGAAGGGATGTCTTGTTCATTGTTTTTGTTAATAGGGAGTCGACTCTTTGGCTCAGTGGTTAGAGCATTGGATTTTTAACCGGGAGGACCGGGTTCGATTCGCACGAAAGGCGGAATATTTTTCAGCTATGCTTCATTCCTGTGTTGCGACTTTCATGTCGTAACACATGTTTATAGAAATTGCTTTGTATTCAATGCAAACATTATAGACCCTAATCAGACGTCGCAGCTCAGAAGCCGCTTTCTGTTGCGTCTGATCTGGGTCTACACCTTTTTTGGGACCTAGACATGAATGGGTTAACACTAATTTGTGCCCTTACGGGCATAAGACTCCAAAGATTTAGTCTGAACATCAAATTAATAAACTATGTCATGTAAATTAGCTCTTTCGGTGCCAAATTTCAGACGTTATTTGTCGTCTGTTTTTTACTTTTACAAACTATCGCTTGGAAAAACGTTTATATGTAAAGTTGATAGACTAAAAGTCAAACAGCGTAGATCCAGATGAGACGGCTCATTGAGCCATCTCACCTGGATCTATGCTGTTTGCAAACGCCAATTATTATCGCCTGTGCTATCGAAATAGTTAAGTATTGTACTCGGTATAGATCTATTATATTTGCAGCATGCTTTCCTGCACACTCCTTGTTTCCGAAGGCAACCATTTAGATTTTTATTTTACTTCAGTGCAACTGGTGTTAAGTGCCGTGTTGCGACCGTACAACGTCTCCCTGTACTTCATCATAGTGCAGATTGTATTTTTATTTCCTTTGGAATCACTGAGTAGATTCTGGTTACTTTCAAAATCGAAAACCGCTTAATCCGGTGCAAGGGGTGTGGCGTGGGGTGAGGAGGGGAGGGGGTGGCAAAGGGTGGGGGTTAGTGCGTTTGCAGCCTCGCAAACACCAGTATTGGTTATGAAGAGAACTTACTAAAACCGAGTCTCCGATACTCTTTCTTTTGTGTGTCATTTCACAAACAGCCCTATATAATTTTGACCCCCTTAAACCCCACTTTTATATAGTAAAACTGGGGTTTAAAGGGGTATACATTATCAGCTCAGCTGGAGTTTTGCTCCAGGTCAATTTATGCAATGGCCTGTTGTCCGTCGTCCGTCCGTCGTTAGCTTTCACATTTTTGACATCTCCTCCAGAACCATAACTTGGATTCCGTTCCGATATCAAAGATGGTCCCCATGGCGGCCAACTTGAAATTCTTCAAACGACATCTCATCCCAAACCCTAAGGCCGATTAAGCTGAAACTTAATCGGGAGGCTTCACAGTGACAAAGATTCAAAATTGCTAAAAACATTCCGTTCCGATATCCGCCATGTACATCATTAATTCTATCAAATTCTTATTCTAAATAGAGGGGGGTTTCTTGGACTTTTAAAATATCTTGAAATTCTCAAAACATCTCCTCCTAAACCCTAAGTCTGATTGAGCAGAAACTTAATGGAAGGGATCACAGTGACGCAGAGATTCAAAATTGCTAAAATCGTTCCATTCCGATATCCAAGATGGCCGCCAGGGCGGACATCTTGAAATTTTTCAAACGACATCTCCTCCCAAACCCTAATTCCGATTGAGCTGAAACTTAATGGGAGGCATCACAGAGACTTAAAATTGCTAAAATTGTTCCGTTCCGATATCCAAGATGGCTGCCACGGCGGCCAGCTTGAAATTCTTTAAACGACATCTCCTCCTAAGCCCTAAGTTCGATTGAGCTGAAACTTGATGGGAGGCATAACAGTGAGACAGAGATTCAAAATTGCTAAAAATGTTCCATTCCGCGCTATCCAAGATGGCGGCCACGGCGGCCATCTTGAAATTCTTCAAACGACGTCTCCTCCTAAACCCTAAGTCCGATTGAGCTGAAACTTGATGGGAGGCATCACAGTGACACAGAAATTCAAAATTGCTAAAATCGTTCCATTCTAATATCCGGCGGCCATCTGGAAATTCTTCAAACGTCAGGTTGAGCCGAAACTAGATGGGAGGCATCGCGGTGAAATCAAGATTCAGAGTTGCTAAATCAGAAAGTTTCAGTATCCAAGATGACGGCCATGGTAGAAATCTTGAAACACTTAAAACAATAGCAGATTCTGAATTGCTAAAGGCAATTTGATCTGACACCCAAGATGGCCACCATGGCACAATCTATCATATTAGGATCAGCCTAATCCAGGTGAGCGATTTCTGGCCCACTTGAGCCTCTAGGTTTTCTTATTTCTGCTCAAAAACATAGATTGTGGGCACCCGTTAGAACCGCCTTGCCCAGGCGGTTCTAACGAGTACCCACAATCTATGTTTTGAGCAGAAATGTGAAAAATATCAGAGTTTTTATCTGAAAAGTTTCAGGAATTTTTCCTCTGTATATTTGAATAAGCGTGTTTTCGTAATGTCTTTGTTTCCAAAGGCATCCATTTGGAGGTGATTTACCTTTCTCGCGAAAATGAAGCCGATGTTATTGAATCGTTTTATTCAACTTCTCGATATTTAGATGACTTATTAGATACTTATAATTATTACGCTAAATATATGGCAGATAAAGCCCAAACAAAATAACCCCAGTTTTTCGAATCACATATCTCTGTTACCGGAGCTCCGTTTATGAATTAAACTAATATCTATCGATTTAAGTACAGGTTTTCACAAACAGCTTGGTCAAGCATAGACTTATTATTTTTTTTATGAAAGCTAATACTTGTTATAACAACGTTGAGCAGTCGATGGAAAATAGCATTGGATCAGTCCATGAACTTTTGCAGATAGCTTCCGGAGCAATGCCAGACTAAGATTGTCTACGCCCATATCAAAGCATGTTTACTTTCGTGTCCAAGGTTGGACGAGTCCATCCAAAATCTGTATTTAGGTAGATATAACATTTTCAAGGGCACAATGTATGTTTTTGTTGACAAAAAAAAAAACAACAACAAAAAAACAAAAAAACCAAAAAAACAAAAAAAAAACAAAAACAAAAAAACAAACAAAAAAAAAAAACAAAGAAAAAAAACAACAACAAAAAACAACAACAACAAAAAAACAAAACAAAACGAAACAAAAAAACAAAACAAAAAACAAAACAAAAACAAAAACAAAAAACCCACAAAAAAACAAACAAACAAACAAACAAACAAACAAACAATATTTCTCAGTTAAAAAGGACCTTTTCAAGAGCTTTGCTACATAAATGGAAATATTGTCAATTAATAACATTTCGGCTTTTTAAATGGAACGCCATAACTGTCTTACGAGATTAAATTGATTATTTTAGGTCATTTGCTAATATTTGCTGTGGCCTTAACATTATATGGAATGGTAATGCCGATATATGTAGTAGAAATTTCGTTATATTACGCGGTTGAATGGTTATACGCTGTATATGAAGCTGTCCATTACGAAAACATATTGAACATTTTAACCACCAAAAACTGAACATTTTCAGATAAAAATTCGGATATTTCTCATACTTCTGGTCAAAACATAGATTGTGGGTACTCGTTAGAACCGCCTCGGCAAGGCGGTTCTAACGAGTACCACAATCTATGTTTCTGGGCAGAAATATGAAAAATACTGTTTACCCCTGTAAACCCCAGTTTTACTATATAAAAGTGGGGTTTTAGGGGGTCAGTATTATATAGGCTTGTTTTCGTGATGCTATATACTGTGTGAAATGTCAGATCCTTTTTTTTCTGGGAGGAATAGTATCGTTAATGTTTAGACAATAGCATATAATGAAAAACAAAATCACAACATATTACACTGCATCACGAAAAGATGCCTATATAATGTTGACCCCCTTAAACCCCACAATTTTCTATAGTAAAACTGGGGTTTACAAGGGTATACATATTTTTTCTTTCTTCTGCTCAAAAACATAGATTGTGGGTACTTGTTAGAACCGCCTCGACGTGGCGGTTCTAACGAGTACCCACAATCTATGTTTTGAGCAGAAATATGAAAAATGTCAGAATTTTTATCTGAACATTTTCATTTTTTGTTGGTAAAATTTTCAGTATAGTTGAATAGGCATGTTTTCGTTATGGAGACGACAGCATATAATAAAAATAATACAACGTATAAATATTTCACTACAGAATATAACGAAGTTTCTACTACACATCACGAAAACATATCTATATAATTTTGACCCCCTTAAACCTCACTTTTATATAAAACTGGGGTTTACAGGGATATACATTATTTTTCTTATTTTGCTCTAAACGATAGATTGTGGGTACTCGTTAGAACCGCCTCGGGGAGGCGGTTCTACCGACTACCCACAACTTATGTTTTGAGCAGAAATATGAAAAATATCAGAATTTTTAAATGAAAACTTACAGTTTTTTGGTGGTGAAATTTTCAGTATTTTTGAATAAGCGTGTTTTCGTAATGATATATCGGATTAACCACTCCATGTAATGCTTAGATGTCAGCATATAATAGAAAAAGCATAGCATGTAACACTGGGACCACAGCATATAATAAAAATACTTCACCGTATAACCATTTCAATACAGAATTAACTATATTTCTACTACATATAATATTAGACCACAGCACATAATAGGAAAGTACCCAAAATAATTTCATGCTCGTAAGACAGGTATGGCGTTCCATATGTTTTCCTCAGATTTATAATGATATGCCTAAATGGTTTACTGATAATTTGTCCAACCAGGTAAATAATTCCTTGAAAGATTTTGAAAGCAATCTGTGACTCATTATGCACCATTTAATCTGCTGAATTTAAATATCAGCGAACATCATTATATCATTCTTTCGTTTGCACCAGCACACGGTGTTTACATTTCACAGTTAATCCGTTATGCTAGAGCCTGCTCTGAGTATCAGGACTTTATCAAACGAGGATGACAGCTCACTACAAGACTGTTGACTCGGGAATATCAAAGAACTAAACTGGTGTCAACACTTAAGAAGTTCTACGGGAGATTTCATGGCCTTGTAAAACCACTACAATGTAGGTGTTTCCAGACTTATTCCATAAACAGACTTTCTAAACCCAAGACATTACTGTTCCCGTATTTTCCAAAATCTCTGTTCAGACTGACATGCATGGTAGGCGAATCAGGCTCATCAAGTAATGTTTACTTTTCATGAACGCCTGATTGCATCCCATTTATTTTGGGTCCATGTCTGTCTAAACATTCCTAATTTTGTCTTTGTGTACGTATATCGACTTTATGAGTTTTCGACATCACGAAAACATACCTATGTAATTTTGACCCCCTTAAACCCCACTTTTATATAGTAAAACTGGGGTTTACAGGGGTATACATTATTTTTCTTATATCTGCCCTAAACATAGATTGTTGGTACTCGTTAGAACCGCCTCGTCGATGCGGTTCTAACGAGTACCCACAATCTATGTTTTGAGTAGAAATAGGAAAAATATCAGAGTTTTTCATCTGAAAATTTTCAGTTTTTGGAGATGAAATTTTCTATATATTTGTATAGGCGTGTTTTTGTAATGGAAATAAGATTTTAGTATGCTGACCTCAGACTCATATGCTCTCTTGCAGTCGGGACTTTCACTATTCGCAATCTAGCTTCTACACAGTTCTAATTCCATATTGTCAAAAAAACTGTCTGTCCCTGTTGATCTGTCGCATAATCTTATCCGCGATTTCCCTGTACGATATAGAGTTTCTACAGAATTCAAACTGTCCGATGTCACATTTAACAATGTTCCCTCGTGCCCTGTTCGATTTGTACATTAACTCTTATTCGACATATTCAACACTTTCGTCCCTCAAGATTACATGGATACCTTCGCAAACAGTGTAGATCCAGATGAGACGGGCCATCTCATCAGAATCTACACGGTATGCAGTTCTATTATTTATTTTTGACTAAGCCCCTATTTGCAACAATGGCTGTCCTAATTCAGAGATGGATGAGCCTTTTTCCGAAACTCGGGGTGAAATGATTAATATCTAGGGATTTTTGTCAGCGGATGCGCAGGCTGACATTGGCCTCCCTTATGCGCATATTCGATGAGACGATTTTGTCACAGCACTAAGCATTCAGATACCTGGAGTCTTTACCATAGTTGTCTTTTAATTAGAATAAGTCAATAAGTCAGAGGCTTATAATTCTACCAACGGGACTTTGATACTTAAAACGTCTTACAGGAGGAACGTTCCATTGGCATTAATGTGTTTTCAGAATCAGAATGATTTCAAGTTTAATAACCTGTGGTCTTTTAACCTTTACCACTCTTTAGGCAAATCCAGCAGAGGACAATTTGATAATTTTTCTATTTTTTTTTTCTCCCAGAAAACGGGCTTTGACACTTCATGCAAACTGTCTCTTAAGGAGATAGTTTATGTCAGACGCTGTTTTCTGGGAGAAATATAAAAAAAAAAAGTTTCAAAATGTCTTCTGCTAAATTTTTACCCAGCATGCTCAATGTTAGCCAGCACTGACAGGGCAGCTGGCATGTGTGATTATTATTTAACCCTTTCGGTGCCAAATTTCAGACGACATTTGTCGTCTGCTTTTTGATTTTAACAAACTGCCGCTTGGAAAGACTATTATATGTAAAGTTGAAAGACTGAATATCAAATAGCGTAGATCCAGATGAGACGGCTCAATGAGCCGTCTCATCTGGATCTATGCTGTTTGCAAAAGCCAATTATTATCGCCTGTGGCAGTGAAAGAGTTAATGAAGTACTGCTGAGGTGGAAGATATTATCATAACAGTTTCTTGAAAATAACTAGACTGCATTCCTGATGCCCTCTCAGTCAGCAGCCAATCAGATGATAGGCAACCCGCACAAGGGAGCTGATAGCCCCGTTACTTACAATTATAAGCCTCTTGGTAAGTCCATTTGACTGTCTGTTGATATGTCAAAAACTTCGCAGCGAGGGTGGCGAGCAGTGTAAATTATGACCCATGTGGTGTCTCATTTTTTTTTGTGTGGGCCACCTAGATTCAGCCAATCAGACCTCAGCAATCACCCTCATATAAATTTTTAATCTCCTGGAATAGGCTTAAAGATCACGAAGAAACAAAAGCTATAAACTGCTCTATATTCAAGTAAAAGGAGACGTTTTGCTCGTACGCCCGTCACACGGCACTAACATAAGCTGTAGGTGCGATAAATTTATTTCAAAAGGAATGACCCTTGAGAGCAATAAACACACTCACACAGGGTTATTCTAACAGAAATGCATCATCCATTGAAGCAGTAAGTTTACAACAATAGCAACATTCGTATACAATGTTCATGGTTTTATGTAAGCTGATAAGCTTAAGCGATATGTAAGCTTATTCCATGATATTCTCACGCTCTGAAAATATATGTTACTACAAATAACTACAGTCGAACTTCGTTATCTCGAACTCGCTTATTTCGAATAACCGCTTATCTCGAAGTGAAAATCTGGTCCCTGTTTTAACATGAAACTATGACAACAGGTAATAAAATAATGTGGAAAAGAGGAGAATTGCTCCTAAGGAGCAATTTCTCCTCTTTTCCACATTATTTTATATATATATTTCTAACTTCAGGAGTCAAATTACATATTCATTTGTTAAATGTGATTTTGTTCAATTTATTGTTTTCCTCACTCTCTCAACTCTGATATGTCGAAGTACGGATATCTCGAAGTGTTTCAGTGAGTCCCTTGGAATTCGAGATAACGAGAGTCGACTGTATATAAAAATAAGTGATGATATCCAGGAAATGCTACGATCACGTGGCACAGTCCTCCGATCAGCACACTCATACACTGTGATTCTAATAGAGACCATCAGCCTATGAAGCAGTATGTTTACTAAAAGCAAGTCATATATATATATATATATATATATATATATATATATATATATATATATATATATATATATATATATATATATATATATATATATATATATATATACAGTTGACTCTCGTTATCTCGACCTCGCTTATCTCGAATAACTGCTTATCTCGAAGTAAAAGTCTGGTCCCTGCCTAAATATGAAAATCTAACAACATGTAAAAAATATTGTGGAAAAGAGGAGAAATTGCTCCTAAGGAGCAATTTCTCCTCTTTTCCACAATATTTTCAATATATATCTCTAACTTCAAAAGTCCAATTACACATATATTTGTTAAATGTGGTTAATAGAATTAGTTTTTCCTCAATTCTGCAAATCTGATATGTCGAAGTACGGTTATCTCGAAGTATTTCAGAGTGTCCCTTGGAATTCGAGATAACGAGAGTCGACTGTATATACAATATTCACGTATTTAACTGTAAGAAAATAATAAAGAGGAATAGTTCCAAACTTTGATAAATTCAAAGCCAATTTAGAATATTCATGTTTTTTTTTTGTTTTCTTGGTGTGTTCTTATTATTTGAAATATTTCATGCTATATATGGAAAGGACTACTTTTAGTAATAAAACAAAAGATTCAAGAAAAACAAAAACAAGCTCAAAAGCAGCTCAAAAGTAACAAAGACATCTTCAAAAAAGGAGGTAAGCGACGAAGAATAGCAGATAATCTTTGACATTTTTGTTTGATATTATAACAGAGGTTAATAAAACGAAGCCCAATTTTACACACGAAACTTTGACAGTTTCCTTTTCAAAGGCACAGCCCACTCTATGTAACGCTGGATACGAAACTGATTTCTTATTTTACCGCCGTACCTACATTTCTTTGCACTATAGCTTCTCATTGTCATTTAGAAATGCCGCATTATAAATCTATGGTTGATTGATTGTGTTGGGGTTTAACGACACGTCAACCCTTGTGGGTCATTTTGTGTCGTCTCCCACAGAAAGGGAGAAAAGAGATAGAAGAGATAGTAGAGGAGATGAAAGAGACAATTAGGGAAGAAATAGGAACAGGAATGAAAGTGAAGAAACAGAAGAAATAAAAACATTCCCCCTCTACCCTTACCTGCTACAAGGATAGCAGGCCTTGCCCAACTGTAAGCCAATTTCAGTTGGACGCCCCGGTGACGTAAGATACACGACACCATTGCCACTCCCGACCATCCCCCATAAATCTATGGAATGGCTGTCGCAGTCCTTAAACTCCTAGGAACCCGATTGCACCCTTTCTTTTGGGGTCTGTGTCAGTTCACCTGAACATTCTGACTCGCCACTGATTAATGTTTAACGAATGCTTTATGTCTTGGGTACGCAGATCACATTAATTCTTAGTGTCAACAACAAGACCTGGTCACTTTGCACAGTTGCAAGTTTAAAAAAATTTCTTTTTGTCTGAATAAGGGTCCTTAACATGCTAAAAGAAGACAAACAAAATTTCACTTTATCTTCTGACGCTGAGAACTTTAATTTAAAACCATCATAATTTTGTCCGATTTGATTTCTCGCTAGGTTCCAGCAAATAGGCATATGATTTATCCTTTCTGGGTGCGTTGAAACACCCCGAAACACTCACAAACAATACTTAAACTACCCAAACCATACTTCAAAACACATTTTAAACTTCTTGAGTAACAAATCAAACAGCTGAAACTCAAATATGAATAAATATTATTTGATTAATCATCTACACACATTATAGGAAAATTAATAAGTATTTCTACCTAGCTTCTGATGATAAAAGGCACCTTACCTAATGACTGTCTTGTTTGTTCCATAGTATGCAAGATTTGATTTTCTGTTATAAGTTGGCTTCTTCGGATGTGAAATTAGAGGACAAAAAGTTTATTCACCCTTTCTTTCGTTTATTTTTTTTCTTTGTTCGCTCATGCGATCGTTCGTGCGTGTGTTTAAGAAAAGAAAACGTCACATGCAGGTCCAGTGGAAGAGTGAGCGGATGCCAGACAAAACGGCCTTACGTTTGTTTGTTTATTTCTTATTTTATTTTATTTATTTTTTTCTATTGCAAAGATCCTGCTAAAACTGTGTCGATGCAAATGCACATGCTGATCTGGAACTTTGTTGGTCATATGGTCATATGTTTTGGACGCCGTCACATATTTCATGTGAGTCTTTTTCTACTGTAAAGACGCAATGACCTGAATCAGACTTCGCAGATGCACATGCATGCATATACTGATTCAGAACTTTGCTGGTCAGATGTTTCTTGGGCATCAATTTATATTTCATTTAAGCTTTTTGTTTTTGCAAAAGTCATGACCCGGCCATTTCACTTACGTTTAACTGCTGCAAAGACTCAGATCAAACTGTATGGATGCTCATTATACTGAGCTATCAAACATCTTTGATACCACATTCCACTTGAGATAATAAATAAACAAAGTAGTTATGAATTAAAAATAGATATAGTAAGTAGTTTGGTGAAAAAAGGTAACTAAATACAGTGGATTGTGGTATTTCGCGGTTGTTTGCGGTGGTTAGGTGTGTTTCAACGGACTAATCCTTTTTTTTACGAAAGCACCTTCGCGCCATGTACATCATTAATTCTATCAAATTGTTATTCTAAATAGAGGAGGTTTTCTTGGACTTTTAAATCATGACTTTGGCGTGAACTTGAAGATCATATTGTAAAAATGGTTTAAAATACACACAATGAAAGTTAAATCAAAGTATTTGGCACAAATAACCGTTTCATGAGATTTATCATCACTTTAAGGCACGTATATTCTTCCATACAGAGGCTGACAGGCTTAGGTCACATATGATCTTATAAGACTTCGTCTAAAAAGAATGACAGGCGGGTTTAGAGACAAAAAGCAGGACTTACAAACATACAAAAGCAAAAACAATGAGCAACTTATTTTGTGCAAAAAGGTAAGAGAAAAGTCCAGGGAGTGTCAGAATCACAAACTGCAGCCCTTCCCAGACACCAAGAGGAAGAGGAAACCAACAAAACCAAACTAGCACAAATCGAACAAACGTACGAAAAGAACCAAAATTAGCTCTCTCTTCCCCAAGCGAGGTAATCGCAATGCTAAAAGGATTGAAAAACACAAGAACAAAATAACACAAGGTAAGACATAAAACAAATCGCCTCGTTGAATAAACCACAAAGCAACAAAGACTAACACCGGGGCAACCGTCTTAGAACGGTCAGTAGAGTAAACAACCGGGGGTTTAAACTCCCATCGGGTGACTTCTCTAACTTTTTTATTTCGCTTGCAGACGAAACGCCAGAATGAGTCCGGTTTCCGTCGGAAAAAATGGTAAGAGGTCCAGGGACTGCCACAATCACAAACCGCAGCCCTTCCCAGACATTAAGAGGAAGATGAAACGGACAAAACCAAACAAGCGCAAATCAAACAAACGTACGAAAAGCACTTAGATTAGCTCTCTCCTCCCCAAGCGAGGTAATTGCAATGCTAAAAAGACCGAAAAACACAAGAACAAAATAACACAAGGTTAGACATAAAACAAATCGCCTCGAAGAATAAACTACAAAGCAACAAAAAGTAAAACTAACACTGGGTCCATCGCCTTAGAACGGTCAGTTGGGTAAACCACTTGGGGATTAAAGCACTTTTACATCTAGCCAACTTCACCCTTTGTCCCGATGCTACTCTAAATACAGAAATACATAAACAAATCGGTTCGCATAAAGGCTCCCAACTCAGTCAATGCATCAAAGCGAAAACATAAAAATCAAATTAATCACTATAATAAACAAAGACAAATTCTCATGGCTAATTCTACTGTACGTATGCCAGAGTAAATAAAAACCAATAGTTGAACCACGGCGGGCCAAACAAAAGACGTATCGACAAGCCCCAACCCACTGGTTTAAGTTTTACGAAGAGGCCGTCATTGAGTCTGAGGCGCAAACCGCCGTCGTGCAATTAAAGAGTGAGGCACAGCCATCAACAATGACTGGGTTGACAACTAGGCACGCAGTCTGCCGCATAATATACAGGCTATAGCCAATTCGTTTATAACGGTAAATGAGATTTCTGAATTGTTCCGAAAAGTTAGACTTTCCTACAATTTTTTTAAATCTGTACACTAAGTCACCGTAAAATTCTGGTTCCGATATACCTTGTTGCAGAAGTGTTTCAGACTGACGCTATATTCTTCTACCAAGGCACTGTGTCTGCGATAAAATTTCGAAAAAGCCTTACGAAGTTTAAAATAACGATAGCCCTGCCTAAGAAGTTTGGCAGTAAGGGCTTTATTACGGCAATTAAAGTCATTAAGATTTGAAGAAGCTCTGCGGATCTAATAACTTGAGATATATATATATATATATATATATATATATATATATATATATATATATATATATATATATATATATATATATATATATATATATATATATACCCCATATGAGGTACGCCGGTAGGCATCGTCATCAAGGGAAGGAAAATTGACTATTTCAAAACCAAAATCGTCCCGTTTTCATAAATTTTGGTTGAATACTGTACCATTAGATATACATAGATTCAAATCCCAAAAAGGTGCCCCGGTATTGGAAGAATTGGCTCTATTTAATTTGAGTTTTGTAGAGTATATGCGGTCCACCATTTGGTCAAAGTAAATATTGTCAATATTTAATAAATCATCAAGGTATCTTGGTTGAATTGAAAGCCTCAATAATGTCAGTCTGATTTTCCCGTGAGACAGACTTCATGAAATCTCTCTCAACATAAAAGAAACAAATCTGCAACAAGAGGAGCACAAGTAGTTCCCAACGGAATACAAAAAGTTTGCCTATAAAGTTTAGTTTCAAATCTAATAAATATATTATCCAAAAGATAAACAAGGGGATCACACAGACTTTTTGACAAGACCATAAATTGTGATTATTGTATACATCAGAAGTGAAAAAACACATTTTTCGTTGCAGGCCAAATATTGGGTATTCTCCCGAATAAACGTTTGCTTAATTAAATCAACAATTTTATCTTTAATAAGATGATGAGGTAACGTAGTAGACAGTGTAGAAAAATCATATGTAGACAATTGAGAAGCCTTAAAGTTTGTAGATTTGAATTTATTGACAACTTCATTGGAATTTTTAATTGACCAAAAGTAGTTAATTTCGTAAACAGTATCGTAGTATCTAATCCAATGTTTTTAACAACAATAACTAAGGTATGAAGTTAGCAGTATGGACAAACAGTAGTCGTACATGGACTAGACATAACAATGAAACGTGCTTTATAAGGTCATTTATGAAGTTTCGGTAACCAATATAACGTAGGAAGTCTGTTTTGTTTTTCTTTAATACTCACTGCAAACTTAGCAGTAATATCGATAGAATGGGTATTAACAATAGATCCCCCGTCAGAAGAAACCCGTTCATATGTTTGGTAGTACAAAAAAGGGTAAGAGAAAAGTCCAGGGAGTGACACAATAATAAACCGCGCAGCCCTTCCCAGACACCAAGAGAAGGAGGAAACCGACAAAACCAAACAAGCACAAATCGAACAAACGTACGAAAAGCACTATGATTAGTTCTTGTATTAGAGTATTGCTATAATGAAGTCGTCACACAATAACAACATTATTAGCAGCTTTATCGGACACGAGTACATGTTAGAAATGGCTATGTTCAATGTTGAAAGGGCAATAACTCCAAAAGTAGGCAAACAAGAGTTATGGTTTATGTGTTCTGCCCGTTGTCTGATAGGCTTTACATTTGTATGAAGTTTCTTTAAAACATCTAAAACAGTTTTCAACTTACACAGCGGACACGAGTAGGCCTACATGGTAGAAATGACAATGTTCAATGTTCAAGGGGCAATAACTCCAAAAGTAGACAATCCAGAGCTACGGTTGATGTGTTCTGCACGTTGTCTTATAGTGCTTTACATTTGTGAGAAGCTTTGTGAAAATATCTCTGACGGTATCAGAGTGATGGAGCGGACACGAATGATGGAAGCGCTGACGGACGGACGCGACAGACGGACGGGTGGAAGGAGGGACGGACACTCAACAAATAAACAGTTGACGCCTTATGATGCAACTGTCTGTCGAGTATTTTTATAGGAAAAAGGATAGAAATAAATTGTTCTTAAAGAGGTTGACAATAAATTGCTTGTTTCTTTTACCAATGCTCTCCCAAGTTATGAATCGTTAGACTCAACTTGAAAGATATGGGTTCGATAGGATATACTCGTACGTCTTCAATATCTTTTTTACTTACTGTTATTGTTCTTTTTTTACTTTCTATATGCTGTGCAGAAGAGACAAGTCTCGCATATTTTCTTTCTTTTTACTTATTAACTTTCTATAGTATGTGCAAATGGATAATTCGAATATATTACCAATGAAGACACAGATTAAGCTGCGATTCAGCGCAGTCTGATCATGGTCTTCTTACCCAATGAGAAAATCAGTACACGTACCTACTGTAATTTATTGCGAACAACAAAGACGACCGCGATCAGACAGGAGGGGAGCGCAAGCTGAACTGAATCTTCTCTCTTTACACATGACGTAAATGCCCTTTATTCACGTTGCGAAAAAAAGTTTCGCTGCTGGTTAAATACTTACTAAAGGTGAACACACAAGAGCGCGCACACGCACGAACATTACTTGAAAAGTGCACTTACGCAAGTTTGAAATTTGGAGTTTACCTTCCCTGTTTAAGCGTCAGATTCTTATGTTAGCGTGACTTACACTTATAACCGTGACTGTACATTGTCTGCAAATTAATTTATATAAAATATTATATTTTAATTCCAGAAGCGTTGGCCATGCAGTTTAATACGAGTATAATCATTATCAAAAGCACCTATATTGAATTGAACAATGCATTATGGATGAGTAGAGAAAATTTAAGTTTAATTACAGAGTAGTACGAATGAATTAAACCGTTGTGCCATTTGATGATCTTTATTAGGTAAAATTAAACCAGAACATGAGAAAAGGGTCATTATATTATATGCCAACAGCAAACAGGAGCCAACACTAAAATTACCGTTGCGATATGCTTCGTTGTTCGTCAATATTTTCTATAGTATTCAGTAATTATCTAAACGGAAAGTGAATGTTCGGACTGACTTGGATGCGTACCTTATACATTTTACGTTGGCAAGGTGGTAGTTAGTGCTTGTAATACTTGCAGCAGGTGGGGTTGGGGGCATGTTAGTGTTTCTTCTGTTTCCACAGTGTCTTTTGCGTTTTCTCTCACTCTCCCCTATTCCTCTATTTACTCGCATCTACTAGTTCTTTTGATCCTTTTCTCCAGCCTATGTATACTGTTTCGCCTTAAGGGAAATGCGTACATTTTGCAATGGTAGGATGGTGTTTTAAGGTATAGTATATATGTGAACTCGGATTTGATACAATCAGATCCCGTCAAGTTCTCAACATCAAAGGCAGAGACAGACAAATAACAATTAAACAACTTAAACAGGAAAGGTTACTTTGTAACTTGTTTTGTCCCTCGTCTTGAAAAGGTCTACTCGAAAATGAAAGAATTTGCTGCCCTTTTCAGAATGGCCTGGGTGTGGAGAAAAACAAATAGGAAGCAACAAAAGCTGTTTTACTAAAAACACAATGACAACAAAACTGCTAGTTGTATTTATATAGCTTAGATACATTGTTTCGTGATATTGTTCAATCGAAGCCGGTTATCTTAAACTGTAGACAATAAATTCACTAATATTTTATCGATAAATGTTCCAGTCGGTATTATTTATTGAGCAGAAACGTTATAGATTACTTGCCCAAATGGCAAATTATTTTTAAGACAATCGATACGATATATCTAAACGTTGCTTCCCTGAATATAGTACGATAATTTGAGGGGTACTGACGGAAAACAGACATGCCCTATTTGCAAACAAAAAAACCGGATCCCGGTATGCACAAGCATACAATTTTGCTATAGTATCTTTTAATCTTATAATCAGTAGACTGACATTGTAGAATGCATATGGAAAACGATGATGCCTCTGGTCAATTTTATGGCTGCACAGGCGTGACTGGATTTTCTATATCCGTCTTTGGATAATGCATACGGGTATGTTTCCCACGGCGCCTCTTATAATATTTATCACAGGCAACTTTGTTGTGTTCTACTCTAATTGAATCAATTTAGCTGAGAAGGCAGACAGAAACAGATCAATGTGTCCTTCCTTACTCTGCTTCAAATTACCAGAGAGACGTCGTTTGTTTTAACCCTGCTATCCTTCTATATTATACAATATCCCGTATTATTGTTTAATTTTGATTTGAAATTTAATACTTTCAATCCTTAGTTTCCGAAGTGGCCTATGAAAGCCGTGAATTTGTACATGTCCAGTGATGCAAATAGAGGTTTCAGTCTATAATAAAAAAGATAATGGCAAACAGTGTAGACCCTGATGAGATGGCTAACTTTGAGCCATCTCATCCGGATCAACACTGTTCGCACAGGTATCTGGTTGGCCTCATGGGGCTGAAGATAGAGTGATATTAGAAAAGTAATTTTAACGGTATGAAAGTTGGCGAAAATAGTTTGAACGTTAAACAGCAAGTGTGGTGAGTTCTGA
Organism: Anodontia alba; assembly: GCA_964016985.1. Classification (NCBI taxonomy): domain Eukaryota; kingdom Metazoa; phylum Mollusca; class Bivalvia; order Lucinida; family Lucinidae; genus Anodontia; species Anodontia alba. The sequence goes on along the minus strand of OZ024822.1, from coordinate 23,906,209 downwards.
AAGCTATTGTAATGGTATCTTCGTCAGCGGCGTTTAAGGTAAATGGATACGCATGGTAGCATTTCCGCCATTTGTGACAAGGGAGACAACTTTGTGACTTCTTGATTGCTTTCCTATACACCAGTCCCATTCGGAAAAGCGGTCTAACCTAAACGTAAAGAATTTGCTACGAAAACATCCTTTTTTCAGAAGGGCGCCAAAACAGATTGTACAGAATTGTCACCTTAAATACAACTGGACTGTTTTGGATATTTTACAGTTTTAAACACAGTTGTATAACTTAACCAGCTTCAGCTGTCTTTCGAAAGCAATCATAACTAATAATAGTTCATTTCTTAGTTTCTCTATAATTACTTTAATACCAATCGAGCTTTCAGAAGACAAATACCTCGCCACTTTTTGGTCTTAAGAGGCGAGGCATATTTAAATATTTAAATATACCTCGCCTCTCAAGACCAAAAACTGCCATGTCCTAGAAAACCAAACAAGTGGCGGGGTATTTGTCTTCTGAAAGCTCGATTGGTAGTATAATCTACTCTGGGATCGGGACTTGACCGGTATCGGAAGAAGTAAGGAATTTGAGACTCAATGCAAATAGCACACGGGCGATCACCAATGAAAACGGACACCTGACACAGAGATCCACTAAATGTGAACTACTTGAGACGTTCCGTTTAATCCTTGTCCTGCTGAATAAATTAAGAAGCCACACCCATTTCTTATTTTCAGCCAATCAGATTACTCGATAAAGGTTGTTGATATTGTTTCCCATACTGAATGGCAAACAGTGCAGAGCCAGATCAGTTGGCTTCATCAGAAGCCAACTGATCTGGATCTACACTGTTTGCAAAGGCAAGATATATCCGGGTTCAGCAGGACAAGGGTTAGATTAATTGGAGAGTTTAGTCCGTGTTCATTGGTATGTCTCTTGCTTTCAAAGATTCCCTCCTTTTCAGAATTTATCTGAGCACATTTTACAATTACATAACCTTGCCCTGAATTCTATATTTTGTATACACTGCTGCAAAGAGGTCTCTGTCCGAATCTGATTTTTTTGGCAACTTGGTCTATAAATTCAGAAAGATTGTCGGTAAAACTGATTTTTCGGAACAATGTAAAAAAGAATATGTGATTCGCTATAAAAAGATACGTTACAACATCGATATTCTGCGGCAAACTGCATGCATGTCTGTTAACCTAATGACGGTTTATATCTTGATTCCATGTTCAGTTGTACAACGTTGGGTTTGTCTTAAGACTAAATAATGGCCCGTCCTCAATCTGTTTCAGATGGTTTACCCCTAACTGTCAATATCTGCAGTCGGGCGCATCGTGGTCGTGTCTGTAGCTGTATTGTTCTTGCTTCCTTTATTTTATTTTGATTTATTTATACGATATTTTAAGAGGGTAACACAATTTGCTATAATATCTAGTCTACCTTGTGGTTATCTGAATAAAAATAATAAAAAATAATAATAAAGGAAAGAAACAAAAACGATATCTACACTTATATGCAGTAAAAGTTATAATATTAAATCACTATGAGAGAGAAATCTTAAAATTGGAATTCCTGATAAACAATGCCAACTTAAATTTAAAGTGTCTTAGAGAAGATCGTGTAAACTGTTCTGTAATGAGAGGGCTGTGCTTCGTGACTATGGCATTTTCTATATATCTTCACGTATATTTTTCAATTCGCCATTGAGTCCTTTGCTTTGTTCCCAGCGGTCACAAGTTCGACTCTCAGTTGGTTACATAATTCTCCCGGAGAAAGATAATGAAATCATTTAAACGGTCATTCTCCCCTTCCGTTGATTCAAGAAGGACAGTTGTCAGTTTCTTGAGAAAGTATGTTAAAAAAATACTGGTTGATCGCTCAGACACGCTTGAACGCTTGCCCGGGTAAAGTGAGAGCAGGTTAACTGACCGGCTCGACATGACACGAACAGTATAACTGCAAATCGAACAAAACTTTCGCTAGAGTGTGCGTTACGAGTGTTGTCAACTGCCTTTCTGTTCTTTAATTTCAGTGCAGTTAATATTCTCTGGTCCTCTCGGATCACTGAGCTCATTTGTATTTGTTTGCAAATATAATATCACTCAAACATGAGCTAGGGTTTACCGGCTACATTACTTTCGTGAACGGACTCAATAATTTATCAAAGAAATTACCCACGATGGAGCATAACATTACAGCATGTATTTACACTGAGTACAGCTGGTGTTAAGTGCTGGGTAGCGGTCTTACCATACTTCACTTTAGTATAGTTTATATTTTTTCTGGTCCTTTGGGATCACTACGCCCATTTCGATTAAAAAAAAAGAACGAATATCTCTCAGCCATGTGCTCTGAAGTGTGGGAAGTGTTACACTTGTTTTCATGTGCTACTGTTCATGAACACGCTCAATGAAACCGCATCTTCTATTTTCGTTTATTTGTGTTCAAAAGTTCAGACAATTATAGTAAAGAATTAAAGTAGATAAATAGATAATACATAAAAAATAAAACAAATACCTTGTCCTCTGTCTGTGTATAGTTTTTTGTCACCAGGCAGGCCGTAAGCAGTATTGCGCCTTAGAGCACCGATGGTATCAATGGCCTATGCCTTAGATTTAATTTTTCTTATTTTTCCTGCAAAATAGGATTTGACACTTCATGCAAATTGTCTCCTAAGGAGACAATTTGCATGAAGTGTCAAATCCTTTTTTCTAGGAAAAATAAGAAAAATATCATCAGTTTGTCATCTGCCGAATCTGCCCATAGCATGGTAAGTGTTAATTTCTCACAACATCTGTGGAATCTATCATATCTCTAGATATAAGGGTTATCCAGAAGAGCATTGCTGAGGTGCTTCTAACCCTTAAACTACCAGTCACAGCAATAGTCGTCTGCTTTGTCATCTGCTAGTGATTTCAAAAGTCATTTTTGCAAACAGTGTGGACCCAGATCAGACTGCTCCTCTAGGAGCAGTCTGATCAGGATCCACATGTTTGCCTGTATGCAAAAATAGGTTTGAAAAGTTTGCAAGAATATTCAGCAGATTAAATTAGTTATCCTAACTCTTGCAGCCCTATAGACACAAATGGCTACATTTGCAAACAGTGTAGATCCCGATAAGACGGCTCGTAACGAGCCGTCTCATCAGGATATACCCTGTCTGCCATTTTTATTGATGTTTTATTGAAACCCCTATTTGCAACAATGAGTATGTCTAAATTTCAGAGACTTGGGGTGAAAGGGTTAATACAATATCTTCTTGTAAAGACAGACAAAATAAATGATCTCCTTTATCACATGACAGATGAACAATAAATCTTATGTCCTTATGCTTATTGCATCTTATCTACTTTATTACAGCTGTATATTTACTATTTATTAAAGCTACAGTTATTCAATACGCTCACAAGAATGCAATTAATCTCATGGTTTTGGATTCCCTGAGGAATCGAAACTGATATCTGTTAGAAAATATTGTTGACTTCTGTGCTTGTTGTCATTGACGATGTTTGGGGGACCAGACTGAGTGTATCGAAACTGATATCTGTTAGAAAATACTGTTGACTTTGTGCTTGTTGTCACTGACATGATGTTTGAGAGCGCAGCCTGAGTGTCTAAGGTAGACATCAATGGGGTCTATAAAATAAATAAATACACAGATTTGGTCAGTCTTTTTGTCTAGTGTATTGACCTAGTATTTAACTAGCAGCACAAAGACGTTACGTTTCAATGATTTGAGCCGCATTCGCTTAGTCTGGCCCCGAGATTATAAAACTTTTTTTCATGCTCAACTCAGCTGAGCATGAAATTTCCTCTGCTAATAAATATGAAAATGCCAACAATAGTTGGCATTTTCATATTAATTAGCAGAGAAATTTTCATGCTCAGCTAGGTTTAGCAAGAAAGAACTTGCAATTGTTAGTAATTTGGGATTTATCAGCAGGACAAATTTCATGCTCAGCTGAGTTGAGCATGAAAAAAAGGTTTATAACCTCGGGGCCAGATCATATTCTTCACTGGGTGTTTTTGGGCTGCATAGTTTCTTCAGTAGGAAAACGAAACTCTGACTGGACTGCGAATCTTCATTCAGCGCCTAAATCAGTAGTTACCTTTTTAGCTCATCTGGGCCGAAGGTTCAAGGGGTATAGTATGGTAGGCCATCCATCGTCCGTCCGTCGTCTGCCCACACATTTGACCACTTGTATATCCACAGTTTGCAGGCTGATCTCCGTCAATTCTTATCTATAGCATGCCTCTGGTAGGTCATTGATGGCAAGCTTATCAGGAAATCCAGTGAAAACCTTGGTTGCTATGACAACCTCAAGATCCCATAGAATTAAAACGGGAAAACGCTTGTCATCAGCATAACTCGTTCAGTTTTGATCGGATCTTCCTCAAACATGCAGATAAGGAGGACATGAATGAAATTCCGCATAAGTTCGAAAATTGGCCAGATCGGATGATTAATTTTAGAGTAACGTTATTGCTGAAAACACACACACACACACACACACACACACACACACACACACACACACACACACACAAACAAACAAAAAAAAAAAAAAAAAAAAAAAAAAAAAAAAAAACATTGCTTGACGTTGTCATCAACATAACTCATTCAGTTTTGATTGGATCTTCCTTAAATTTGCTGATAAGGCAAATATGGCTCGGACCAGGTCGAAAACTGGCCAGATCGGATAATATTTTCACAGTTACAACCCCCTTCCTGAAACTTGCAGATAAGGTGGACATGGATAATATCTCAGATGAGATTGGATCGTACGAGTTAGTTCCCTTTAGTGCTGAGAAAAGCCTATATTTGACTTTGTCATATTTCGTTCAGTTTTAATCCGATCTTTCTGAAACTTGCAGATAAGGTGGACATTTATACAGTTTTGGATGAATTCGAAAACTGGCCAGATCATTAATCTTAGTTACGCCCCTTGGTTGTTTAAAAAACTCTGTTTAACTTTGTAAATTCGTTCAGTGTTGATCGGATCTTCCTGAAACTTGCAGATAAGATGGACATGGCTGAAATCTCGGATGGGTTTGAAATCTTGACAGATTTGATAGTTTCTCTTAGCATTACCTTCCCGTGATGGCAGCAAAAGCCTCTATTTGACTTTGTCATCTGCATTATTTGTTCAGTTTTGATTGGATCATCATTAAACTTGCAGATCCCTTGATTGATAAAAAATGCGTAGGTTCTAGCTTATTATCAGCATAACTCCCTCAGTTTTCACCAGATTTCCTGAACATACAGTTTTTATCGAATGAGGTTAAAACCTGTTGGCTAGTTAGAATACAGGATGGTACAACACGTACTATTTCGAGGTTACAGTATACCAAATATTGACCGTGTTTTCCTCAGACATGGCTTCATTTCTGGCGATCACATCCTACAGTTTTCATGAGATCGGGGTTCGGACTCTATTCATTAGCTGGTCTTTGCCGGAACTTTTTATGTCTGTTTCTCGGCTCACTGGGGTTTACTTGTTAGTTTTCGTTTGCTCCAGTATTCAAGTGGTGTTGATTGACAACCCAAAGATCTCCAAATATCTCAACACGATGTTTCTGTTGAGTCCTCATCATTGCTTTATTATAGGCTATATCACTGATTTATCTGTTGCCCATAATGATTGGTGGATGAGTTAGAAGACCTCCACACGCACGGAACAAATATGTTTTTACCACTATGGAAGCTGAGGGCGAGGGTTAGGATCCCGTAAAGCCTGCGTATGGCCACCTTCCCCGAGTAATTCATTACTGACCATTCTAAGGCGGTACTTTCATTGTGGTATTATTGTTAATTGTTATGTGGTGTTTCACTTTCTAATGCATTTCGTTTAACAATTATTTAAGTTGATTATGCATTTGGTAAAGTTTGGGTAACAAGAGTTCCCACCTTTCTGGGAAAGAGTTGCCAACTCTGCTTGCGATCTGCTCGTTGTGTGGCTGCTTTATTCTATTTGTAGGTATGTCTTTCCCTTTTGTGTTGGGGGTTTGATGTGGATCTGATTGTATCAGTTCAATTTACTTTGAAACTTAGTGGACAGTTAGACTATGAGATGGTATACAGCGCATATAATTTCGAGGCAACAGTACACCAAATTTTGATATAGTTATCACTATTTCTAAAGATTTTTCTGGCATGACTTGGTTTCAAAAAAAAAAAAAAAAAAAAAAAAAAAAAAAAAAAAGGAGAAGAAGAAAAAAATTCTCCCTGCAGTTTTCATTGATTGGTGTTGATGGACAGTTGGACTATGAGGTGATACATATTGTTTCGATGCTACAATACACCAAATTTTGTTAGAGTCATTAATCTTAAAGATTGTTACGATATTACTTCATTTCCGGTTGACTTCTCCTACAGAGTTCATTGGATTATTTCGTGGTTACAGTGCGCCAAAATTTCATATTTCATAAAGTTATTACTCTTTTAAGATAGTTCACGCACGACTTCATTTCCGGCCATCTCCTTATGCAATTTTTATCTATCAAGCTGAAAGTTATTGGAAAATTAGACCTGAGGTGGAGCAGCATGTATTCCTTTAGGGTTACAGTATACCTAACATTAACTTTGTTGAAAGTTGTACATAACTCGTACAGTTGTGATCACACCATCCTGGAACTAGAAATAGATATTTTACTTTACATGGTCCTTGACTGCCAAAAAGCCTTAAGGGGTATAGCTCCTTTAGTTTTTATTTGATATTCCTGCAGATGAGGAGGACATGAAAACACTATAAAAATGATTTCGAAACAGTTTGAAAACCTACATAATATATGATACATAGAGTATTATATCTTGATTGCCAAAGACGCCAATAATTAACCGTATTTGCTGCAAAGTGTGATCGGTTTTAATTGGATCTTCCTCAAGCTTGCCGGTGGGGGTAAACATGGACATATTAAAAGTTATGTCCTCATGATTAATAAATGCTGAACACATTGAGTGACATTGACCCTTTTTACCACAGATGAGCGTTAAGAACCACCATGGTCCTCTTGTTTCACGCTGCGGCTTATTTGTATTAATTTGTGTTTAGTTGTATAAAAATGGCGATATATTACGGTTATAGGCTGTAGCAGCGGATCTATTAGCAAACTGATCAAATTCCAATATTTCATAGCTTGTAATGTTTCAAACGTATGCAAATCAGACAACTGTATATGTCAAAAACTTGCAATATTGATAATATATAGTATTTTTATCCTATAATCAATGCGTAAGCATAGCTGATCTTTAGAGGTTGAAAGCCATTTGTCAATTTTATTAGATTAGAATTAATAAAATACAAAATCAGTTGATCTGTAACTACAGAAAATGTACCACATTTGTGTTGATTGGCGACACAGATTAGCCTTTTTGTCTGAATAGACCTCTCTCGTGGTCCGCTTGAACAGGCCGTGGATCCTTGACAGTCTACAGAGCGCATGGAGAATATTATAGAAGATGACCAGGAATAGCCACAATCTCAAATCGTTGCCTACTTATGGCCCAAGGAGAAAGAGCTAACAAACCAGACAGTTCAAAAACCACATACCAAAGAATAACAAAGCATCCAACGCTCCCTTTACCCCAACAAGTTGACCATAATGCTAGACAGGGTCCACTTAACACAACAGTAAGATAACAAACATGGCAAAACATGAAATAAGCCCAGCAGCGAGCAGCCACTAGGCAACACTAAGAACAACCAGTTTAGTATGAAAACACGCCTATTCAAATATATTGAAAAATGCACCACAAAAAAAAAAAAAAAAAAAAAAATTTCAAATAAAGATACTGATTATTTTCATTGAGCATGAAGTAGAAAAATAATGTAAATCCCTGTAAACCCCAGTTTTATTATATAAAAGAGGGGTTTAAGGGGCTCAAAATTATATAGGTATGTTTTCGTGATGCAGAACCGGCGTCTTAGAAAAGTCACTGAAAAGCACTGACGCAGGAGTGGGGTGTAATCGATTTTACTGGCATTAAATCGTCACCCTAGGTTCAAAAAGTATAAAAAGATACAGAATGATTGTTAGGCTCGCACAGATGCTACCTAAATCAATCAGTGAAATAATACAGAAAAAAAAACAAAAAAACAAACGTATGACGAAATAAGGATGATGTATGTTTCATTAATCCAAGACACTAGCAGCCAGAGCTAAAGAAAAACTCTAGTTCAGCCACGGAGGTCCCGAAAAAAAAGACATATATTCAGGTATCAAAAAGATTGATCTACTAGCTGACCAGAATTTACGCTGTACACACGCGTAGAAGGTATATTTTCTAACGTCAGAGCTGAAATACACTATAGCAAACAGACGCTATTTTTCTGCATTAACTGTCCATTCCGATACTTGCTGTATTTACCTTTATATTCGGGCATTCAGGCATTGACAAGCAGTGTAACCCCTCATCAAACTGTAGGAGCGACATTTTGATAATGGTCTTCTCTGTTTGACATTCCCTGACAGCCGTTTAGATACATTATCAAGCTAATGGGCTTATTCAATTTTTACTTTAAGTATCTGAAATGTATTTTTCCTCTTACCATCGGTCAGAAAGATGTTGCTCATTTAACTTTATATGCCTGGCTATATACTTGACAATCATTCGGATAAGTACCGAATTGTTTTCGGGGAAACATAAGATGAAAGGCTATCTGGAGCTACATTCATGTCTACATGGTCATGGGTAAAAAAACGTAAACGATACAGTATTACCCTTTTTCCGACATCTTTACTCCGCAACGTATCTTTAAGGTAATAAGTGTTTTTTTTTTTTAAAGTTGAGGAGCAAACCTGTCAAACTTTAGTTTGCTTCCCTACTGAAAGAGGTCTACTCTAAACGGTTCCAGGAAAGAGTTTACTCTATATCCCTTTTCAGAAGAAGTTTAGATTGTAGGATAGTAACAAGAAGTAACAAAAGTTGTTTCTCTTGTATAAAATTGTTAAGTACCAACAAGTGTTCCGTCAAGTCTTATTAATCCTAGTCCTGCTGAGACCGGATATATCCTGCCTTTGCAAACAGTGTAGATCCAGATCAGTTGGCTTTTAAGAAGCCAACTGATCTGGACCTGCACTGTTTGCCATTTTGTACGTTAAGTTGTATCAACAATTTGGAGCAGGTGATCTAAATGGCTGAAACTTCGAACTGGGCGTGGCATCTTTATTAATTCAGCATGGCAAAGGTTAAATAGTGTATAAGAACAACTAGCGATGCGAGCTGAATGGCAAACAGTACCGATCCTCATTAGTTGATTTTTCTTCTGAGGCGTTTAATCCGGTTCTGTATTATTAGCTTAGGCATTTCTGTCTGAACTTTATGGTCAATACAGTAAGCATCAACTTAAGACAATCAGATAGTTGGGAAAATATGTTATCTGGAATGGAAGTCAAAAGACAAGATAAAACTGTCGTAGTCAAATTCATATGCATGCGTCAACCGATAGAGAAACCGAAATGGAGAGCTTTTTGTGGTATACTGTTTGATTTACAGTTCACCAACATCCAGTTTAAAGGGAGTCTACTGTAAAGGGAAAAAAAAAATGGTCCAAATGACTGGGACTTGAACAGGTTTTACTCGCGCATAACCTCAAACGTATCTCCCGATGCTGCTCAAAACTGTAAAACAATGCGAACAGAAAGAAATCAACAGAAAGCAAAGTGGGCAGCTGTTAAAAAAGATAATTACAATGCTAGCATCACAACAAGAAAGCAGAGAGCACAAGTGACAGCCGTAAAGCGAAGTACCACTTTGATAGAATCAGCATCAGCATCAGTATATGCTCCTTGCAATGACAACATCGGACGAAATATCCGCCTTAGAAACACTAACACTGTCTGATGTGTACATTGTCTTACGCCAGCTACTGTTCTCCTGAAGTGCAGCATACGAAATGAAATTATCGAATTAATACAATGATAGTTACTTCGGGCTATCAAACGTTGCAGTTATCTTCCAAAGACTCGTCTTTTGAATGTATCAGACATGTTGGTCAAATCACCTGAAGTTACACCATTCTCTAAAATTTCTCTTAGAAACAACGCTCCTTATTTGATATGTGTCCCAGCGTATAACCGTACAGTGGCCTAATCGGAAGCGCCATCATTCTGTACACACAAATATCACTAGCGAACACGAAACTCGCTACAGAAGCGCTAATATTAAAACAGATAAGAAAGTAAATTTTCTCGTTGAAATATTTTTCAGAAATGAGATTAAAATAAATTTAAGCAAGATCACCTTAGTTCTAATCACACAGCATGCTAAATTAAGCATAAATGTGCACATTATGACATACGGTTAACAAGAAATCAATGGAAGTGAGTGTTTAGGGCTTTTAAGGTGATCTGTCTTATTCAAACGAAATAAACCAAAATATATCATGAACCCAGGTTGATTAAACAATAAGCGCTAGTCGTACAGTCGAGTTCAGCTCGGATAGAGCTATTGATGCGGTACAGTTGGCGCTTGTCGTACAGTCAGTCGGTACAATTTAAGAGGTTATGGTTTACAAAATCGAAACATGTAGAGCCTGGCAGGTATCATACATAAAAGATAGTATGTGTTTGAAAGATTTCACGTTCAAAAAATCATGATAGTTGGCCTTAATTCGACGTATATCGACTTGGAATCATAGGGTTTACGGAAACCAGGAAAATCACTGATTGAGCAGCACGCGATTAGGTCTACACAAAAAGCGGACTAATGTCGGAATTTGTGAGTAGGATACTGCTAAAATACATTAAGTTCTGCCCCGGATGTCGAAAACCGCATTATAATCGTATGTTTCGGTGCTTTCTTATCTGTGAAAATCACAGAGCTTCTATTGCGAATTTCGTGTTCGCTAGTGATGTTTGGGTGTACAGAATGATGGCGAATCCGATTTGGCCACTGTACGGTTATACGCTGTGCGTGTAAAGCTTGAAAAGTGCAGCCTTCTCAATGTCACATGACGGAAGAGCGTTGGACCGGTGACGATAGGCTTAAACGTGATCACATGAAATAAAAATAACATACATAACAATTTATAAATAAAAACGATAAAAATATTTTTTTACTGATCCGGTATTTTTGTTTGCCTATAAACATTCCAGTGTTGTTTTCAATACACTTAAAGTAGCTACATCCGTGCATCTACTTTGACTAAATATGATTTTTCCACGCTTTATACAACACTGCCGCATAATCTGATTACAGATTAACTGCTTACTTTAAATGAAAGATCCTTTTTAAGACAGAATTTTCTTTACCTTGCATGTAATAAAAACATGCTTTTTTTTTACTTCCTAGAATCATAACTGTTTTACTTTGTGGTCCTGTCAGAAAGGTTGTGAGGAACTTTCGTTTCTTCTTGACAAATTGTTGATATACCTATGGATACAAGTTGTGCCTCCTTATCGCAGATCTGTTTCTTTTTTTCTTACGAAATATACTTTATGTTGTCCATTCTTCATGAAAATCAGGCCAATATTATTGAAGTGTTTATTTCAACGTCTCAATATTTGGAGGCCTTACTTAGAATTGATAATGGATACTTTGAACAAGTGGTTGATACAGTTTATCCAAAAGAACTTTATAAATGTACACCAGAGCACAGTTTCAGGATGTATATACATACACCCTAAGATGTATATATTTCTCAGTTAATTCGTTTTGCTAGAACATATAGTCAAGTTAATGACTTTGATCATCAAACTAAAATGTTAACTGCTAAACTTTTTAAGCAAAGGTACCGTTATCATAAAATACGTAAACGTTTCTAAGTTTTATCGACGTCATTCTGAATAAATGTCCAAATATAACGTTGGTTTGAAAACACTTCTGTAAGAAAGTCTATCCGAGCCTTTATGGCGTTAAGTCTATAAATTTAGGAATATTACTGATAAAACTGATTTTCCGTGCAATTTAAAAAGTTTGTCACTCGCTTTAAAAGGATAGGTTATAACATGGATATTCTGCGACAAACTGTATGCATGGTTGTTAACCCAATAATTATTGATAACTTTGCTACCGTCTAAAACTGCACGACGGGATTCGGTCCTCAGACTGAATGACGACTCCCTCCGCAATCTTTTTCAGATGGTCGGTGGCTGACTATCAATGTCTGTTGTGCTTCAGATCGCCATTGAGCCCTTTTCTTTGTTTCATCACAGTGTTTTTTATTATATGTATTTCACTGTGATGTTTTACCTTATGCCGCTCGAACATATACATGTAATTTGGAACTGCATCAGAACTAAGGGCGAGGTTTGCGTGCGAGTAAAATTAGTTAAAGCTCCCAAGTGATCTGTTTCTTTATCTGCGCGTCTATGATTTCAAGTGTGGCGTTTGTGGTGTCTTTATTAATTTCTCATATTGCCTTCCTTTGGTGCCTCGGAAGGGCTGTGCTTCGTGAACATATCCCGGATATCTTCCGTTATATTTTTGGTCCCTTAGGCAAAGAGTTCAGATATTTTAAACGGGTGTGTTTACCCTCTGCGTCCTGAATATCATCAATGATATTTCATGTTGGGGTTCGGAAGACGAAGAGTAAAGTCTATATCGGTGCATGTCGTCTGTTCTTTGATAGCTGTCGAAACCGTCATCAGATCTGACTGCAATAAGTCGGACTGACTGCACAGGTTATCCGTCATACGGTGATCAATGCAAATTTGCCATTTGAAATGACTTAGTTTTTTTTTGTTTGCTGGACGTTTGAATCTATAAGCAAATAATAATTGTGTTGGCGACAATATATGAGAAGCATTTGTATATCTTTTCTTTGTTCTCAAATATTTACTATTTTAATAGTCTCGCCAGAGCCTTGGCTGGTCACAGACATATAAAGAAGACCTTTAGGTAGCTTCATAGAAGACATCATGAACACAAATCGGAGCATACCAAGGGTCCTTTTCTCATGTGTCGGCAAAGTAACCAATCAGTCAGTCAGTCAGCTGAGTATTAGATGACAATAAAGAAAGTATTTATCATAAAGAACGTACAATCGATTCTTGTTATTTCGAAGTCAAAGGGACTATCAGGAATACTTCACAATATCCATACCTCGAAATACGCATCAGATTTGCAAAACTGAGGAAAGAATAAATCGAACAACCACATTTCACAAATGAATATGTCATTTCTTAAGTTAATGATTTATAGAATTATTGTGGAAAAGAGAAGAAATTCTCCTCTTTTCCACAATATTCTGTTACGTGTTGTTAGATTTTAATGTTTAAACAGGGACCGGTTTTTCACTTCGAGATAAGCGAAGTCAAGATAATAATGAGAGTCAACTGTATTTATCACTTTTAGAAAAAGAGAAATGTTCAAGCCTAAATCTGCTTCATTATTACTTTCTGGTATCTTTAGTTTGTAATGTGGAAGTTGCTACGACATATAACTTTACTTTTGATGTTTGGAACATAGAAACAAAATTAAGACTGTAAAGAATAATGAAACGTTAAACTAGTATTAAGTGAATAATATCTCTGGAATAAAGTATTTTGATAACATGGTTGTATAGTATCATCACTTATGTTTTAGTAACTGTATCTTTAGTAGTAATGTAAAGTACTATTAACTTTTAGATTATTCCTTATGGAGACAGTTTATTTGGTACTTTGTTCCATAATTATGTTTGTACATGTTCAATTAATGTGAAGCTAATTAAATAATGAAATAAGATTTATCAGTGCCGTGTGGGGAATATGTAGATGTATAGATGCGACTATATTAATACCTATCATAGATTGAAACTATTTCTTGCATCTGAGTAGTGGCAAGTACTAGCTGAAACGCATTACGAAAACATGCCTATTCAAATATACTAAAAATTTTACCACAAAACAATGAAAATTTTCAGATAAAAAACATCTGATTTTCTTTATATTTCTGCTGAAAAACATAGATTGTAGGTACTCGTTAGAACCGCCTCGACAAGCGGTTCTAACGAGTACCCACAATCTATGGTTTTGAGCAGAAATAAGAAAAATAATGTATACCCTTGTAAACCCCAGTTTTACTGTATAAAAGTGGGGTTTAAGGGGGTCAACATTATATAGGTATCTTTTCGTGATGTTACCCTCCAATTCTCAACAAATTCTGGTCACGATATCTCAAACTGTAAGTTATAGCACTGCCTTGAGGTCCTCTTATAAGCTGAGCTAGCATGTAAAAGTTTTAGTTACAATTCCTATCTCAGTACAAATGTCACCGCGACGGTCTTTATCATACCTAGGCCCTGTTTGTCAGATGTTGCTAATGCTGTATATACTCGTATGGGTATGCCCATAGATTAGAACCTGATATATTTAGGAATGATTCCATTTCGATATTGTGATATCACATGTTATATTGGGGTCGTCTTCATATTTGTAGAATATGTTTGCCTTTGCAGCTGCAAGTAATATGAATAAATTTAATTCTGATTAAAACCATCGGACGCTTCTCAACTCCCAAAACACTGCGGATCACACCGGCTGCCTCCTTCAAATGTCTGTTGATATATACTCATATACATGCATCTATTCTTGCACAATTGCAGCATTTTGATTTGCAGAAATTCAAATGAGGGAACCAATAACCCAGACGTCAATTAGATGTCTCTCTTAAAACTCATTATTGCCATAACTATATGACAGAAACTTTTGTCGCACAACTATTATTTATTTGATGCAATTTATATAAGCATCCGTGAAGTTTATTGAAAAGGAAATAAAGTTGATAAATAATTTATATTCTGCTGAGGTAGACAATAAATTGAATATGGCTGAATATGGCTGAAATAAAGTGTTTTGATATTTGCCTCTGTGTGGAATGAAAAGATAATCTATTGCAGCATTTTCATAATGAGTCATTCCGGTCTCGTCAGGCAAAAATGATTGTCATTTGGTTATCCACATAATCTGTTCAGGGTCTTCGCTGACCGGTTACAGAATTATAAGGTACTGTGGAATATTTACACCAATCAAAAGAGCGAATACCCTGATGACAATGTAAGTATGCGCAAGATGATTAGATTGTGCATTTTGTATATGTTCGTAGACATACTTACGTATGAAGCAGCTAATTTAAAGGAATTTAAAGGAACTTGATGCACCTGCCATCATTTCAACAAGGAAGACAATTGTCGTGAATTCCAATTCTAAAAGTGTTACTTCCCCTTACATTGCACCAATTCCCCTTAGGCTGATTTGATTGCATTACGAAAACATGCCTATTCGAATATATAGAAGATTTCACCTCCAAAAACTCAAAAAATTTCAGATAAAACCCCCGATATTTTTCATGCTTCTGCTCAAAACAGAGATTGTGGGTACTCGTTAGAACCGCCTCGCGGTTCTAACGAGTACCCACAATCTATGTTATTTAGCAAAATAAGAAAAATAATGTATACCCCTGTAAACCCCAGTTTTACTATATAAAAGTGGGGTTGAATGGGGTCAAATTTATATAGGCGTGTTTTCGTGATGGGAAATGAAAATTCATTGCTGTTTAGCAAGTGACCCAGACAGGCAAAGCCGCAAGGTCTCAGTCAAGTTATACTTTAGAACCATCTGATCCAGGCTTTCTATATTTAACCCTTACCATTACGAAAACAAGCCTATTCAAGTATACTAAAATTTTACGACCAAAAAATGAAAATTTTCAGATAAAAAATTCTAAATTCTCATACGTTTCATATTTCTGCTTAAAACATAGATTGTAGGTACTTATTTGAGCTACCTCTACGAGGCGGTTGTAAGGAGTACTCACAATCTGTGGTTTTGAGCAGAAATAAGAAAAAAAATGCATACCCCTGTAAACCCCAGGTTTACTATATAAAAGTGGGATTTATGGAGGTCGAAATTAGATAGGCACGTTTTCGTGATGAATATTTGGAAATCAGCGAAGTAATTCTTCAGGCAAGGATGAGCATAAACACACGATATAGCAGGGCAGTTTCGACGACACCTCGGTCATAACGTAGCAGCAACATTAAAACTACGTTGTTACGACGTTGTGTTTTTCATGCCTTCGGCACGCATACTTGTCAGGATAATGACGCTCAAATACGCCATTACACCGTTGGTTTCCAGTGCCAGGGATATGTAATGTATATCTAGATTATATCAGTCTGCAATAGTTGGAATTCCGCGTACCTTGGGGAATAAACTTGAAATAACGATATAAATCTGCTTTCATTGCCATTATTGTAGCGCTCCAGGGCAAAATGAGTCGTTGAAACCAAAACACTTTTCAACAATT
This sequence comes from Anodontia alba, assembly GCA_964016985.1. Taxonomy (NCBI): domain Eukaryota; kingdom Metazoa; phylum Mollusca; class Bivalvia; order Lucinida; family Lucinidae; genus Anodontia; species Anodontia alba. The sequence goes on along the minus strand of OZ024822.1, from coordinate 23,889,980 downwards.
TTAAGTCTGAAGAAAAAAAACAACAACAAAAAAAAAAACAAAACAAAAAAAAACAACAACAACAACAACAACAACAAAAAAAAATGATAATGAGGAGTGTATTGCATAATTTTGATCATACCATTCTGTCAGCTTCACGCATACATGTCCTGTGATACGCCTTATGCCATATTCTGTATAGATTTGGTGAATAAATTTATTATTGTAAATATTATAAGCATATAACAGCGTCAAAATTCTACATCAGCCCATGTAAAGTCCCATTAGTAGCCTCTGCTGTAACTATTTTTTTTCTAATGGTTCCTGTAAGGTAAATGCATTAACATGTAAAAGAATACATGTCCCAAACAGTGATACGTTGTAAATTATGTACATTGTAAGGCGCTGAAACAGAGTACCAATACATCACGAGAACATACCTATATAATTTCGACCCCCTTAAACCCCACTTTTATATAGTAAAACTGGGGTTTACAGGGGTATACATTATTTTTCTTATTTCTGCTCAAAAACATAGATTGTGGGTACTCATTAGAACTGCCTCATTGAGGCAGTTCTAACGAGTACCCACAATCTATGTTTTGAGCAGAAATATTAAAAATATAAGAATTTTTAACTGAAAATTATCATTTTTTGGTGGAAAAATGTTCAGTATATTTGAATAGGCGTGTTTTCGTAATATATATGACCTACAATGTGAGACAATGACCCTTACGAACATATACGAACAGCGAAGTCCCCAATCAGTCCATTTCCTTCAGCTGACAACGGATGTCCTTACAGACTTGACCTTGTCCTGTTGTTGCCCACAATTGCTTTGAGGAACCTTTTATAAAGTTGCTGATTATATAGATAGGAAAAGCCAAATTTCATTTGTCAAACATTTCCGTTATTAATTTGGTTTAATATTGTAAATGTTCACTGCCATAGGCGATGGTGATAATGGTTTGCAAACAGCGTAGATCCAGATGAGACGGCTCATGAGCCGTCTCATCAGGTTCTACGATGTTTGACATTCAGTCTTTCAACTTTACATATAAACTTATTTACAACTGATAGATTTTTATAAAACAAAGCAGACGACGAATGCCGTCTGAAATTTGGCGCCGAAAGAATTCAGCTGACAAATGAAGCATTACGAAAACACGCCTATTCAAATATATAGAAAATGTCACCACCAAAAACTGAAAATTTTCAGATAAAAAAATCTGATATTTTTCATAATCCTGCTCAAAACATCGGCGAGGCGGTTCTAAATACCCACAATCTATGTTTTTGAGCAGAAATAAGAAAAATAATGTATACCCCTGTAAACCCCAGTTTTACTATATAAAATCGGGGTTTAATGGGGTCAAAATTATAAAGGTATGTTTTCGTGATGGTCTGGTTGCTTAGACACAACTTCGGTTATAAATCCCCATTGTTCTATGCTATTGTCGACACCGACGTTAATACGCCACTTTCGGTGATAATGAGATAATTGACATCGGTTTATCCTGTTATATATATTTCACTAAAACGTTTTAAATCAATTTCTGTCTGGGTATTTGAAATTAAAGGTCAATTTGTGGACTTAAATCTAACACCTGAACAAAATATTAACAAAGCACAGTTCTCCCAAGGCAGCGGAAGAACAAGAGATGGGAACCCAAAAAGACAAAAAAAAAAAAAAGAAAAAAAAAAAAAGAAGAAAACAACAAAAAACACACACACACGCACACAAAAACAACAACAAAAAAAAAAACGGACAGTTGCAATAACCGACCTACATAGAGGTTACCGAAGAACCGCCTTGGAACGATCAGCAGAAACAACAGGTGTGGACCGGTCATTACGAAAACACGCCTATTCAAATATATAGAAAATTTCACCTCCAAAAACTGAAAGTTTTCAGATAAAAATTCTGACATTTTTCATATTTCTGCTCAAAACATAGATTGTGGGTACTCGTTAGAACCGCCTCGCTGGGGCGGTTCTAACGAGTACCCACTATCTATGTTTTTGAGCAGAAATAAGAAAAATAATATATATATGTTTTCGTGATTAACTCGTTTTACTCGATCGAAAGCTTGCTCTTAATTCTGATGCAAGTCATATTACGAATAAATGTTCTGTCTAGATAGGATATTCGACGAGGCGGTTCTAACGAGTACCCACAATCTATGTTTTGAGCAGAAATAAGAAAAATAATGTATACCCCTGTAAACCCCAGTTTTACTATATAAAAGTGGGGTTTAAGGGGGTCAAAATTATATAGGTATGTTTTCATGATGACGATAAGTGCAAGTCGGAGCAAAGGCAAATCACTGATAAGACCACGAAGAGCCCGATCACAGACGGGAACAGGCATAAACCGTCTAGAAAAGACTTAGGGCTGAACCGTCATTGAGTCTGCAGGCCGACCGACCGTCGTGGAGGTAAAGAGGGCAGCAAAGTGGTTAACCCTTGTCCTGCTGAATAAATTAAGATGCCACTCCCAATTCTAATTTTCAGCCAATCAGACTACTTGATCAGACTACTTTAGAAGCCAACTGATCTGGATCTGCACTGTTTGCAAAGGCAGGGTATATCCGGGTTCAGCAGGACATGGGTTAAATTGGAACTGGGTTAACCATTAGGCATGCAGTCTGTTACATAACATCTACGTTTTATAATTGTTTTGAGTTATGAAAAAACAGACATATTAAAAGTTTTCTGAGTTTGTAAAACAAGACATTTGAAACTCTGGTTCTGAAAAACCCTGTTAAAGCAGTTTTAATTTCAAGCCAACAGTATTTATTTAGAAATTGATTCAGGGAGTTGAGATAAAATATAGAAAAAGAATTACGTAATTTTATGATACTGATAGGCAAAAGCTACTCAAAGTTTAAAGAGGCATGATACGGAACAATTTTTAATTTGCAGGCCCGTTTTAACACTCTCTTTTACATACGCGCAGTTTATTGCGTTACTATTCTACTAGTGCTTTTGTTAAAAAAAGTCAGTTATCTTCAGGCACGGGTAGACATCTATTTCATGCTGTATTCTCTGCAAATATTGCCAGTCAGCGTTTAAAATACACAACTTGCGCTGTCATTAAGACTGCATTTAACATCTCGGGATCACTACAATGTTCTTATGCAAAATCCATCTAGGAACGTCTCCGTTTCATTAATAAATGTCTAACACACGACTACTTTGGGTCTATTTTATCTATAAACCAGCAAACTGCACTTAAATCCAACAGAATCCTCTTATAAAATCATAGTGCTAACTACAATTTATGTACATTTTGCACAGAAACGGCATCTAGGATGAATTTGTACCAAAACAGGATACTCATCACGAAAACATACCTATATAATTTTGACCCCCTTAAGCCCCACTTTTATAACGTATTACTGGGGTTTACAGGGGTATACATTATTTTTCTTATTTCTGCTCAAAAACATAGATTGTGGGTACTCGTTAGAACCGCCTCGCCGAGGCGGTTCTAACGAGTACCCACAATCTATGTTTTGAGCAGAAATATGAAAAATATCAGAATTATTACTTGAAGATTTTCAGTTTGTTGGAGGTGAATTTTTCTATATATTTCAATTGGCGTGTTTTCGTAATGCCGAGAAGTTCCCGTACTGCATATATAAGGCGAACAGATTACGCAGTTTTCACCGTTTCTTGGCAAAGGAACCCAAAAGTTGGTGAACATTTAAGTTCTGTTATTCTGCTTAGATTTGTCAGCTTCTTCCAGTTTTAACTCATTTTCCGAATAAACTATTTTGGTCCAAAATATATTTTCACTAAAATACATATAGACGTTTTAGTTCTAGTTTAATCTACACTTAACAAAAAATAAATGAATGCAAAATAAATTAACGTTTTTGCATGCTTCTGCTTTGATTTACTATATCTGTCATTGTATGTCTTGGTGCAAGTTTTAGTTTGGATAGCCGTTTGGCCATTTTTTGTGGAGGAACTGTCCTTTTGGCTTTCTGCTTGTAGTGTTTGAGTGTGGTCATGTTACTTTAAGTGCGTCCTTCTTTCCCTTTGGTATCTTGGAAAGTGTTACGTAATTGTATCAATTCATGATCATTGCCTTCCTTTGGACGGACATCTTCTTCAGTATCTACCAGTTTTGCTGTCGGCTTTCTGTTTGTAGTTACATCAGGAGATAAATGTGAGGTTAAGTCCCTGATTAGTTCTTCTGACCGTTCCAAGGTCGTTCCTCTGTTAAAGTTCTTCTCTGTTCGTGCGTCGATTGTTTTACATTACGAAAACACGCCTATTAAAATATATAGAAAAATTCACCTCCAAAATCCGAAAATTGTCAGATAAAAAAACTGATATTTTTCATGTTTCTGCTCCAAACATAGATTGTGGGTACTTCTAAGAACCGCTTACGCAAGGCGGTTCTAACAAGTACTCACAATCTATGTTTTTGAGCAGAAAGTAGAAAAATAATGTAAAGCCCTGTAAACCCCAGTTTTACTATATAAAAGTGGGGTTTAATGGGGACGGGGGTCAAAATTATATAGGCATGTTTTCGTGATGTTTGTGGCGTTTTTATTTTTGCCTTTGTTTGTTCCTCATCTCTCCTTATTTCAGGTACCTCGGGTAGGTTGTGCTTTCTAATTGTTGCATTTACTGGGTAATTTTACTTTAAATTTTAACATCGACCATGCTTTTTAACAAGAATAATGGTTGACATCAGCAGACAACAAAATATGGACAATATTTATTGTTACGATTTGTGCAGAGATCAAGGTTTTGTGATCTTTATTGTTGTAGGGTTCCTGGATTCAATTACCTACTGACTGAACATCTGTGGCCAATTGATCCGGAATATTTGGGTTTATTCCTTCGTCTATTTTTGTTTGCAAGATGTTTACAAAGGTTTGCATTTATTTGTTATTACATATGTACAAAAATCTGCTGAATTTCTCCAAACGATTTCCAGAAATATAATTTAACACTCTGACTGCTGGGTAAATATTTTAGCAGATATTTTGAAATATTTTCTTATTTTTTACCAGAAAACAGGATTTGACAGTTCAAGCAACTTGTCTCTATCAGAGACATTTCAAATTCTGTTTTCAGGGAAAATAAATTAAATAAAATCATTAATTGGTCGTCTGCTGAATTCGCCCAAAGAGTGGTAAATATTAATGAACCACAATCTAATATCACACACTGATCAGTCTGTTCATATTCACATAGCCAGGTCTGAATTCGGATCTTGCGCAGTATCAAGTGAACGATGTAGACGCTGCTCGACTGCATCGATGCACAGTTTGTAGTTTGTACTGCGTTTCTCGCACATGCGTACGTTATTCACATATAAGTGTCTGCTATGTTCGCACACGCATGGAAGTCTGTGCTGTTTGCACATGCGCAATGGTGCTGTTTTACACGATTAAAACTATGGCAGGAACGTGTACAGTAAGTACTTCAGCTGTTCGGGATCGGACTGGACCCAGATCAATTTCTTCTAAAAAAGCAGTTGGACCACAGACTGCAATATTTGCCATTCCCCCAGCAATTGATTCATGAGTGGGCAGGCTATTGGAGAGAAAACTTACAGTCCTGCAGATCGAAACAAATAACTTTGCTAACAGTGTAGACCCTCATGAGAAGGCTCATAAAAGCCGTCTCGTCTGGAGCTATACAGTTTGTCATTTGGTTTTAGTGTTAAATGGGTGTCCCTATTTGCAACAATGAACCTTACATTACGAAAACACGCCTATTCAAATATATTGAAAATTTTACAACCAAAAACGGGAAAATTTCCAGATAAAAATTATGATATTTTTCATATATCTGCTCAAAACATAGATTGTAGGTACTCGTTAGAACCGCCTCGTCGAGGCGGTTCTAACGAATACCCACAATCTATGTTTTGAGCAGAAATAAGAAAATAATGTACACCCCTGTAAACCCCATTTTTACTATATAAAAGTGGGGTTTCAGGGGGGTCAAAATTATATAGGCATGTTTTCGTGATGACATTCAAAGAAAAAAGAGTCGAGTTCAGACACTCGGCGTTGAAAGGGTTAATGAATGTGTCCGAATAAATGATGGGCTACAACATGATAAAAGAAGGTTTTTTTCGCGTATGTAGACAACGCCTAAAGAATCGTTGAATACTACAGCATGTATTGATGACCAGAGAAGATCAAGATCAGACTGCACAGAATATGCAGCCGGTGTGCCATCACATTAGTTACAATGGCTTTAATGCCATGTTACTATTCGCATACGAAAAACTATATAAGCACGCCATGAGGAAAAGAGTATTCGGGTTTATAGGAACTGCAAAGATCAAAACCAGCCAACTTAGCCACACGACCTGATAAGGGTCTTTAACTATACACGGATATAGTCCACAGTACATAATAGTACACAATGATTCTGTAAGCGGAGAGCGAAGGATTGGTCGTTCAGCGCGCACGCGCTGTCTCATCACGAAAACATGCTTATATAATGTTGACCCCCTTAAACCCCACTTTTATAAAGTAAAACTGGGGTTTACAGAGGTATATATTATTGTTCTTATTTCTGCTCAAAACATAGATTGAGGTACTCGTTAGAACCGCCGAATTTTTATCTGAAAATTTTCATTTTTTTATGGTAAAATTTTCAGTATATTTGAATAGGCTTGTTTTTGTAATGGATTGGGCGTGCGCTGTCCGAAAATGCCCCGTAAATCCGTTATGCGTGCCGCAGCTTATACCATACTGACTGCAGCGTTTGAATGCTGATTGTCATGACAACAAAATGCTGATAACTATTTCTAATTACACAATTGCATTGTTGCATGTGTACGTGGAATAACGGAAAAACTTTCTCTGCTCTTGTAATTTCCCGTGTATGGAATAAACAAGTTTTACTTTGAAGCAATCAAAGACAGTTAAATAAGTTCTAACCTTAGCTCAGAAAAGAAATGAAATGATTTTAACACATATATTACGACAATTTTAAACATTACGCGAATTTGCACGTGTAAATGTACCTCGCGTTTCTTTTGCATAACGCGTCAGTGAGTCGAAAATCGATTGACTTTTTACCATGACCGATTCGAATTCGCTTTGAGTTCCTGGGGATAGATAGCTCAAGAAAACAAACATTCTGGGTTATTTTCAAGATATTTTAGGGACATAGTCTTGTTTTATCATGAAAATAGATCCTAGGAGTGCTCATTAACATTGCCTCGATTTGAATTGCCTCATTGAGGCGATTCTAATTTGTACATAAAACCTATTATTGTTATACATAAAACCGAAACGACATCCCTAAATTGTTAATATTTGCCCCCTGACCTGGAGCAATGCAGCACGAAAACATGCCTGTATAATATTGACCCCCTTAAACCCAACTTTTATATAATAAAACTGGGGTTTACAGATGTATAGATTGTTTTCTTATTTCTGCTTATTTCTGCTCAAAACATAGATTGGGGATACTCGTACCAACAATCTATGTTTTGAGAAGAAATATGAAAATATCGAAAACTTTCAATTTTTGGAGGTGAAATTTTCTATATATTTGAATAAGCGTGTTTTCCTAATGATTAACCTTCAGTGGCTCGAACTAGCCTTGTCTAGAACATTTCCATGGTCCGCAAGATTTTCGGGCCATTCGACTGTACTTTTGTGATAGTAAAACCCCGTAACGGCGTCCTGTATGGGATGAAAGCGGCCTCAATGGTAAACAATCATCATCATAGCAAGTACTGACTGCGGTGCTGAACATCACGAAAACATACCTATATAATTTTGACCCCCTTAAACCCCACTTTTATATAGTAAAACTGGGGTTTACAGGAGTATACATTATTTTCCTTATTTCTGCTCAAAAACATAGATTGTGGGTACTCGTTAGAACCGCCTCGCCGAGGCGGTTCTAACGAGTACCCACAATCTATGTTTTGAGCAGAAATATGAAAAAATATCAGAGTTTTTTATCTGAAATTTTTCAGTTTTTGGAGGTGAAATTTTCTATATATTTGAATAGGCGTGTTTTCGTAATGAGGTTGTCTATTCTTAATACCGGAGGCTCCATATTCCTAAAAAAACAGACATTTTTTCATCCAAGAAAGGTTTAACAAATTGATATATAGTATTAATATGATCATAAAATGCGGCACCTGACAGCCTGTAAAATTTCATTTAATCTCTCTTTTTTGAACAGGATCAAAAATAAAAAGGTCTTTTATGGTATCTCTGAATAAATGTTGCCAACATTAATTCAGATATACGATAAAAAAAATCATTTCAAGAACGAGAGACTTGCTGAATTTTTACAGACTGTCAGATGTCACATTTTATGAATGTTTTAATACCATATATCAATTTATTAAACCTTTCTTAGATATTGAAATGTCTATTTTTGAGGAATATGGAGCCTTTAATAGGCGTCTTTGTGCATATATATGCAGTAGAACCAAAATCATTTATGTACCAAATTATGAGAATAAAATTACTTCTGACCTCAAGGTAAGTCTTGCAGAAAAAATGTCACAGGCTCTAATTACTTGGCAAAGGTACCTCCTGAAATCTTTAACCAGAATTTATCATTAATTGTGACGCTGACGCGGACGCGGACGCAAACGCATAGGTGTATCCATTAGCCCTTCATGTAATGTCATATAGGTGAGTTAAAACAAAATTTCAACAACCAAAGCAAACTTTTCTTCCATATTTGCATCCGTTACAGGCAGTGGGAATACATATTGAAAGATCGACACAATTCTACTCTTGTCATTTAAGGAAAGCCAAAAGCAAATGTCTCAAGAACCGAAAAGGTACTGACAAAAATGTGGTTGAAGAGGTAATTGAACTCTTATCTACTCCGCTGCAAAAACCAACGTAAAATCAGTTTTCAGAAATATGTGCAACTTTTCATAGCCCGATTTCTGGTGTAACTGCTCATAGCCTGAGTTCTTTTGAAACTGTTCACAATCTGAGTTCTGGTGCAACTGTTCATAGCCTGAGTTCTAGTGCAACTGCCATAGCCTGAGTTCTAGTGCAACTGCCATAGCCTGAGTTCTTGTGTAACTGTCATAGCCTGAGCCCTTGTGCAACTGTTCATAGCCTGAGTTCTGGCACAACTGTTCATAGCCTGAGTTCTCGTGCCTCTGTACATAGCCTCAGTTCTGATGAAATTGTTCATAGCCTAAGTTCTGGCGCAACTGTTCATAACCTGAGTTCTGGTGCAACTGTACATAGCCTGAGTTCTGGTGTTTGAGGTCCGATGAAACTGTTCATAGCCGCAGTTCTGGTGCAACTGCTCATAGCCTGAGGTTTGGTGTTACTGTTCATAGTTTAAGCTCTGGTGCTACTATTCATAGTCTGAGTTCTGGCGCAACTGTTCATATCCTGAGTATAGGTGCAACTGTTCATTGCCTGAGTTCTTGTGCAGCTGTTCATAGCCTGAAGGTCTGTTTTAATGCAAGCGTAGATCGCTTATGTCGTTTTTTCTAATAAATGTGAAAAATAACGAGAGTCCTGCTTACTTGATGAGCTGAGAACACATCACATTTTAAATTAAGTAATTTCAGAAGTTACACTCGCTTGTATGTAGTGGTGCTTATTTCCTCGTAATGGCACAGGAATAATGAAAATGTCTGATTAACCTTTACCACTCTATGGACAAACTCAGCAGACGACAAATTAATAACTTGTATATTTTCTTAAATTTCCTGAAGAATAGGAGTTGACATTAATGCATATTGTCTCCTTAGGCGATATTTTGCATGAACAGTCAAATCCTTTTTTTTTTCTGAAAAAATATAAAAGCAACTACTACAAAATGTCGACTGCTGAATGTTTCCCAGCATGCTACTCAGTAAGTGTCCAAACGGAATTTAAGTTGACGCAGATGCTACTTCGTTTGATAACAGTGTGTGATATGATTTCACACGTTACTTTTGCACAAGAAATGTCACAAGCGGCTCAAGGAAGGTGTAATGATCTAGGCGCTTTCAAAATTAATTAACCGTATGAGTGATAACCATTATAGACCGCAATCAGACACAACAATCACCGGTAGTTGGTCTGGGTCTCTATGGTTTGCCAACGCATGACTGTCCAAAAAAGGTGAAAAAAAGAAAAGTCCACGGAGTGCCACATTTACAAGTCGCAGCCAATCCCTGACACCAACCCAGTCAGCATTCTACGTAAATCTATATCGGGCCGTCATCGGCCCGTCAGGGTAGCTGACGGGCCGATGACGGCCCGATGTAGATTTACGTAGAATGCTAACTGGGAAGAGGAAGAGGAAAGAGACACAAACCAACATGCGCAAAACAAACAAACGCACGAAAAGCACACAGGCCAGCTATCTCTTCCCCAAGCCTACGGTTAATATGGTTACAATAACGCGTTTGAGATGTTTAGGTTACGTCAAGCCTGCTGCACTTTTTTCTTGGCCAGGCTTTGTGTTAAGCAGTTAACCGACACTTTATGCACATATTTGCACATATTTTTGTCTGTAACTGACAATTGCCCTTCAGTCCGTGAAATGTAACATGATACAACTTACTAGGAAACGAATCAAAAAGGTCAATGCAATTTACTCTTAAGAGGGAACAGTCCTCGAAAATGCGGATAATATTAAAAACCTTGTTGTGACAATTTCTAAGGATTTGAAATGGACTACTCATGTAAGCAATGTTTGCACGAAAGCAAACAGAACACTCGGTTTCTTAAGACGTAACCCATCGTCATGCCCCAAAAATGTTAAGGAAATGGCATAAAAGGGTTGGTGCGACCAATCTTTGAGTATGCTAGCACTGTTTGGGACACACGTGGAATAGTTGTCCAGGAAGAATTGAAAAAAAAAAGTTCAGAATCGTGCAGCTATGTTTATGACTGGTAACTATAACTAAACCGGAAGTATGACTAGGATTCTTGAACAGTTAGGGTGGGAGTCTCTTCACAAGAGACGCAGAAGTAGTAAACTCATATTGCTATTCTAAGGTCTAAAAAGTAAAGCTAGTATACCTTGTGATGACCTTTAACCACCAAATAGGCACAGTAGGAATCAGCATCTAAGGGCATTACAAGTGTCATATGCTAGAACTGACATTTACAAGTACAGTTTCTTCCCAGACACCATAAGGGATTGGAATGCGCTCCCTGCATCTATAATATCCTCCGCTGAAAGTTCTGAGGACTCTGTCGCAAGATTCACATCACTTGTAAGATCTAGAGACTAGTCTTCTCAATCGTTGGCTCTAGTAAATGAACGTCTATTGATGTGTCACCAGTAAAATATTCTGATTCTGATTCTTACATCAGCGGAAGGAGGAGAATAAGCATAGGTATTATTTCATGATTAATCTCTGCATTACGAAAACACGCCTATTCAAATATACTGAGAATTTTTTCACCAAAAAAATTGAAAATTTTCAGATGAAAAATTCTAACATTTTTCATATTTCTTTTCAAAACATAGATTGAGGCTACTTGTTAGAACCGCCTTGGCGAGGCGGTTCTAACGAATACCCACAATCCATGTTTTGAGCTGAAATATGAAAACTAACTTATACCCCTGCAAACCCCAGTTTTATTATATAAAAGTGGGGTTTAAGGAGGTCAAAATTATATAGGTATGTTTTCGTGATGTGGGATTCGAATTTGTGACCCTTGGATCTACCATCAGACGCACTATCGACCGCATTTCCTTTATAGGATCTACATTGTTTTCCATAGTCCCTTTTAATTTGAAGACATGCATACATAAGTTAAATATTGCGCAATTGGTTTCTCACCCGGGCCAAGTGAAGTCGCTTTGACTTTGCGACCTTATAAGAGAAAAACAGCTAAATATTAAATGCGTTTCTTAATCAGTGGAGAAGCAATCTTGTATTAGAATAATTCGTTGCATTTTAACAATAGGCGTACTCAATGCACCTCCTTTCATGTACTGAAAATAAAATGAATTTAGAAACCAATTAATAAAGTGAAATATTCAAGATGGGCTGACAAAAGTTTGTGAAAAAAGTACTAATTGACCGCTTAGACGAGTAAACATACCCAGGAAAAAATGTGAGTTGGTTAAGTGACCGGTTCCACATGACCATAACAGTGTTGATTGGGCCGTAAAACTCAAACTCATGACGTAACGTTTGTTGCTTGAAGTACCAAATGTATTTAAGAGACGATATGAACATTGCTTCATTCAGTTTGGTATGGTTAGGATTACTGTTTCGCCTACATTTAAATTAGATACAGTCGAACCTCAATAGCTCCAACACCGATGGCTCGTTTACCATGGCTAATTCGAACTCATTTTTGAGTCCCTACGAAATGATTCCGCTAACTCAAGAAAACAAGTATATATGAAATTTTCTTATTTAATCATGAAATTGTATGTTGGGTGTACTCATTAGAATCGCCTTATCAAGGCGATACTAATGAGTACACTCAACATACAATTATTGTGAAGGAAATAAACAAATCCCTAAATTATCGCTATTTGCTTCCTGACCTGGCACCATGACTAACCCTCAGTGACTCGAAATACCCATGTCTCGAACAACTTTCTATGGTCCCAAAAATGTTCGAGCCAATAAAGTTCGACTGTATATAAAATGGAGACAGTTCACTTCTTTTAAACTACCGTCCCGTCTCCTCTTGTGGAAAGAGTTGTATTTAAACACTTATATAATCATTTCAATGATAATAATGTTATAACGCCACTAAAATCTGGTTATATTCCTGGCGACTCAACAACTAATCAATCAACTAACTTGTATGATACCTTCTGTCAAGCACTCGATTTAGGAAAAGAAGTCCGATTAATGTTTTGTGATATCAGCAAGACATTCGACCGAGTATGGCACACAGGTCTTTCACATAAACTCCAGGCGGATGGTGTACTTGGAAATTTTCTTACCAATCGAAAAAAGCGTGTTGTATTACCAGGGCGTCCAGTCATAATGGAATTACGTTTATGCTTGTGTACCCCATATTGTGAAGGATATCGAAGCAAATATCCGTCTTTTTGCAGACAAGTATATAGTTTATGACCCTGACGCCGCTGTGGAGCTTCTAAACTTAGATCTTGACAAAATCACCAAATCGGCAAAAGACTTCCTGGTAAAATTAAATATATATATCCGATATACTTTTGATTTTACGTCAAGTTAACCGCCCCTTACCCCAAACCGCTCCTTCTTTATATGCTCCATCAACAAGTAATTCCAGTGACACTTAAACAGTCGTTTCACGTATGAGTCCATGCTACAATTCGTTTCTTCCATCCAATCAAATGTCAAAGAATAACTTGCCGATAGAATGTAGATATATCGACTCTGCTAATTCATTTAAACGCTCCATGAAGGAAGACTCTGTTGTTGTGTCAAAGGATTTCTTTTGTGGAAACAGGGGTCACCAGATCCTTTACACCCGATTACCAACAAAATTTAGCGGTTTAAACAATGACCTATTCCTTAAACGAATCAGTGACTCTCCCCTTTGTCGGTGTGGAGCCATTGAAAATGCCTTCCATTTCTTCTTGAACTGTCAGCAGTACGCCGATCAACGAGCAGAATTCATACGCACCGTCTCACAACATACGACAGTAAGTCTCCAAATTATTCTATTTGGCGGTAGCATATTGTCTTTCCAGATACAAACATTCATATTTGAGGCAGTACATAAATATATTCGTGATTCTAAGAGATTTAAAGTTCTCAGATAATATTATGCATCTTTTTCATTGCATTTCCATATCATAAGAGAAACCAAAAACAGACTCTTAAACACTCTTAAGTGAAAAAGTACCTTCCGGACCCGAAACTTTTGCCTCTCTCTCGCTCTTTCTTTTTTTCTCTCTCTCTAAAAATTATAGTAGTGATCAAATTACCTTTTATGTTTTTTGTTCTTATTTGCTAATTGATTGTATATTATTTGCCTTTGAATATCATTTCCATTGAACAACCCAAGCATAATTTGCAGTGATTTTGTTTTGTTCCATACATATGCTCGTATATGTCTGTATATATGTATTCATGTATGTGTAAACGTGTGTGGGTATAGTTCTATGTATGTATATGTGTATCTGTATATATGTATGTATGTATGTATGTATGTATGTATGTATGTATGTATGTATGAGTACGTTTGTTACATGTACTGTACTCGTAATATAATTATTTCAATACTTGTTCACATAGATGTTTTTTCGTCGCAATGTATACAGAACAACCAAACAAGCAGACTTCTTTCGTTGTTATCATATTGAATATGTTATTTGTTATATGTATATGTCAAAGTGTTGAAATAAAATATGTTTAAACTAATTAGATATATTAGTATGAAATAGAACAACAATGTACCTGTATACTCTATGGCATAGTATTGTGGTATATGCCCTGGAGAAAAATGCTGCATGCTAAACGAAAGCCAAGCATTCTTCAAAAAAATAAGAGAAGATACCCAGAGGATGACACAAGCACGAAGCAAAGCCTTCTCGAGACACAAAGAAAGGAAAGATGAGGAATAAACAATGAGAAAATAAACGCCATATAAATCCTTCGACGCACGAAAATTAAAGCTGCAACAGAGAAACCGCAAATTGTATTGTCATAGTTATCAGAACCTGTGCGCTTATTATGTACAACTGTTTCAGCAGATCGTCAGGCGACATACTTCGCAAGAGTAACGTATGTTTTTATTGTGCTTTGTCGACATTTTTAGCTAAATATATGATACGGTTATACACAAACAAAAGCGTCACTTGTGTATATAATACAAAGGAACACGGCGCATGAAAAACAATAAAGTAACAATCACGAAGTTCAGCCTTCCAAAAGCAAAGAAAGACGAAGAAGATGTGAAGAACAAACAATGCCGAGACACAAAGATAGAGATGCAACAACCGATATACAAACAATGAAGAACTGCAACATATGAAATTCCTTGGAACGGTCAGCAGAAAGCAGTAACAACAAAACAACTACATTTTACATAATTTCTAGAAATACAAACTTTCCATGTGATGCGCGACGCAGAGAAGGGCCGTTAAGCAATAACGGACAAAGTAGGTCCAGATCAGTATGCGCATCCGTGCAGTCGGATCTGAGTATTCTCTATTCGTCGAATTATACTATAATATCAATTCATTCTGTAAGCGGACAACGAAGATGTTCGCCCGGGCTGATCACGGCCTGCGTTGTCCGCAAATTGTACAAGGGCCCTTTTTGTGCGTTGGGCATCATGTGCTTTTGATATGTACACATAGTTGCAGTTAAGAACTGCCTTTACCTCCACAACATCACGAAAACACGCCTATATAATTTTGACCCCCTTGAACCCCACTTTTATATAGTAAAACTGGGGTTTACAGGGGTATACATTATTTTTCTTATTTCTGCTCAAAACATAGATTGTGGGTACTCATTAGAACCGCCTCGCCGAGGCGGTTCTAACGAGTACCCACAATCTATGTTTTGAGCGGAAATATGAAAAAATATCAGATTTTTTTCTCTGAAAATTTACATTTTCTGGTGGTAAAATTTTCAGTACATTTGAGTAGGCGTGTTTTCGTAATGACATGTATTTTAATGTTTATTTTAAATGTGTTTATATGAGTTTGTGGGCCTGTTTGTTTCTTTTGCAAAATTCAAAAGTATCTCCCAACGCTGTTAGACTAATTCTATCTCCCAATTTACACTTGTTGGCTCAACTGCACACGGTGTCCGTTCTGACTAGAAGTCTGCTCGTACACTCAAAGGAAAGAATTCGCTCTCCTTCTGATCAATTTTTTTCCGTCTAGAGAAGACCCCTTTTCAAAACCATTGCAAATATAGTGTTGCCTCACGAAATGTGTACCCGGTCCTCTTAAACTGATTTTATGGACATGGACTGGCCTATGGACATGGTGGGCGAAGCTTGCTTACCAAGTAATGCTTACTATCCGCGGACGCCTGATTACACCCTTTGTTCTGGGGTCCATGTCTGTTGGTCTGAACATTCTGATTCGTCATTCGTTTATGGATTTATGAGTTTGGATTACGGCTTTGGTACCATGACCGCTACTACCTTCTAAACAAACTCCGTTTTAATGAAGTATTATACTATTACATTCTGTATAAGTCGTGTAACAAACGTGATACCCTTTATAGAACACTTCAAGTTTTAATGTGGTAACACTCTTCCTCCACCTGTAGGTGAACGTTTTGAGCCGCAGCTGTGAGAAAAGGCGTACTTTCTGACATGTGCGCTCAACGAAGACGATATATACCAGTGCATCAACGCGCAGCCTGGTCAGAGTCTTCGTTGTCGGTATTAAGAAAATGCAAGTTTGTTATCGAATGCGCAGTCTGATCAGAATCTGCGCTGGGCGCACATGTACGTCGTCTCATTATCTAGAGTTGACAGAATGTATAGCGGAGCCTGGGGTGCATTCAGTTAATCTAAACGTTCGCGGCTACTCCCAAACTATTGCAAACTTTCCATTCTTTGTGACAGTTTTCGCCGGACTGCAGCGAGTGTCCGCGAGCTATTTTCAAGCTGTCTTTTGGCACAACCAAAATGGCCGCCTGTGCGAATATTTTTTTGTATGTTTGTTCGTTACAAAAACATGGAAATGTTTACTAGATTGATATTACAAAATAGAAGGGAAGGCAATGATCAGGAATCGATACAATTATCCCACACCTCCCATCAGAGACATCAAAGGGAAACACAAACACAAAATAACTAGACCCTAATGGAAACATCACTAGCAGAAAGCAAAACGGACAGTTACTTTCCCACAAAGTGCCAAATGGCTATCCAAAATAAAAAGACGTAAGCGACACACACATTCAAAGACGAACTATAACAAAAATAAACCATGACAGAAGAACCGCCTTGGAACGGTCAGTGAAAAGTATTTCACTGGGAGGCTTAAATCGATTTTACGTGACCACAATCCTCGCCCTTACTTTTGCCGCGGTTTAGACACATAATTTGTTCAGTCCGAATAAAGGCTTCCTAACTCATTAGTGCTACATCTCCGAGAACACAAAAAAAATCAACTAATTACAGAGATAAAGCAACGATGAGGACTCGACAGCACGAAACAACTGAAATGCTGGAGCAAAAGAAAACCAACAGTTAGACTCCGGTGGGCCCGACCAAAGATAGAGCATCAAGTACCAACCAACATTACCCAAAATTAAATTTCAAGTAAGTCTTTACGCTGAAACCATCATAGAATCTGAGGCCTAACCCGCCGGTGTGAAATTAAAGAGGGAAGCAAAGTTATTAACCGTGATTGGGTTAACAACCATGCATGCAAAGTCGACCCCTTATAACATTTATAATTATTGGTATATAGTGAAACCTGTGTAAGAAAGCCACCTTTGAGATTGACTTTAGTGATTGGCGTGGAAGGGTGGCTCCCTTATAAAGATACATGTCATGAAATTTTGCTAGATATGTACCTTTTTAAGACACACACCTTTTCCACATCAACCACAATTTAAAAAAGGTAAGAGAAAAGTCCAGGGAGTGCCACAATCACAAACCGCAGCCCTTCCCAGACATCAAGAGGAAAAGGAAACCGACAAATCCAAACAAGCACAAATCGAACAAACGTACGAAAAGCACTAAGATTAGCTCTCTCTTCCCCAAGCGAGGTAATCGCAATACTAAAAGGACTGAAAAACACAAGAACAAAATGACACACGGAAAGACATACAACACATCGCTTCGTAGAATTAACCACAAAGTTAGTCTTAAAGGTGGTTGTCTTACACAGGTTTCACTGTAGTTTATTCGATATAATATCAAGTCACGTCAACGAAATTAGCGGCTACTGCTACTCTCTAATTTAGGGTCACACAAGGCGGGTTTACAATAATCGATCAAATGTTGCAAACTATTGCTTTATTCATTTATGATAATTAATATAATTGCTTTATTTATTTATTTATTTATTTATTTATTTATTGCCTTGTTCAATGAGCCATATAGTGCAATGTTTTGTCTTACCCTTTTTTTTGCTTCAGATGGCAAACCGTATAACAAGGGGTCCCATAATAATCTTGTGACAAACCAAAAGGTATCTATGGTAAACGCTTTGCAACAGAAGTAGTGTTGTTCCGGATCGAAAATAGGAAACGGCCACTGACCTCATCCTCAGCTACTGGCGGATTGGCGTTTCCTGATATATATTAACTGTCGATGTATCGATACCTACAGCTTATGTCTGTGCCTTGGTTCTTTCGTCTTGTTCCCCTAGCACTTGCACCAATTATCCAGTATCACAATTACAAATAACCTTTTGCCTTTATGATGTAGCACTTTCAAGGCAATATCAGCAAGCGCAATAAATTCTTATTTTTTCTTTGTTTTCACGACAAAAGGATTAGATATTTCATGCAAACTGTATTTATAGGGGAAATAAGAAAAAAATCAAATATTTTAAGTTGTAATTTTACCCACTATGCTGGTCTTAAAGATGCCTATTACAATGTACTCACTGCGTAGACTATATGAGTAAGGTAGACCGATGAAGACCTTTCTATTACCGGGCATATCTTTAATCAAAGCCTTTAATTGTTTTGTCTTAACACGTTATAGTACACAGCTGTATTACTTTGCTGATAGTTTAATCTAAAATTCGGTCTCTATCAATCAAAGGTCGCGGAAAGCTTATTGTAAATAAAACCTGATCTTCTGCAAAAATATTTGTCTAGTCCGCAGACGCTCACACAATCGGAAGTGTTTGATGTTTTAAGTCTCGCGCAAACAATAATACGACCCTGAATAAAGAAGCAGTAACAATAAATTTAGCAATAGATAGAATTTCAAAGGAAAAAGAAAACACTGTCACAGAGCTCACGTCTAGTCGGATGCACTGATTGGCACAAATCTTAGCCAAACACTCAGTTCATTTGTTTTCGTAAATACGACTGCCGAGAGGGAGTTCCATCAAATAGGCTGTGTTTCTATATAATGCGAAATACAACATGGTCCCTATGCCAAATTCGGAAATGAATGAAGGCTCAAATCCATGCAGTCTATAAATGACATTCAATTTCCACTTATTGAATCAATTATAAAATATAGCGATGCATGATGAATACCCGGATCAGACTGTGCCGATGAGAAGAGTTATATGAATATTTGCTGTTCGCATTTTG
The DNA here is from genome assembly GCA_964016985.1 of Anodontia alba. Lineage (NCBI taxonomy): Eukaryota > Metazoa > Mollusca > Bivalvia > Lucinida > Lucinidae > Anodontia > Anodontia alba. The sequence goes on along the minus strand of OZ024822.1, from coordinate 23,870,863 downwards.
AATAATGTCCCTTTTCGAGCTTCGTATTTTTAATATTTGACGTAACCGTCTGGCACAGTCTGTCACGCTTTAGAATTTAATAGAAGGCACGAGTACATCGATATTGTTTTTTTTTTTTTGTTTTCTCCTTTTTGTCTCTGCAACGATATGGAAACAATATGCAATGTACAAACACACACTACTGGAAAAAAGTATTATTCATATTTAAATGATGTAACTATATACGCATTTCAATTAAGCTACCTAGAAAAAGGCCAAGGTCACGAAGCTTAGTCTTCAAGAGGTACGGAAGGAAGAAGACATAAGGAGTAAACAAGGACAAACAATGACAAGAGACAACATCACAGTTGCACTTACCGACATACAAACAGAGAGGAACTGCAACAGATCCGCCTTTGAACGGTCAGCAGGAAAAACTACTGGGGGTAAGGCCCTTGATTATATTGCAGCTCCAAAGTTTAAATTTATTCGGTCCGCGTTGGGTCCACTATTTCTTCAGACTTCAGGATTTCTACTGACGAGAGATCTATTGTTAATACCCATTCTATCGATATTACTGCTAAGTTTGCAGTGAGTATTAAAGAAAAGCAAGTCAGACTTCCTACGCTATATTGGTTACCGAAACTTCATAAACGACCTTATAAAGCACGTTTCATTGCTAATTTTAGTTCATGTACGACTACTAATTTGTCCAAACTGCTAACTTCATGCCTTACTGCTGTTAAAAAAACATTGGATTAGATACTATGATACTGTTTACAAAAGGGATGGAATTAACTATTTTTGGTCAATTAAAAATTCTAATGATGTTCTCAATAAATTTAAATCTAAAAACTTTCAGGCTTCTAAATTGTCTACGTATGATTTTACTACACTGCATACTACGTTACCTCATCATCTTATAAAAGATAAACTTATTGACTTAATTAACTGAACGTTTTTATTCGGGAGAATACCCAATATTTGGCCTGCAACGAAGAATGTGCTTTTTTCACTTCTGATGTATATAATAATCACAATTTATGGTCGTGTCAAAAAGTCTGTGATGCCTTTGTTTATCTTTTGGATAATATTTTTATTAGATTTAGACCTAAACCTTATAGGCAAACTATTGGTATTTCGATGGGAACTAATTGTGCTCCTCTTGTTGCAGATTTGTTTCTTTTTTACTATGAGAGAGATTTCATGAAGTCTCTCTCATGTGAAAATCAGGCTGACATTATTGAGGCTTTCAATTCAACTTCAAGATACCTTGATGATTTATTAAATATTGACAATATTTACTTTGACCAAATGGTGGACCGGATATACCCTACGGAACTCCAATTAAATAGAGCAAATTCTTCCGATACCGAGGCACCTTTTTTGGATTTGAATCTATGTATTTCTAATGGTACGGTTTCCACCAAAATTTATGATAAACAAGACGATTTTGATTTTGATATAGTCAATTTCCCTTTTCTGGATGGCGATGTCCCCCGGCGTACCTCATATGGGGTTTACATATCTCAACTTATTAGATTCGCCAGAGCTTCTTCAAATCTTAATGACTTTAACTACCGTAATAAAACCCTAACTGCCAAACTTCTTAGGCAGGGCTATCGTTATTTTAAACTTCGTAAGGCGTTTTCAAAATTTTACAGCAGCCACAGTGCCTTGTTAGAAAAATACAGCCTCAGTCTGAAAACACTTCTTCAACAAGGTATATCGGAACCAGGATTTTACGGTGACTTAGTATACAGATTTAGAAAAATTGTAGGTAAATCTAACTTTTCGGAGCAATTCAGAAAACTTATTAACCGTTATAAAAGAATTGGCTATAGCCTGGATATTATGCGGCAAACTGCATGCCTAGTTGTCAACCCAGTCATTGTTGATGGTGATTAATTTGATTTTTGTGTTTTCGCTTTGATGCATTGACTGAGTTGGGAGCCTTTATGCGAACCGAAGTTTTATGAGTTTCTGTATTAAGAGTAGCATCGGGACCCAGGGTGAAGTTGGCTAGCTGAAAAAGTGCTTTAAAAGCCCCGGTGGTTTACTCTACTGACCGTTCTAAGGCGTGGTCCCGGTGTTAGTCTTACTCTTTGCTGCTTTGTGGTTTATTCTACGGGGCGATTTTTTGTATGTCTTTCCATGTGTCATTTTGTTCTTGTGTTATTTAGTCCTTTTAGTATTGCGATTACCTCGCTTAGGGAAGGGAGAGCTAATCTTAGTGCTTTTCGTACGTTTGTTCGGTTTGTGCTTGTTTGGATTTGTCGGTTTCCTCTTCCTCTTCGGGTCTGGGAAGGGCTGCGGTTTGTGACTGTGGCACTCCTTGGACTTTTCTCTTACACTTTTTGTGACACATAACATTAAACTACAAAGTATGCCAACACTACAATGAATCAAAGTGGAGGGCTCAAAGGTAATCTGGGTTCATGGCAAAGGGAGCCACAAACTGAACCAATATGGGCCAGACCACAGACAGCAATAGTCAGTTGCCAACCTTCTGAAACAGAAGCAGGAAAGAGCCGTCATTCAGTCCGAGGCTTGATTCACCGTCGTGCAGCTGAAGACGGAATCAATGTTATCAACCAAGAAAAGGGTTTAACAATCATGCATGCAGTTTACCGCATAACATACATGCAGTAATGAGTCTGAGGTCAACATATCAAAGTCGTAGTTCGGAAAATCATAAAGTCGATATATACAAAGGCAAAATTAGGAATGTACAGTACAGACTGACAGACATGAACCCAAAATAAATGGGTTGTAATCAGACGTTCATCGAAATATGCATTCCGTGGAAAGCACGCTTCGCCCACCATGCCTACATGTATCAACCTGAATAAAGTCAGTAATGTCCGGTGTTTAGAAACGTTGTTTATGGTTTAACTGTGGCAAGTCTGGAAACAACCTGTTAATGTCAAGGAACAGTAAGACAAGCTTCCTAGATGTATTGGTTACCTAAGCTTCATAATATATATTTTAATCCTTTGTTCAGTTATTTGGTATTCAAACACAAAAATATTAACAACTCACGTTTTCGCATTTTATTCCTGATTAGAATAAATGAAAATTTTATTCAGAAGTATCACTGATATCCTGAAAGTATCCCTAAATCCTACAGGGTCTTCCAAAAAGTGACCCAAAAGTCAATAATGTTTAATAGTGTGTGTGACCACCATTATTACGCCGGCATTCACAGACTCTGTTCTTTGAAGAGTACACGAGTTTCCCGATAGTCTGTTGTGGTCCAATTCTTCTCTCAGGAGCCACCGAAGATCCTGCAGTGTGCTGTTGCGCTCCAAACGTACCGAAACATCTCTCCCAGAACATCCAAAATATGCTCTATACATGATAAATCGGGAGACATCGCGGGCCAGTCCATTCTGTTTACGTTGTTCGTACGCAGGAAGTCATCGACAATGTGCGCTCGTTGAGGACTGGCGTTGTCATCCTGGAAAATTGTATTAGCGACTGGCATCTGGTGCAGAAACGGCAGCACGTGTGGCGTAAGGACTTCGTTGATGTAACGTTGTGCATTCAGGTTTCCTTCGATGAAGACCAGGTCTGTCTTTGCACTCCCTGAAATCCCAGCCCACACCGTGACTCCGCCACCTTGAAAAGGCTACTGTCAAGATTACTGTGGCTGGAACATGTCTTTCTTTGCGTCGTCTCCAGACTCGTTTCCTGCCATCCACTCGTTTCAGATAAAACCGTGACTCATCGGAGAACATAACCCTTCTCCATTGTGGGTTGTCCCAGCCTATATGGGCACGGCTGAAGGCCATACGAGTATTCTTGTGGCACTGGCTGTTCTGGCTTCTTTGAAGATGCTCTTGACTTGAAACCACCTGCATGAATGCGATTCCGCACCGTCTGAACTGATAAAATTCGGGCTCCCAGACCCCTAGCAGCATAAAGTCGGCAGCGAGTTTCTGGTCCAGTCACGAAGCGGTTTCTCGCAACAACGTTGTTGACGTAGCGATCTTCAGCTCTCAATGTTACCTTTGGTCGCCCCGAGCGTGGTCTATCCTTAAACAGTCCTGTTTGTACTGTCTGATCCTGTTAATGGTCTAAGGGTTGTCTGGAACCTTCTCGCTACTTCCCGGCTTCCCATACCCGCGTCTAAGCAGCCTAAAGCTTGCGCCCGGTCAGTTTCACTTAGCTTATTGTATTGTCCCCTCGCAGGCATCTTGTTACTGAATGCGCTGTATTGTGCAAAAACTGGGGTTTAAACTTTGAATTTTCTAAGAACATGATTTGCATGCTTATGAAAGCGAGTTGTTTTAGCGTTGGGCCATATATGCATGAAATGCATGAAGGTCAAATTGCTGCGTTGGATACAATGAAAAATCATGCATTTGAGGTGAATTCTGGCCTTTCAACACATAGACTGCATGAAATTTAAAGTGAGATGGTTTACTGCAGCAAGACCAATATACTATGTTTTTATAACTGACGATTAAGTGTAAAGAAATCACCATAAATTCTGATATGCAGAGTTTAGAGCTTTGCAATTTTCGGTCTATTTTTTTGACACCCCACTGTAATTCAAAGCTTTGTTACGCACTGTTGATTTTGCTTATGATTACGTTTTTTTTTCCTTTTGAAAGAGTTTGAAGTCTGAAAAAATGTTTCAGATGTCGAAATGGCCATACATATGTATTAATGAAAATACTTAAAAATATTGTAGGTGGTCCAAAACTTTTTTGGCCGTGTATATACGAGTATACACACACACACACACACACACACACACACACACACACACACACACATATATATATATATATATATATATATATATATATATATGTGTGTGTGTGTGTGTGTGTGTGTGTAAAGCAAGATTTATCGCAAATTCAAGCTCCTGTACCATAACTAAACTTTCTAAAGTATTACTTCGTAACTTCTTGCCTCACTGTTATCAAAACTCATGTAATTAGATATTGTGTAAAAGGTTACGAAAGATCAGGCACGAATTTGTTTTGGCATTCGGCTTGGCAAGCCAGGTCCAAATCAAAATCTAAAGCAAAAACAACAACAACACCCGCCTTTAAAACAACAACAACAATAATATGCAAACAAAAATAAACATGCCATGCCCGTCCTTATCGCAGAATACTTGTACTGGTTTTATTGATAACTGCAGTTCAGTGCAAGGCAACATGACATAAAGAAGTATGAATATAAATATCATAATACTTCGGACAACCTAGATCCGTGTACATAGTATTTACAATATTTTATTTTGTTGTTAAATATTAGCTGTGCAATTTGCCAGAACCTTGTCTTCGACAGAATGCTATAAATCACATCTGTAGACGAAATCAACACATTGAAAACCAACAACGCTGCCCTGACTTAAACATCGCTCACAAAGCCAAACGTTTATAATCAGATAAAATACAAAAAAAAAAAAAAATAATAAATAAAAAAAAAAAAAAAATAAATAAATAGAAAAAAAAAAAAAAAATGGTTTACGTTCTGTTATATACGTACTTACACTGGAATCACCATCGACGCTGACCTCTCAACAACAGCCATTTCCCCATAACATCCACATTTTTATACCCGAAAAGTAGTGTTTCTATGTATTAAACCTAACAACAACAACCAGTTTTATTCGTTACCAAGGATAGCTTTTGCAGGGGAGGCTGTGATGTTATGACGAAGCTCATATGAATGTTTACGAACATTTTTATGACTTAATGAACTTTTGTTCGTGTTTTGTCTTGTTTATTTCTTATTGTTAAGTTAAGCGAGTCCTTTCTGGCATTGTGTTTACCTTGTATAGGAAGAGGGAATTGTTTGCTTTGCTTTTCGTTGGTTTGTAACATGCGTGATGTCAGTGCTGATTTTAAACTCTTGCTCTTGGTGCCGATGATAGACTGTATCCACTAATTGTGTCTTTTCTAGGACATATTCTTAACTATTATTATTATCGTGTGAGAATAAGCATTAGCACAGAAATTTGAGAAACCGAATTTACTCAGTCGTTCGGAAATATTTTTCTGTAATAGATCTGCTTCTTACCAAATGTTTGTCGAAGTTTAATCGTGTATTCAAGGTCGTCCATCTGATGTCAAGATAATGAGGAGATTTTGTACAGAATATACGTAATGTTGGTAAGCATTCGAGACGAAACGTCATAAACACTGACATGAATGATCATGTTGAGGTTTAACGACACATCAACCCTTGCGGGTCATTTTGTGTCATACCTTCTGACATGTGAGCCCAATGAAGACTTTGCGTAATCTGCTCAGAATATTCGTTGTCGGCATGAAGAAACGTTGCATCCCTGGCTACCAAAAAGCGCCGAGTGACTATTCTGATCAGACTGCGCAAAGGTGCAGGCTTATCTGAACCTTCGCTCGACGCACGTGTCCGAACGTACGTTTTCTGACTTTGCGGCTCATTTTCAGACGAGCCCGTGATAAGCTAAACGTTCAATTCTATAATAGGTAGATTATTTCAAAGGATTTTCTCAACACACGTTCAGAACATTTCACCTGTAAGCCGGTCGCTCATCAAGTTACTGTTGTAGCACATGGATGCTATTAAGGTGTCGTACTACAAAAGATGTCAGCGAGGAATAGAAGCTTTATATACCATTTGAAATGATAATGATAATGCAGTTAAACAGTATATAAATCATAGGAGAAAACAGAATTAGAAAGAGGATCAAACAATTTCTTTTTGCCCGAAGCTGCATAAGAATTAAGGATGATGTTTCAATCAAATAAAACTAGTTTAAGCCCCTCAGTAGCTGTGCTGCTAACAGTTTCATGGCGGTTCCTCTGTTGCAGATCTTCTTTGTTTGTATGTCGGTTATTGCGGTTGTGCTCTCTGCGTCCTGCCAGTGTTTATTGCTCATAACCCATTCCCAATGTAGACTGAATAGATTCCCCAATATTATAAACTGGAAGTGTCCAACTGATAGATTTATTGTCGGTCAGAATTAAGTTGCTCGGCTTCAGTATTGGGAGTGTCAACAACGATATACAGACTGGTGTCATCAGCCAATAATCTAGTATTAGAGCCAATATTTACAACAATGTCGATGATGATTACTTGAAAAGGCAAAGGACCTAGGATGGATCCCTGCTGCACACCTGCTCCTTTAGTAACCATTTTGATTGTGCCCCAGGCAAAACTACTCTTTGTTGACAGTTATTGAGATAGTTTTTAACCAGTTTAAAAGAGTACCAGTAGTACCAGCATTATGTAGTTTATAAATTAGACCTTTGTGCCACGTGTCACAATCTATCGAAGGCTTTGCTGATATTACAAAAATCAGTTGTCTCTTTCCGTAATAATAAAATAGATGTATTTAAAAGAAGAAATGCAAGAGCCCTCGTTTGTTAAATATGTATTAATCAAGGTGAGTCATCAACAAACAGTCCTTTTACAAATATATTCGTAATTTCGTGCATTTGTATAGCATCAACAGCAGTGATTTTCATTATTTTAATTCAGTCTTTCATTATTTATTCATTAATTGTTATATCATAGTGAAGGACAGGAGTTCCAAATGTTTTAAGCAACAAACTGAATTACAGCTAAACAGAACCCTTTATTATATCGGACATTTGGATAAAGCATAGACGTTCACGTAATCTGTACTATCCTAGATTTGTTTTGTAGACGGGGTTTCATCCCATGCTTTCAAAGGTGTTCCAAAGGGTGCAATTTTACTATTTCTTTGATTTTCCACAAGTTGTAATAACTCAAAACGGTGTTTCTAAGCAGGCTATTTATAATGAATAAAGAAAATCTTAACCGGAATGAAAAACAAAACATCACCGGAATTAAGTAGCACATCACACAGAGTGTGATGAGCTCTTGCCTGAATATAAATCAGTTATTGTATGTATTTTTTTCATTTGCTGTAATCTGGGTTGTCATTTTTAATATTCAAATTCACCGTTGTACCGGTTTTTTGATTTTTGAGAACTTTTGTGAAAATAAACCAGACATATGTATGACCTATTTTCGTGCTAAAACGATAGGTAGACAAGAACTACAACTCAGTTCAATTAAAAATCACATTTGTCAGAAAATAATTCTGCAGTTGCAATATGGAGGCAGCTTGAAACTAACTTAAACATAAAAGCTCCAATGTCATAGAAATAAGAAAATGTGTGCCATGAGCATTTTTAGCAGTGACTTACTGTTTTTACTTAATGTTTTTATTTCTATCAGCAAATCTGACATTCAAATTATGAGTTACTGATAACTGTGGAGTATGTTTTTCAGGGTACACATGTGTTCAGATGTGGTTTTATACAAAAACCGCCTATTTCAGCAAGGGAAACATATAATGGGGATTTGTAGCTTATGTACAACAGTCATGTCCTATGTAATAATTGTGCATAATATTATGATACCATGCGTGGGCAGAGCCACATGTAAAAAAGGTAAGAGAAAAGTCTAGGGAGTGCCACAATCACAAACCGCAGCCCTTCCCAGACATCAAGAGGAAGAGGAAACCGACAAATCCAAACAAGCACAAATCGATCAAACATACGAAAAGCACTAAGATAAGTTCTCTCTTTCATTAAATTCTCTATGGGTTGGAACTTGTTTTTTTTTGTGTCGAGATTTTACGGCCCAGTCAGCCCAGTGGAGTCATGTCGAGCGCTTTCAGTTTACCTAAACACAATTTTACTCGGCAGGTTTAGTCCTCTAAGCAGTTAACCAGTATTGTGCACATTCTTTCGCAAGAAACTGACAACTGCCCTTCTTGAATAAGCGGAAGAGAGAATGACCGTAAAAGGTATTTCAGGATCAATCTTGTCACTCTCCACGAAATAATGTTGCCGACCCGGCGAGGGTCGAACCCGCATCCTCCTGATTATCAGTTGGACGCGCATCCTGCTGAACCACCGAGACCGGCTGTAGGCTGGAACTCGCCCTTTAGATATTCCTAGAGATAACTGGCTAAACTATTTGCAAACAGTAGAGACGCTGATCAGACTCGTTCTGCGGCGTCTGACTTGGGTCTGCACTGTTTGCCAATAACCCTTTCAGGGGTCTCCAAACTACAATGGGATAATGTCTACATCCGGTTCTTGGGGACCGATTTTTTCTGAAACTTACTAAAATGGTCTTAGGGAAAAAACACATCATGTAACTATCAAAAGTTTGCATTTGGGTGTTGTATTCCCATAAGCCCGGCTTTTATACATTTACATAAGCATGAAAAAATCTAGGTAAAAGCAGAGGCGTAAGTGACTTTTCTGAAATTTGGAACAAATAATCACAGGCGTAAGTAATTTTTCTGAATCTTGCAACAAATAATCGTATTGAGAAAATCTTGTTGTTACTGTCGAAGTTTAACCTCAGTGGGGATGTTGTCTGTCCATGCCGCGGGCTTATAATAATAGTTGGTCTGTCATTACTGACAATGACAAATCTTAATTACATGCGGGAAATGCTTCTGTTTGTGTGTTCTAAGATGGCTAATAAGACCAATTCCACACAGAGGTCAAAGCAAGACAGCTCTGTCGGTGATGCCTTAGCTCTGGCTTTGCGCTGTACACGTTTTTGCTCGGCTTCGCTGATTCGTTTTGCCTCATATTCACTAACAACTCTTCTGATGAGGCCTCGCCGCTTTGCTCGGTCCTGTGCAATTTGTTCCCATGACACTCTGTTGGTATGTTGAAATCTTTGAGGGAGGCTTTGAGGGTGCCTTTGCATCGCTTCTTCTGACCACCATGGGAGCGTTTGCCCATTTCTAGTTCTCCATAGAAGATTTTCTTTGGCAAAAGTTCCTCAGGCATCCTGGTAACATGGCCTGTCCATTTTAACTGCACCAGTTTCAGAAGAGTATGTACACTCTGCATCCTTGCCATTTTCAGGACTTCTGTGTCTCGAATCCTGTCTTGCCACTTAATCTTTAAAAGTTTCTATGGCAGCTTGTATGGAAGTGTTCAGTCTTTTGGCGTGCCGTTGGTAAACTGTCCACGTTTCGCATGCAAACAATAGTGTTGGCAGCTCCACAGCTTTGTGTAGACATTTAGCTTTGTGTCAAGCCTGATTCCATTTCGATCCCAAACACTACCACGTAGTCGACCAAATGCTACACTAGCTTTGGCAATCATGGCACTGACTTCATTATGAATGTGCACGGCTCTTGACAATGTGCTTCCAAGGTAGGTGAACTTGTCTATCACTTGCGATCTTTGACCTTTCACTGCTCCTTGTTTCCAGGTGCCGGTTGATAAACCACCTTTGTCTTTTTTGATGCTGATTATGAGGTCATAGCTGTCAGAGGAGTCAGATACTTGATCTACACCTTTTTGCATCTCTTCTGTTGGAGCACTCTTTGCCATGTTATCAGCAAAGAGGACCTCGTCTAGCACCTCTGTCTGCACTTTGGATTTGGCTTACAACCTTCAAAGCGATACCTAATAGGTATAACATTGTCACCATCCTGGAAAGCAGCTGTAATCATGGCAGAGAACATCATGCTGAACAGAGTTTGGGGCTAGTACACTGCCTTGCTTGTCACCATTTGTCACAGGGAATGGATCAGAAAACTGACCATCAGTTCGGACCCGTACAAGAATACCATCGTGGAACTGCCTTACCATTGCTATAAACTTGGTCGGACAGCCAAACGTCGCCATAATTTTCCAAAGACCCTCACGACTGAATCAAATGCTTTGGTAAGGTCAACAAAGGTCATGTAGAGGTCCATGTTCTGTTCCTGGCATTTCTCTTGAAGCGGCCTTGCTATGAAAATCATGTCAATTGTTCCTCTGTCCTTTCTGAGTCCTCACTGGCTTTCTGGTAGAAGCCCTGACTGTTGAAGGTGGTCATTCAGTTGGTTAAATAAAACTCTTGCAAGGACCTCCCCTGCAATTGACAATAAAGAGATGCCACGATGATTATCACACAACTGAGGATTCCATTTCCGTTTGAATAGGTGGATAATTGACGCATCATTGAATTCTTGAGGGATGGCTTTTTTTCTCAACATAATGTGAAATAACTCTGTCGTCCTCTTTGCAAGCGGAGTTCCTTCTGCTTTGTAGATCTCAGCAGGTATTGCATCTCATCCTGGAGCCTTGTCAGATGACAGAATTTTTAATGCTTTCACTGTTTCAGCGACGGTTGGGAACTCGTCAAGCAGCAGATTACATTCCACTTGTGGTAGTCTGTTGATAGCATCATCATTGATAGATGGTACATTGTAGCCGATTAAGAACACTATCAAAGTATTCAGCCAATCTTTTCAAGATAGCCTCTTTGTCAGTCAGAAGACAAGTTCCATCTGCACTGAGAAGAGGGGTGGTTCCTGAGCTCTGGGGACCATAAACTGTCTTTAGCGCATCAAAGAACTTCTTCATATATCCTTTCTTTCTGCAAAGGACTGGATTTCATCAACCTTATTGCTCAGCCAGGAGTCTTGCATATTTCTGAGCCTAGTCTATTTGAATATGTCGCCTTATTGGATACGGAGCTGGTATTACTAAGGTATGCCTTGTGTTTTTGATGTTTTACTTCAAGGAGTCCCTGGATTACTTCGTCATTTCTCGTGAAACCAGTCTTGGTGTTTGCGAGATACTGGTCCTAGGGAATCCATTGTTGAAGACGGTGTCTCTGAAGACTGTCCAGTTCTCTTCTTGATCATCTGAACGGACTTCAATTGTATCTAATTGGCTGCAGATATCATTGATGAAGGCTTGCTCCTCTTGTTGCCGATTGTTTCTTTTTTGTTATGAGAGAGATTTCATGAAGTCTCTCTCACGTAAAAATCAGGCTGACATTATTGATGCTTTCAATTGAACTTCAAGATACCTTGATGATTTATTAAATATTGACAATATTTACTTTGACCAAATGGTGGACCGGATATACCCTACAGAACTCCAATTAAATACTTCCGATACCGAGGCACCTTTTTTGGATTTGAATCTATGTATATCTAATGGTACAGTTTCCACCAACATTTATGATAAACGGGACGATTTTGATTTTGATATAGTCAATTTCCCTTTTCTGGATGGCAACGTCCCCCGGCGTACCTCATATGGGGTATACATATCTCAACTTGTTAGATTCGCCAGAGTTTCTTCAAATCTTAATGACTTTAACTACCGTAATAAAACCCTAACTGCCAAACTTCTTAGGCAGGGCTATCGTTATTTAAACTTCGTAAGCCGTTTTCGAAATTTTATCGCAGACACAGTGCCTTGTTAGAAAAATATAGCGTCAGTCTGAAAACACTTCTGCAACAAAGTATATCGGAACCAGAATTTTACGGTGACTTAGTATACAGATTTAGGAAAATTGTAGGTAAATCTAACTTTTCGGAGCAATTCAGAAAACTTATTAACCGTTATAAAAGAATTGGCTATAACCTGGATATTATGCGGCAGACTGCATGCCTAGTTGTCAACCCAATGATGGCTATGCTTCACTCTTTAATTGCACGACGGCGGTTCGGGCCTCAGACTCAATGACGGCCTCTTCGTAAAACTTTAACCAGTGGGTTGGGGCTTGACGATATGTCTTTGGCTTGGCCCGCCGTGGTTCAACTATTGGTTTTCATTTACTCTGGCATACAGTAGAATTAGCCATGAGTACTCGTCTTTGTTTATTATAGTGAGTAAGTTGATTTTTATGTTTTCGCTTTGATGCATTGACTTAGTTGGGAGCCTTTATGCGAACCGAATTTTTATGTGTTTCTGTATTAAGAGTAGCATCGGGACCCAGGATGAAGTTAGCTAGGTGTAAAAGTGCTTTAAACTCCCCGGTGGTTTACTCTACTGACCGTTCTAAGGCGGTGGTCCCGGTGTTAGTCTTACTATTTGTTGCTTTGTGGTTTATTCTACGAGGCGATTTGTTGTATGTCTTTCCGTGTGTCATTTTGTTCTTGTGTTTTTCAGTCCTTTAGTATTGCGATTACCTTGCTTGGGGAAGAGAGAGAGAGAGCTAATCTTAGTGCTTTTGTACGTTTGTTCGATTTGTGCTTGTTTGGATTTGTCGGTTTCCTCTTCCTCTTGGGGTCTGGGAAGGGCTGCGGTTTGTGCTATTGGTTTTCATTTACTCTGGCATACAGTAGAATTAGCCATGAGTACTCGTCTTTGTTTATTATAGTGATTAATTTGATTTTTATGTTTTCGCTTTGATGCATTGACTTAGTTGGGAGCCTTTATGCGAACCGAATTTTTATGTGTTTCTGTATTAAGAGTAGCATCGGGACCCAGGGTGAAGTTAGCTAGCTGTAAAAGTGCTTTAAACCCCCCCCCCCCCCCCCGGTGGTTTGCTCTACTGACCGTTCTAAGGCGGTGGTCCCGGTGTTAGTCTTACTCTTTGTTGCTTTTTGGTTTATTCTACGAGGCGATTTGTTGTATGTCTTTCCGTGTGTTATTTTGTTCTTGTGTTTTCAGTCCTTTTAGTATTGCAATTACCTCGCTTGGGGAAGAGAGAGCTAATCTTAGTGCTTTTCGTACGTTTGTTCGGTTTGTGCTTGTTTGGATTTGTCGGTTTCCTCTTCCTGTTGGGGTCTGGGAAGGGCTGCGGTTTGTGATTATGGCACTCCCTGGACTTTTCTCTTACCCTTTTTTTTGTGATTGTGGCACTCCCTGGACTTTTCTCTTACCTTTTTTTGCCTCTTGCTGTCTGGTTTCAGCTTGGAGACATCCAGTCTCTTTGGCACTTTCTTGCCTTGTGATCGCCCTGCAGGCTGAATGCGCAGGTTCAGTCTGCTGATAACAAGCCCGTGATCTGTCCAACAGTCTGCACAACACATTGTCTTTGTTACTCTGACATCCTGTCTGTCCTTCCTTTGTTCTATGACATAATCAATGAGATGCCAGTGTTTGGAGCGAGGATGCATCCATGACGTCTTGTTACGAGTTGGCAGACTGAAGACTGTGTTAGTGATTAGCAGTTCATGCTCTGCACACTTCTTCAAAAGGAGGAGGCCATTGCTGTTGCACTTTCCTATTCCTTCAGTCCCAATCACTCCTTCCCAGGTTTGGCGGTCTGCGCCCACTCTAGCATTGAAATCTCCCAGCAGGATGATTTTGTCTGTCCGGGGTGTAGCAGAAATCACAGAATCCAGATCATCATAGAACTTGTCTTTGACCTCATCTGGATTGGTCATTGTGGGTGCATAGGCACTTACAACAGTTACATGCCTCTTACCAGATAAGGGAAGTCTCAGCGTCATCAGGCGGTCATTTATGCCTTTTGGAAGTCCTACATAAGGCTACATAAGACACTTGCGTTACTGCTTCTGTATAGCTGTTAACCGAATCTGTGTAGCAATATCAAGGACAGATGGAGCCCTCAAGCCCTGGTCGGCAATCCGTCTAGGAGAGGGCAACTCCAAACAAAAACCTACATATCTGGATTTGCCTGTTCCAGCTATGTAAAGTCTGCTTCGGTAGCTGGGGCGGAAGAAATCATTTCTCTGATTCAACGGCCCAAACGGCGATGCTGCAGCATGTTGTGGAGCATGAAGAGCATGACAAGGCACTAAAGAAGTCATGGTCATCCACTGCATCCGGGCTTAGCTCCAGATGTATTGACACTGTCTTGCCTCTGGATCCAGCTAGGTCAGGACGAGAGAGTGAGGTTGACTCTGCGCGCCTCTCCCTCACTATGATCTCCAATTCACAGCGCATGTCATCTTAATCATATACACGCAGCAACAGCAAGCACACATACGCAGGCCACACAAAAAAGCCAATTCACAGCGCATGCCATCTTAATCATATACACACAGCAATAGCAAGCACACATACGCACGCCACACAAAAAGCCCTGTGGCAATGGACGAGCGGCGAAGCAGCAGGTGGGGAAACACTGGAAGCTGTAGTTGCGGACCTGCACATAGGTGGCTTGGTTCTATATGGTCGCTTTCCTCAAGAATGAAGCAGTATGGGGAATTTGGCAGCAGAACTGAGTGACTGAGCAGACCTTTTCAGGATCGCATTGCTCACCCCCTTAGCATGGGGAAGGGGCTAGAAAAACTGCCCTAAACAATTGCCTGCTTCAAAACCCCTGGCTGGTCAACCGCGATCAGCGGGGATCCCATTTAGCGGTCTAGCAAGAAAGAAGAAGATAAAGGTGATACCTTTGACAATCGGCACATGGAATGTGCGCAGCTTGATGGACAGTGCTGGCTCAGACAGACCACAACGTAGAACAGCTCTACTTGGTAGAGAACTTGATCGGTACAAAGTCGAGATTGCAGCTATGAGGGAGACTCGCCTTGCAGTGGAAGGGCTATTAAAAGAAGTTGGTGCTTGCTACACTTTCTTTTGGAGTGGACGCAAGAAAGAAGAGCGGCGTGAAGCAGGAGGTTTCGCCATCAAATCACACCTTTGTCAGCAAGCATATATAGAGACCAGGGTAGAGGTAGCCGCGATTTTTATATACATGCATACAACCATAAAAGGAAATAACCTGCTTCTGTGACTGTTGTCTGAAAATATTAACAAGAAAAAAAATGTAACGATTTAACTGTTGTCCCTGAGGTATTGATTACCTCTACCCTGGTCTCTATATATGCATAACATCATGAAATAATTCACATATACGCCAGGGCATATGCCACTACTTTGGATCTGCGCATGTTGGCATACCTTAGCTCTGAGGTGGGTGATGCAGGCGCACTAGATTCTCTATTTTTTTCACCTTTTCAGACTACTTTGAGATCGCAGCAACTGTCATTAAGTGTTTGTTTGAATGCCTTTAAATGCCACAGCTTACCTGGAAATAGTACAGATATTATAACATATGACAGTCCTATGAGAAAATAAAGCTCATACAGTTAATGTGATCATAGAGGTTTAAGGTATTGCTGAATGAGGGGTATGGATAGAATGTGTGGATTGATTGGTTGTGTTGGGGTTTAACGACACGTCAACCCTTGTGGGTCATTTTGTATCGCCTCCCAGAGAAATGGAGAAAAGAGATAAAAGAGATAGTAGAAGAGATGAAGGAGAGGAACAGAGAAGAAAGAGGAATAGTCATGAAAGTGAAGAAACAAGAGAAATAAAAACATTCCCCTCTACCCTTATCTGCTACAAGGGAGATTGCAAAGTCCCATTATTATTCAGACACAGGCACAGCCAAACAGACTACTATTACATTTTGTAGAACGAGCTTGGTGTTCAGGAAAATAAATAGGAAGTCAAAAAAGGTTATCTTCCTGATAAAATGGCAGAAAATGTACCAAATATATCCAGTCCCCTTAATAATAAATTGTTGAAACCCAAGAAATATTTAATTTGCGTATCTTTTCCAAGATGCAGCCAATAGACATTTACACCAGTCTTCGCACAGTTCTATTACAGCGTCTGTACAAATTCAATTATCAGCTAGAAGGAGCGTAGAGAATCAAAGTATTATCTGAGCCGCACCAGGTGACAAAAGTCCTTATAGCATATGCGAACAGCAAAGGTTCAGGCGAGCCTGTGTATCCGCGGTGTCTCGCGAGAACATGTAGCTCGTTCACGTAAGCGGTAGGGCAAGGGGAGACTAAGCCAGAGAACTAAATATGTAGCCTGCCAGAGAACCAAATATGTAGCCTCACTAAAGGACCAGGCATGCGCACTGATTGTTTGATTCTCGCGACGCGGATCATCTTACATACGATGTCTGGCGGCATGAGTTAGGTCTGTTTGGCACTGACCGGATAACATGTTCTGTAAATTGATTTCCTATACCTATGACAGGCAAGACCAAATGTTAAATAGCATTTTCTGTATTTATTGGCATCATTATAGATACAGACACACAATCCGTTAAACATATGAGTTAGGTAACAGGAATATCCCAACATTATACATTGTGTAAAAAAAAAAAAACAAAAAAAAAAAAAAAAAAAAAAACGAGACGAGTGTATGCATTCCAGGCCAAGTTGTTAAAAGCATCGTTAGCTTAACGAGCTTGTTAATGACAAACACGTTAACTGTTGTAGCTAAGGTATTTTCTAATACATGGATATTTTTGCTGCAAAACATGAAAAGCTACTCACGTATTTTCAGCAAAATATCAATGTATTTACCATATTGGAAGATAAAAATTTTAACGTCACGTTAGCTAACAACTTCGTAAAGTTTTGAATCGCTGGGCCCAGGCTGTCAACACTAACTGAGCCGCAACGTCAGAAAACGTACTTTCATTACGAAAACACGCCTATTCAAATTATATAGAACAATTCACCTCCAAAAACAGAAAATTGTCAGATAAAAACCTCTGATATTTTTCATATTTCCGCTCGAAACATAGATTGTGGGTACGTGTTAGAACCGCCTCGCCGAGGCGGTTCTAACGAATACCCACAATATATGTATTTGAGCAGAAACAAGAAAAATAACGTATACCCCTGTACACACCAGTTTTACTATGTAAAAATTGGGTTAAGGGGGGGTCAACATTAAATAGTCATGTTTTCGTTATGCGAATATGTGCGCCAGCGAAGATTCAGATCAGCCTGTGCATTCGCGCAGTCTGATCAGAATCTTCACTGGGCGCATTTTGGATACTTAAGGATGCAAAGTTTCTTTATGTGATCAAAGAAGACTGATCAGACTTCGCGGATGTGCAAGCTGGTTTGCGTCTTTATTAGTTGCATATGTCAGAAGGTACGTTTTCTAACATTGTGGCTCAAATAGACTCTGCGTAAGTAAAATGAGTTGCGCCATGAGGAAAGATGTCTTCATTACGAAAACAAGCCTATTCAAATATATTGAAAATTTCACCACCAAAAACTGAGTTTTCAGATGAAAATTCTGATATTTTTCATATTTCTGCTTAAAACAAATTATGGGTACTCGTTAGAACTGCCTCGCCGAGGCAATTCTAATAAATACCCACAATCTGTGTTTTTAGCAGAAATAAGAAAAATAATGTATACCTCTGTAAACCCCAGATTTAATATATAAAAGTGGGGTTTAAGGACGCGTGGTTTAACGGGGTTAAAATTATATGGGTCTGTTTTCGTGATTTCGGGATATATGACATTAGAACCAAAAAAAAAAAAAAAAAAAAAAAAAATAAAAAAAAAACAAAAAAAAAAAAAAAAACGGAAATGTGCACATTTGGCACACTAAATTTGATAAGGTTACGTATATTTTTACAACTACTGGGTTGATGCCGGTGTTGTGGACTCAAATCTCCAAGGGTATTATTCGCCCAGTAAGTGTTTCGGTGCAGGTGACAGTTCTTCGATACTGGTACCTGTATTGTTGTACTGACACAAAAATAACCTTATATTCCGATGTGATATTTCTAAAATGATATAATGCCAATATGATCTTCTTAACGGATTTAAAAATACAAAAAAAAAAAAAAAAAAAAAATGTACCTTTCTTTTGACTTCATTCACGACATCTTCTAGCTGAAATCTGCGGCTGCATTTTAGAAAACACGCCTATTCAAATATACAGAAAATTTCACCTCCAAAAACCGAAAAAACGGTGAGGCGGTTCGAACGAGTACTCACAATCTATCTTTTTGAGCCGAAATTAGAAAAATAATGTATACCCCTGTAAACCCCAGTTTTAATATAAAAAAGAGGGGTTTAAGTGGGTCAAAATTATATAGGCATATTTTCGTGATGGTCTTGCTCCGCGGATCAGTCAAATCTTGTCATAACTTGCTCTTCGTCTCTCCTTCTTTTGGTGCTTTGTAAAGGCTCTGCTTCGTACTTGTGGCATTTTGTTGGTATCTTTACTTCTATCTTTCCCAGCATCTGCATTTAAACAGTTTACTTTTAAATTTTGACGTGTTTTTCCACTGACGTAGAAAAATTCAGAAAAGTTCATAGATGAGTCTAAAGAAACGTCTGAATGTATGTATTTCACAGAAACCGTTTCTTGTGTATGGACCCGTTACTTTTCTTGCATACCGGATAAGGATTTCTGAAAACTACACCGGTGCTAGCAAGTCTTATCTAACACACCCTTATCCTTCCCAAGGGAAAGATAAAAATCGAGAATTTTCACATGATTGATATACACTGGTTGTACGCCATCGTTAAAGTTGGCGTCACTGAACGTAATGACGACACTCAACGTCATAGTATTGTCATCACAATACGGCGGACGTTTGCAACCGAAGTGACTGCATTATCAAAAAAACCACTTTCGGAAATGAAAGGTATGCAAGAAAAAGAATCTATCATGGGTGTAAGGGAAAAATAGAAAAAAATTCGTCCTTCGGGATCACAATCTGACATCACTCGGCAAGTCTCGTGATGCCAGTAAGTAACTCTCGGCACGGATTTTTCTATCTGCCTCTCACGCATTTGATATGCATTGGCTGTAATGGACGTCACGTACGTCATCGTTAAGGTTTACGTTACTGAACATTATGGCGTCATTAAACGCCACAGCAATGTATATTGCGGACGTCAGCAATCGAAGTGACTACATTATTAAAAAAATCTGCGTTCAGAAATGAAAAGTATGCAAGAAGCCTCGTGATGCCAGACAGTGATCCTCGGAACAGATACTTCTATCTACTCCTCACACCCATGAACGATCCTTATATTCTTAAGTTTAATCAAGATCTAACCGTTAGCCATTCTGGCTCAGAAGTTTAGACACATCTAAAATAGCAAGCAGTAAATGGACCTGTCAAAATGTAGGATAAGAGTATTAAGGAGTTCAGGTGTCGGAATGTTTAGGGTAAATAAGGTTCTTTATGCATGTACGAATAACAAAATCGCATTTTTGCGATTTTGTTATTCGCACATGCAAAAAGTAACTTATTTACCTTTTATTAGCCTGTAGTCTAATCAGATACGTCGCCCAAGCATGAGCATTCATCCATTTTCATCGGGATATTCCGTGATTGTTCGGCATCAGATTCTCTAGTATTCATCTATTATATCTGTAGAATCTGATGCCGAACAATCACGGAATATCCCGATGAAAATGGATGAATGCTCATGCTTGGGCGTGCACTGGCAATATGGTAATTATCCTAAATATTTTGGACATTGTAACTCCTTGCCATATAAATTTGAACAACTCCTTTGACTGGCTGTCTGGGAAATCATCTAGAATGTAGTGACAGAATAGGAAACAGAATAGACCCTGACTAAAGGCTTTGGCAAAAGGAATGAGCTGATATACGAGTATGAGTACGTACCTTGATACAGCAGAAAAAATATGGCGGAGAACAGGAGAATGCCACAGATGATTTTTCATATTTACATTATTATTAGGACTTGCAGTGAAACTTAGAATAGAAGCGTCACTTTGTATAAATCATATCAGGTACGAAGAAGTATTCAGAGAACACATATATAACCATGAACGCAACACTAGTAGTGTTATGAATGCAGCAAGCGGCATTAATATCTCTGTGACTTACTTTTATGTTGGTTCACTGAAATTGGTATTGGATTTGCTTATATCAAACTTGTACGATAGATGGCGCCTATTCCATTCAGTTAAACAGAGCCTTGCAAATGCGGGAAGGAAAGGAGATACGGGCTGTCTGGAATTTTGTCCGCCATTCGCTTCCTGCGGCACCGGGTTCTTTATACCTAAGTTTGGCAAGATACAATTGGGAAAATTACTCGCGCGTGTCTTGCCTTGGATCCCTGCTACTTTAGGCGCTCGTCAGTAGAAACAGGAATCCAGCACAAAACATTCGCCATCACTTTGCACTTCTGAAAGCAGCCCAGGTGCAATTATTTTTTTTCCGTCATTAATCACGTTTTTATTCTGCTCAATCTTTATATTTTATAAAAAAAATCACATTCTCCATATAGTTACATTGTAACTACATTAGCTGCAACCTCAGAAAGCATACCTTCGGACATGTGCCTCCAGTGAAGATTCAGATATTCACGCAGTCTGGTCAGAATTTTCCCTGGGCATATTTTAGACAACGAAGGATGCAACGTCTCTATGATTTGTGTTATGAAAAAAAAAAAAAAAAAAAAAAAACACTATAAATGTTGCCTTTGGAAACAAAGACCATATAAAAGAACAGAAATATGAGTCTCAGTTTTATTGAGACTCTTTATACAACAGCAATGTAGTTATGCAATAGAAGAAAAACCAAGTGCCCGTCAATTAAATTGTACCATATGCAACTGTTTATGTTGTTTTACATCTTCAGGACCTTTAAGCCTGTTAGAATTTGAAATACATTTTCTGTTCTATTCTGTTTTATATATCAATACTCTTAATATGGAATCGTTAATTGTGTTCCTATTTTAGTAATTTAAGGTGAATAACTACACATTCAGATGCAGGCGACCCTGTCAAAATTATTGTTTGTCCTCTTTGAAAAAAGAAATAAGAAGAAAAAACAAAAACAATAAAACAGAAAACAAACAAACAACAAAAAACAAAAAAAACAAACACACACACACACACACACACACACACACACACACAAAAGAAAACAACAAAAACAACAAAACAAAAAGAAAACACTCACTCAAAAAAAAAAAAAAAAAAAAAAAATAGAAAGAAAGAAGAACCCCCAAAACATGCTGTACTTGTCTATTTAATGCGGGTTCTTGTCATATTCTCTTTATATATGGCATGGCGGATGTAGTAGTATATTTTATGCTAATATTGGCACATATATATATATATTTATGTTACCCTGACCGCAATGTTTTAAGTAACTAAAGCTATTTTAGTTTACAGAAAGGTAGTGTTACATTTTCTACTCTATTAGGTGATCAAACAAACAGTCATTGAAATTGGCATAATTTAATTCTCCACCGGCTTAAACACAATCTTTTATTGTCACGGTGCATTTCACTGTTCATTATAAATTCTTATGCCAGTAAATTTGACCGGCTATAAAGAGAGGTTGTATTTACATCTGTTAAAAGTTTAAGTAGTTTTAAAATGTTTGTGCCGCACCATGCAAAAATATATCTTCGGGCATATGCGGACAGCGAAATCTGATCAGGGCCTTCACTGTCCGCTAACAAAACTGGATACTACAGAAGGTACGGATAATGAGCATGGGCCAGAATGATACTTTGCGCATGTGCAAGACAATCTGAATCAGTGCATCTTGCGACAGTTTTTCGCTTGACGCGGCTCATGTACAAGTATAAACTCACCAGTTTTGCTGTTGACCGTTTCATGGCGGAATTTCTGTTACAGTTCCTCTTTGTTTACTTCGTTTCTATAGAGTCATGTTATATGACGTCGTTTTCTAGGCATTACGAAAACTAACCTACTCTATATTGAAAATTTCGCCACCAAAAACTGAAAATTTTCAAATAAAAATTCTGATATTTTTCATATTTCTGCTCAAAACATAGATTGTGGGTACTCGTTAGAACCGCCTCGCTCAGGCGGTTCTAACGAGTACCCACAATCTATGATTTTGAGCAGAAATAAGAAAAATAATGTATACACCTGTAAACCCCAGTTTTACTATATAGAAGTGGGGTTTAAGGGGGTCAAAATTATATAGGCATATTTTCGTGATGTGTTTCTAAAATATATAAATGAAGATACACAGGAAATAGATGCCACAAACACGAAGGAGATGAAAAGCAAACAATGGCAAAAAAAAAAAAAAAAAAAAAAAAAACTCCAAAAACAACAACAACAACAACAATAAAAAAAAAAAAAGAACACTACATATGAAACCACCAAGGCACTTACAAAGAAGAACTGCAACAGATAAAAGCGTCATAGCCTTTTTCGCTGCATTGGGCGGGCTGTTTCATTATTGTTGCTTCTTCGTGATATTCCCATATTCATGTTAGTTGGATTATCCTCATCAGTGCATTAACCCATTTTAGACTTAGTTTCAATTTCATTTTAGTTATGTAAAGCTATGTGATTTAGATTCCTAGAGCAAAATGGTTTAAATATCTGTAGAGTGGCTACGCTGATCGGACACTGCAATGCGGCGTCTGATCTGCGACTCGGTTAAATCAGGCAAATGTGAATTTTCGGTGCACCATAAATAGACCAGATACCCAAGAATTTATATGTGTTTCAGACACACCGTTTCTTATGTATTTATACAGCTCCATCTAGCATGCACATCCCCAGTCAGCTGGGAGGTCAGGTCCCAGTCAGCATTCTACGTAAATCTATATCGGGCCGTCATCGGCCCGTCAGGGTAGCTGACGGGCCGATGACGGTCCGATGTAGATTTACGTAGAATGCTAGCTGGGTCATTATGCACTGACTAGTATTTCCTCTAGATGTCAAATAAATATGAGCTTGAAATTTATTGTTACCAATTCAAAAGTTTAAGTTTAAACAAAGTGTATGCTTTTGCATTACCCGTACCAAGACTAGAATAGGTGTGTAATATCATAGATACAACTCTGTATTTTCACACTAAATGTTTGTTCTATTAGAAAACAAAAAAAAAGACAAATGCAGATCTTTAATCAACAAATTGTTACGACCATCAAGTTTGCGAAGTGATATCATTATATCTTGAACAGGTATATACATATATACTACTTCTACTCCCACTACTACTACTACAACTATTACTATATGTATATATAATGTTTGTTCTGTATTACCTCTTTAACATGCAGATATAATTAAGTAACTACCTTACCTTTTTTTATATTGTTTAGATTCATTCACATGCAAGTTGAGAATCCTTAAACTAGTATAAATTATTATCAATAAATATTCCCATTCACAATATTCACAGCTTGACACGTCAGACGGTCACATAAGGTAATCGAGATCACACTTGGAGTGGTGATTGGACAAGTTTTGTTCACAGGCCGTTGCCTTTTGTTGTGACTGGCTGTCGGAATTTACAGTTGCACGATTTTCTTGCGCAAGTCTGACCTGGAATTTTGTGAATGGGTAAACCTTGCTGAGCGTGAGAAGTTACTCTTGTTTGAATTACTACTACCATTACTACTGCGAAGTGAAGTGCTGCTTCTTTCAACAACTGCACTAGCATACTACTACTATTACTACGACTACGACTACGACTACTACTACGACTACTACTACGACTATTACTACTACCACTGCTACTACTACAACTACTACTACTGTCTCTATACCTCTACTACTAATACTACTAATATTACCACTACTTCTACTACTACTAGTACTACCACTGCTGCTGTTGTTTTTTGGTTGATTGTTCTTTAGAATCTTTGTTTTTCTGTCATAGGATTTAGACAGTGATAAAGCTTCAGGGCTTTAACTTATAGGTTGTCATACTTGTTTATTTATAAGACACTCTCTTGTATGTATTATTTCATGCAGATTGTAAATGTGTTTGTATGGAGATGAGCTGTACCATGCTCAAGTCAAAATAAAATTTATGTTATGTTATGTTATCTTGAACAGGCCTATTTCATCATTTAGGAGTTTACAGTAGATCAATTATTTAACCTCGTCACACTAACAATACATGTAACAAAAATATAGATATGTACATTATGATGCATGTGGCAACAAGATGATTCAATCAGTTCTCACGCAACGCGCGCACAGAGCTGTACATACTTGTATTACAGATATTGTGAAAAGCGCAGTATATATGTTTATTAGTTTATTAAAGTCTCGTCACGGTGTACATATCGCATAAACATTACATATTTATAAAAAAAAAAACAAAACACCAAGCCATTCTATACGGAATTATAAGAGACTATCACAGATACATATATACAATTTATACACATAAAATATATCTATACCAATAAAATAATGAACATCCCAGTGGGCACACAACGTTAAAATGACGTCGTATCAACGTCGATGCGACGTGATCACGTCGCATCGACGTTGATACGACGTCATTTTGATGTTGTGTGCCTGCTGAGATAGATAAAAAATATATGTACGTGAACTTTGCAAATTATCTGCTAAATATAAAGACTCAGTACTTATGATCAGTTATTCCCTTCTCCCTGATGGTTCCTTTCATTACAAATGAGCTACTAACAGTGATAGTAGTGAGGACGATGATCATTTGGTGTTTCACCACGAAAACATACCTATACAATTTTGACCTCCTTAAACCCCACTTTTATACAGTAAAGCCGGGGTTTACAGGTGTATCGTACATTAGTTTTCTTATTTCTGCTCAAAAACAGCCTACAATCTATGTTTTGAGCAGAAATATGAAAAATATTAGAATTTTCATCTGAAAAATTTCGGTTTCTGGTTTGAAATTTTCAATATATTTGAATAGGCGTGTTTTCGTAATGGAAGCTACCTAGGGAATGTCCCAATCATGAAGCACAGACTTGCCGAGGCACCAAACGAAGAACAGATGAGGAACAAACAATGACAAGACACAAACGCAACATATGAAAAATAACGACGCACAAAAAAATGCAAAAGAGGAATCCCCTCTTAAGCATGTTTTCTTGGATAAATAAGAAAACTACCGTCAATTGGTCGTCTGCTGAAATAGCCCAGAGAGTGGTAAAGGATAAACGTAACACGTACACCTTGATCTGATTGCACGGATAAACAGGCTAATCTGAATATTAGTCTATACACGAGGAGGTCCCTTTGGACGTGTATCAATTTTGAAGTTGATGTGACGTGTACATTAAAGCTGTCTTGTTTCCACCTATGCCCCAGTGCACTGACACAAAATCATTAAAAGTCTATCTGAATTGTACAAACGATCATAAGACACTATTGCAGAGTTAGACAATGTCCGATTGGAAAACAGTCTATAAACGACTACGTGAGACAGTAGGAAGACTTTGATTTGGTTATACTTGTTTTGTTTTAATTAAAGGCTCCATATTCCTCAAAACTAGACATTACTTATTCAAGAAAGGTTTAGTTAACCGATATATAGTATTAATACGATCATAAAATGGAGCATCTGACAGCCTGTAAAATGCAGTTAGTCTCTCGTTTTTAACTGGATCAAAAATGAAATGATTTATCATATCTCTGAATTAAATTGGCAACATTAATTAAGAGATACGATAAAAAATCATTTCATTTAAAAAACGAGAGACTAACTGAAATTTTACAGGCTCTCAGGTGCCACAGTTTATGATTGTATTAACACCATATATCAGTTTATTTAACCTTTCTTGGACTATAAAATGCCTATTTTTGAGGAATATGGAGTTTTTAAGCAACCACTGTCATCGAATATTTAAAAATTACAACTTTTTGCTCAGTACATAGTACTGCCGAATAAAAGTTATACAAGATCCCGTCATAACAAACTCGACAAAATATAATAGAATAGAATAAAAAATAATTTATGCCAAACGTTTGTTTGTTTGCTTGAGCTGGAGTTTGTTTGTTGGAGCTTGAGAATATCCGCCTTGGAACGGACAATAGTATATACCACTGGGGTCTTTTACATGTATATCTCTCGCTAAACATTGCCCTAAATTCTGATGCAGCTCCAAATTAAATTGAACATATGTTCGGTCTGCACAGTGGTCCTCTGCTTCATCAATGTAACATTACATTAAAGTAAAACAAATATAATCACAAACACGGTGACGAAACAAAGAAAGGAAATGGGCCCAATGGCGATCTAAAGCCAGTACATAAGAGGACGACATACAGGACCACGATGGGCCCAACCATGGACATGATGAGCACTTCTCGATGTTTATAAATTTGACAGACTAAGTATTTGTTCATTAAATATCGATAATGTTTACTTGGATTTCATAAATAACAGTTTAGAACAGCCTGTGCGTCAACGCAGTCGATCAAACCTTTTTTGTCATTGTTGAAAAGACTCGGCGTAAACTTTATTCTTGTTTTCCTTACCCTGTTTGTATTTGTATCTAAAAGCGAAATTTAGCTAAACCAGCTCACAGAACCAACCAATAATGGAAATAATACTTGTTATAGATGTATATTAACTTAACCGAGATAGACAATAACCATTTTATAACTTCGGTAAATTAGGTTTGTTTTACAAATCAGGACAACTTAATAATACATCATGAAATACATTTATAGACCGATCGAACTGACCTGTCGGTTTGAATTGTGTTTTGTTTAAAGGGACACATTTTCTCATTTGGCTAGACAACCGTGTATACGGTTCTGATACCATAGCACAAATGAAAAGCTTCTCTAAGTGACTATGAGGTGATTATAAGGATGCTAAATATCCTTATGACGGTCCGGATAATGGGTAGTTGAATATAATTGAGAAGTTTTCAATATGTTACTTTAGAACCAAATCAGTTTATTTGACTGCAAATTTTGCATTTGTATCGTTGATTTGCATGATACCTTTTCTGGATGGTTCTTTTTCCAAAATAATAATAATAATAATAATAATAATAATAATAATAAAGGTTTTTTTTCTTGCACGGTGCAAAAATAGCAATAGATTGATAAAGAAATATTAAATTGAAAGTTTTTATTCATTTATTTTTTTATCTATTTATTTGTTTCTAAAGTAAATAAGACCACTTCAAAATTATTCCATTAATGTCTCAAAACTAAACAAAATAGATTAAATCAAATTGTATCTGCCAATGTTTTGAGATTAAGAGTTCACTAGCATTACGAAAACACGCCTATTCAAATATATAGAAAATTTCACTTCCAAAAACTGAAAAATTTCAGGTAAAAAACTCTGAAACTCTGATATTTTTCTTATTTCTGCTCAAAACATAGATTGTAGGTACTCGTTAGAACCGCCTCGCCGAGGCGGTTCTAACGAGTACCCACAATCTATGTTTTGAGCAGAAATAAGAAAAATAATGTATACCCCTGTAAACCCCAGTTTTACTATATAAAAGTGGGGTTTAAGGGGATCAAAATTATATAGATATGTTTTCATGATGGAAAGAACAGCAAAGGAATACTTAATGATATTTATTAATGATAGTAAAACATTATGGATTTATAAGAAAGTATGTTTCAGTACTTCAGTATTCAAGTCGTCATTTGAAATATAGATAGTCCCTTTATGAATTTCACAAGACTCACATTTTGACACAAGAAACTAATCTTAACGATGGAGTACAATTTAATAAATTTGATAGGAAATAAAAAATAAAATAAATAATTGCATCCAAATTCTGAATATTAATTTAGACATAGAATTTTGTGCAATCACACAACTGAATATTCCGAAACAGATATTTCAACTAAATAATATGTATGTAAAGTAAAGATTAAGATCAGCATGTGCACCTGCGCTGTCTGATCAGAGTCTTCAGCGCATGCTAGGACATACTGCTGTTTCGTGCTAATAGCAAAGACTGATCATATTTAAGACATAGTATTTTGTGCAATCACACAACTGAATTTTCCGGAACAGTTATTTCTACTAAATAATCTGTATGTAAAGTAAAGATTAAGATCAGCATGTGCACCTGTGCTGTCTGATCAGAGTCTTCACCGCATGCTAGGGCACACTGCTATTTCGTGCTAATAACAGAGAATGATCAGATTGCGGGGGATGGGCAGGCCGATCCGAGTCTTCACTGAATGTGAACCAGCAATTAAAATCACCACAGTGTACCTTATTCATATATTATCCATGTTCTATGATTTTTCGCTAGAATAGCCTCCAAACAAATGGCTTTTTCAGCCATATGTTCTAGAGATTATCTCTGTACATAAATGTGTTTGAACGTTTAAATTTTATGGAATAAATTGAAAACAAAAACGAGAAAAAAAAAAAAAACAAAAAAAAAAAAACAAAACAAAAAAAAAAAAAAAAACAAGAAAACATCAAATTATCAGCAAATTATCAGTAAATTACCCATCTTATCTATTTCTCTGTTTTCATCATAAACTTTCCTGATATCAAATAATCTAATTACCCCTTATCAAGCCCCTACCTGTAAGGGAGGCATACATCACCAAGTATTCTTACTTCTATTCTACTTAGAGTGGTGTTATAAAATCGAAATAGTGTCTTCAAGGGACCTGGTGTATATTCAGGTGAGGTAAAACTGTCAAATTGTTTCGCTCCTCATCTAAACAAGATTCTACTCTAGAAGGAAAGACTTTGCTCCTCTTGGAAGTAAATTCTTACCTTTTATAGTGGACCCCTTCCCAGAAGGGGATTACGTTGAAAAGCAAACAGGAAGGCAAAAAATTGTCTGCATTTTAAAACTCGAAAGGGAGGAAATTCTTTCTTTTGTATTAGAACCCTTTCTAGACGGGGATCATTGTATTGGAAAGCAAACAGGAAGTCACAAACTTTAAGGTTTTCTCCATTCTAAAGTTGTTGGTGTAACAATTCCCGTTAATGTCTATCTTGATGTGTCCACTGTACAAGTAGCAGATGAAGTTCTGAAAGTCCTGAATTCCGTGTGAATCAGAAACAGTATAAGTGAAGATACATCACGAAATATATATAATTTTGACCCATTTAAACCCCACTTTTATATAGTAAAACTGGGGTTTACAAGGATATATATTATTTTTCTTATTTCTGCTTGAAAGCATAGATTGTGGGTATTCGTTAGAACCGCCTCGCCGGGGCGGTTCTAACGACTACCCACAATCTATGTTTCAAGCAGAAATAAGAAAAAAGTATCAGAAATTTAATCTGAAAACTCAGTTTTTTTGTGGTGAAAATTTCAATATATTTGAATAGGCGTGTTTTCGTAATGATGTACACAGGAAATGCCAATATCACGATGACTATCCTTCCCAAGGCATCAGAAAAAGGCGAGATGGCGAACAAACACTGATTTAACAAACACCATTTATTAACCCATGAACGCATAAATAACGAAGAACTGAATCAGAGGGACCGCATGCAAGTACTAAAAAAACTACTCGGGGGGCTTAAACCAGTTTGATTTGCACGAAACCTAAGCCTAAATTATGAATTATGTTCACAGGTGATAGGTAAACGTATCCTTATATACTTTTATACAGTACAATATAATCAAACGGTCAAGCCAAAAGGTCTATTTTAACGATCAATTAAGTTAATTAGATACATTAACACCGGACTATAGGATATTCGATATAAGCAGCTCAGGTATGCTATATCGATAGCTGAGCTATCGAAATACGTTTCGGATAATAAACATCCGAAAGCGCATAACAAAAACCTACAATAAGAGTTGTGCGACTAGCGAAGACTCAGATCAGCCTGCACATCTGCGCTGTTTGATCAGAGTCTTCGCTGATCACATGTGCATTTTACAGCCTCCGGGCTATCTAAAGAGGGATAAACGCGATCCCTTGTAATACTGGGTTGATGTACAGGCTGATCCGAGTCTTTGCTGGTCATACACATCTCATTGTAGGTTTGAACTTAAATAATACTAAGATAATGAAGACGGTCAGGAACTGCCATAATCACGGATCGCCATTTCTTCCGATATTGTGAGAAAGAGCGGACGAACAGTGATATCCACAGCCAGAACATATCCCAACGATTAGCCGGATTTCTCCGAGTGCAGTGATCATAAGTAAGAAAGGACAGAAGGAAAACAAGAACATTGTAAGACACAAGATGAACTCCGAAGACAGAAGCAAATAAACAGTAAAGCAAGTATTAGCAGTCAGAGAAAGCTACGCTAAGCATACAATAAATCTTAAAACTGATTAAAAATTGAAAACAAAATGTTTGTTTGTGTTGAGATTTTACGGCCCAATCAACCCAATGGGGTCATGTCGAGCGCGGTCAGTTTACCTAACCACACGTTTACTGGGCAGGCTTAGTCCACTAAGAGGTTAACCAGTATTATGCACATTCTTTCGCTAGAAACTGACAACTGCCCTTCTTGAATCAGCGGAAGGGAGAGAATGACCGTAGAAAATATTTCATGATCAATCTCCACGAAAGAATGTTGCCGTCCTCGGCGGGGGTTGAACCCGCGACCTCCTGGTCTCCAGCCGGACGGCGCATCCAACTGAGCCACCGAGGCCGGCGAAAAAAAATGTCAAGGGTTCTTGGTAAATCCATAAAGTATCCAAAAATATGATGACCAGTGGCTGGGCCGTGTGATATTATGATATTAGTCACTTTAACCAATAATTCTTATATTGATTGCTGTTTATTGTCTACGCCCTTGGACGTGGATAAAAAACAAAACAAAAAAAAAACAAAAAAAAAACAAACGAACAATATCAAAACTAAGCCTAAGAACGGTCAGCGGTTAATTATAAAACAACATAACACCAGATACACCTGATCGTACCCTAGTTTCCGACATAATTCGAATTATATGTTGTTTGGTACGCGTTGAAACTTCTTATCTCAACCAGTGTGTCATCACCGAAAAGCAATTAAACTGCATTTAAACAACTCGGACGGAACAAAGTGAGGTTCGTGACAAAACAAGATGCACTGGCGCAGTCAGAGGAATAAAAACACGAACTGGGATTGTGTGTGAGCTGAGTTGTGCTAGCAAAATAGCAAACAAAAAAAAAAAAAGAAAAAAAAAAAAAGAAAAAAAAAGCAGAAAACAAAATGCTAGCAAAAAAATAATAAATAAAAAGCAAACTAGAATTCCGAAAATCGAAAGTGTCGCCTTCTTTAAGCGGCAACCATTTGATATATATCACAGATCATATATATATATATATATATATATATATATATATATATATATATATATATATATATATATATATATATATATATATACACTGTATTAATCCTAATAATTGCACCTATCCCTTGACCGGTATTTTACTATGATATATCCTTCTGAAATCTGTATGTATCAGAGAATGTATCTTAGAAATTCGTTTAGAGGAGATAACCAGAAAAAGACAAAATCAAGAGTTGTCCCTTCTGCATGGCATACTCCTACTTGACCTGACATATGTACCTACCAATTATTATCAAATTATCTCAAATGGTATGGGAGTTATGGCTTGCAGAAGAGTTTTGGCTTCAGGGGACATACGTACATAACGAAGAGAGAGAGAGAGTTGTTTTTTTTCTTGCATGTGACACACCTACTGTCCTCATCTTTGCCGTTACCAAATATTATGAAACTATTTCAAATTATTAAGAAGTTATGGAGTGCAGAAGAATTTGGCTAGGAAAATCGTTCAGGGGAGAGAACTAGAAAAAGAACTAAACAAGAGTTGTCCTTCTTGCATGTGACACTTCTACTATCTGATATATGTCTCTGCCAAATAGTATCAAATTTTCTCAAATAGTATTGGAGTTATGGCCCTTGCCAGATCTCGGCTTCAGGGGAAATCAAGTACATATACATCACGAAGAAAGTAAGAGTTGTCTGTCTTGCGCGCGGCATGCTTACAAAAAAAAGGTAAGAGAAAAGTCCAGGGAGGGAGTGCCACAATCACAAACCGCAGCCCTTCCCAGACACCAAGAGGAAGAGGAAACCGACAAATCCAAACAAGCACAAATCGAACAAACGTACGAAAAGCACTAAGATTAGCTCTCTCTTCCCCAAGCGAGGAAATCGCAATACTAAAAGGACTGAAAAACACAAGAACAAAATGACACATGGTAAGACAAACAACAAATCGCCTCGTAGAATAAACCACAAAGCAACAAAGAGTAAGACTAACACCGGGACCACCGTCTTAGAACGGTCAGTAGAGTAAACCACCGGGGGTTTAAAGCACTTTTACAGCTAGCTAACTTCACCCTGGGTCCCGATGCTACTCTTAATACAGAAATACATAAAAATTCGGTTCGCATAAAGGCTCCCAACTCAGTCAATGCATCAAAGTGAAAACATAAAAATCAAATTAATCACTATAATAAACAATGACGAGTGCTCATGACTAATTATGATACCAGAGTAAACAAGTTGGCTTCTTTAAAAAGAATCCAATGAAAAGGTCTGCAGCTGTTTATTTGCTATGCGTGTGCTTAGCTGTCTCTATAAGTAGGAAATGGACTCTGACTGATGAACATGCAATTTTTTGATCGGGAACTCGGGTAATAATTGTCCTTCTTTGCGGAACTTTTAGTTTTGAATGCAGTTATATTTGTGCTATATAGCAGTGTAATTCAAGCAAAGAGGAGGCATACCCCACCCTGTGTTAATTAATGATGTGCCTGCACTATGATCCTTTAGCGGTCATAGTATATTCAAAGGTCATAGTCCATAGATATCTGTATCTGAATGAGATATAGACAATGATGTTTGCTGGACTCATTTTATAAAATATCATTTTTGTACCTGCATGATTGTCTGATAATAGTTTTGCACAGAAATCAGTCTGAACGTTTTCTACATGTACGCCAATGTGTGTCAAGATACAGCTCACTTGTTATGAGTTTGCATTCTTTATAATGTAGATTCAGTTTAATGTAAAAATGTTTGGGAAGAAATAACATCATTGTATAAAGACCCATTTTAGCATGTAAAAAATTAGCATCAGCCTTTTGTTGTTGTTTCTTTGCAGTTTTTCATGCTTTTTTCCAGTACATTAAGCTGTTGTCTTGCAAACGAATATACTGAGAGTTTAGTTGTCTTTTGTTTATTACAAGACAGATTCATGTTATCTCAGAAATCACTGTATACATTTATCATGGAAAGTTTCACAATAGTATATATAGCCTAGGAGATACTGTCACAATTTTCTGCTCATAACTTGCAGTTGATGGAATGTAAGGCAGTATATTGCATTAACAAATGTTCATGTAAAATGTATAATACTTGTTCACAGACAAGTAAAAATTTTCACTTGTCTATCATACTTGTCGATAGTCAAGTAAAATTTGCACTAAGTCCTCAGTGTAAAGATATGAAATAGGACCAATTAGACATTGGTATTACTACAGTCCTGCAGTCTTATATGCAATATCAGAGCTCTAGATAAGAGGGAGTATTTGGTAATAATTAGGAATACTTTTTGATAATTCTGCATATAAACATATGTTGTGACCCCTCAATTGAAGAATCTCAATGAGACGGTTCAGATGAGGGGTCACAACATATGGTTTCGATGAGAAATAAGAAAAATTATCATCAACTACTCCCTCTTATCTGAATATGAGAAATATAGGATGACACTGTAATTATTTTTGTTTGTCAGTCTCTAAACAATACTAGAAACAAAATCTAGCTGGCACAAGAATCTGAAGCAAACTGTAACAGGATCATAGGCAAACAGAATGATGTATGTAATGGTGAATAGCAGTGTCAGAAATTAACTTTTTTCACAAGTAGCAAGTAGTTGCTACCTGGTCTGAAAATAGGTAGCAAAAATGCATCTACATGGCAGCAAAAGGTGTTGTCCCCGTGCCATGGGTTAAATCTTCAAGCGCTAAGCATATTTAGCAGACAGCATTTTCAAAGTATTTTTCTTATTTCAGCAAAAAATGAGGCTTGACATTACATGTGAATTGTCTGCTTGGCAGACAATTCACATGAAATGTCAAGTCTAATTTGCACTGAAGACATTCACAACACTTAAAGTTGATAGTGTTTGGGGCATTATACCAGGTAGCAACTGTTTGCTACCAACAGTTTGACCAGGTAGCAAACTGAATTTTCAGGTAGCAAATTTGCTACTTGCTACTGTTAATTTCGAACCCTGTGAATAGACATATTGATAACCCGAACCACCAAATGAGTGGGGTCAACCAAAAATGTGTTTTCAGGCGTATGGGACCAACAAAGAATCAGGTAAGCCTGCACATCTGTACAGTCTGATCAGAGAGTTTGCTGCTCACACAGACAATGTATGGACCCTAAGAAATATCCATGCATATAATGAAAACTCTAGGTAGATTGCAGAGGTTCATAAACTAGTTTGAGCATGCCCTATTCACAAACTCATAAAGCAGAGTTCAGGGGCTGACAAATCCATTGCCCGGACGCCCGGGAAAGTTGGAAATTGGCCCGGGCAAGTTCCATTTCCAGGTCGACTCCCGGCCGGACAAGTATATAAAAATGGCCAAAATGAAAATTTTTTTGTGGTCTTACGGCGGTGTATAAAAAATACAGCCACACAGATGCCAAAAGACCGTAATTATCATCCGATTTTCTCACCTTTAGTGTATAGTGTCGCATTGCTGAATTTGTGTATTCGCGCATGTATAATGACACCCAGCTGTTAATCCACTGATTAAGGTGATTAAAGAGAGGATATTTGACTTTTTCAGTGTAAGATTGATTTTTATTTCACCGAATGAACACCAAAAGTGGTATTTTCACGAGAGGCGTTTTGGTGTTCATGAGTGAAATAAAAATTGATCTTACAGTGAAATTTTCTGTTTCTTTTATGCTTTAAAATTGCAAAATTGCAAAAATTAAGTTTATGCCAGTGCGTCAACCATCACAACAGAAATACAGCTTCTTTTCTAGCAATTTTACATTAAATCTGATGCTTCCAGCGTGTTTATTGGGTATGATATTGGTTGTAAACAAAGTTTGCAACTGAAAAATAGCTTGAAATTACTTTTCGCCAAACAAATCTCATGAAATTTGCCAAGAAAGAATGCCAAAGGGGGACTTCGGCGGCCTGACGTCGCGTGCAATAATAATGTGACATTGGCGCTTTTAGTGACGTCATTAACGTTGTAATGACGTGTAATCATGCGTGACGTAATTTATGTCAAGCTGGATATAGTTTATCCAATTAATCAACAACTAAATGAGACTATTTCACGAAAATCCTATTTTTTCAAACAGTGAAATCGAAAGTGATAATTTCACTGTTTGAAACAGTGAGATTATCATTTTCAATTTACCGAGAAATCTCTATAATTCATTGAAAAGTATAAAAGAAATCAGTTTACTACCTGATAGACAAAACAATGGCTCCCGTTTAGTGTGTACAGAACTAACACGCTCGCTGATTGGCCTGAGTGAAATGTGCTTTTCATTGGCCGTTTATGACGGTCTTGGCCAATGAAAATAGGTTTTACAAAAATGACTACGGTCAGCGAAACGAAAGTGAAAGTACGATAAGAACCCCATAAGTAACTTAGTTTGTCAGTTGTTAAAAGTCGGAATATCAGTGTTTTCTTGCAATTTTACGTGAATAATTTCAAACTTCAGGCTGATCATGATCAGTTGATGTTGTAACTTTGTTTTCTCTTTGAAAAATAGATAAGTAAATATTGATATTCTTTTATTTACCTCATAACCTTTCTCAGAACTTTATTACTTAACCTAAATAGCTGGACAACTCAGATATATGTTATGAAACTGTTGACAGACAGTGTAAGTTACAATGTATTCAAATGGTATGCAAGTTGTTTGTTAAGACAGGCCAGGATGTCTTAGAATTTAGGGTATATACAGTATTCACACAAGGGTTGTAAATGACTGTACAAAACTGCTGGTAGTGTAGACCCTGATCAAATTGTGTATAATGCTGTATAATCAGTGTATACACATCTGCCAGCAGATTAGTCCCCACTCTTTACTCAAAAAGAATGTCCCAAAATTTAGGGTATACATGTATATGCTATTCGCAGAAGAGTCAAGTTTCATTGTTTCCCAAAATACTGGGCAAGCAGGTTTTTCTGCCTGACAAGTAAAAAAAAATTCTACTTGCCGTGTGGGCAAGTGGAATTTTTTTTTAATTTGTCAACCCCTGAGAGTTTTGCATGACATGGCTCAATGGGTCTCACCAACATACTGAAAGCAGGAACATATATAGCAATGGCAAAGCATTAGCTGGAAGAATTTAAGATCTTATGTTGAGGATCTAGCAGCTGCTGTTAACTGTATGGAACAGTCAGTTGTGATTCTAAATTTCAGCATAAAATTTTATAACTTTGGGATTCGCTGTCACTTTTGCTGGACAAAATTTATACAAGTGTAATCCTTGTAAAGTTCGAACTCGGCTCATAGCAACATATGCCATTCCATGTTCAAAAATACCAGCTCCAAGATCACAGTAGACTTTGTCCAGACTTGCTCCCTGTGACTTGTGAATTGTCACCGCCCAGGCAAGATTCAATGGGAATTGCCTTCGAATCACACATCTGCCTTTATAGAAATACTCTTGATCACATGGTTCAATTGCTACAGCATTGTGATGTAATGGTTGCTGCAATACAGCACCCACTGAAGGATCATCAAATATAATAAAAATACGTGCTGGAATATTTCTTGAGGCAGGCAAACTATTGCTATATTCTACAGCTTCAATTTTACCCAATGCTCCATTAACCAGCCCTTGACTTGTGAATATGTTTCTCAACAGCATAATTCTACTCCCAACAGACAGCCTCAGAATGTGGGGCATACCCCCAGCATTTCTGTCATCAGGAGGTATGTGTTCTTCATTGAATTCTTGTGATGTAGCCACATCATTCTGTGAGTAGAAGTGTATAGCAGGAATTGTAATGATGTCATTACTGACTAAATGTAGCATTTCATCGTTTATTTTCTGCACACTCCTTCGTTTGGGGAAGAGATGAAGTGACTCACAACAGTGTGGGGATGGTTGTATGGAAGAATCTACAAGCAATGACTTCAGTTTTGTAACGTCATTTGGTGTAAGTTGTCCAATACGGGCTCTGTTTAACAACTGAATAAAATAATCATCTGAAGCCTGTCTCATATTTTTTGTTAATATAAATGGTGTAAAATGCTGCCAGAGTAAGTGGTTTTCAAAGGCAAATCGTCCGTGTACAGGCCGTAATT
Organism: Anodontia alba; assembly: GCA_964016985.1. NCBI lineage: Eukaryota > Metazoa > Mollusca > Bivalvia > Lucinida > Lucinidae > Anodontia > Anodontia alba. The sequence goes on along the minus strand of OZ024822.1, from coordinate 23,833,386 downwards.
GGAAAAAGTCACCAAATACAATCATATTGAAATCACCAAAAATCTCATCATTATCTTTTATTCTACATAACTGTTCATGAATGTATGTTAAAGTTTTGGCACTAACCATACTCACTTCATCAATGAATAAAGTGTGAACAAAAGCAAATCTTTGACGGAGCTTATTAAGTGTTTTGGCAGACACATAGTGAGTATTATTATGCATGTTGTTCTCTATTGGCAAGCAAAGCGCTGAATGAAGTGTTTGGCCATGAATGTTTCGTGCTGCTGTGCCAGTTGGTGCAGTTAACAAAATAGGATTTTCGCCATATTTTAAAGCAGTTGTTTGTGACAGGTAATCAGAAAGAAGCTTCAAAAGAAATGTTTTACCGACTCCCGCACCCCCAGAAACAAAAAGCCTCATTTTATTTTGCCCTGTTGCACTCATTTTAATTTTGACAAACTCAAATACCTGTCTTTGGTCAGAAGTTAACTGGTTAATTTTATTTAATAAATCTATTTCAGAGATTGTTGCTGTTTGCAATGAATGCAATTCATATTCATCTGATTCATAATCATGATGAAATGTATCAACAGAAGTGTTGACATTTTCTGAAGGCTCTTTTTGATTGGGTAATGTTAAATTTGTAGGCATTTCAGAGGTAACGTCTTCAGGCTGTGTCAAAGAAGATAGCAAAAATGTTTCTGCAAGTTCATCATGAGTTAAGCGATATAATCTGACAGCATTTTCTATTGCTTCTGTGAGAAATGCAGCAGATGAATCATATGATGTGTCTAACAGAGGTTTCTTCTTAAACAATGCTTCTTCAGCAGTAAGAAATGGTTCGAGAAGCTCTTACTCATTTCTGTGAGGAAGAAGCAAAAGCAGTAAGCTGAAATAATAATCCTCAGAGTTTGGTATAAACTTTGGTAATCTAATCACATTTTTTATTCGCTTCTGTCGTATCCATTTTTCAAAATAAAGCAGCTTGTATTTTGGCAGAGGTTTTTGCCCAACATACCCTTGGGAACAAATTTGATAATTGCTTGCAAACATGAAGAGTGATATATCTTCTAGTACATATGGCCTAGCATGATAATAATCTATGATGTTTGTATGAAATATGTCTGTACTGTCATCTGGCAACTGTGAGCGCAAAGCAAGGGGTTTCAAAACTTTCATTCTCTTTGTTTGAGGTTTGCAATTTAAATAGACAATATTTCTTGATGACTGAACCAGTTTCAAATTTGACATTCTGAATGCAGCTTCTTGTGCACTTAATCTTCTATTCTTCAAAACACAAGACCCAATCTTAAACAATTTAGAATGAAGAGTTATGCTTTCTTTAGAGGCTAAAAGATCAGTAATTAATTTAGAAAATTCTCTTTTTAATTCATCTGGTTCTGCTTTACAGAGGTATGCACATACATAATAAGCGGCACTCTCAGCATTATTTATGAACTGAATGTTCATGTTTGATCGAAAATGGCGTAATATTGTTGGGTTGTATGCGTTTATATAGGCATCATCTGATGAACGCTTTGTTGCATACAATTTGTCTCTTAGTGTTAAGTCATAATGTGTGAAAAAATGAGTAGCCTCTACAGGTGAAAATGGGAAACCAAATCTACAACCATGTCTATTTTTCAAACAATAATCAGAATGTGCATGTGTTTGTAAACGCTTGACAAGACTATAAAAATATTGATCATCCTGTGTATTAGGCAAAGAGGTACTGATTGTTTTATCAATGTACTGGACTGCCAATTCAGCACTTTTCTTATCTTTTACAACTGGAATGTCTTTAATCCAGTAAAATATGTGATAATGGGCACTGCCACGATTTTGAAACTCTAATCGAACAAAAAAATCTACAATCTCACCAAGAGGCTTCTTATCACTTTTCAATATGTGTTTAAATAATGCATTGTAACGTCTCTCAAAATGAAGAGCTGTCATATAAGGGTCCTTTCTAATCAAATCTCTTAAGGATTCAGTATGTTTATATGCGTCTTTGAAAGCACAATTAGTTAAAGCCATAGCAAGTTCTGGCCAGTGGCAATCATCAGCACTAAGAGTAACAAAAAGGGTAGGAGGACCTAAAGTCTTTAGCATAGCAAGCAAGTTAGACAGAGCATTTTTCCAGTATGCAACAGTGCCCCTTATTCCTTTCAAGAACATGTACGAATTCTGTAATAAGTCAGGATTGTCTTGAAGATGTTGGATGTCTTTAGCGGTTACAATACTGTTGTCTTTTTGTGGCTTTCGCATTCGCATATGAATGGAAATATTTGCTTGCATTTGCTGATAATCACAAATATTAACGCAACTGAACAAATATGGAATATCTTTTCGAAAAATGCCACTTATATTGTTCATTCTGACATGAAAATATTCTTTTAAAGTCAGCTTTAATGGACGCTGACTAAAATAGCCATTTACTCCTTTGGGAAATAACCAGGGAAAAGCCATTTGTTCACCATTTTCCATCTCATAGGGCGAAATTGGTGAACTATCAATTCGTTTCAATGTTAGTAAGTTATGCTGCACTGCTTTTGCTAAATCTATATCTGGTATGTTGTAATCAGCTGGCACTACACAAGACTCGTTCATGCTTTGAAAGTCTACTTCATTAGCAATCTCTTCACTATCACAGCTAAGAAGGTTACATTCTGCATACAAGGGATTGTTTTGCTTTAGCCAAATCAATGCTTGTTTTATCTTAGAAATTGACACAAAAGATGTGATTTTTGCTATGGATGGGGACCCTTCTTTAAATCTAACAGCTATTATATCATTTTTTGCTGGCAGCTGCCTTGCAATATTGACGTAAGGGGAGATAAAATTCACAACAGAACCACGTTCAGCATACTGTCCACCTGGCAACTGAATTATTGTCATAAAAACTTGTATGAGGGAAATAAATCTTTTCTCTATATTGCTTAGCCTTTTAAGCGCCAAGGGACAAACACCAACATCCAGCATATTGGTATGATAAGACACTTTGGGTATTTTTTCAGCAGAAATTTGCTGATAGCAATATGAGCAGAGATTATCTAAAACATTGATAGCACATGCTCTTGATGTTTCTGTATCACAACGTAAGTGCAACTCCTGTCCAGGAAACAGAAATTTATGACAACATTTGCATGAGAATTTGACACAAGTCTGTATGCATTCTTCATAATTGTATATGTGTCTATTCAAACGCTTATTAATAGATGCTAAGTCTGGTGCAAAATGTATGTAATTTGTAAAAGTATTTGAATGGTTGTTATCAAATGACTTTGTATAGGAGTGATTCAAAAATATGTAATCACTCTGAGCTTGCTCATTTAACAATGTAACGTTAGAACAGGATTTTGATCCTTTTTTCGTTACAGCTGATTTACGCCCAACATAACGTGAATCTTTGTTTTGACTGCATGCTTGCTTTTTTTTTATTTTTGCTAGGACTGTTTGAGAGAACAGATTTTTTTTATTCATTTCATCTTTACTCAGTTCAGTGGAATCAAATGTCCTCTTGTTTTTGTTTGGTAAACCAGGTAAAGTATCTTTAAAACTATTATGCCTTCTGATTTCAATCTGCTGTGTGCTTGAGTGAGTATCAATTACAACAGGTGACAATTCAAACTGCTGAAATGCGTATTGTGATAAAATATCAGCATCAACTTCATCAAGACTATCAAAACTCATTAAAACAGCTGTGCCATCACCAGCTAGCACGCCATCAGCATTTCTAGCATGTGAATCAAATATGTAGTATATATCATTGGATCTAAAAATAGCGGTCGTTAAACCTCTGGCTGTGAGAAGTAAGGTGTCACTGATATCAAAGGCAGTAGTTAAAGCATTTATGAAAGATGATGATAAAGCTGAAAGGTTACTTTCTATGCCGATAACACCATAAAATATGCCATGATATGTATGAGTAGAAAAGGATGTTGCCCACAATTCAACTGTTGATGGAAGTTCACTGTGTAGCATGTACCTTGGATCGCTCCATTTAGATAACACTGCATTTTGATCATAAAGCTGACTGCCTATAAGAAGGAGCTGGTTTATATTACCACTTGTCCAACTCGCTGGCTGAAGGAAATCGCATTGAAATGCAGCAAGCAGTGCAACAAATGCTACCATTGTACATTGATAGCCCCGTCCAAAACAATTAACGTCACCTTGATGGAAATCTCCACGTTTAGACTTAGGCATGTTTGCACGTTTTTATACCTGCTGCGTGAGGAGTTTCAGATCTTTGTTGCAGCTTTGCAATCGACGATTTCGCGCGCAATGTCAGTTTTATTATAGCAATGTCTATGAAACACATAAACATCAGTGAAGACAAACATATTTTTCTCGAAAGAAAAAAAAAATATCTCCCAAAGGATCATGTAACTCATACTTATAAAGATGTTTTGAATCATAGATATGTGAGGACTTGTAAGTAAATAATTTTATCAACGTAAAAACTATTTATTGGAAATACAGAAGTAAGCTCATTATGATTATTTTTTTTTCTGCAGGTAAAATAAAATAAACAAAAAATTGGGCGAAATTTAACTCGAATTATTATAAAAAGAAATTCGTGCGAATTTATTTTCTAGCTAAAAAGAAGTTTTGAATAACAAATATATGTTAGTAAGTAATTTTACTAATGCCAATTGTTTATTCCAAACACAGAATAAGCTCATTTATGACTGACCGATTTATGCGCAGCCTATGTTTTCGCTCAAACATTTCGATAATCCTGGTTTTAATAAGATCCTAGACTGGGACACCACTTGAGGACAATTTCATAAACAGCAGGCCGTTTTTAGGTATAGGATATTGAGCAACCAGACCAAAATCCCCAGCTATACGAGTGAACACTGTGGAAAAGGTCTGAGGACCTTTTCCAATGAAAAGCAAGATTTGAACCACGGCGGGCCAAGCCAAAGACATATCGTCAAGCCCCAACCCACTTGTTAAAAGTCAACTATTTTATCCCTACTAAATATTTTCAAAATACCTCTAAGGGTATCAAAGTTATGGAACAAACAAAGATGCGTCTATGTACGTAACAAAACAACAAAAACTAAGTCGAAAACTTCAGCCAAATTTTTGCAGATGGTTACCAATTTCAAACTTGACCTGTATTTTACCTTGATTTAACCTTCTGCAAACTTCTGATAGATAAATGCATCTCTTCAGAACTTACTGAATGGAAACCAATATCTTCACCCAACAATAAAAAACTAATTCGAAAAAGGGCCATAATTACCAGTATTGAACTTGATCTGTATTTTACAATGGATAAACTTCTGCAGACTTCGAATGAAACCAATGCATTCCTTCAAAAGTTATGGAGCGGAAACGAAAAGTGTGACGACGACGACGCGGACGGACATTATGATCCTTATGTGTCTGCCAGGCTATGCGGGCGACATAAAACATACTGCTTTGAATTACGAAAAAAATAAAAACAAATGACGTTTCCCAGAAAAAAAGTCACAGTCAGGAAGCATAGACTTCCTGAGGAAGAAAAGAAAAAAAAATCTGTAACGTCATTTTACGATAGTACTCGTACTAGATGCAGTAAATCGTAAAGATGACGTGTTGTTTTATCAACGCGGGATTTTATTTGATAATTACATCAAGTGAGCTGTTGTGTGTAACGCCATTAATGTAAATTGTTTAATTTCCCACGTCGTGCTATAATCTAAAGTTGGTGAAGCAGAGGTAAGGTAACTCAATTTACAATTCAATTAATTTAATTTACATTTATCCAGTATGTCAACGATCTCGTCTCGTACATATATCAATAAAAAAAACAAACAAAACTTTTACCTTGACGGAACTGTTTATCCTTTGGTGATACAGCGTATTCAATCTACGGATATAGTAGTGTCGTGTCGTTTTCTGTGCTTTTAAGTGAAACTTGGCCCATAATCGACTTAGATCCATAATCGATAACAGCAAGTGTGATACATATAGTCAAAATGATGACCATCGAACTGAAGTGGATAGTTACAGTAAAGCAGGGCTCAGTTGTTCAAAGCTAACGATGTCGTTAGTTAACGATTTGTTAAAATTTACATGGAGTGATACGCAAATATGCTTAAATTTTTTGCTGAAAAAATGTGAGTAGCTGCTCACATTTTTTCAGCAAAAAATATCAGAATATTGTATATTGAATCTGCTAAAACAGTTAGCGAAATGACCCTTAACGAGCTCGTTAAGATAACGACGCTTCGAACAACTGGGCCCAGATTGTTTTTTAGGTAGATCAGTCGATATTCAATTTATTATTTACTGACTATGCAGTTGTTTTACCTACGCACCGTTTGTGACAGACACTTCAGCTTATCAAATAGACTACATTTTCTGTGTTCTATGTTAACAGTATTTTACTGGCTGGTGTTATTTTGGTGTCAGACATATCATGCGCAACGCACGAAAACGGCCCTTATACAATTTTTGGCAGGCTGATCGCATCACGAAAACATACCAATGTAATTTTGACCCCCTTAAACCCCACTTTTATATAGTAAAACTTGGGTTTACAGGGGTATACATTGTTTTCTTATTTCTGCTCAAAAACATAGATTGTGGGTACCCGTTAGAACCGCCTCGGCGAGGCGGTTCTAACGAGTACCCACAATCTATGTTTTGAGCAGAAATTTGAAATATATCAGAATTTTTTATCTGAAAATTTTCAGTTTTTGGAGGTGATATTTTCTATGTATTTGAATAGGCTTGTTTTCGTAATGGGGGCGTTTATTGTCCGCTCACAGAATCAATGGATAAGGTAGTATATGTCGACGAATAGAGACCATATGTTTCCAAGCCAGCTCGGCGCCGCTAGGATAGTCCAATAACCAATCTACAGTCTGTTCAGTTTTACACACTCTGTCTAGGGGAAACCCCTCACAGATTTGACGCTGTGTGTCAGCGGTCAGTGAAATTCAGACATAGTGCTAAAATCCCCGAGGGGTTCTGGTAGCTCCAAATTTGATACACCAGAAATCTTATCCTGTTCTTTTTTAAATTGACAAGCATTTTATTGGGAAATGCTCTGTAAGAAAAGACTGACCTACTATTCGGTTTCCATGAAATTCGGGTTGCAAAAGAACATGTTGAATACGTTTTTCCTAAGGAAGAAAGAAGACTGTTTGAACAATGTGCGGTGTCCGTAATATACCATTGTTTATACATGTATCTATTCATGTACCGTTTAGCAGTCTCTAGACAAAATCAGCAGACAAGAAATTCATTTGCTTTTGTCCAATGTTTCGAGATCATACGGTTTAATTTTGATGCAATTTGTCTCTGTTTTTTACTAGGAATGGCTCATTCTACTTTCTGAGAAAACTGGAAAATAATATTTCAGACATTCATTTACTGTAGGTGAAAACTGACTTCACCTTAATTTGAACAAGAATCGAATATCAGGTTGTCACAAAAAGACAGATGTCACAGAAGTCCTTGTGGAATCACAAACGCATGTAGACCCTGACCAGACTATTTCATGAGCTGTCTGATCAGTGTTTACACGATTTTCTCAGGAAACAATTCTGTACTTATTGCGATATCAAACATTACAAAGAAACAGCATATAGATCTGGTATAGGTCAGCGCTGCTATCGATCAAATGCAAATTAAATGCCTGATACCAATATCGCCAGCACTCATGTGTAATATTATTATTTCTTTCTAAGAGGGAATCAAAATTAATTCCAAGTCTGGTAACCCCACTAGGGATAATTTAATTAAGAGTAAGCTATATAATAAAAGATTAGACGTCAGTTTCTTATGAGAAAATTTAACTCTGACTGCTTCTTTTCCAATTACAATGCCAGATAGCGAAAGGCTGAGAATTGTACTGAAATATTCTATAAAATGTGCTTACAACAAAAATATGTTGCATAGTTTAGTATAAACGTTATGTTTAGTGTAAATTAAATGCTTTATGTTTTCATGTAATATAAACGAAGTATGTGAAAATTAATGTTTCCCGATGAACGTAGCAATGACTCCAACCAGTTTGCTTCTTATTGGTATCACTTCTCACGTTTACGACCTAGAAAAAAATACGTATACGCTCGTATCAAACAATAGATAGAGTATTCTGAATTCACGGATTAATTCTGACTTCACGGATTAAGTTAAAAATGCAGTGTAATGAAACTGCATCTTCTCCATAATATGTAAATGTAGTAAAAAAGGGTGTGCAGAGATATGGACTGTTATTTTCAGAAGTTACCTCGTAGAAGGTTTATAGAATCCTAAATATACCGACTGTGCCTCACTGAACTCGTCTATGGTTGGGTTCACTATTGTTTTGCTAGTAGTTTTCCTTCCGTCTGGTTTATAGCCGGGCCCTCATCTTTGTTTCACCATTGTGCTGATCAATTAGTTTTAATATGTTTTTCTGTGTTCATCCAATAAGTTAGGCAAACCCAATGCGCTGAATGATTATATGAGCCAGCGCACGAAAAAAATCTACACTAGACCCGTGTGACCAGCAAGGACTAAATTAACCCTATACATCCAACCGGTATGGCAAGGGTTCTCTTTCATCCCTCTTTGGATGGCCTGGAGGCTGTAAAAGGCACATGCTTTCAGCGAAGACTCTGATCAGACTGCGCGGATGCACAGGCTGATCTGAGTCTTCACTGGTCGCGCTTTTTGTTGGTTTTGTCGTCTGCTGGCTCAATTATTCTATATTTGGTGTGACATTAATGTGTCACCATAGTATAACAGCTTAACCCATTTATGCCGAGTGGACTGTTTTCTTCTCTGACCAAAACTCATCTTATGGAGGATAAAAGTCGTAAACAAAAAAATAAAGAAATAAAATCCAAGGCCCGGTTGTTCAAAACTAACGATGTCGTTAGTTAATGTATCGTTTAAATTTTGATCATCAAATATGGCATAAACGCTAATATTTTTGCTGAAAAAATGTGAGCAGCTTTTGCATTTGCAAATGCTGCTTACATTTTTTCAGCAAAAATACCTGTGAATTTGGTATTGTACTTACTAGAACAGTAAAAATTTTGACCACTAACGAGCTCGTTAAGCTAACGACGCTTTGAACAACTGGGCCCAGGCTTTCGGATCCTCACAATTGAAACTGTCTCATGTAAGGACGAGCTAGGGCGTCTCAAGAATAGGTTCGAGCACCTCCTGCGCCCGCCCACCCATGCAAGAGATTCACTGTTTGCCGTTCCTAAAGATACTGCTGATGCAATTCCTCTTTATTTGTTTGTTTTGTCTTCGTTTTGTTTTTCGATGTAATTTGTTTATTAATGGCATGTAATGTGTAGTCATGTCGTGTGATTAAATTCCTATCTGGTGCCTTCAGACTGCTGTATTCTGTGATTGTAACCTCTTTTTGAAATCGCTGTATTTAATTTGTGTAAACATGAAGAATGTCCTGCCAGATATTTCACCTTTATCAAATATTATATAATGGAAACGCCATGTGCTATATAAGACCCCTATATAGCTGTAAATGGATATCCAAACAAATAATTACAACACCACGCAATTGGTGTTGTGTGTTAGTGTCGGGTGGAGTTGGGGATATATCGTTTTAGCTCATATGAGCTCAGGATGAGCTTCAGTGATCACTTTCGTTCGTCCGACCGTCCGTATGTTAACACTTTCAAACGACAACTCCTCCAAAGCCTTGAAGCAATTTGTCCCCAGTTAGGTACGACGAATGTTGCTTGGGTAAGTAGATTTTTTGAAAAAAATGTTTATTTCAAATAGAAGAAATTAATATAGGAATTTCTCCGAAAGCAAATGCATTTTCTCATATGATGAGAAGTTGGGCTCGAAAAGTACACACAGTCTGTACACTTTCATAAAATCTCAGGTAGGAAAATGACAAAGTTAAAGTGGAAAAAGTGACAAATATAAATTTAAAAATCATATCAAAACCACGTGCACTTCTGCAGACCCGGGAGAAAACATGTGCAAAGTTTCAGAAAGGCCGGTTTAAAAGTTCACAATGTGAAAAAAAAAGTGAAAAAAAATCTAACAATTATATCCAAATCAGATGCACATCCTCATATCATGAAGAAACGCATGCAAAGTTTCATAATAAGCGGTACAAAACTGTAAGAAGAGTTGCGCTCACAAGAGTGTGGAAAAGGTGACAAAAGATGATCTAAAAATTATATCCAAACCGCATGCACACCCTCATACCATGAAGAAAACATATGCAAAGTTTCAAAACGATAGGTACAAAACTTAAGAGGAGTTGCGCTCACAAGAGGTACCCACTGTTTATATATTGAGGGTGAAAAATGACTAAGTTTACAATGTGGAAAAAGTAAAAAAAAAGGAATGTTCTAACAATTATATCCATGCCACATACACATCCTCATACCATGAAGAAAACACATGCAAAGTTTCAAAACAATCGGTACAAAACTGTAAGAAGAGTTGCGCTCACAAGAGGTACACACTGTCTATATATTGAGGGTGAGAAATGACTGTTTACAATGTGGAAAACAAGTGAAAATAAAGTTTCCTTTCAAAAAGGAAGGCTTGCCAAGTTTTATCAGTGACCTCTCTCTGTGCATGTTTATAGGAATGCAAATGCTATAAACCATGATCCTACTGTCCTTTCAACATCATTTGGAAAGACGTTTTATGCTTGGTGTTTTATTTTAAATGAAAATATTTTCTTCTGATTGACAGTGTCTTATCAGAAAACCATTTGTCATTTTCCATTTCTATGTTTTGTTCTCAAATATTTAACCTTAATTAAATTAATGGCCAAAAATTGGTCTGGCCTATGCAAATGATTTTTTTGGAAAGTTTGACTATGAAATATATATTTTTTTTTATTTTTCTTTGCTGAATTTGAATTATTGACGTTTCACAACAATACTGTGAAAATTTCAGAAAAATTGAGCAATTGAGAAATTGTTGAACATCTGCCTCCAAGTTACCTACCTTACAGATTTTTGCATGATTTGCATTCCTTTTTACTATTGGAAAAAACGAATATATATATTTGAGTTTTATTAACCGATGACTAGAATAAAACTTATTATGCATAGATAGTTACGACAAATGGTTTAACATTATATCAAGACAAAAGTTTACAAATTTACTTCTTCAAGCAAACAAAAACGACTTTCTGAAATATGTCGAAAGCACAGTAGTTTGTTCACACAGATCCCTATATTCCAAACAGAGGCAACACCTATTAAATTAACCTGTCTCACATACCAACTAAGTATCATCAAACTATCTCAAAGTGTACCGCAGTTCTCTAGCATCACAATTTCATAACTAAACATCCCAAGGTAAATTAACTAAAAAACTACGGCAATGTGAATTATCATTCTTGAACACGACATTTTGTTTGTTCTACATGCATATCAAATATCTAACCATCTCAAAGTATATAACCAAATATTACCAGGGGATGTCATACGCTTTGTTATAATCAAACAACCATTCACGCAAAGAAGTTGGTGGAAATGGTCCTATCTTTCCGTTCCACCGCAATACGATTTCCCTTCTGCATGATTAAACTGCAACCCCTATTTCTGAGTCTGATAGATTTTACGGGGGCTTTCAAACAAACTGACTCAAAAACAAAAAACAAAAAGAAACAAGCAAATTCCATAGGGAATGTATGTATCCCGCCTTATTTTTATTTGAGCTGTTAAAAATAAGTAAGTTAACCAGAGGACCATTGGTCCTGTATCACTTACCTAAGTATTGAAGCAGGAAACCAGTAATAAAAAATAATTTCAGAATATTAAAAAAAACACATGCATATCTTCAGACCACCCTGAAAGCACATGTAAAGGTTCAAAAGGATCGGCTTAAAACTGTGGTAGGAGTTACGGGGACAAGGTACCTACTCCCTATACGCTTCTGTAGTATTAGAACTCAAAAAATGTCTAAGTTAAAATGCGGAAAAAGTAATAAAAAATATTTCAGGTTTCTGAAAAAAAAACACCTGCAAATCTTCATGTAAAGAAAGGGTAAGAGAAAAGTCCAGGGAGTGCCACAATCACAAACCGCAGCCCCTCCCAGACCCCAAGAGGAAGAGGAAACCGACAAATCTAAACAAGCACAAACCGAACAAACGTACGAAAAGCACTAAGGTTAGCTCTGTCTTCCCCAAGCGAGGTAATCGCAATACTAAAAGGACTGAAAAACAAGAACAAAATGACACACGGAAAGACATAAAACAAATCGCCTCGTAGAATAAACCACAAAGCAACAAAGAGTAAGACTAATACCGGGACCACCGCCTTAGAACGGTCGGTAGAGCAAACCACCGGGGGGTTTAAAGCACTTTTACAGCTAACTAACTTCACCCTGGGTCTCGATGCTACTCTTAATACAGAAATATATAAAAATTCGGTTCGCATAAAGGCTCCCAACTCAATCAAAGCGAAAACATAAAAATCAAATTAATCAGTATAATAAACAAAGACGAGTACATGGCTTTTTCTACTGTATGCCAGAGTAAATGAAAACCAATAGTTGAACCACGGCGAGCCAAGCCAAAGACATATCGTCAAGCCCCAACCAACTAGTTAAGTTTTACGAAGAGGCCGTCATTGAGTCTGAGGCCCGAACTGCCGTCGTGCAATTAAAGAGTGAAGCATAGCCATCAACAATGATTGGGTTGACAACTAGGTATGCAATCTGCCGCATAATCCAGGCTATAGCCAATTCTTTTATGACGGTTAATAAGTTTTCTGAATTGCTCCGAAAAGTTAGATTTACCTACAATGTTTTCTAAATCTGTACACTAAGTCACCGCAAAATTCGGGTTCCAATATACCTTGTTGCAGAAGTGTTTTCAGACTGACGCTATATTTTTCTAACAAGGCACTGTGTCTGCGATAAAATTTCGAAAACGCCTTACGAAGTTTAAAATAACGATAGCCCTGCCTAAGAAGTTTGGCAGTAAGGGCTTTATTACGGTAGTTAAAGTCATTAAAATTTGAAGAAGCTCTGGTGAATCTTATAAGCTGAGATATGTATACCCCATATGAGGTACGCCGGGGGACATCGCCATCCAGAAAAGGGAAATTGACTATATCAAAATCAAAATCGTCCCGTTTATCATAAATTTTGGTGGAAACTGTACCATTAGATATACATAGATTCAAATCAAAAAAGGTGCCTCGGTATCGGAAGAATTTGCTCTATTTAATTGGAGTTCTGTAGGGTATATCCGGTCCACCATTTGGTCAAAGTAAATATTGTCAATATTTAATAAATCGTCAAGGTATCTTAAAGTTTCAAAAGGATCGGACAAAAACTGTGGGAGGAGTTAAGGGGACAAGGTACCTACTCCCTATACACTTCTGTAATATTAGAACTCAAAACATGCCTAAGTTAAAAATGCGGGAAAAGTAATAAAATATTATTTCAGGATTCTGAAAAATCCATGTGCATATTTTCAGGCCATCCGAAAAGCCCATGTAAAGTTTCAAAAGGATCGACCAAAAACTATGGGAGGTGTTAAGGTGACAAGGTACCTACTCCCTATAGACATGTAATATTAGAACTCAAAAAATGTCTAAGTTCAAAATGTGTAAAAAGTGATAAAAAATAATTTAAGGATTCAGACCGTCTTAAAAGCCCCTGTTAAGTTTCAAAAGGATCGTACAAAAATTGTGGGAGGAGTTAAGGGGACGAGGTACCTACTAAAAGTTCGGAACCACACACCACGTACCACGCACCACGCGCCACGCACCACGCACCACGGAAAGCCGAAAACAGTGTCCCTCCGCTTTTCTTCGAAAAGGCGGGAGACAAAAAAAAATCCATATACACATGTAAGATTTTCCTTTTGTCATTTGTTTGTCAGATCTTTTACCACTCGAGCACCATTTCTGTTCCCCCGTGTTTGCTGACATAAATTTGAACTTCATGCACACAGCCATTTAGTGCAATGGGTCCTTCCCACACGTTAATTCCAAATTTTGCCGGTTTTGCCGGAAATACTACTTGAACGTAAGTCTACCCTTAAATGCTATCATTCTTTTGTAAACTGACTGCGCCATAGTATGTAAACTTGACCTTAGAAACTGCAGCCAGTAATGTCCTTGTGCGACAAACCTTGTCGCTACCAGGATGGTTTACAAGGAGAATTTCACTTGTGTCATTCTTGGGCATCCATTTTTTTTTTCAAAGCATGTCCTTGTTATTATTTGGGGTATACTGGGAATAGCAAAAAGGTAAATGGATATCACTTATATTGTTAAAGGACGGAAATTCATCCACACAGTATGTCCATATATTAATCGAGTTGCTGGCCAAAATTCTTGTTTCACATACGGCCGCCGTGACAAGTTTCGATAATTGCTATATCCAAGAGCCTGTATATTGGCTGGTCTCTTCATGAGCATTGGCGTAGCTTTACAATGTTTTAGCTAATATCGAGTCCGTTATATTATACAAGGGTTCTAAGGGAAAGGTTTTCGAAAGGTGGCCGATATTTCCCGGCTCTACTCTCCTTTTTACGATAGCATGGTTTCTAGTCGATCCGTAAACGTGATAAAAAAACGGACACACTATGTAACGAAAAAAAATATGGAACAGAAAAACAACGAGAACAAGAAGAAGTATAACATGAAACATCGTGTTATACAAAGGCGTTGCTGATAGTAAATTCATCATTTTAAATACTTGAAGTATTTGATAAAAGCTATAGGGAAATAAACAACTATTTATTACATATATTAAGGGCAGTTATATTAAGAACTTAAATGACAAGAGAAGTGGCCCTTAGCCTTAGTATTCATTCAGCGTAAATTTTTAATCACCCATTGTAGTCTGGATAACTCTAAAACGGTAATTGGCAAACAGTGCATACCCAGATCAGACGCCGCAGAATGATCATGGTCTCAACTGTTTGTAAATATCTTAGCCATTTTTTATTTTTCTCTAGGAATATCTAAATCTCAGAGCCAGACGTACCTAAAACTGAAATTGGACTCTTCCAGTATATAGCGCGCGCGCGCGCGTTGTGTGTGTGTGTGTGTGTGTGTGTGTGTGTGTGTGTGTGTGTGTGTGTGTGTGTGTTGGGGATGGGGGAGGCGGGGGTGCTAGTCTATTCATTGTACAATAGATTAAGATATTCCATATAAGAACTGGCTAAAACTGGTTTTCTTTCCACAGATATCAAAAGCAGACAGCTCAAAAAACCAGAATATGCAAATTATAGTATTCTATGCATCTGTAAAATTTTATCAAAATATTCCATAAAATAATCGAGCTACTGGTCAAAACTCTTGTTTCACATACGGCCACCGTGACAACAGCCGTTGGTTATTCACCCGTCTGCCTTATACACCCTGCAACCGTGTGAATATACACGGCCGCCGTATCAATTGCCTTTGACGGCAGAAGACGGGTTTTCCGATTATTTCTGTTTTTAAAGATGACTGAGCCCTGAAAACAAGGACAAATACAGACTTAAACCGGAACGAACTTTCCATTCTAAATGGCGTGCGCGCGCATTTATACCCAAACCACATGCACATCCTCATACCATGAAGAAAACACGTGCAAAGTTTCAAATTGCTCGGTATAAAACTGTAAGAGGAGTTGCGCTAACAAAACACCCAGGGTAAGTGTTGACGGATGGACGAACGGACGGACAAACGACGGAAACTTGCACGCATAAATCGCCCTGCTATAGCAGGTGCGACAAAACGGGGTAAAATAATTGTGATTTGCTTCTTGGTTTGGCTGCCATGGCAACAGAATGTTTCCATAGACTTATATTGGGGAAAAAAGGTTAAATTGCATTTTCTCCATAACCAAACAAGTGATGTGAACCATATTTGGCAGTTACGATAAAGTTTATGTTTTTTCAAGTTTATGTGTTTTATGACCAGTGGCAATATTAAATTAAACAATAAGTTCATATGGCCCTGGACCGCTCACCTGAGCTCAATATAGCTTGTTGAAGTGACTGTGTCACGGCTTAAGGGATGTAGATAAAAGGTGGCCATTTTGTTTTCCATAGCAAAACTTTAGAGAAGATATTATGTAAAGCACCAGCAGGGAAAGAAGACCATGTGAAGCACAAGCAGTGAAAGAATAATGCGGAGCTTCTTTTGTTTATTTTTAGCTCTTGCGACAATGTTGTTCAACCGAGCAGAACCATTTTAGCAATTTTGATGTAAAAACATACGAAGATTATTTCTGTGATATTATTTGGGAATCGGGCCACTGGCCAGGGAGATGTCGCTTAAAGGTTTTCTGTTTTTAGCTCTGGTGGCATTTTTTTTTCAGACAAACAGAACGTTTAAGCAATTTTGGTAAAGGGGCATATGAGAAACATGTCTGTGAAATTATTTTAAAATTGGGCAATAGGACTAGGAGGAGATGTCGTTTAAACATTGTTTTTTTTTCTTATTTTAGCTCTGGCGGTCACTATGTTCGGCTGAATAGAACATTTTTAACAAGTTTGGTAAAAAGCACAAGAGGAACATTCATGTGAAATTATTTGGAAATCAGGCCACTACGGGTTCTTGTTTTCTATTTTTAGCTCTTATGGCAATTTTGTTCAGCCAAGCAGAACCATTTTAGCAATTTTAGTAAAGGGGCATATGAGGAATATTTCTATGGAATTATTTTGAAATCGCGCGGCTATCCTAGCAGGGGATGTCGATTAAATGTTTTTTGTTGTTGTTTTTTTTAGCTTTGGTGGCCAATTTATTAATCCGCGGGGAACCACTTTAGCATTTTTTTTTTGTAAAGGGGCATATGAGAGACATTTGTATGAAATCATTTTGAAATCGGGCTACTGACGGCGGATAAGATTCCTTTTAAATGTTTTTCTATTTTGAGCTTTGGTAACAATTTTCTTCAGCCGAGCGAAACTATTTTAGCAATTTGGTAAAGAGCCATAAGGAAAACATTTCCGTGAAATTAATATGTAATTGGACCACTGGCTGCAAAGGAAATGTCGTTAAGGGTTTTTATATCTTTAGCTCTAGCGGCCATTATGTTCAGCCGAACGGAACTATTATTGCAATTTTTATAGAAGGCCAGAGGAGGAACAGGTCTGTGAAATTATATTGAAATTGAGCCACTGGCAAAAATGGAGATGTCATATAAAGGTTCTATTTGTTAGCTCTGGCGGCCATCTTGTTTAATGGAGCGGACCGTTTTAGCAATTTTGGTAACGGGGAAAAATTTAAACATTTTAGTTTTAAAATTGACCTAGTGGTTTAGGAGGAGATGTCATTGAAGAAATTGTTAACGACGGACGCCGGACACAGGGCGATCACAATAGTTCACGTTGACGTGCTCAGGTTAGCTAAAAAGCAATTTATTAATTACAACTCTTCCAAAACCACTGAATCAGTATGACTCTAATGGTACAAATGTTGCTTGGGTAAGAACAATTCAAATTTTCATACCACATATCAATCATCGACCCATATCAGCCTTTGGGCCTTCGGCCCTCTGGATGATATGGGTGTCTCGGGTTGATATTGGGTATGGTATGAAAATTGCCATATAATAATCGAATCATTAATATTTACTATTTAATAATAGTTAATACTGCTATTTTGAAATCCTAAAATTCTATTGTTTAAACAAACTTTTAGACAGGAACTAAATGTACTTGAGCCTCAAACGTATTTCAGAATTCTTGCACTAATTACATTTATCACTAATAAGGGTATTGTATTACAAAGCATATACTTTACTGTAATATTTCTTTAACATTGGAGATGCTAGGTAAAGTACTGCTGTTTATATCTGGGGCAATATACCTGAGTATCAAAATAAAATAATAGTTCTGATAATGCGTTATTACTCCTTCTTTTTGACAAAGTAATCTATGTTTTAGTTGATTTTTTATGGTTGATAAGAGATTGTCAGCTGCTAAGCAAACACACTGAAGATAACATCAGCAGAAACATAATAATCCAGTCTGATTAAGTACATCACCATACATAAAGATCACAATTATACATACCTGGATGTCCAAATAAACGCATTTAAAAACCTGAACTATATGCCTGCCATTTTATTTCTTTTTCTTTTTTGTTTCAATTTTAGGGTACCAAACTGAAACATCTCGATATTCAATGACAGATCTAGGTGCTTCAATTCCGTACGCTGCTTTTTGGCCTTAGGATCAAAGTGGTTGACCCAAAGCTTCATCTTGGGTCTCAGATCAACGCATAAATTCCTGAGGGTCATCTCCATAGAGAGACAATACTTAGAAATATCAAGCTTGCTCTTCTTCTGATCTTTGGTCAATATTTTGGGGACCAATCTAGTTGAGATCTTAGGCATCCCTAAGATATCGGTCAAGATAGACTGGACTGCCCAAAACCTTATGCCAATTTGTCTAGCTATATCATGCCGATATGAAGTGCTTCGTTACGTGATGCTTAAATAAAAGTGGTTAATCTTTGCACTTTTAAATACAGCGTACTTATTTGCATACTATCACACGGGAAAAAAAAAGATTTGTTTTCTAATAGCAGTTGTTATCAAGGAGGATCAAAGGTCTGATTTGTACTGTTCGATTCGGGAAACAATCTGCTGCGAGTGAATTAATCTGATTAGTGATGTTTTAGCGTATATATTAAATATCTGGGTCTGACAAAAAAACAAACATAAAGTATATCAGTATATAAGATTATGAGCTCATAAGCTCTTTGGTCATAGCTCGAAATATAAGGAGTAAATGTTTTCCTTGTGCATTTTAAAAACTTACAAATACCATATACCGGGCAGTAATCATACCGTTTGGTTAAGGAAAGGCTGTGCTACAAATCAAATTATCTGTCACTGGTATATGCAAAGAAGAAAGAAGAGTGTTCAGTATAGTGCGTTGGCGGAGTAATTGTTTGGCATAGAGAAAACTGTTCGCATATAACTGTTATCTTACGAGTAGTTTGATGACAGAGCACGTTTAAATTAAAAACACCTGTTACAATAATAACACCAGTCTGTTTATCTATTGTTAATGATATAGAATCTTCAATACCAGAAAAATGCAGAGAATTAGAACTAGGTGGCTTAAAAATAGACCAAACAATAGACGTTTAATTGTATTTCGATGCATACGCATTCTACATTCACTAGTTCTAACTTATGTCTGCTTTTGTTATATAACGAATCTACTCATAGACTAAACCCCCCTTCCTGGTGATCCCTTGATCTGTCTTTGCGTTCAAGTACTTTAAAACTCTGCACGAGTAAGTCATCTGTTTGGACCGATTGGTAAAGACACGGCTCAGTGGAAAAAACACATGTCAAAATCTGTAAGTTTGGCGGCAAGGATATAGATCATATTTAAAATACATACTCTGTACATTATGATGTACGAATGATAAAGGTCTGGAGAGATTCAATGTGTTAAAAAGAGCAGAAAAAATAATCTGATGGACTGGATCATCTGTCAATAAAAGAAATAGAGTAACGTTCAGGATTTGGGCGCACAACCTCTGAGGTAAGTAATAGAATCAAGAGCCAAGCTGGAGCAAATATAATTTCGCAAATTAGTAAAAGGAACTTTAGTAAACCTGATGTTCGGAATTTGTAGAATACTTAATGATACTTTTCTAGTCATCATGTTGCTAGGGCTTTTGTCTTTGCATTTGATGGCATCTTTAACAGACAAAAGTAAAGCAAAGTTGTACAAAAATTCATGCACTCAACTGGGAAGTAACATGATACAATTTATTTAAAGCGAAAATCTAGGTAGGAAGCAGGACGTGCGCATTACCTCATCGGATTATTGTTTTCAAGTTTTTGTGATATTGCTTCAAGTAGGTACAAAAACATATCCTTTGGCGTAATGCGCAAGTGCATAGATAAGAAATTCATACAATCGATTTTGCGTCAATATGATGATCTAGGAACCCACGACTTGTCTCTTGATTGTGCCCCTATAAAAACAGACAGATAAAAAAAAAGAACAAAACAAAATACAAGTATGCTCATAAACAAGATTAATTAGCGGGGATTAATGACATGAGTATTTACCACGTTTGAATATACAACGAATATCCTTGTATTCTAGCGGGAATAATCATGCATAGCATCACCAATGGCTGAAAAATGAGCAACGTGACAACACCAGTACACGGGTATATAATATAAGGGAGATAAGTCCAAAAGATTTGTTACTTTAAGGCAATAATTTCTCTTAAGCAATCTTCGACAAAAAAATTAATTTTCGTTTTGTTTCTGTATTGTGCAAGCATGGCTTCCTATTTTGGCTCGTATTTATAAGTAGTCAGCAAGACCATATGACACAGCGCCTCCATGTACTGTCGATAAATACAAGTCGTCTTTTCATTAAGCACTTATGTCAAATAATACGACTGGGCCAAACAATACCACATCAAGACAAATCAATGTTATAAACATTTAATTAGTTCATTTTTAATGCAATACAGAGAAATACTTTCTCATAATGATGCTACTTATAAATTCTTAAAAATCACAGAAATCTTACCGTTATACAAGTTTGGAGATATACTGAAAATAACCGGAGAGGTAGAATATGTTTTTGCCCAATATACATGGGTGTCTGCACAGACAGTCCATAGCAAATAGTGAAACTCGGTGCCAAATCAGGGACCACATACTGCAGCCTTAAACACACGAACAGGTAGAACAAATGACTAGTTCAAGAATGAGGAAGATTTAGGAAGAGTAGCAATATGGAGTTAATGTATCCTAATATTTTGGAAAAAAAAAACAACAAGTATATAGGTGCATGTTCCCATGCACAATTACTGAATTAAAGGTAATTATAGCTAGACACTATACTCCCTATGCATCACAGTAAGCTATTCCTCACAGTCAAAATATTGACAAACATTACGAAAACACGCCTATTCAAATATATTGAAAATTTCATCACCAAAAACTGAAAATTTTCCTATAAAAACTTTTGATATTTTTCATATTTCTGCTCAAAACATAGATTGTGGGTACTCGTTAGAACCGCCTCGTCGAGGCGGTTCTAACGAGTACCCATAATCTATGTTTTTGAGCAGAAATAAGAAAAATAATGTATACCCTGTAAACCCCAGTTTTACTATATAAAAGTGGGGTTTAAGGGGGTCAAAATTATATAGGTATGTTTTCGTGATGACTTATGAATCAATCAGTACATGTATAAAATGTTATAGATGCTGTGGTAAAACATAAACACAGATTCCCTCCGCAAGACGACACAGGCAGGTAAGGAAAAAGCGCCGTGATATGTAATTAACCGTTAGAACACTGCAGGCGGAAAGCGTAGATAAGCTTTACCATGTCTGGTAATTTGGAAAACCAGTACTCCGTACAAATGACCATATTGCCTTGATGATGTACATTCTCTTTGTTAGAGCTTACTAAAACGCATTACCATTATGAAAACATGCCTATTCAAATATACTGAAAATTTTACCACCAGAAAATGGAAATGTTTAGATAATAATTCTGATATTTTTCATATTTCTGTCAAAACATAGATTGTGAGTACTCATTAGAACCGCCTCAGCGAGGCGGTTCTAACGAGTACCCACAATTTATGTTTTTGAGCAGAAATAAGAATAATAATGTATACCCTGTAAACCCAAGTTTTACTATATAAAAGTGGGGTTTAAGGGGGTCAACATTATATAGGCATGTTTTCGTGATGATATGTGACAAATACATGTAAGCGCAATTGTCCCCCTTATGACTACATGAATATATGATCGCAGGATAGGTTTGATAGTAAATGTCGCAGGAAATGAGAAGTAATAACATATAGTAGAAATCTAGACTTATTGTTCTCTGATAGCAGGCATAGCAATTCATCTCATTTTTATGTATTTAATGCGTCTGTCTGTTTAGGGTATTCACATTTATTTACTCGACAATTTTCAAATCTTCGGTCAGTCACGAACAAGTAAACTCATCATTTACTAGCAATGTTATTTCTTCAATATTTATTAACAGTCGAACGACTGTCTTTATTGCACAAAGGCAGCACATCCTTAGAGGTGTTGTGTTTTCATTCTCCAGCTGTGATTTACATTTAAATATTTACGCAGGGTAGTGGTGGTGGGGGGAGTGGGGTATGGGGTACGAACGCATCCCTTTTTTCTTGCAAATTTCTTCTAAATCCTGCAGTTGAGCATTTTCTGGGTATCCCATAATTTATTGTTTTGTACTAAAGCTGTCATTTTACCACTGCTAAGATCCCTTATATGCTCTGGGATTCAACAAAGGTAGTACGACTGTTGAACATGCATAACATTACATGATGAATTTCAACACTACCATACCCGGTGTCACTTAGGTCAGATATAAGGTTAGTCTCACATAGAAAGCTATGCTATTACCTTAAACGAGTCATATGAGTCTACTTTCACTCACTTTTTTTTTTCACGACGTCTCTGCACAGTTGCATGGTAGGGGTTTCTGCAGCATTATAGATGGATAGATCGATAATTAGTAAGCTATCTAACCATTCTGGTATCTAGCTTGCTAGCCATATTCCTAGAAATTCCTTGAACGGAATTGTACTTCAAACGCACCCGATAAAATTTGGCATTGTTTTGCAAATAAAAAGAAATCCCAAAACGTGTTAAAATATTTATCGATCTGTTGCTATTTTGCAACTTTGAAAAAGGCGGTTATCTCAGAAGTTGATTAATACTGAAGCCAATAGCAAGGATATTCTTGTAATATTTGCTGAAAAGATGGCCTTTTAAATATGTTAGCTCTGCTACAACTCGTATACCGATAACATTTCACATCACGAAAACATGCCTATATAATTTTGACCCCCTTAAACCCCACTTTTATATAGTAAAACAGGGGTTTACAGGGGTATACATTATTTTTTCTATTTCTGCTCAAAAACATTGATTGTGGGTACTCATTAGAACCGCCTCGGCGAGGCGGTTCTTACGAGTACCAACAATCTATGTTTTGAGCAGATATATTAAAAATATCAGAACTTTTATCTGAAAACTTTCAGTTTTTGGTGGTGAAATATTCGATATATTTGAATAGGAGTGTTTTCGTGATGTCTGATCATACTGCGCAAATGTTTGACCTCGCTTATCATCTGATAGATTCTAAACTGTCACAAACATTGTACACACGAATATCAGTCAATGGATGGACTGTAAGTGTATACAGGGAACCATGAAAGGCTGTGCCTTGTGCTTGCAGCATTTCCGGGGTATTTTTTACACACATTTAAATAAAAATCTAAACAATCTAAACCATTACCATGAGAAATATATTACGAAATTTGTTCATGAGCGTTTCTATGAATTATACTTTTGGCGGCCAGACTTCGAATACCAGATTGTAATAGGCTAATCAGGCAGTTAATTATGTTATTCACGTAAAGCATTACAAGAGCAGCCATTTCTCTGTTTCCTATTTTGTAACAATAGCAATGAATACTTAATGACACAATATAGACATCAAGCTGCCCATTGCAGCAGTGTTTTCTAGACATTTAATTCATTAGATTAAGAAATAAGTCCATTGAAGGTCAATGGATAGAGTTGATTTCTTTTGCAAATGGAATCAAGGTTTGCACACAGAAAGTGCGCCACCACCGCGTACTGCTATTTAACACTACACGTAAAAGAAAGGGTGGCGTGTAGGATAATGGGATCATGGCAGGGACCTTCGTACTTGCAGAAGTTAGGGGAAGGGGCATCTACTAGCTCTGCTATTGCTTTTCTCTTTTTCTCTGAAACGAGACAAAATCTCATAATGGTTGATATGTCGTTAAACGGGCACATCCTAATAGGGATAGAATTCTTTACTTTTAGAGACGCACCAAATGAGAATGATAAGGGAGCCAATCGTTTCTATGTAGCAATTACTTCATGTGGAGGTGTATTTATTTTTCCTATCCAATTAATACAGGCCTAGCTCTGTACGTTCGACAGAGGTTATAAGCATGTAACTGACTAGAAAAGACTGGTAGACTTTTTTCCAGACAAAACCAAACAAGCGCAAATCAAGCAAACGCACGGAAAAGTCCCAAGATTAGTTCTCTCTTCCCCCAGCAAGGTAATCGAAATGCTAAAAGGACTGAAAAATACAAGAACAAAATAACACAAGGCAAGACTTAAACCAAATAGCCTCGTAGAATTAACCAGGAAGCAACAAAGAGTATGACTAACACCGCGACCACCTCCTTAGAAGGGTCAGTAGAATAAACCATCGGGTTGGGGTGGGGGTGTAGTTAAAGCACTTTTACGGCTAGCCAACTCAACTCTGGGCACGATGCTACTCTTAATACAGAAATACATAAAAATTCGTCTCGCATAAAGGCTCCTAAAAAAACCCCCGATTTTCAGTAATTCTGGCTGAGCATATACCGTGACTCGGGTTTTTGACTTCAGGCTAGAACAGCTGCTTTTCATCGGCATAAGCGATGGGCATTGCCTAGCTGCAGACGAATGCTGTGTTATAAGATTATCTGTTTTGCTTTTTCTATGAAGCGTTCTTCTCTCAATGGAATTAAAAGAGCACAAAAAATCTATTTTAGCGTTCGAACGAAGTTTCTAGGCCAATTATTAACGATTTTGCAATCCCAAAATGAAGACAGCTTTACAGTTCAAAGGTGAAATTTCTTGGCTAGTCTATTCAGCATCTGAGTGCTACGACAGAAAATAGTTCTACAGACTCTTCAACTTTAACTATAAGTTTCATTGTTCTTGGGTAAAGAAAGCAATTGAAAAACTTATTTCAAGTCTTTTTAATATAATATATGATCTATTTGTTAGATAGGGAAGTTCTAAATAGTCGATTCTAATATTTTCGATCTGATTAGGTCGCGGATGAATACGGTTTATCTTAACTTTCAAAACGAAGGCACCAAGTTGTGTCATTCTGATTATCGAGCAATGCAGTGTAGCTAACTCTAAGACGGTAGCAATAGTTAGTTTTAAAATTGATTTTGGAAAAGGTGACAAAGGGGAAAGATTTGATGAGCTCGGGCGTTGGGAGTGGGGAAGATCATAGAAGATCTAGACGGAGATCAATACCAAGTGAATTTTTTGGCTGGGGAGATTGTTTTGAATCCGAGTCGTTTCGCCCCAAAACCTGTTCCTCTCCTGGTCGTTTCCCCGCTGGTCGTTTCGCCCCACTAGCCGTTCCGTCCCATATATACTAATTAGATACAATTTGCTAGCACTTAAATTAGTATAACTTCTTCTATTATTTAAAAAAAAAATGAATGTAATTCATTTAACGTTCATCGAAGTATAAAAAACATCGGGCCACGAGCAAAGTAAGTGAACCCCGAAGGGGTTCATTTAAATTTTGCTCGTGACTCGATGTTGTTCATAATTTGATGAACCTTAAATAAATTACTTTTATTACTTATAGTTACATTATTTCCCCTCCATCATATAACAAAACTTTCGTGTTTAAGGGCTAAAATGAAAGAAGAAAACAATTGCACTTAGTTTTCGTTTTAAAAGCGGAACAGCGTCATTGGCGCCATAACGTCGCCATCATCCAATTATATTGGAAAGAACCATTGTTTATTTCGACGTCACTGATGTCGCGTGAGTCAATGTATTCACTGAAGTATGAACAACATTGCTTCCCATTAGTTAAACTATAGGGGGTTTCTATAAATGCTCTGAGAATGTAAATATTTATTCAGACAACCTTAACCCATTCCCAGTTAGCATTCTTTATAAATCTATAGCGGGCCGTTATCGGCCCGTCAGGGTAGCTGACGGGCCGATGACGGCCCGCTATAGATTTATAATGAATGCTAGCTGGGTTTATGCCTTGCGTTCCATAAAATGTTACCCATAAAAGGGATATTTGCAAACAATGTAGGTTGCGGCGTCTGATCAGGATCTACAATGGGCATTTAGGGCAGGAATTTCTATAAAACATGGTAACAATAAAACTGACCAGACACTCCTTATATTGAGATGAACAGGTCCAAAGAGTTTAGGTAGAAGAGTCCACTCGGCATAAATGGGTTAAAAGGAGGAACATACATACATACATACATACATACATACATACATACACGTAACCTATATATATGCCTAGCTCCTCATTTATGGGTACATTCGCAAACAGTGTAGACCCAGATCAGACGACGCAGAAAGTAAAAAAGGACAGAAACTGTTGTAAATTTACAACTTGAATTAAAAATTCATCTGTTCAAAAGCACTTGTGGCATATTGGAAAACAGTGTAGATCTAGATCCGAGAGCTGCACAATGCACTGTCTGATCAGGTTCAACACTGTTTGCTAAAGTACAGGAGCTTTTGTAAACTTACAATGAATAAAACAAACTTAACAGCCTTTAACTTTCAAATGAATCTCTCCAGTGAATCTGTCCAAAGGCATCTTTAGCAAACAGTGTAGACCCCGATCAGACGCTGCATAACGCGGAGTCATTGTTATTTACAGTACAGGATTAGTTTTGCAAACTTACATCAAACAAAACAAAACTTAAATTTTAAATGGATCTGTCCACAGGCATCTTGTTGACATTCTTTTTACAGTGTGGACCCAGATCAGACGCCACAGAATGCCGCGTCCGATCAGAATTACCACTATTTGCAGGAAGCTTTGTAAATGTACAAAAAAAAAAAAGGTCCGGCACTTAAATTTAGAATAGATCTGTCCAAATTAAGCACTTTTTTTGAAATTGGCAAAGACTTTAGACCCAGATCAGATGCCGCAGAATAATTGCGGCGTCTGCTCAGGTCACCACTATTTGCTTACAACTAATAAAACAACTCTGGCTTAGCTTTAAAACGAATCTGTTCAAGGGTATTAAGCGGCAGATTCTCAGTGTGTCCAGTATTAAGAAGAGCTCCGCAAGCGGAAACATTATACGCCCGTGGCAAGTAATAACTCGTAGCACATACAAGACAAAATGTTTAGACGTAATAAGTACCGGCGCAAATTTTGTTCATGTTTACATAGAGACATGGGACAAGGGTATACTAAAGTTCAATAAATTTTCAATGTAACAGGTAAAAAAGAACAACACTGTGATTCTTTAATGTTTGCTTTTATGAAGCTCTATGAAATTTCTTGATTGAAACGAAAATAAAATAGACATTAATCTACTTATAACACAATTTGCTTTAAGATTTTTTATATTGCCGGGATCGTCACAAACCGACGTCCCGGCAAATATAAAACGTCTTCCATATCGTCCCCTGAGCGCAATACTATGCTAACTCAGTTTTGACAAACTTTACAGGAGAAGGAAAAAACTGTACCATTATTGTTTGATAAGGAGAACCACAGCAATATTCAAGTAGCTTATAGCTTCTGGATAAATACAGAAACTATATGAAGAATTTTAGTAAACATTTTATTGATTAAAGAAAAATTTGAAAAAATAACCACTTACAACAATATTGCGGTGAAATTACTGAGCGCAATACTATTGTAACTTGACTTACCATAATGTTGCGCTAACCCATATGACAATATATTAAACATCAGTGTGAGTGCAATACTATTGTAACTCAAGTTACCATAGTATTGCACTAAGCTACATGTGCATTTTACATAATGTATTGAGTGCAAAACTATGGCAACTTGTTTATAATGCAGATACAACTGTGGAACATGAAACAGAATAATGTAAAAAGAAATGAACAAAGTCTAAGAAAGGCGTTAATTTACAGAACATAAGTTATTAGAATATCCCCAACACTGCATAAGAGAAAAACCTTAATGCCAGTGGCTGGTTGTCAGTGTTGTCTAATTAAAGCAACACTACAAAGGGGCTTAAAATAGATGGGTCAACATTTTAAAATGATATTCTTTTTTAATCTGGTCCACATATTTCAAATGACAACTGGGACTGACAAGTATGGTACTGGGTCTAATAAGTTTGGAAAAAATCTTAAAAGAAGAGTACCAGAAAATATTTTTAATGACAACAGTATCCAATTTTACTCAACTTAACTCCTTCACACACTTTGTTTGCATTTTAATATGATATAAAAATGCAACTGAAAAAGTATATTGTATCAAAAATGCCTTACCACACACTTTGTTTGCCTGTATGAATGAATACCATAAATATTTGTGTATATACAGTAGGAGAAACAGTAGCAGAGAAATATCAAGTACATGTGATTAAAATTGCTTCATTTCTAAGAACAAAAACAACTTGAATCTTTGGAAGTCTTCTGTAACAGCTAGATTGTTTAAAATTGCTATAAAAAGACAGCTTCATATGTACAACAGATGCGATCTTTCCAATAGCTATATGTTTTTGCCTCAATAGATTCTGTACATTTACAGGGTAAAAATCCAGTAAATTCACCAAATACATGTATCAGTAAATCTACCAGTTTGAGTTCCACAACATTGAGTTCCATGTATGCACAAACAGACAGTTTGAACACTAAATGCCCCTAGCATTATGCTGAAGGATGGGACATAGGATCTATATATAACTCTGTCTGACTTTGAATGTAATAACCAAGGTGGAAGAACATCCTTTAGTAAGCCATGATTTTCCTGATAGGGAATTTACAAAGTGCTAAGTCTACTTGCATAAGGAGGTTTAGAAGATTAATTTTAAAGGGTACTAGAATTAACTAGAAAATGTGTCCAAAGTACACAGATGCCCCCATCTTTGGTACCTCCATAAAACTGTGCAACGGATGGCAGTATGAATCAGTTAAATCCTCTTACCAAATTTCAAGTTCCTACAATAATAGAAACGCTCAAATCTACCACTTTCAATAATCTTAACCTTGCAAAAGAAACCTAAGTCTGAAGTCAGTTGTCTTGAATTATGGGTCATTGTGACCTGATTCTTGTATATTCCTGTTGTACTCATAGATATAAATCCTCATACCGTTTTAATTGCTACTATCATAGAAACACCGAGATCTACCTCTTACAAAAATCTTAATCCGAGTCTAAAAGGATAACATATGTACAGACGGACTGATGGAATAACATACACATATACACACAACCTGAACACTATAAGCCCCTGGCATCATACCTATGGTGGGAGTATAACAATATAAGTGAAGACATGAAGATACCCATGTAAAGCTAAAATCATGAAGTACAGCCTCCCCCGGGCACCAAAATAAGGAGAGATGAGGAAGAAACAATACAAATTGCCACATATAAAACCACAGATGCGCAAAGAAGAACTGCAACAGAGACCCTACCCCCTCTTCTCCCTCAACATCCCCTGGAATTGTCAGTAGAAAAATTACTGGGGGCATAATCAACCAGTTTTATTTGAATGATACCTCACCTTTAATTCTGATGCAGCTACAAATTACATTGTAACAATTATGTTCGGGTCATAAAGGCATAAAGGGGTCCTCTACCTCATCACAGTGAAACATACATGGATACTCACAAACACTGATGAAACAAAGAAAGGGGCTCAATGATGATCTGAAGCCAGAACACAAGAAAACCACAAACAGGACTCCTTAAGAAACTGAAATCCAAAATTTTAAAAACTGTATATTCAGAGAAATTTATCATTTAAATTCTTTCAAATCGTATAAAATTTCTTAATAGAGTGATACATGTATATCTTTTTTTTATTTGAAACTATGTTTGGAAATAATGGTATAACATTATAATTTGGGTAGGTCAAGGTCTAAGGAAACTAAGAGTAGATGTAATTTTTATGTTTTATTTCCTAGAACTGCTCCATATAAAAATGGCTAATTGCTGCATTGGTGAAAGCAAAATCTTAGGCAAATCTGTGCTTTCTTAAAGTCTGTGCACACATACAAAATACCATAATTATCCGAGCACAAGAAACCAGAAACAAACCTACATGTATAGCATTTATCTGAGCTGTTTAAGGCCTATGCTTGATGCGTTTAGAGGTGGTGTATTGATTCTATGTATGTTGTGGCGTTTAGAGGTGGTGTATTGATTCTATGTATGTTGTGGCGTTTAGAGGTGGTGTATTGATTCTATGTATGTTGTGGCGTTTAGAGGTGGTGTATTGATTCTATGTATATTGTGGCATTTAGAGGTGGTGTATTGATTCTATGTATGTTGTGGCATTTAGAGGTGGTGTATTGTTTCTATGTATGTTGTGGCTGATTCATCATGTATGGGTTATTGGTCATACTGAACAGTATGCTTCAGAGTACGGGTTATGCTCTAGATTTATGAAGAACTGTGAAGAAGCCTTATCTCTGTTCAGATCAACGTCAGGATTTTTTAGATGCTTTAAGATTTCTTCGAAATAAAAAAAGTTATGCAGACTCTTCTCTTTTACTTGATTAGGATGACTGGGCTAGCCAGCTTTACAGTGCTTGCCCAATGAGGAGTATATACTTATGTTTTTACTGGCAGATTCAGTGTTTGGGATAACAGTAATGATTTAGTGTTATTTTCTACCAGCTTCCATAAAAAGCATACATCTGTATTGTGAATACTCGTTTAGACAGTTCTGTCCAGTACCCACAGCTTGCTTCTATAATCAGACAGATCTAACTCGCAGTACTACCAAGAACCCCCATCATTTTTTGTTTTTATGACAAAGTGCATTTAATGCACACCAACAACGTAAGTTTCTTTACAGAAAAAAGAAACAAATATCCCTCAAATTATCTAGAACTATGGCTACTCTCTTTATCCCTTAATGCATAGTAAATTAGTAAACTACTCTACTGTATAATTTAGGCCAGTCCTTTATCAGTATTAGGGAAGCCTCTGTGGTGTAGTGGTAAAGTTCCTTGCCTTGTAAACCAGGAATTATGAATTAATTCCCACTACGCAGCCTTCTTTATATTCTTTTGGCTGGGACTTTAAACAAAGGTCATATTCCATGTAACCGAGTTGTTGGTGTGATGTAAAACAAGTATTAGTACTGGGGTTGTCTGGCATCATAATATTCATTATTTTTTTCAGAAGCGCATTTATTTTATGTAAACAGCGTATGCCATGTTAAATGCCATGCTTGCTAAGTCTTATCACTGTTTGTCAAAGTTTGTTTATGTACAAAATAATAGCTTCTTGGACTAAAGCATAGTGGGATAAAATACTTGCCCAGCTAGGTTACACCAGAAATAGTCAATGTCAACATTGTACACTGAGTCAACAGACATGAATCTTAAAATACAAATCAAACCTGCATGCAACCTCTTCAGTATTAAAAGGAATAAGTTACATGAAGCAAGTTCTATTTTTTTACGTCCAGTTTTATGGCCCTAACAAGATTATTTCACTTATTTTGAGTCAATCCAAGCTATAAAGTGGAGGAATCTAGAGTACCTGGAGGAAAAAAAAAAACACCTGGGCACCTGCAAGCTAAAATGTCCTTAAGAATGTATCATTTATATGCAAAAATATTCTTTTTAGTGGGAACCCAGCTTATATACAACATTCACTATAATGTGTGTTGGGGAGTGTGTGGGTGTGGGTGTTAAAACAATATGGATGCAATGTTTATACAATTTAAAAATAATTATGTTTGAGTAATAACAATTCATGTACAGTGTATCTGATATAAATGTTCTGCAAAGAATAAGTTTGATGGCTCAGATTCATTACGTTACAGATTGAACAGACTTTTCAATGTTACTTAATATGACTTCAGAGTTTTTAAAACACAAAAAGTAATTATAATTAATATTATGATCTTTAGAAAACCGTGTTGCAATGTATAGTTGTATCAAGTAACCTATTTGAAAAACCAGTCACAAACACTACTATTGATATTGATGCTTTACTTCAAGTATTATCAGTTTATTGAATAAAATTATGTTCCAAACAAAAATCTGAAAGGTTGCCTTTCGAAACAAAGAACACAAAAAAGAATGAAAATCGGAGTCTCTTCATAAGCAGCAAGGTAGTTTGCAAGGCTTCATAAACATCCTAGCATTGGCTTAAGCATTTTTCGATTTTCAAAGCAACCAGAATAGGCTCAGTAATCCAAAAGGAAATAAAAATAAAATCTACACTATGATGAAGCACAGGAAGACCTGTTACAAATGCCAAACAGCATTTAACACCAGCTGCTGTAAAGTAAAATAATAATCTAAAAGGTTGCCTTTGGAAACCAAGAGCGCACAAAAAAAAAAAAATAGGAGATGCAGTTTTATTAAGTCTCTTCATATGCATATCCAAAATTCTGGATGTTTTCGTGCAAGCTTATTTGTTTCTTTGTGTTGAGGTTTTATAGCCCAGTCAACCCAATGAAGTCATGTCGAGCACAGTTAGTTTACCTAACCACACATTTACTGAGCAGGCTTAGTCCTCTAAGCCATTAACTAGTATCGTGCACATTATTTCCCCAGAACATGACAATTGCCCTTCTTGAATCAGCAGAAGGGAGATAATGGTCGTAGAAAGTATTTTATGATCAATCTCTAGGAAAGAATGTTCCCTGTGCTGACCTGATGGGGGTGGAACCAACAACCTTCTGATACCAGTAGTAAGAATAACAATGCAGTTAGCTTGATCATATTTAACCTGAGTAATTGAACAGAAAGGCTGGTCACCGCAATCAGTATAGCTCCAAATAGAAATCTGGCATCTTAGCAAGACACTGTTTGCCACTCATCCAGACATTTTCAGACATACAAATTACTAAAGAAATGGACTAGATCAAACTTTAGAGCAAGTATGGATAGGAGTTGAGGTATTGAAATATTTAGGGTAAATACAGTATGAACTATTACTGTAATATTGAGATATCTTGATGACAAAGTGTGACAAATGGATGGGCAAACTAACAGATGAACGAACAACCAAAAGTAATATGCACCGCCAAGTTCTTCGAAGGTGGGGGCATTAATATAGAAAATTATCATGGTTCGAACTCAATTCACTTATAGCAATGTGTTATAACTTAAGTTAGCATAGTTTTGCGCTAGGTTTATTTACACTAGAAGTCTAAGCTTGGTGACTGCAATACTGTTGTAACTTTAGTTATCATAGTTTTGCACTCAGTTCATTTACACTCAGTAAGGTAAGTTAGGTGAGTGCAATACTATGATAACTTGAGTTACAATAGTATTGCGCTCGGCTATAAAAGTGACAAAAAATTTTATAATCAAATATCTAAAAAAATATTTAGCCATTTGCTCTATCATTTTATGTGTAGATGTATGAATGGTTAATGACAATTTCTAGCCAAAAAAACATTTTTTGACAAAAACTGAGTTATAATAGTATTGCGCTCAAGGGACGATATGTAAAAATGAAAAGCTATATTAAGAGACCGGCGCGATTCGCGCGCCGGTCAATAATGACTCCTGTATAATTCAGTGCTCCGGTGGAGTTAATTGGAAACAAAAAAAGTACCAAAATTTTCAAAGGGACATAACTCTGCTGATATTTGGTGAACTGTAACCTCGAAACAATATGCGCTGCTCCATATCATAGTGTAACTATTTACAAAGTTTCAGCTTGATTGGATGTAAAACTATTGGAGGAGTAAGCCGGAAACGAAAAGTTTACCTCGACACAATATGCGCTGCTCCACATCCTGGTCAGTAAATCACAATAAATCAAGTTTCAGCTTGATCAGATGTAAACTGTAGGAGGAGTTAGCCAGAAACGAAAAGTTTACGGACATTTTCAAAGGTGCCTAACTCTGCCAATATTTGGTGTACTGTAACTTCAAATAATATACGCTGCTGCACATCATTGTACATGTATAACTATTTACGAAGTTTCAGCTTGATCAAATGTAAACTGTAAGAGAAGTTAGCCGGAAACGAAACATTTAGAGAAATTTTCAAAGGGACATTACTCTGCTAATATACTGAGTAAAACTGAAAGCTTTACATGGTCTTCAAAAGGAGATATTCATTATTTAGGAAACGTTATGTGATATCTATGGTGATATTTGATTTGTAAGCTCAATCACTTTGTATTGCAGTTTTTATTTTTTGATTTGCTTTGAAAATTATGCTTTTGCTTGGCGTAATATGGCACAGGGGTCAAATAAAAAAAATCAGAATTTAGAGATGTAAGGGAAAAATCATTTTCACCATTTTGATTTCATTTTTTCTTAAGAAATTATGCTTTTCCTGGCAGCAATTTATCAGTAGCGTGTGTGGCCGCCGTTGCTAGCAATGCATGCACGGATTCTCCCCCACATGGAGTTAACGTAACGTCTAATCAAAACGTTAGGAAGTGCCTGTCGTTCCAGCTGAAGAGCCCATGTTAAGTCATGTACATTGTTTATCTGATGATTTGTCCTTGCTCTTCGACCAAGCTTATCCCGATGTGCTCGATTAGATTCATATCCGGGGATAAAGCCGGCCAACGTAAAACGTTCACGTTGTTTTGTGCCAGAAAGTTTGCAGTTACGAGTCTTGCATTGTCGTGTTGAAAAGTTAAGCCAGGTCCCAAATTCTACATGAATGGAAGGAGGTTATTATTCAGGAGGTTAACATTGCGTTGGGCATTGAGATTACCTTGTACAACCACAAGATCTGTCTTGACGTTGCCCATGATACCTCCCCATACCATAACACTCCCGCCCCCGAATCTAACCCGTTCCCTGACGCAACATTGAGGATATATTTTATTTCTGCGTCGATACACACGGACC
The DNA here is from genome assembly GCA_964016985.1 of Anodontia alba. Classification (NCBI taxonomy): domain Eukaryota; kingdom Metazoa; phylum Mollusca; class Bivalvia; order Lucinida; family Lucinidae; genus Anodontia; species Anodontia alba. The sequence continues at coordinate 23,798,866 of OZ024822.1, read as the reverse complement.
CTGCCGTCAATATGGCATACGCTGAACCGCGATTCATCACTGGCAGTCATGTTATGCCACTGACTACGGGTCCAGTGCAGGTGACGTTGCGCCCATAACAGCCTAGAGTATATTTGGTGGACTGTAACCTCGAAATATTATGCGCTGCTCCACATCATGGTCTAACTATAAATCAAGTTTCAGCTTGATCAAATGTAAACAGTAGGAGGAGTTAGCCGGAAACCAAAAATTTACAGAAATTTTCAAAGGGGCGTAACTGCTAATATTTGGTGGACTGTAACCTCGAAACAGTATGCGCTGCTCCACATCATGGTCTAAATATAAATCAAATTTCAGCTTGATAAAATGTAAACGTAGGAGGAGTTAGCCGGAAACCAAACATTACAGGAATTTTCAAAGGGGCATAACTGCTAATATTTGGTGGACTGTAACCTCGAAATAATATGCACTGCTCCATATCATGGTCTAACTGGAAATCAAGTATCAGCTTGATCGGATGTAAACCGTAGTTTGAATGCTATTAAAGTGGATACTATGTTACACAACTCTTACTTAAGTTTTATACCGATGAGCTTGAAACTTTGCAGAATCTTTTGCCATGATCTGTAAATGTGCATGTGGTTTTGGGATTATCGTCAATTTAACTTTCGTCACTAGTTTAGCTATTTAGCCATTTCTGTCCGCTTATCCGTTACGATAAGAATACGGTTAGGAATGGTATGAGCTTGGGTCCTGTTATTTTATATATAGCATCAGCATGAAAAATTAACGGACCCGTATTCTGTCGTATTTCTTTGGGGTTCTCTTTGCTGAGTTATTCCCCTTTTTGACCTAGGCATTTGACGACAGACGACGGTTACCTTGTATGCGCAACTCCTCATACAGCTTAACACCGATCTGTTTGAAACTTTGCAGGCCATTTTGCTATATTCTGTAGATGTGCATGTGTTTCGACATAATCGTCAATTTAATTTTTGTGACTTTTTTCGACTTTTGAACTTAGCCATTTAGGGGCTTAAATCCTATCAAAGTGCATTACCTGGGTACATTATTTGTGCAACTCCTCTTACAGTTTTATACTGATCAACGTGAAACTTTGCAGGTCTTTTTGTCATGGTTTGTAGATGTGCATGTGCTTTTAGCATTATTGTCAATTTTATGTGTTTAGTTTTACTTTTGAACGTAACCATTTTTCGCCCCAAAATGATCAATTTTGGTACAGGTATGCCCTTTTTCAACTTTGGCATTTTTATGGACAAGTATTTAGTTGGAATATAGTATTTTACAAACAAATTTCTAGTCAGTTTTATCATGGACCATTTCTAGTGGTTTGTTGGATAACTAAAGTTAGCAAGTATTACATAGCCCACCAATGACACCAGGAAGAAAAGCAATCTAAATTATACAAGCTTAAGAAAAAAATAAGAACACAAAAATATTCACTGCGTAATACTGCAAAATAACAGATGTATGAGGACGGAATATTGCAATGCCAACTGTTATCGTGTTTGGTATAAATAAATTCGTGTATTCGTCTTATGTTTGATTGAATAGTAAAGTAGTCTGAATGATATACGATTTGCACTGTCTGCTTGCAATAAACACGTCTGATGCAAATTCAGTTTGATAGAACATACATTTGATTTATCATAGTGCTTATGGAAAAGAACACTTAAAATATAACTTTATATCATAATATATTTATAGTAAAAGTGAAATTTACTCATTTCAAAAACTAAATGTAACAATATAAACCAGCAGATGCACATTATAGAATATTTCATGGAATCAAAATTCACCAATTTGAAATTAAAACAAAACAGTAAATTCGAGTTGGTCTCTCATAAGCTATGACTAACTGATTATATGATTTAAAATGAAGTCATAATGTCGGACATAAAACGGTGTGCAATATTATCACTACGCCAAGTAGTAAGTCAGAAAGCGGTATTGCCGGTTAGACACCTAAAACTTAGCACACATGGCCATTTCACATTGAGCCGAATCAAGCATAGCATACTAATGACACCAAGAGGATGAGTAAATAAACCACGAAATATTCGTTACAAACCAACGTCAGGAAAACAAGTAGCCCAATCTTTCTCAAGTGATTTCAGTGTCAGACATAACCCACCAAATACCGTAATAAAGCATTTAGATGGACAAAACAAATAGATTCTAGAATGAATGATACTTGAAAGAAATGGTCTAACATAGACGCACAAACAAAATCAACCAAAGTGTCGCAGTTTGCTGGATCAGACTTAGCTAGTCTCATCCAATTAGGCCTAATTAATGACCATAATATGAATTTCGAACAAAACAAGCCGTGACTGTGCTCAATGCTCGGTGGGGGATGAGGGGTAGGGTAACTTGGGGGTAATTGTGGTATGGGTGTCTGAGCCAGTATTTCAAAAACTACCCCATTCATATACCCGGCATTTGACAAAAAAGGACCCATTCATATACTTGATCGTCCGAAATGCTGACCTATTCATAGACTTCACTTTTATTTTTATTCCAATATATTGTTGGTAGTTACACAAATATGGCAGTCAATTCAATGAATACCAAGAGAACAAGCAGGCTCGAAAGATCTCAGAGAAAAATATACGCATATACCGGGAAGTCAGAAAAGTGAGGTCTTTCACATACTAATCAAGAAAAAATCGAATCAATCATGTACTTTTTCTTGAAAAAAGGGGGCTAATCATATACCTGGCAGCGCTGAAAAAGGGGGTCATTCGGCACGAACATCCGTACTATGCCATATATAGGAAGTTACCGCCCCGCCCCGCCCCCCCTCTCCAACGAAGGCTCATTGATCACAAAGGACCAGAAAAATCTACAATATCGTGAAGTACAGGGAGACGTTTCATGGCCGCCATACGGTATCAAAAACAACTGTAGGGAAAATAAATAGATGCTAAAAGGAAAGAACTTTGTGATAAATTAACACACACACACACACACACAGACACACACACACTCACACACACACAGCCAGCAGCGACAAAACCTACAAGATGCAAAATATACTAGTAATGTCAGTAGTATAAACCAGGGTTTAAATCGATTTGGCGCCTGTAAAATTTATTTACAATTTGGTTGTCTTTACAGAGTTTTAATTGATTTTACTAGCACCAAATCTTCACCCTAGGTTATAATATTGTATAACAAAAACAATTAATATGTTAAAATAAAAGAAGATAGCCAGGAAATGCCACAGTCACGACACACAGGCCTTCCGATGCATAAAAAGAAGGAGAGATGAGGAACAAATACTGACAAAACATAGGCCACATATGAAATCACAGACGCAAAAACAAAGAAAAACTGCAACAGAGGAACCATCTTGTAACGGTAAGTAAGACAACTATTGGATCTGATAGAGACTCCGGAACTTTATCAGCAAAGCATCACACACAAAAGCACACACACACACATACACACACACACACACACACACACACACACACACACAATAAAAATAATAATAAAAAAAATAAAATAAAAAAAAAGATGAAAATCATCTTGTTTTACCTCCCTGCTGAAAAGGAGTCAACATTAGAGCAAGCTTATATTTTTCCTCTTAGAAAACAAGTCTTTTCAGTAAGGACTTGGTGTGCAGGAATGGAAAAATGAAGTCATATGTAGGATAACGTTGGCATTGATCAAAGAGTTGACATTATTTGTGAGACTATGGATATCATCTAGTCTCAAGACGCTCGATCATAGTCGTAGCGCTCATTACTCACATTGCGCATGTGCGTAACATGCGTAAGAAAAATATTTGTTGTAAAAAACATCAATTAACATTAAATATTTTATTTTGCTTATTCCCATGCTCTTAAAGAAAAAAAAAAAAAAAAAAAAAAAAAAAAAAAAAAAAAGCATAGTATCGCTTCCAAAATAGAGGCGAAATTGCTCCCTCTGGGTATATTTTAAAATGGAGTTCTGCTCATGTATACGCTAGAGGGCGTAAGCAGTGTTGCAAAATTCATTACTGCTTATGAAGAGTCTCAATAAAACCGAGAATACCATTTTCTAATCTGTAGTGTGTTCTTTGTTTCCAAAGGCAATCGTTTTGACGTTTATTGCCACTATTTTGAAAGCAACAATAGGTATATGCTTTCGAGAGTTTTTCTAAGTGTGCGAAAAATTATTTCCTTTCTGGCTTCGCTGCTGCTGGATTATATCATCGCACTTTCATTTATATACCCTATTCAGACAAATTATTAACGATGTGTATTGGTTATTTATTTTACTGAGCAAGTTTTTATGTCTAATTTATACAAACACTATTCTCATCAGACGCTTCTGCATATTCTGTTATACAATTGTCTGGATTCGTATTTGTTGTTCTGATATATGCAGGTCGAGTGTACTGCGGATGTAGCCGTAGGCCGAGTTCACTCAGTTTAATACTTAAAGTGCCAATCACAAATGCAGCAGACACTTCACACTAAATGCCAAGTCTTGTTTTCTCTGAAAAATAATAATGATAAAAATAGAAAAAAAAAAAAAAAAAAAAAAAAAAAAAAAAAATAGAATGTTTCTGCTACAAATTGTCCTTGGCGCAATAAGGATTAACATCAAATTGAACGCCACTACAGGGATATTCGTATTCCAGAGATGCGTCAAACATAAAGTCTGGTATATTAAGAATAGATACGTATTATTTTAAGACGACTTTAAATAGTGTACATATTCAAACAGAAATATTCGGCCATAATACCATAAAGACTGACAACATGAACCTTGCGTCATTCTTTGGTGTACGATTTCGTCTTCACAATACAGAAAAATATGCAAGTTAACATTATCACTTCATACGAATATCCTGTATATAACACTATGATGAAAATTAAAACAAAAGAAATAACAAAACAAAATACTCACACACGCACGTTTAATGGCGATCTGAGGCCAGAGCGAGAGAAAACCACAAATAGGACAAAGAGCAGCCCATCCGCAGACATTGATGATCAGGCGCTAACCGTTGGAAATGGATATGGAAGGAGTCATCGTTCAGTGTTTGTCCCGACTGTCTTGCAATAAGAAGAGGTTAGAAAAGTTATTAACCATAACTCGCTTAACGATACTGCATGCATTTATGTTGCAAGTTATCATTTTGAAACGAATAACATTCTTTTAAAGATTATTGAAAAAAAAAAAAAAAAAAAATAAAAAATAAAAATAAATAAATAAAAATAAAACGAAATTACTTCGACTTCTGTTTGAGCTGGTTATATGGTTGTAAAATGGACTTTGCAATTCTGACGCAGCTGAACGCAGTTGCATGTAGGCTACACAATCAGCTTTATACTTTAACGCGCATGTTCGGATACAATTAGAAAAAAAATCAACTTCTCTTGTCGAATGTTTGTTTCAAAGAAAATGAATAATTTTCTGAAAAAAAAATTAAATAAATAAATGAAAACATTTGCCTGTGCCACATGTAACAGGATCACGTGTCATTTTCTTTTCTGTGGACAAAGAGATTCAATAAGGATTGTTATCCAGTGAAAGAAATTTGGATTTATTTCCTTTTTCCACGGTTAACTTTCATTATCCTTGCGTTTCTTTTGTTCCCTTATCACTCCTTTCACTTACCATGTTATTTTTTTGAAACATAGGCATTGTGCTGTTCTCCTATTATACTCGTCACCATCACGCAAATATGCCTATATTATTTTGACCCCCTTAAACCCCAATTTTATACAGTAAAACTGGGGTTTACAGGGGTATACTTTATTTTTCCTTATTTCTGCTCAAAAACATAGATTGTGGTACTCGTTAGAACCGCCTCGACGAGGCGGTTCTAACGAGTACCCACAATCTATGTTTTGAGCAGAAATAAGAAAAATATCAGATTTTTTATCTAAAAATTTTCAGTTTTTTGGTGGTAAAATTTTCAGTATATTTGAATAGGCATGTTTTCGTAATGACGAATTGATGGAAGTACTGTTAAAGTGACGCTAAAACAGTGATGTCAACCATTATAATCTAAAAATAACCCCTTCCATTAAACATATAATTTATATGTGAACGTGAATCTGCGCAAAAAGTGAAAAACATTATTGCGAATACGTCAAATGCGAATTACGTATTAACCCTAGAAATTGGGACTGATGTCCTTCGAAAACAATGTAGACCCAGATCAGAAGTCGCAGAACACGGCGTCTAATCAGGTTTTACACTGTTTACATACAGCAATATTTTAGACACATCAACAAGTAGTTGAATTGACTACTCCTGATTTTAGGGCAAGTTAGGTAAGCAGATAAGGTGTCCCAATACTTATGGTAAATACGATAACGAAAGTCCGGATTGCAATGCATTGTCTAGTCGTCGATATATTCTACGGTATCCAGTGGTTCTGTAAGCGGCTAAGAAATGTAACGATCAGATTGCATGAATACGCAGGCTAATCTAGAAGACAGTTTGCTTTAAAAATTCTGCTTTATTATGAATTACATGTACCTTGTAAAAAAACCAACACATATAGGTGAGTCTTACATTATATAATATTATGACATTAAATAAATGATTACGATATCTATCATCTATATAGTGATAAGAAAACCGTTATAGATATAAAATTATACAAGAGTCCTGTTATTTGTATTAGTGATATTAGTAATGAGAATGAAACAGAACAACATTAATGATTTCCATTCTCTTTGTTACTTTATAATGGACCTCCAAAACGTGTAATTGATAACAAAATGGTGATAGTACGAACTAACTAATATGATTGGTTTTGTCTCTGAGCTTTATATGAATGCGGATAATATAACTTATCTGAAAGGACTGGTTTTGTCTCTGGGCCTTATATGCCTTACGGCAGAGTCTGAATTAGATTTAGCTGCCCAGAAACTGTAAAATAAAGTATAAAAAACACCTTCTTCGGTTCCTACCTCTGACATACTATCTATTACTAGATTATTGTAATGCTAAGATAAGACAAGGTATTTAATTCTCACCTTTTTTTTTCATTGCAATTTCAGACACGAAAATGACCTAGTGCCTGCTGATTGTCAATGATTCGCTTAAGGAGAATAGTTTATCACTAAATATTTTCATTTACCTAACATGTCTGGTAACGTATGTTACACAACTATAACTGCTATTTTAATCAGATTCCTTGCATTTTATACTTTGACTGTTACAACTTTTATTGTGGTTCTAAAGACAGACCCTACCAAAATAAGATAAACAATGGATTTTCATTACTATTACTAAAGTCCCATGTTCTTTAAAGCCGTTTTCCTTCCGTCCAGACACTGATCATATTTGAGACATACTCTGGCACTTAGACTACAATTTCTGCTGCTCAGAATGCATGTTCAGACACTAAGAATAACTTTTCTGGGTCCTCTCATAGAATTAAAACCACATTCATATGTAAGTATGTAATGCTGACTATAGCTAATTATATCCAACAATATTGATCTGATTTTTGTTCATATGAGTTTCAGCTAAGTACCGGTAATTTATGCTATAATAGAAAAAATGAACAAATATATGCATGAAACAGATGAAAGTCAGATTGCATACCACTTTTGTTTTTAACATAAGAGTGGAGTTAATCTCTAAAGGTGCTAAAGTCACTGAATTGCTCTGGTATATCCTTAGTTTCATTGGGCTATGTATGTTTCTAAATTTGCCTAATGTTACACACTTATCTTTAAGAATAGTTGTTTTCTGTATATTTAAACGTTAAATTAACACCGTTTGGTTTTGGGAAAATCATATCATGGTAAGGCAAAGTGTTATATGATTTACTTTATGTAATCTTAATATATCAGCCTGGTTAAACGCTCAGTCTGATCAGTCTTTGCAGTCTACTTGAAGAAAGCTGAGGTCCTTTGCTATTCATTGAGACACAGGGAAGATATTGACTAGTCATCACTGTGTTTACAGGCCCTATATGTCCTGCGGTAGTGAACATTGATAGTGAACATTTTGTTTTAATGATCGTGAAAATTTTGTTTTAATCAGGACTACATGTAAATGCTACTCTGGTATTAAATACATGCATTTCTTGGCATGAGACTATACTTGTACCAATATTGTTTAATCAGAAATAATGTTTTATGTTACATACATTAAACATGTAACAGAAAGACTTTGTGATCAACTGCATAATGTGCAATGTTTTAATATATAGATTTGAAGGTCATAAACAAAAATCATACAAATAAATCAGTGTAGCAAGCTGTAATAAGGATCTTCTTAATATACCAATAAAATTCTTGATTTTCATATGTTAGTTAGCTTGCAGATAAATGAATTACCTACGTAAACACCTGATATAAAGACTTGTTGCATTTAATTTGGGGTTTTAAAAATGCTCGCAAAACTTCAAAAGGATACAAAACAGAGGCATTAAAAACTGACGCAGAATACCAAACAGAAAACCACCAAAGCCCACAACATGTAGATATTTTAGATGTTACCTACGTTACTATGGGAAGAATAATATGGCTGAGAAAGGTTTTAACGCGCCTATATATCTCATATTACAAAATTATAAGCTACAAACAAGAATTCACTTTATTTGTACAACTTCTAGGCTGCATTTGGTGTGATAATATGTGAAAATGATTTTTTGAATGTTACATTTCATAGTGGTGTGATATTGCTTAACATCCAATAACTGACAAAGTATAAAAGCTAGAGAGATCATGTTTGTAGCTTTGGAAAGGATATTTAAATACCTTGTCACACATTACACAGTTAAGGTCAAAGGGGCAATGTACAATCTATGAAAATGAACTGTACCAGTTAAAATACTCATTTCTAATGGGTAACGTAAAAAAATGTAACATGTGAAGCACCATGTGAGACCAAAAAGAATTTTCAGACATCACATTTCGTAGCTAATGAACTGTCCTGTAACTTAATATATTTAGTCGGATCATATGATTACTTTTACTCCAATTCTCATAGGTTTAATAGTTTCTATTGTATAATACTTTACTTTTTGTAGGGGTAACGAATGTAACAGGCTGTTACTGGGTAACGCCCCAATCGCCAGATAGCTAACATACTGCAAAATACTTGCAAGATAAATGGATATAAGAACAACAGAGTCTACAAAATTCCCCCCGGGGCGGGGGAGGGGTGGGGAGGTAAACCATATTTGGCCAGCGGCCTACGTTGCACTGATGAGTTAGAAACCCTTCACGCGGACTGAACAAATGTCTTGTGCATACCACTGCAGAACTAAGGGCGAGGGTTGTTGCCACGTAAAATCGATCTAAAGCCCCAGTAAGGATTTTACTGACCGTTCCAAGGCGGTGCTTCTGCTATGGTTTAAATAATTGGAAATTAAAGATTAGAGAGAGAGGTAGCATCGTCTACAATAACAGGGGAAGGTAACATCATCTAAAATAATTTTATCTCCTTCTGAAAAGGGTATTCTTTTAAAAAAACGCATCTGTCCCAAAGGAGACTAAATTTTTCCCTATTAGAATAGGCCTTTTTTTCAGATGAAGATTGATGTATTGAAACGCAAACAAGAGGTCACGAAAGTTACCCTCTTTAAAAAAACGGACAGAAAATCTATATATATACCAAGTCCTCTTAAGATGTTGAGATAAAAATAATGTTATTGACAGGCAGAATTACAAATCACTTAGAAGTGCTTTATTGCAAGTGGTACAAACCACCTATAACAGCGTTTGTTATTTTAATATTGTTTTACTCGAATTGGTTTGTGAGCTCACGGTGCGCTAAGAGAAATATTGAATGCTGTTCAAAAACATCGATGAGTACTTCGTCTAGATTGGCGGGACCCACGTATTTTAGTTATGTACGACATTTACCATATATTCGGAAACCTTATTTCTTTACGAGATCTTTATCATACTTAAACGAAAATTTAAGTATTTCCATTATGTTACCTGTTGATGTCTAAAATTGATCCTCAAACTTCTCCTGTAATCCTTACCTTGGAAAGGCTATTATTCACTGCGGTGACCATTCCTGAATATTTTAAGTATTCTTCTGCTGCATGAGTGGTAAACATTATAATTTATTTGATTGAAAAGTTATGCTGATTTCATTTTATTTCATTGTATCAGTTCCCGAGTTCAGTGATTTATTTTCATCAGATCAGACTGCACGGACGCGCATGCGTCAGAAGGTACGTTTTCTTATGTTGCGGCTCATTGTGTTAAGTTTGAAATCTAACATTACGAAAACAAGCCTATTCAAATATATAAAAAATTTTACCTCCAAAAATGGAACATTTTCAGATAAAAAAAAAAAAAAAAAAAAAAAAAAAAAAAAAAAAACTCTGATATTTTTCATATTTCTGCTCAAAACCTGGATTGTGAATAATCCTTAGAACCGCCTCGGTGAGGCGGTTCTAACGAGTACCCACAATCTATGTTTATGAACAGAAATACGAAAAACAATGTATACCCCTGTAAACCCAAGTTTTACTGTATAAAAGCGGGGCTTAAGGGGGTCAGAATTGTATAGGCTAGATTCATGATGACACAGTTGATATGTAAATAACCACATTGTATGCTCCTCAAAAGTAAAGATGAGGAACAAATAAGGACATAACAAACGCCACACATTTAATCACAGACGCACAAACAAAGATAAACAGCAACAGAAGAACCGCTTTGACATTACGAAAACATGCCTATTCAAATATATTGAAAATTTCAGCACCAAAAAATGAAAATTTTCACATAAAAAAAAATCTGATATTATTCATATTTCTGCTCAAAACATAGATTGTTGATACTCGTTAGAACCGCCTCAGCCTCAGCGAGGCGGTTCTAACGAGTACCTACAATCTATGTTTTGAGCAGATATAAGAAAAATAATGTATACCCCTGTAAACCCCAGTTTTACTATATAAAAGTGGGGTTAAATGTGTCAACATTATATAGGTATGTTTTCGTGATGAAACGGTCAGTAGGAAAACTACTAGGGGCCTTAAGCTTGTTACTCTCGCGAAACCTCGACCTTCAATGGTCCGAACAATAATGGCCCGTTTATTATTGTTGATTCGAACTCGTTTTTTGAGTCCCTTGGAAATTTTCAAGAAAACAAATATTTAGAGATATTCAGGGGAATTCCTTATTATAAATAGGTATATTATTAGTGAATCACTTGACCGAAGCGGTTCTAATTAGTACACATACAATTAAGTTATAGAAGATCGAAAAAAAACCTAAATGTCTCTGGTCACAAAGATATTCGAGTCATTGAAGCTCAATGGTATTTAAAAACCCGAACAAGTTCATTTGACTTCCTAAAGATATATCTTTACGTGCTAGCTGAAATACAAACGATGCAATCCCTGAAAAGACGTCGTGTTCTGTGGTGACTGATCTGGCTCTGTACTGTTTGCCCATGCATAATTGCCCGAATTATTAAGTATGACCATTTCAAGATAGGAAATTATAAGCAAAATCATTAAATGATAAATATCTATCTGGCTTTATGCGTCTCTTTTTATACACAAGGAATTGCTATCATAAATAACATCAATATATTTTAGCATATCTGTCTCTTGACAAGACCAATATTTGACTATGATATTTGCAGATGGAAGCGCGAGATTATGCGAGCCATGCCAATCGAGAAAGTGCCTTCGACCAAGCGCGGAGAGCGAAGGCCCAGATAGACTTTTTCAGTCGCGCAGTCTGATCTGGGTCCAGCTGTTCAAAGTAGTTTTAGCTTAACAAGCTCATAAATAGTCAAAATATTAATTGGTCAAAATGTTAATTGTTCTAGTAAGTACAATATCTAATTCACAGGTATTTTGTACGACCTGAAGAAGCAGATCTTGCATGCACTTCAAAGCTAATGATTCTGATAGTGAACAGCATCACGAAAACATACCTATATAACTTTGACCCCATTAAACGCCACTTTTATATAGTAAGACTGGGGTTTACAGGGGTGTACATTATTTTTCTTATTTCTGCTCAAAAACATAGATTGTGGGCACTCGTTAGAACCGCCTCGCCGAGGCGGTTCTAACGAGTACCCACGATCTATGTTTTTAGAAATATAAAAAATATCAGAATTTTTTTCTTTTTTGGTTGTAAAATTTTCAATATATTTGAATAGGCGTGTTTTCGTAATGAGAAAAGGATCGCACTGCTTGGATGCAAGGCTGACCTCGACTTTCTCTGTGTGTATAAGTTCCGCATGCACATTTTCTCATGGCGCGACTGAGCGACTGAACTATTATCTATTCCATTTAATCTGTGATATGCCAACAGAGGTTGGCATTCGTGCAGTCTGATCATACATCGCAAAAACATAGCTATATAATTTTGACCCCAATAAACCCCACTTTTATATAGTAAGACTGAGGTTTACAGGGGTATATATTATTTTTCTTATTTCTGCTCAAAAACATAGATTGTGGGTCCTCGTTAGAACCGCCTCGGCGAGGCGGTTCTAACGAGTATCCACAATCTATATTTTGAGCAGAAATAAGAAAAATATCAGATTTTTTTATCTGAAAATTCTCATTTTTTTGGTGGTTAAATTTTTCTATGTATTTGAATAGGCGTGTTTTCGTAATGGTTTACGTTGAAGAAGTACAGACCGATTGAATATGAGAAACCGTTTATCAACATATATGAATGACAGATTTACTCATCAGCAATCGACCCATAAGTAAGTTACATTAATCGAAAAAGCGTCTACGGATCATATGCGATCCATAAATATCTAGATCTTTATGGATCGCATATGATCCGAAAATGCTTTTTCGCATAATGCAACTTACTTATTGGTCGACTGCTGATGATTAGGAGTGTTAGTAAAATCTGGTCTGCAATTTCAACTGACAGTTCTCTTCAAAATCTGCAAGAATAAAGAACTCGTTGAAGTGACTGGATAATTCGAAACATGTCGCTGTTTGCAATGGCAGAAAACGTTTGTAGACTGCATGAACGCCTGATTGCACCACATTTATTTTGGGTCCATGTCTGTCTGTTTGAACATTCCTCATTGTGCCTTTGTGTATATCGACTTTATGATTTTCCGGAATCAGATTTTGTATGTTTACCTCAGACTCATAAAGCCTCCTGAGGAATTGAAATATTACAAATTTAAAGAAAGAATATTATCCATTTGCTTTCAGCGAAAATCTAGCTGCATAAATGTTCCGACTCGTCTTAGTCTTTGGTTGTTGCATAAGTTTTATCATCACGAAAACATGCCTATATAATTTTGACCCCCTTAAACCCCACTTTTATATAGTAAAACTGGGGTTTACAGGGTATACATTATTTTTCTTATTTCTGCTCAAAAACATAGGTTGTGGGTACTCGTTAGAACCGCTTCGAGGACCCACAACCTATGTTTTGAGCAGAAATTTGAAAAAAATATCACAATTTTTTATCTGAAAATTTTCAGTTTTTGGAGGTGAAATTGTCTATATATTTGAATAGGCGCGTTTTCGTAATGTAACACTCATTTGCTAGATACTAAAATATTATATAGATTAATCATTCCGGAAAAGAGCTTCTCAAACGGTGTCTACCAGATCAAGACATCTCGTAAAAATCGTCGCCTCAAACGTTTTCTAACCTGATTCTAAGTTACGTTTATAACTTTTGTTTTTGCTGTTACATTGCACAACTGTTTAAACTAGTTATTAAGTTTGTCTAAATTATCAGACTTGATAAATTTGATAAAGTCTTGATAAGATATTGGCACTAAAGAACCTCCAATAACAAAAGATGATGCCAGGTGCCCCGGGATACGTAACGTCTAATCCAGGAAGAAATGTCGCTGTGTAACGGAAATTGCAGTCCGAAACATTGTCATGCAAAAAAAAGGGGGACGGCAGGATTAATTCTGATTATGTTCACCGCGGACGTGTCGCAAAACATACTATTATATTATTTTAGCCAAATAAAGCATATTGGAATAGCATTTAGTCATGCCATACGTTTGACACAACTTGTCTTTAATTCAAGATGAAGAATATTCTGTAATAGTGGTTCTCTTTCTTTTTTTTTCCTTTACGTCTTAACCTCCAGGAGGACTCGCAGACGATGTATGTTGCATACTCCGGGTTGCAGGATGAATGCCTTCAATTAACCATTTTGAATTACAGAAGGTTTCCTTTAACCTGCACAGGATGTGACTATCCTGCACCCTGTACAGGGTCCTCCAGTTAACGACCCGATCCGAAAGACGGCGCACTATTGTCATTTCATGTTTGCAAATGACATGAAGGAAAGCGTGTTCGAACACCTAAAATACACTTTCCTAAGCATGGGATCAATCCCGGTATCTCTAGCTCTAGAAGCCAGTGCGCTCACCACTGGAAATACAGAACAAATCAAAGTAAGAGACTAGCAGGCGCAGTTCGACTGAATCTGTTTATGATGAATAAAGAAACAAACAACATCGCTCCAGCCTTGTAGCAGCTTTAAGTGGAATTGTATTTTCGCAAAATGTATAAGCCCAATAGTCACCAAGTACCAGAAAACGTAATAAGATCAACACCATTTACAAAAGCCACAACATCAGGCATTGTAGTATTCGATTAAAGAACCATTTCGGTTGAAGGCAGACAATATTACGAGAAAAAAAACCCAAATCAGATCTTGAACAGTAAAAACAGTAGAGAAATGGTTATTCATTTAAACCATAATAACAAAGCATAATATTTTCAAAGTCATTGAAAGTAAACTAGGGAAAGTACTGCACATTAGCACAAACGCAAACACTTGGACACTTCTCGATGAAACAGAATACGGAGGAATCTGCTAGGCTAACGATTCACATGAAATGTCAAGGCTTGATTTTATTTGAAAATTAAAACAAAATAGAATGTCGTCTGCTAAAATTATTGCTAGGCGCTTTAAGGGGTTAAGGATCAAGTTGGCACTGACCAGACACGACTGTATCAATTTTGTAAAGATAAGGATATGATTTTGTCTAACCTTGTTGTTTTAATAGAACTGGATTACTGCAATGTAATTTTTTTTTCACGTTTGCTTTATACGCTCTGTCAGACAAACTTAAATTATAAACGAAGTGTCATCTTTTTTATTTATTGTACCTGCAAGGTTTATTTTACTTCATTACACCTGGGTTTAAGTGTAATGTGGCGGCCTTAAAACGTCTCCCTGTACTTCATCATAGTGTAGAGTATATATATATATATATATATATATATATATATATATATATATATATATATATATATATATATATATATATATATATATATATATATATATATATATATATATATATATACTTTTTTTTTTACTATTGAGCCGATTCTGGTTACTGTTAAAATCAAATACCACTTAAGGCAGTGCTAGGGTGCTAGGGAGCGTATACAGCCTTTCAAAGTAAATAAGTCATTACGAGAACACGCCTATTCAAATATATTGAGAATTTTACCACCCACAAAAAAATGAAAACTTTCAGATGAAAAATCCCGGGCAATTTTCATATTTCTGCTCTAAACATAGATATTTGGTACTTGTTAGAACCGCCTCGACGAGGCAGTTCTTACGAGTACTCACAATCTAATTTTTTGAGCAGAAATAAGAAAACTAATGTATACCCCTGTAAATTACAATTTTAAAGAATAAAAGTGGGGTTTACGGGGTCAAAACTATATAGGCGTCTTTTTTGTGATGGAAGTCCAGAACTGATAAAATCAGATCCACATCAAGTTCTCAACATCAAAAGGAAAGACAGACAAATACAATCAAAGCCACACAAAGAAGAGATGGCAAGCAGATTTGACAACAAAGTTGTATATGAAAGTACAGTCGAACCTCGTTATCTCGAACTCGCTTATTTCGAATTACCGCTTATCTCGAAGTGAAAATCTGGTCCCTGTTTTAACATGAAACTATGACAACAAGTAACAAAATAATGTGGAAAAGAGGAGAAATTGCTCCTAAGGAGCAATTTCTCCTCTTTTCCACATTATTATATATATATATTTCTAACTTCAGGAGTCCAATTACATATTCATTTGTTAAATGTGGTTGTTCAATTTATTGTTTTCCTCTCTCAACTCTGATATGTCGAAGTACGGATATCTCGAAGTGTTTCAGTGAGTCCCTTGGAATTCGAGATAACGAGAGTCGACTGTACTTGATAAAACTAAGCATTGGATTTTCGTTCTTTTGTGTGTTCTTCGTTTCTAGAGGCAACCTTTAAAATATTATTTTATATTCAATATTAACAAACTCTATTCTCATCAGACTCTGCTGCATATTCCATAATATACTGGTCAAACGTTGTACTTTCTCTAATATACAGAGGTTTGGTGTACTGTGGATGTAGCGGTAGTCGAAGTTCAGTCAGACTGAAATCGAAGAGAAAGCAAATGACACGGATATCGTAACAAAAGTCCTTTGACAGATAAACGTCTACTATGAAACAAATACGGGCTACTTGAAACATGGACAAACAGATTAAAGAAGCAAATATTCATATAGAAATATAAGGCCAGTGTACATGACCCATAGACAACATCAATCTAGCGTCACTCTTTGGTCCACGGGATTTACCTTATTTGGACCGCGTCAAGCGAAAACGTGCCTTCGATCCTGTGCATGAGCAAAGAGAATTTGCTCTCCATTGCACCATTTAACAGTATCCAGTGGTTCTGTTTGCGGGTAGCGAAGGTCATGGTCAGAATGCGCGGATGCGCAGGTTCATCTGAGACTTCGCTGGCCGTATTTGCTGGAAGACACGTTTTCCCATGGCGCGGACCACTTCCTGTTCACCATATAGAAATATTGCGGAGGTAAATAATAGCAGGCACGGCATGGCAAGGCATGTATTTATCTATTTTTTCCCGTATACATCAACTTCGTGGGTAAAAAAATACCAAACAGGAATTTCGATATGGAATGATGTAACATTGGAATGCACTAGTTTTATTTGTTCTTCGGATTCAAAATTGCTTCTGAAATGAGGAATTAAGCGTTTTAACGAACATGTCTGTTTCATTTGCGTATTGTTTGTATTATATTTACCATTTTCATAACGTTTAAGCATTGTTGCAATTTTAAACCTTTCTCTAGATTATATCAGACGTGTAAAAGTCGAAACTTTCATAAGACTAAGTTGATGATAAGCGATGTGACTAGATCTATATATATTTTACTATTGCTCAATGTAAAACCCTGCAAAATCCGTCGATAAGACAATAATCTTGTAACAGGACATTCCAATAGAAAGGAAGGCAATGATCTGGAATGGATACAATTACCAAAGACCTTCCGTTCCAAGACACCAAAAGGAAAGAAGGGCGCACTTAGAATAATGGCACCACAATCAAAACACTACAAGCAGAAAGCCAAAAACTGGCCATACGGCTATCCAAAATAAAAATTGCACCAGACAAACATGCAATGACATTATCCGAGTGAGAGCTACGAGGGATGTTCGAAATGAAGTGTATATTTTGACCTAGAACGTTAAAAATGTAAGTAGTCAAAAACTTCTTTAATTCATGCCCGCCCCCCCCCCCCACGCCCCCGCCCTCCCCCCCCCCCCCCCCCCCCAAAAAGTTGTCTCCATGACTAGAAATGCATAATTTCAGTCAATGAACCAACTTCTTGATTTAGGTAAAAAGGTAAAGTACTGGTATACGGCAGATCCAAGCACATGTCTGAACTGATATCTCCGTCCAGTCGTAACAATGGCAGACTAATGGGCTGGGACATTGTCATATAGAGTTTGGACATGTTTGAATACCATGACTGGGTGCCATTTCTGATAGTATGTGTTTTTTTTTTTTTTTTTTTTTTTTTTTTTCAATACCAGGTCTTTGTAGTATTTTCCAGTAACGTTTTTGTCCTTTTTCACTGGCACGTGTATTGCAACGCCTTCACCAGAGAAGAAAATCTTTACACTAAACGTGCGTTTAACAATTACTGGTCTTTTGCTGTTTTTGGTGGCCATATTTTATTGCAAACATTCCTGACAGGTTCAAAATAATGAACCCAAGTTTCTTTATCATTTGCAAATTTCTTTTCATTATATTATGGATATATTTAGAATGTTTGTTTGGATATTTTAACTGTCTGCTTCTTTTGCCCATCAGTCAACAAATGAGGCACCCACCTAGCAGAAATCTAAAATTTAACATGATCTTTAGATAGTGAGATACCAACCAGTAATGCTGTAGAAAGCAATGCCCAGTAAGCATTCTATATAAATCTATATCGGGCCGTTATCGGCCCGTCAGGGTAGCTGACGGGCCGATAACGGCCCGATATAGATTTATATAGCTACCCTGACGGGCCGATAACGGCCCGATATAGATTTATATAGAATGCTAGCTGGGTGTATACCCAGCATCTCTTTCAACAATTTATTTTACTTTTGTTTCGTACAATGTATTTGCAAGATACAGATTTTGGCCTTCCTGATTAAGGTGCGTGTTCGATCGACTCTTACCCAGAATCAAATTTAGATGATCCATAAACAACAGAAACTTCAGCAAATATTTGTTTCAAAGAACAACCCATCTTAGAGCGTAGACCCGTATATTCCCTCCTTCTTAGAAACAATTTTACTATTCCCTTCTTCTTAGCAACAATTTTACTAACCAATTATACAACATTTTTTTAACTCTGGCTGCCTTCTTTAGTCGCCAGTGACTATGTGTCCGTCCGTTAATTTGTTTTCTCTAAATAGCGTGAAAGTCTATAGCTAGAACTTTCGATAAGCAACAAATTACCTGGGGTTGTAACGGGCTGAAATTTCAACCCGTATAGCCTCTTGTGTCCACTAAAAATAAACGCTGGTTTTGAAAGGGCCTGCATATTGGTCAGATTGTGCCATCTATGAAACCCAACACTTGTCTAAGGGTGACAATAGCCGAAACATATTCCTCGATGTGTGGCATAGTCAGCCATTTCTGATTAAAACTACTCAAACGGTATATGTGCCTATCCACCACATCATTGAGTACAGTGTTGAAGATATATGAAAGCTCAGATTTACTTCGCCTGAACATTGACGAGAGATCCTCTAGTCTGTTTGGATATGCAAGACGCCTCAGAAGAATGCATAGTTCGATTAGGGCAAATAACTTTGTCAGGAATTCTAAGACAAGTTCTGTGGGGATTAATGTCACTTTTATCGAATCAAATATTCACGACATTGATAATTGTTCAGTTCATCAAAAGATAACTTTGTCCTGCTTGGTTCTGTGTCAAAATCACGCCGCTGAGGAGCAGTAAGTACGTGTAGCTACAAGTACGCATTTTTGAATCATCACAATGGTTTAATAATTTGATTTTTACGTTGTTCTTTTTTTCTTTCGCAGTTTCTCACTGATTGAGTCAGCGAGCCACTAAGCAAGCCTAACAATCATTTTGTATTTTAACAACAAAAACCTAGGGTGAAGATTTGGTACCCGTAAAATTGATTTACACCTCTCATCTTATTTACTACAGACAGTTCTAATGCAGTGGTTCTGATGCTGTGTGTTGTTTGTTTAAAGTAAGTAGAATCAGATCCGAATCAATTACCCAACACCAAAGGAAAAGTCAGACATTTCAAATACAATAAAGCAGCCATATAATGAACAGATGACAAGCAGAGTTGGCAACTCTTTCCCAAAAAGGTGGTAACTCTGGTACCCAAACTAACTGAATATACCATCGACTTACATAATTGTTTGAAGAAAAACAACAGAAAGAGAAACACTAAATAACAATGCTGTGGAACGGTCAGTAATGAATTACTGGGGAGTTTAAGTTAGCTTTACTGGATCCCAAACCCTCGCCCTCAGCTTCCATAGTGATAACAACGTATATTTGTTAGTATTCATTATCCTTAGAAGTGAAAAGGACATGCTTCTCATTACAAGTAAGGTAAAGATAATTTATCTTAAGAAGGTTACTTCACTTAAATTAAGTCGTTTATCTTTAATCCGGCAATGCAGTTGTGTTGTGTAAAGCGTGGAAATCATGTGTAGAAAAAATACGTGCACGGACGTATCCAGATTTAAGTTCATGTAAAATCACACCGGCTTTTTATAGACCAATAGTTTTTTACCGGATCTTTTATATACAGTCTCACAGTATGCAACTGCAAGCCAGACAAGAAGTTAAAGGGGAACATAACCTTAAAAGGCATTGTGCTTTAAAGTGAAGAACTTTACAAACAATAAATTTTGATACAAATTTGATCAAAATCGGTGGAAAATTAAATAAGTTATAGACAATTTAAATATTTTAACATTGGTGAAATGGGCGCCGCCATTTTGAATATTTAATGAGATTTCATGAAAATTAAAATTCGTTTCGTAAAAGTAATTATTCTCATAAAGCTGGTTTATTTTGCGGGAAATGATTGATTGTCACTAGAATTAAGAGATTATAAAAACATCTGTAGCAAAATTATTCTTAAAATCCCTTAATAATTTGGTTTGCATATTTAATTTGGGCTGTGTGACGTCACAAAGCCTTCAACATGGCGGCATCCATGACAGCCATTTTAAATATATTCAAACCACCATAACTTCCTTATTTCTAGGCCGATTTTAAAACCTCTTGCATCAAAATAAATGGCTTGTTAAGCACTTTACTCCAAGATATACTTACAACTTATATTGCGTTCACCTTTAATAGTTTTGAGATTTCAGTCATAGTGCATGATATAGAGTTTGCAATAAAACGTGCGCCCTACGCATCAGTGCATTCCGATTAGAACATTTGCAGTTGAATGATCATGTTATGGTAAAGAAAGACACATTATGATTTGATACTACACTTGGTCATTTTACATTTTTTGTTATTTTTTTTCAGCTCGGTACATTTTCATGTTAACAACGGAGACACTTCTTTTACTTTCTCCACTTTGAAGATTTTCCATTTTCACAAGGGAGACAACTTTGTTACTTCCTGTGATTTTCTGAACACAAGCCCATTTTGAAAACGCACCTACTTTCAACGGAAATAATCTGCTACGACTTGCAGATGAGATGTAAACACACATTTGAAAGTGTATCAGTCCCTCTTAACGTCTCCAGCTGACGTCTTGCTAGCTGTTTTGTGTATTTCAATCCGAAAATATGCACATTCAAATTTACTGAAAATTTTACCACCAAAAATGAAAATTTTCAGAAAAAAAAATAATAATTATAATCATATTTCTGCTCAAAACATAGATTGCGGGTACTCGCTAGAACCGCCTGGCCGAGGCGGTTCTATCGAGTACCCTTAATCTATATTTTGAACAGACATAAATGGGTTTTATGGAGGTCAAACGTATATAGGCGTGTTTTCGCGATGCATGTCCTTCGTTTCGTGCATTGAGCTATGTTTCAGATTGTGGTTTCATTTTAGCTTTTCACAGCAACGAGCTACAAAATATAATTAAAGTATTCCTTTAAATGTTTCGTAACGTGAGAAAACAGACCTAGCATATGCATCCAGGTAAGACTCAGATCAACGAGCAGACTCTTAACTATACATAGAGCAGTCAGTGAAGACTGATCAGTCTGTGAGTAACCAGAGGTTGAACTTAATCTTTGCTGGACGCACGTAAACAAACTTTCTTACAATATGTTTAAATTATCATTTGTTTATAATATTTAGTTAAACGGCGTGTCATTTCAAGGAGTATCGGTTGACTATGAGTTTAGTGGGCGAAAACATTCGCTGGGATTGACAGCTGAAACATTATGACCATTCTAAGAAGATTGGGCCTAGGGACATACCGACGGGATCTTAGCTGCACATGTATACATATAAGAAATGCTAAAAGGTAAGGCTATATCTAGTGATAGAACGCTGTTTCAAAGAAGCTTTAAACCAGGCACATCATCTAATTCACAATGTCTGTTTAATGTTTTTAGTTTTTTAGTAGTTTACGGTATAATACCTTATTTTATTGAAAAAAGGACTTCATAATTAAAGAAAGGTGTCTCTATGTTTTACAGTAAAATGCCAAAATATCCAAGGGGCATGACTCGAACAAGAACTGACCGGAAGTGACGTATCTGGTTCCTAATCACTACTCCGCTAACGTAAATAAGTGTGATTTGCTCAATAATGAAAGCTTCTCTCGACTATAGCCGTCTCAAAGATTCTCATTCTGGGGTCCAAATCTTGTCAATGATATGCAAGCGGACTATCAGATGCGCAGGCGGGTCAGGGTCTTCGCTGTCCGTACTCAGTAGTGGCCTGAAGACACATTATCGAGGGTAAGCTCAGAACAGACTACTAACACACAGATATGTATATGCATAATATTCTATTCTGTATACCGTATTCGATCTAATTACCGCACGGTGCGCTTAGGGTTTTCAAAATTACTGGGAAAACCTTTTAGTAAAATATGCATCTCATAAGGGCACACTTAAAGAAAGATTAGCAGAGCACTTCATGAGAGGATTATCAAATGAATACCCACAACATATGCTTTTATAAAAAAAAAAAAGTAGATACAAATACATTGGCTGTAACCAGAAGACTACGAAATTGCTTGACTGTGCGCTTATAGGGATACGTGCGGTAATTAGGTCGAATACGGTATTTATTTATTTAATTATTTATTTATATTTTGCTGGATAAGTTACCCTCTCTTCTCGTTTTACGACGATGTCACCAATATAAGCTAGTCCATTTTTTTTTTTATAACTGAGATACAAACTAAAATTTGGTTTATCTACTTATCCATTTCCGATTTTGTTGTTTCACACATTAAATATTACATCAGATTATTCTATATCTGTTGAATGTGAAAATGTGTGACCGGTATACCGATATTGCTGTGCGCTACTGAAGTGGACTTCAAATACCCATAAAACACATACGCCGCTAACTGTTTTGACAAAACAATTCGACAACAGTACATGTAACAAAAAATATATACTTAACAATATACCTTCTCACTGTACTTATTCTGGAAACCAAACAAGTTCATTCGGCATCTTATTATGTGTCTATAAGTGCTGACCGAATAGTAAAAAGGTGCGGACCTTGACCCTGTTTTCAGGAATCTAATCTTGGTCTATACTTTTTACTCATACAATATTGTCCGAACATTTTTCGATATGGTAAATCAGAAGAGTTCAAGATATATGCCATGATTAGTAGCATCATTTAATGATAAATATCAATCTGTGTTTTATGTCTTTTTTATTTATACAGAAGGAATTGCTATCATAAATAACATCTATATATGTCAGCCTATCTGTCTCTTGACAGGACCAATATTTGACTATGATATCGCAGATGAAAGCACGAGATTGTGTGGGCCATATCAAAGGAGAAGGTGTCTTCGAGCAAGCATTGACAGCGAAGGCTCATATCAACATGCGCATTCACACATTCTAAACATGAGCCACACTGTTTGCTTTCGGAAACTTTGGACTACAGAATGAAGTTATGGAGTGAGACTATGATGCTTCTACGCACGATCTGCACTGGCCCATATTGCATGCACTCACATCTTTTCGCCTCATGCTGTCCATATTTTTTTTATCTTATGAGTCTTGCCTTGAGAAAAGTGGTCTTAAAGACATGTAAACAGTACAGATCACTACATGAAGCCACACACACTCCGATAAGGACCATATCGATGTTAAACTATGTTTAACTAAAGTCAACAATATCAAATGAGTCTTTAAGCGGAAAGCACAGGTCCTTATCAGAAATAGGGATGGGACTTCGCTACCCGCATGTGCTCAGAAGACACATTTGAGCCGTAACGTCAGAAAACGTTCCTTCGGACACCTTCATCCAGCGAATATTCAGATTAGCCAGCAGATCAGAATATTCGCAAAGCACATTTTGAAAAGCCAAGAATTCAAAGTTTCATCATGCGGACAAGGAGGACTCTGATCAGACTGGCCAGATGCGCAGTCGCACAGTGGGTACGTATTCTTACATTGCGGTCTTTCCTCAGACGCGACTGAATTATTATTTATTTCAAGTGAGCTGTGCCAAAACAAACGATGCTCTATCCGTGCGGTCAGGCCATGATTTACACTGAACATGTACAGATCAACTGAATATGATAGAATACGGTTATTGACTTATATTAATGACAGATTCACCGATCGATTTACATCTTTATGGATCGCATATAGCCCGAAGACGCTTTGTCGCGTAATCAAATGCTGCTCAGGAATATTAGCAAAGATGAAAAGTTCATTTAAGTCAGGTATCTCATTTCTCGTGTCCTGCAAAAAAAAAAAAAAAAAAAAAAAAACAAAAAAAAAACAAAAAAAACAACAAAAAAAACAAACAAACACAACCCTACTATCGGAAAGATATACAGCTGATTTGTTTTCGAATATATAAATCCTAGATATTGCATGATAAAAACCATTGTATAACAATTCGAAACTAATTGCATATTTGGCGAAATGCATGCATCTTGCGTGGTACTGTTTCCGATTTTTGCCATGCAACTGTAAGTTATGTTCAGTATATAGTAAAAGGTATATACACTAAAGGCTAGTTTACACCATCATAAATTTTTAAATGAATTTCT
Organism: Anodontia alba; assembly: GCA_964016985.1. Classification (NCBI taxonomy): domain Eukaryota; kingdom Metazoa; phylum Mollusca; class Bivalvia; order Lucinida; family Lucinidae; genus Anodontia; species Anodontia alba. The sequence goes on along the minus strand of OZ024822.1, from coordinate 23,774,362 downwards.
TCATTTCAAGATGTACGAGTATAATAGTAAGAACTATCTTTCGATTTGAATTAATGGCTCTTTCAACATCTTGGGAAAGATAGAGCTTCGTTCTTTTTTTGAACTGATAAAGCTGCTGATATGACAGACGTAAAGATGAAACACACTTCAGATATTGACTGTTGTACTGTAAGTTACAAATATATTAATATTTTGAAATAAAGAAAATGGTATATGGTATCATCATCAAGACATCCAAAAAAAAAAAAAAAAAAAAAAAAAAAAACAACAACAACAACAACAAAAAACAACAAACAATATCAATGACATTTTTTGATGGAAAAGTGGCATAGTTTTGGGTCGATTGTTTATCAATCAACCCAAAGTTACTAAGTACAGAAGCTTCACGCATGCTATTGTCCATCTTTGACCATGTACACAATCCAGGTGCAGCGCTAGTCTTGTCCCTCTGACGTCAGGGCGTTGTGTAAAAAGTAAAATCTGGACTGGGCTTGTGTACTGGGACATTGGCAAACGGTGTAGACCAAGATAAGACGCCGCAGAACGCGGCGTCTGATCATGGTCTACACTGTTTTATTAAAATAATGGAATATAAGGGTTAAACAAAACAGTAAGTCTCAGGTCAGGACTACTTTTCCCAGCCTACGCTAACAGGCAATCGTCAGTGCTTTGATTTACTTCAGCACCAAACATAGATTGTGGGTGGTCGTTAGAACAATCTCGAGGCGGTTCTAAGAAGTGCCCGCAAAATATAATCCGGACAGAAAATAAGAAAATTATGCTTATCCTGTAAAACCCCATTTTTCAATGTGTAAGGTGGGGTTTGACAGGGCAAACACATTACGAAAATACGCCTATTCAAATATGTTTAAAAAAATCACCACCAAACACTGAAAGTTTCAGATAAAAATTCTGAAATTTTCAACATTTCTGCTCAAAACATAGATTGTGGGTACTCGTTAGAACCGCCTCGTCAAGGCGGTTCTAACGAGTACCAACAATCTATGTTTTTGAGCAGAAATAAGAAAAATAATGTATACCCCTGTTAACTCTAGTTTTACTATATAAAAGTGGGGTTTAAAGGGGGTCAAAATTATATAGCCATGTTTTCGTGATGATTTCATAAACCTGTTAAAGTAGTACTGATATCTGTATCGCCAGGGCATGTTTCCTGAGATTTTGCCAATGATGTTTCTTTAGACAGGAGAATCATTGCAAACACTTAATTCAATGGAAAATATAACCCATTTAAGCCGAATGGGCTTCTTACCTTAAAGTTTGGAAAGGTTTATTTCCAACTTCAGGGGGTGTGTGGTTGTATTTTACATGTATTTTTCTTTGCTTTCGTCAGAAATACCTGTTTTCTTTCCAAATAGTGCAGGCCATGATCAGATGTAAGATTCAGCTATTAGTCTACGTATTTGTTATGCATAATCCAAGCATAAATGGTTGAGATTCTCGTTTGAATTTAGATCCCGTAGCCATATATTTCATATAATCGATAATCTATATTTCTAAATTTTTTATTTGTGTCCAGTCAGACTGCAACTAAGTATTGTCATTTGGGACGACCCATGAGGAAAGGGTCGTTAGGGTAGAAGAAGTGATAGTTTTATTTTTCAGATGCATATGAGTAGCCACCTGATAAGGTTAGAAGTATTGCCTTTTGTCCGAGCATTCCATTAGATCCATGATTCATGTCTACGCACACCAAAGGCTATGGCGAGACTATGTGTATGGTGCATCGCCTACGCCTTTACAGTTCCCCTTTGTGATAAGAACCATTTTCTCATGGGCATGCTTATTCTAAGAAACTACTTAGTCAAAGCTTGCCAACAGAAGCAAGCCAGTGCAGCGCAGCTGGCAGCGCATTTGACTAAAGAGCCAGCAACAGCGGCTTCAGTATCCCGCTTCGGCTATATACCGTGGAGATTTCTCCTCTTGCCCACGATTTAAGCATACAGTTGTTAGTCACTGGCGAAAGTATATACACTAAGTACTTTTTAACGTCTAGAATGTCTAAGTCTGCCCAGGAATGTTTGATTTGGTTAACTATCTTCTTTTGTCAGCTCACCTGAGCACGAGGTGCTCAAGCAGAGCTGTTGTGATCAATCAATGTCCGTCGTGCGTCGTTCGTCGTGCGTCGTCCGTCGTTCGGCGTCAACAATTTCCTATAAATGCCTACTCCTCTTACACTCTAGGCCAACACACTCAAAACTTGGTAGGAAGCATCAGGGTGACTTGTCGATCAAAAGAGACTGAAATCGTTCCGAGCGGAAATCCAAATTGGCAACCATGGCCGGCATCTTGAAAATCTGTTTAACGCTTCTTCTCCTGAACCGAAAGGCCAATTGACTCCAAACTTGGTAGGAAGCATCCGGGTGATTTGTAGATTAAAAGTGGCTACAATCGTTCCGACCGGAAATCAAAGATGGCTGCCATTTTGAAAATCCATTTTTGCTCCTTCTCCTGAACCAAAGGCCAACTGACTTTAATTTTGGTAATAAGCTATAGGGTAACTTGTAGATCAATAATAGCTATTTTTCGCTTCATCTCCTCAACGGAAAGGCCGATTGATTTGAAACTTGGTTGGAAGCATTGGGGTAACTTGTAGATCAAAAAAAGCATAAATCGTTACGATCAGAAATCCAAGACGGCGGATATCTTGAAAATATATTTTTCGCCTTTTTTTCTGAATCGAAAGGCCAACTATCTTGAACCTTAGTATGAAGCATCGGGGTGACTACATCAGAAATAGCTAAAATCGTTCCGATCGGAAATCCAAGATTGCCGCCATTTAGAAAATCTTTTTTCCGCTTCTTCTCCTGAACCGAAAGTCCAATTGACTCGAAACTTGGTAGAAAGCATCGGGGTGAGCATTGAGGTGACTTGCAGATTTAAAAAAAAATGTAGTTAAAAGCGTTACGATCGGAAATTCGCGGCCATCTTTAAAATCTAATTTTTCACTTCTTCTGTTTGACTGAAAAAAAACAACTGAACTAAATAAAACTTGGTAGGAAACATCGACATGACTTGTAGATTGAATAGAGCTCAAATCTTTCCAATCGGAAATGCAAGCTGGCCACCATAGCTGCCATCTTGAAAATCTATTGTTCGCTTCCTATCCTGAACTGAAAGGCGACTTGACTCGACACTTGGTAGAAAGCATCAGGGTGATTGTAGATAAAAAAGAGCTAAAATCGTTCCAATCTGAAATCCAAGATGGCCTGCATTGTCGCTATCTTGGAAATTTCTTTTGCGCTTCTTCTTTTGAACCGTAAGGCCAACTGACGCGAAACTTCGTAGAAAACATCAGGGTGACTTGTAGATCCAAGAAATAGCTAAAATCGTTCCGATCGGAAATACAAGATGGCCGCCACAGTTGCCATCTTGAAAATCTATTCTGAACTGAACAGAAAGGCCCATTGAATCGACACTTGATAAGTAGTATTTGTGTGACTTGTTAATCAAAAATAGCTAAATCATTCTGATTGGAAATCCAAGGTGGTAGCCCCAGCAGCCATGATGAAAAAAAATGTTTTTTTTTTTTTTTTTTTTTTTTTTTTTTTTTTTTTCCTGAGCTAAACGGACAATTGACTTGAAACTTCATTGGGAGTATCGAGTTGACTTGTAGATCAAAAGTTATTCGGTTTGATTGGCAATCCAAGATGGTCGCCGTTTTGAAAATTTATATTGAACTTCTTCTTTTGAAGCAAAAGGCCCACTTACTCGAAACTTGTCTGGTAACGAAGTGAGCGATGCAGGGTCAGCTTGGCCCTCTTGTATGACTGAAATACTGGTGCTAAGTCAATAAACGCATGGTATATTAACAGGCCGAAACCGTCTATATATTTTGTGTAAAATTTACCAATATGCAGACAAGCTTTAAATAAAATGTACCTTTATGAATGTCACAGCTTATGTACTTTCATGGCAAAGCAAATATGACAGAAAATGACCCTATTGGTTGACAGAAAACACTTCAGTTATTATTTAACAACTGCACAAAAATACATCTGCAATCAGTGGAAACGATGACAGACAAGAAAACAAAAATAATTCCCCACGTCCCTGTATAGTATAGACGTATGAACACAGACTTGAATTTTGTAAAATCATTATTCGCTATATAAAGATTGGGTTCAACAGAAATGGAATACGACAGACTGCATGCATGGTAGTAAACCCAATCACGGTCAATAGCTTCCCTCTTTGGTTGAACGCCGGCGGGTCGGACCTCAGACTCTATGACGGCTTCGACCTAAAGACTTAAAAGTCTTGTAAGACGGTTGCCTGGTGCTCTGGCTCTGGTCGGGCCCTACGGAGTCCAACTGTTGGTTTTCTTTTACTTTAGCATTTCAGTTATTTCTTGCTGTCGAGTCCAATTCGTTGTTTCATCTTTGTATTTGTTTGATGTTTACGTTCTCGGAGATGTTGCACTGATGAATTAGAAACCCTTCATGCGGACTGAAAAAAATGTTTTGTGTATACCACGGCAGAACTAAGGGCGACGGTCGAGGCCACGTGAAATAAAGCCTCCTTCCACCCCTCCAACACACACACCCCAGTAACTGAAGGTTTTACTGACAATTCCAATGCGGTGCTTCTGCTGTGGTTCACTGCTTTATCACTGTAAGTCTTTGCATGTATGTACTGGTAAAATTTTTATTTTGGATAGCCGTTTGGCCAATTGTTTTGGGGGAAAAACAGAAATTGTCATTTTGGCTCTCTACTTGCAGTGTTCTGATTGTGCCGCCATTGCTTTAAGTGCGTTCTCCTTTCCCTTTGGTGTTTTCAACAGAAGGTGTTAGGTAATTGTATCGATTCCTGATCATTGCCTTCCTTTCTATTTACTTATCAATGTAAACACCCCCTGACAATTCTGTGCATGCTCAATCAAATAAGCTCAGAGCCGAAAAATGGTCATTCTGTCGGAAACGTAGTTTGGTGGTTAGAAACCAGCAGTTAGAAAAATTGATAGCATAGATGTGTCTAACTGACTAGCGTTGCATTTTAAGCCGACTTACATTCTTTAGTTGTATGTTCTCGGCTTGGGACACTTAATGCAAACAGGGACTGGTAGGATTATATAAATGTTACCACCACAGTATAATTATGTGCCTATGTATGCGTAGATAATATCGAGTATCAGCCCTGCCATTGTGAACGATAATCGATTAGTAATCACTGAAAATTTGGTCATAATTTTACCTGTCTGTCTGAGCATGATCGTACCATATGTTACACTTATCTGTGTATATTTGGTCAGACAGGCCTGAGCAAACAGTGTAGACCCAGTTGAGACGCCGCAAAACGCGGCGTCTTATCAGGTTCTGCACTGTTTGCCACTCATCCAGCTATTTCTAGACACACCACTGGGTACTTGTGTTTGTTCAGATAAATTATGGCAAGGAGTTGAGGTGTCTGAATTCTAAGGCTAAATACGGTAAAGTAACAGACAAAGAAATCAAATGATCAGTTATTAGCCAATCGGAAACGATAATCATTTTCGTAGACCTTATCGATCAATTAATCGATTATCCGACTAATTGTGTCAGCCTTATTTTCAACTGTTAAAGAGTCAAAGGGCCATGAATTAGAAGTGATTTTATTTCACAGAGGCGGGTTAACATAATTGGGGAATGTATACAGTACTTCAATCAGTCACCAGTAAGTGTATTTTTCAACGCTTTAGCAGCAGCTGATCTTATTTGATCAGTCGCAAGTATCGTATTTTAGAGTAATAAATCCACATGCATTAGCATTTAAAACAAGAAATCACATTAAAACAAGACATTATCTGCTACAAACTGAAACACCTTATTATACGTTGTATCATTAAGACACAGTTAATGAATTTAAAATCAATTTGAATGGCTTCGTCTTGCTGTAGTTTAATGGGAAATTGATAAATTTTAGGGGACGAAACTCTGCCAAAATTGTTTTGTCTTCCAAAAAGGGTCTACTAAGGCTAGCTAATCAGAGCTGAAAAGATAATAAAGATAATCGATTATCGGTCCTGCCATTGCAATCGCTAATCGATTAGTAATCACTGGAGATTTGATAATAATTTTACTTGTCTGTCTGAACATGACTCTTACCATATGTTATAATTTACTGTATGTATTTTTTTTTTGGAAGGGAAAACTTTATTCGTTTTAAACCCCGTTACAATTTACCCTGAAGCCCCTTGGATACTATCAGGTTGACATATATACATATCCAATTATGATGAGCCACTCATACCAACACTTTCACATTTCATAAGTATGGCAATACAATAAATGTGGGTTTATTTTTTTAATTCTCTTGTTTGCATATTATTCCTTACACCCTTATATTTAGGATAGTTGAAGGAAGAAAAAAGTCTACTAGAGGATAGAGATAGACAGGCCTCAACGATCTTATCTAGCAATTTTGGGATAACTCAGAGAAACAGCCGAGATTATGGTGGCATAATTATTACTCCCCGCATTTGTACCTTCTGGTTTTAGAAATTTTGTGTTTTATAAAACTTCATTATACTTAAAAAACCAAATAGTGTTTTTTCAGCATTGAGGTCATTGAGGAAAAGGGAAGGAAGTAAACTCATGACTTCTATCATCAGTCATCCAGAACAGGTCGATTCTCCCTAATAGTATTTATTAGATATATCGTTACTAAAGTCACTATTAGAAAGAGTGATTAGTTGTACCGAGTTATTATTATTTTTTTTTTCTAACGATTCCATACAGGAGCAATAAATATGAGCACAGAAGATACTTTTATGTCAGGAGAGGCCTTGCTAATATATGTATCTGTGTCTAAGTGTCTAAGTGATTGAGGAATCTGAACACATGTCATTTATTTTATACACTGCTGTTTAGAAATAAAGTCTCCAGAAGCCAGAATCCCTCAAATTCTACATATAATATAAAACATAAACCCAAAGCAAGACCTCTAGTTAAACTAGTTCTATTTTATATTTTCCAATATTTCCTTAACTGGTAGCCAGGCTTGTAAAAATTCCTGCACTTCCTACTGTATGTATTTGATCTGACAGGCCTGAGCAAACAGTGTAGACGTATCATCAGGGCCTGCACTGTTTGCCACTCATCCAGCTATTTTAAACACAACATCGGGTAGTAAATTGTACTTGTTCCAATTTTAGATTAATTACTCGTATTATAAGGAGTTGAGGAGTCTGAATACTAAGGGTAAGTACGGTAAAATTAAGAGCCACGGAAATTAAATGATCGATTATTGGCAAATCTGTAACGATAATAATTTTTGTGGATTTTTTTCGATAAATTAATCGATTATCCGATTAATTGTGCCAGCCTTAGGGTCTACTCTATGGGCACAAATTCTTTTGTTATAGAGTAAATAGAATAGAGGACAATATTCAGAAATCGATACAATTACCACTAACACCTTCATCAAAAACACCAAAGGGAAAAAAGGACGCACCTAAAACAACAGCAGCACAATCAAAACACTACAAGCAGAAAGCCAAAAGAACAGTTTCTTTCCAAAAACATTGGTCAAACGGCTATCCAAAATAAAACTTTCATCAGGACATATATGCAATGATATACAATGACAGAAATAGTAAACCACAGCAGAATGGTCACGAAAAGTTTTACTGGGGTGGGGGTGGGGTGGGGTGGGGGCTTAAATTGAGTTTACGTGGCTACAACCCTCGCTCTTAGTTCTGCCGTGGTATACACAAGACATGTGTTCAGTCCGCGTGAAGGTTTTTACCTCATCAGTGCATCATCTCCAAGAACATTAAAGTCAAACGACTACAGAGCTGAAATAACGATGAGGATCCGACAGCAAGAAATAACTGAAATGCTGAAGCGAAAGAAAACCAACAGCTGGACGCCGGTTGGCCCGACCAAAGCCAGAGCATCAGGCACCAAATAACTTACTTAAAAGTTTTTAGGCCGGAGCCGTCATAGAGTCTGAGGCCCGGCCCGCCGGTGTGTAACCAAAGAGGGAAACAAAGTTATTAACCGTGATTGAGTGAACTACCATGTATGCAGTCTATCGTATTATATTTATGTTGTACCCAATCTTTGTACTCGTATATCGGAGAATGATTTTACGTAATTGAGTGCTAAAATGATTCCAAGCATATATTTTCCTGAATTTATATATACTAAGTCTTCGTAAAATTCAGGTTCCGACAGGCCTTGTTGCAGATACGATTTAAGTCACTTTTTAGACCCTTTTCAAGGATCTCTGTATGCAGGGAAACAATTCAGAACAACAGTAAATCACAGAAGTTGTCGCCCTTGTATTACATGGCGCAAACACTACCAAGTGAATCCAATCTCCTTAATTCCAATAAATTGATAACAATGACGCTAATGAAAGCAGAAACATTATCAGCACTACCTTATTTATTACCCGGCGTCTCATCTGGGTCTACACTGTTTGCTCAGGCCTGTCTGACCAAATACATACAGTAAAGTATTACATAAAGTAAGATCATGCTCAGACAGACAGGTAAAATTATGACCCATCTGGGTCTACAGTGCTCAGGCCTGTCTGTCCGAATACATACGGTAAATACGGTATTCCTACAAAATATCGCATCCTTTAGTTTCCATAAAATGTATGCATGCATTCATATAAATATAATAGATCAGGTTTAAGCAGTAGGCAACATAAGAAATTCTAAGAATAATATCAGGTAAGGAGTCAAGTCCCAGGTATAAGCAAACCTTCTCTGATAGTCTTGTTGACAGTTCGAAATATCATACTTCTTTTGCGCTTTCTATTCGATGTTCATTCTGTTAGCGAATATGTGTTGTTTTATGCTGCCTGTGTATGCCGCAAAACTCTTATCAGAATTTTCACGGAGCGAGTTTTGGTGTCCAAGGATGCAAAATGTCTTCATGCGGACAGCGAAGACTTGTATTCGAATGCAAGCTGATTTGAGTCTTAGTTTTGCGCACGTTTTCTGACGATGCGGCTCAACTTTTTTGTCCTATCTAGACCCAATCACAGCAATTAATTGTAAAGGCACATTCGAATGTACCTCCATTTGTCATTTGTTTAGTTAGTACAAAGCATATAAAACAATAAAACTTAATAATTTACTAAAGGCAAAAATATTAATCGATTAACTCTGGAAGCCCAAATATTGTGGAAAAAATATATTGACACAAAATAAATAAATAACAACAAAAAAGCATAAAATATCAGACAAAAACAGCAAAACAGTAACAAAAAAAAAAAAAAAAAAAAAAAAAAAAAAACGTGCAAAGATGGCTGGCAGAAGACTCATGTGGATTATTTCAGGGAACTGTATTCATGAAATTACAATATGGCCCACTGAATTTAGCTGGCAACTTGTCATTAGGAGCATTAAGTCCAGGAAGAGTACAGACTATTTGCGTGCCGCATTCGCATTACAGTATTTTGCTAGACTGGAATGTAGCAATACTCTGTCAGAATATCGAATGACCAAACGATTTATAGGAATGAGTTCACTTAAGCTAGTCTGTGTCTTGTCTTGATATTACAAGGTCTCGAAGTCTGGCAAAGTAAAACTCATTTATACCAAGTGAATTCTGCTTCTTTTACATTTTGGACATGTCAGTTTCAAGTAGATGGGTCTCTAGGCAGTTTTTATTATTACCATGTTTTTTTACAGAAATTCCTGTACTTAGAGCAAACCGTGCTGACCCGAATCAGACGCCACGTTCTGCGGCGTCTGATCTAGGTCCACACTGTTTGCCAAGACAATTAAAATGAAATGATTTTTATCGTATCGCTGAAATAATGTTGCCAACATTAAAACATCATTTCTCTTTTGATCCAGTTCAAAAACAAGAGACTAATTGAACTTTTACAGGCTGTCAGATGCCAAATTTTATGATTGTATTAATGCCATATATCAATTTTTTAACCTTTCTTGGATAAAAAAATTTCTATTTCTAAAGTACAAATCTAAAGACAGACAAACAAATGCACATTATGCACACACTTATAAAAATGCAATCAAGCAAAACGTATACCACACAAGTACTTACCACTCAAATTTCTCTACATAACTGTACAACTATCAGCTGAATACCAGTTTTACATCACGAAAACATGCCTATATAATTTTGACCCCCTTCAACCCCACTTTTATATAGTAAAACTAGGGTTTACAGTGGTATACATTATTTTTCTTACTTCTGCTCAAAACATAGATTGTGGGCACTCGTTAGAACCGCATCGGCGAGATTGTGGGTACTCGTTAGAACCGCCTCGGCGAGGCGGTTCTAACGAGTACCCACAATCTATGTTTTGAGCAGAAATATGAAAAATATAAAAAAAAATTTTATCTGAAAATTTTCATTTTTTTGTGGTAAAATTTTCAATATATTTGAATAGGCATGTTTTCGTAATGAGTGCAATATATATTAACAACCCTATATCTTCTGTTGTATGAGATATTATTTTAGGGAGAAGAACTCCATAAGCACTCATGCTTTCGTTGTAATCCCTTTTTTGAGATATTTATGTGTGTATCACATGTCCTATTATTAAATAAATGTTTAAACCATAATATGAGGTATAATAACAATAAAAGTAATCTATATTTTCTCATCTCTATAAAATACAATAATGACTATGTATCAAACCTGGATTCAAGAGTCAAACACTTCATAAACTGTCTGCAACTTTAACTCTGCTATTAACAAAATTTTATAAGTTAATGAAGTATTGCCTCCAAATCCTGCTATAAAAATCTTACCTCTGTTCTAGCCCGGTGCTAAAAACAAAAAAAAAACAAAAAAAAAAAAAACAAAAAAAAAAAAAAAAAACAACACACACAAAAAAAAAAAAAAAAAAAAAAAAAAAAAGAAAAAATCTGTCTTGAAAGCTACCTGACCACTAACCCAACTGATGAATTTTAAACCCTCTCTAATACATGAAAAATAACGCACATGTATAATCAATTGAACTGTAAATTAAACCATAAAGGGCATGAAGTTTTCTTTCCATGTAAACTCATAACTACACGGTAACAGTTCTGAACTAACTATTAATAAAATTGAATAAAGTAAAATATACTTGTTTCTGCTATTTCTCAACATTTTCTCAGCTTATCAGGATTATAGCCTAGCAATAGTAATGCTATGATGTAAGTTATATATAACACAACTATCAGTCAATGTTTTTAGGGGAACTGATACACTTTGAGGGTAGACAAGCCTGTTAAAATTGTGTCCTAGTCTAACAAGCGGTATACAACAGAAGGAAAGAAGCCTATTATTTCCCTGTAGAGTAGACCAGGGACTTGGCGTGCTGTAGCAAACAGGAAGTGACAAAAGTTGTCTCCTTTGGCGGACTCAAGTGTTTACAGTTACTTTAATTACTAAACGATATCGTCAAGAATAAATATCATTTTAAGGGCATTTAATACACCTGGGCCCAGTTGTTCAAAACTAACGATGTCGTCAGTTACAATGTAACGTATCGTTAAAATTTTGATCATTAAATATGGCATATATGCTAATATTTTTGCTGAAAAAATGTGAGTAGCTTTTGCAAAAGCTACTCACATTTTTTCATCAAAAATATCTGTGAATTAGATATTGTACTTACTAGAACAGTTAACATTTGGACCACTAACATGCTTGTTAAGCTAACGACGCTTTGAACAACTGGGCCCTGGTAGTTTATTCGCCTAATTTTACCAGGGGGAAGACTATTGGGATTTTCCATTTGCTTTCTGGCTCGCAAAACCCCTTCTCACAAGGGGTCCATACTAAAAGGTAAGAATTAGATCCCCTAGGGTACAAACTCTTACATTTTAGAGCAGACCATTTGTCAGAGAGGGGACTAACAACTTTGACAGAGTTGTGAGTGTATCCACTTCTTACAAATGTTCAAGCATATGGGAGAGTACTTAACATGAACGAAAGATCTTTGCGTCACAGTGGTTACGCTTCGTCTTACAATACCTAGCATATACGTATCGATCAAAGCGTTTTGGCCTAAATATTCGAATAGACAGGCCTAAGCAAGATGTGTAGAGTCAAGTCAAAACTCTCTTAAAGAAGCTTTGGTAAGGATCTAAATTGTTTTACCCTTTCATTGCATATATGACCCATCATCAGGCTGTTCAACATTTAGGATACGTTTGCTAAGGAATAACGTGTCCGAAGACTTCGTGCGTGTACAGTACTGAGGCAACCGTAACACTGCATCATATTTTATCTGACCTGCTCAACAGCGGAAAACTTGTGCACCGAAGCTCTATTTTAAAACAATTAAACGACCGACGAGTCCAGGTCTATCTATCTATCTATCTATCTATCTATCTATCTATCTATCTATCTATCTATCTATCTATCTATCAATCTATCTATCTATCTATCTATCCATCTATCTATGTTTCTATCTATCAGGTCAAAAATGATTATATAATCTAATAGCATTATTTATATGTTTGCCATGTTATTATTGCATATGTGTTGTAGGGGGCTGGCTGAACCTAATGTTGTCAGAACTTGTAGCCCGACCTCATTGCTATTTGAGGCAATCAAATACATTTAAACTATATTTAAAAAAGTTATGCGGCAGTGTGGTATAAATCGCGGGAAAATCACATACAGATAAACTCGACGCACGTAAATATCAAGATTTTAGTTTATGTAAAAACACACCGGGTCTTTTGTAGATCAAAAGAAATTTTAACAGATCTTTCAAATACTGTTTCACAGTATTTAACTACAAGTCTTGTTGACAAAATTTTCGGTTGAGCTGGTATACAGTCTCAGACCTTACAGAAGGTAATCAAGTAGGCAGTTTGTCGCATAATTAGTGCGTCAACAATTGGCAAAGTCGATCAGATTTTTGCAAGTGCATTGTTTTCATACCCGTTCTCTTTGTTTTCTCCTGTAGGCAGATTTTGATAGGCCAAAGGTGCGTGTACAAAGTGTTTTCTTGATGAATGCTTCATCCCTTGTGATCAGTGAACACCCGAGCTTTTGATTAGTCAATATCGTATAACGTCGGTAAGTCAGTATGGTATGACATATCAAGAAATCATGACGTAATATAGTTTCTTTCAGGAGAATGGAACACATCACGAAAACATGCCTATATAATTTTGACCCCTTTAAACCCCACTTTTATATAGTAAAACTGGGGTTTACAGGGGTATACATTATTTTTCTTAGTTTTGCTCGAAAACATAGATTGTGGGTACTCGATAGAACCGCATCGCCGAGGCGGTTCTAACGAGTACCCACAATCTATGTTTTGAGCAAAAATATGAAAAATATCAGAGATTTTTTATCTAAAAATGATAAGTTTTTGGAGGTGAAATTTTCTATATATTTGAATAGGCGTGTTTTCGTAATGAATACCGAGGGCGGTCGCAATGTAGATGCGGTTAAATTATAGTATAATAGACCTCAGAATTAGCTTACCCTATAATGTTTGAAGAGACGCATTCTAATGAAGAATGTGAAATTTTACTACTTTCAGAAAAATAATGCATCACGAAAACATGCCTATATAATTTTGACCCCCGTTAACCCCACTTTTATATAGTAAAAGTGGGGTTTACAGGGGTATACATTATTTTTCTTATTTCTGCTCAAAAACATAGATTGTGGGTACTCGTTAGAACTGCCTCATCGAGGCGGTTCTAACGAGTACCTACAATCTATGTTTTGAGCGGAAATAAAAAATATATCAGAATTTTTCATCTGAAAATTTTCATTTTTTGGTGGTAAAATTCTCAATATATTTGAATAGGCGTGTTTTCGTAATGGTAGAAGCAGTAGGATAAAACGATAGGTATAAACAAAGAACTTCAGTGTATTTCGTTTTTATTTCATCAATATTAAGTGCTTTATCTAAATACTTAGGTATATTAAATGACTCAGTAGTATTAGGTGCCTCAGAAGAGAAAATATATAAAATATTTCTCGTACCTAATGTGTGTGTATGTGTGTGTGCGTGCGTGCGTGCGGGCGTGCGTGTGTTATCGAACTTTCTATTCTCTGAAGTTAAAAAAAAACGAATTCTTCTAATTAAACGCTAAGCAAAATAGTATCCCGTTTGAAAGTTCCTTCAGTATATCATTACGCATATCTTTATTCAGTTTGCGTGGCGGTATACTATACAGTGTAGAAAAAAAGTCTGTGAACAAATTGACATTCGCAATAATTCTGGATCTGCATTTATTAAGAAACTCACCAAGCAAAATTGTGGCTCCAATCTTTTTTGAAAGGCTGGCCTGCGACTATTGCTGTCTTTGATCGGGCGCATGGCGGTTCAACTAATGGTTTTCTTTTGCTCTGGTTTTCTTTTGTTCAGACTATTATTGGGACCTCTCCCTTGTTTCATTGCAGTTTGTGATTATTTGCATATTACTTTTGATGTTTCTCGGTTGAGGTAGTCCTAAGCGGACTAACACATATTTATAATTTTAAGCTACATCAGAATTAAGGGAAACGTTTCGTTTAAGTTAAATAATTTACGCCTCTTTCTCTCCGCTAGTTTTAAATAACCAATTTATGCCCCTACCCCTTCGAGGTAATTATCGCTGCTGACCGTTCGAAAGCGGTATATCTGTTGCGGTACCGAATCTTGTCTGAGTCGAATATCGCATTAGCCGGTGCTTGGGGCGTATGCAGCTTCGCAAACTAAACTATTGCATATGGAAAGACTTAAAAACCGTGTATTATATTTTCACCCTTTTTGTATGTTATTTGTTTCAAAACGCAACCTTTATCATTTTTATTTTGCTTCACTGCAGCTGGTGGTACGTGCCGTGCAGGGCCCGTAAAATGTTTTCCCGTGAGAGGGGCAGTCGGAAAATATCCGGACTTTTTATGCTCCTGTCTTTCCACGTGCAGCTGCCTGCACATATTATATATGAGCGAAAACTACTTGTCACATTTTTCAAAGGTTGCAGAAAAACTTTTGCAAAAGCCTGCATATCCCGTTCAACCTTTTACAGATTAGAAAGGGCAGGAAAAGTGTTAAGGTAAAGACTAGGCCAGGGATGTCCGCTTAGGCAGTGTCCCCTAAAATGGTTGCAAGTGTTTAGAATTTCTTCAATAAAGATCGCAGAATGACACTTCAGGAAGTAGCTTCGTACTTTTTAGGTTTTGTCTTGGGGTCTGGGAAGGGCTGCGGTTTGTGATTGTGGCACTCCCTGGACTTTTCTCTTATCTTTTTTGTAAAGCTAGATGTGAGCAAGGTAAATGCAAGCAGGGTGCCGAAACAGCTGACATTAGATCATAACGCATCTAGGATGACCATAACAAAAGAGCATTTAGAGCCTTGATTGAAATAAGGTTTTTTAATCCCCCGCCGCAAAGCGGATAGGGGATTATAGAAATAGCCTTCGTCTGTCCGTCTGTCTGTCTGTCCGTCCGTCTGTCCTTCCGTAATACTTTCTTGTCCGCTCCATATCTCCTGAACCCTTTGAAAAATTTTCATTAAACTTTGGTCAAATGTTCGCCACAGTGAGGCGATGTGCAGAACCCATAAGTCAATCATGCCAACTCAAGGTCAAGATCACAGGTCAAGGTCATGGGTTTGAGTTTTGAATTTCGTGTCCGCTCCATATCTCCTATACTCCTGGAAGGATTTTCTTTAAACTTTGGTCATATGTTTGCCTCAGTGAGGCAATGTTCAGAACTCATAACTCAACCATACCGACACAAGGTCAAGGTCTTAGTTCAAGGTCACAGGTTTGAGCCTTACATTTCGTGTCCGCTCTGTATCTCCCATACCAGTAGAAGGATTTTCTTTAAACTTTGGTCAATGTTCATGTGCAGAATCAATAACTCAACCATGCCGACTCAAGATCAAGGTTACAGTTCAAGGTAATGGGTTTGAGCCTTGAATTTCGTGTCCGCTCTGTATCTCCTTTACCCCTGGGAGGATTTTCTCTAAACTTTGGTCAAATGTTCACCTGTGGGACGATGTGCAGAACCCGTATCTCAACCATGGGGACTTAAGGACAAGGTCACAGTTCAAAGTCGTGCGTTTGAGCCCTGAATTTCGTGTCCACTCGATATCTCCTTTATCCCTGGAAGGATTTTCTTTTAATTTGGTCAAATGTTTGCCTCAGTGAAATGATGTGTAGAACCCATAGCTCAACTATGCAGACTCACAAGGTCACAGTTCAAGGTCCCGAGTTTGAGCTTAGAATTCTGTGTCCGCTCTGTATCTCCTTTACCCCTGGGAGGATTTTCTCTAACTTTGGTCAAATGTTCACCTCAGTGGGACAATGTGTAGAACCCATAATTCAGCCCTGCGGATTTGAGGTCAATGTCACAGTTGAAGGTCACGCTTTTGAGCCTTGAATTTGGTGTCGGCTCCATATCTCCTTTATCCCTGGAAGGATTTTCTTTAAACGTTGATCAAATGTTTATCTCAGTGAGATGATGTGCAGAACCTATAATTCAGCTATGCTGACAAGGTCAAGGTCACAACTGAAGGTCATCAGTTTGAGCCTGTGAATTTTGAGGCCGCTCCGTTGCCATTCAGACTGCCTTGTTAAATTTGGGTCAGATGTTCGCCTTAGTAAGATGATGTGTAGAACCTATAACTAAACGATGCAGACTCAATGTCAAGCTCACAATTGAAGGTCATCCGTCTCTTTCTTGTTCGCTCCATATCTCCTGAACCCTTTGAAAGTTTTTCATGAAACTGTGGTCAAATGTTTGCCTTGTGATGTGCAGAACTTATAACTCAAGCATGCCGACTCAAGGTCAAGGTCAAAGTTAAAGGTCACGAGCTTGAGCCTTGAATTTCATGTTCACTCGTATCTCCTGAACCCTTTGAAGATATTTATTGAATTTGGGTTAAATGTTCGCCTTAGTGAAATGATGTGCAGAACTCAAGGTCAAGGTCACAATTGAAGACCACCAGTTTGAGCCTTGAATTTTGAGGCCGCTCCGTTGTCATTCTGCGGCGGGGGATATAGCTGTCCTTGTTGTGTTTGAACTGTTTTGTCACTGGGGATAAAATATGGATTCATTGTACTGAACCTAAAACAAAAGCTCAGTCAAAGCAGGGAAAACGAGCTGGTTCCCTACCTCCGAAGAAGTTTAAGCTGGCTCCATCTGCTTGCAAGTTTATGCTAGTTGCTTTTGGGGATTCACATGGAATATTACCGGCTTATTTCACGCTAAAGGGTCGAACTGTGACTGTTAGATGCTTTTCAAAGTAATTTAGTTTTGAACAACATCAAAGAAAAAAAAAAAAAAAAAAGCGTCCAAAAAAAGGTAAGAGAAAAGTCCAGGGAGTGCCACAATCACAAACCGCAGCCCTTCCCAGACCCCAAGAGGAAGAGGAAACCGACAAATCCAAACAAGCACAAACCGAACAAACGTACGAAAAGCACTCAGATTAGCTCTCTTTACCCCAAGCGAGGTAATCGCAATACTAAAAGGACTGAAAAACACAAGAACAAAATGACACACGGAAAGACATACAACAAATCGCCTCGTAGAATAAACCACAAGCAACAAAGAGTAAGACTAACAGGGCTAGCCCATAAAAATGTCCTTATTTGCATGACAATACCTCCTCGCATACTGCCTCATCTACAGTAGAATTTACCAACTCCTTCAAATTGCAATTGTTGTACCACCCTCCGTTCAACCCAGACCTTGACTTTGTTTTTTGTTTCCTGAACTGATAAAAAAAACTTGCTGGAATCAAACATGAGTCCTTGGCGGCTTTAGTTACAGCTGTAAAACGGTACTGAGCAGTAGGTCTACTTCATGGTTTGAAGAGGGAAAATATCAGCTCCCAGGATGATGACAAAAGCGGATAGAGGTAGATTAGTAATACGTTGTAAAAGAATAAAAAATATTTTAAAGATATTTAGCGGTTCTTGAGAAAGAGCAAAAAGTCCAGATAATTTCCGACAGGCCCTCGTATTTCACTATAGTGCAGGTTATATTTTCATTTCCTTTTGGATCATTGAGCCCATTATGGTTACTTTGAAAACAGAGTACCGCTTTAGTCGGTGCTAGGGGCATATTCAGCTTCGCAAAGTTCACTGTGTATATGAAAAGACTTAATAAAACCAAGTCGCCCGTTTACGTTCTTTTTTGTGTTCTTTGTTTCCAAAGGCTACCTTTTATAATTTATTTTATGCCAGTGCAGCTGGTGTTAAGTGCCGTGTGGCGGCCCTAAAATGTTCCCCCGTACTTTAACATAGTTCAGATTATATCTTATTTCCTTTGGAATTATTTAGCTTATTCCAGTTGATTTGAAATTCAAAAACGTATTTCGTCAGTGCTAGAGGTGTATGCAGCTTCGCAAACTATACTGTTATATCTGTACAGACTTATTAAAACCTAGTCTCCGATTTTCGTTCTTTTGTGTGACGGCAAACTGTTAAAATGTGTTGTAAATGTTTTTTCCAATCTCATTGTCTTTCCTATTACGACACAGAGCAGGCTGACTACATTTTACGGTTTTATTTCGTCTACGCGTGGCCTCCTTTTAACCGCCTAAAGTCATTTTCTAGCCGAGTTTAATTGTTACACAAGTATTACTCAATAATCTGTAATTAGACCACGTGCTAACTGTGAATAGTGAGGAAATTGTGCACATTTAAGTTCGCAAACACACTAGATATAGATCCACCGAAATTGTATTACAGAGAGCAATCAGACGACGCAAAAAGATTTCCGGAGAACTGTTAAGGCCCTCTCACCATTATGTTCCCATGGTGATGGTCCGAATGTATTACCCTTAGAGAACGTTACTGAAGGGACGATAATTCTGAGCTAACAAGCTGACGAGTCAGTAAGAGCCGGGACGTCAAGTGGCAGAATATATAATAAGCGCTCAGTAGAGCAAGAGGAATTCCGAATTCAGCTGTAATGCTGGAATGGGAACATAACAGCTATTAGCAGGAAGAATCCAACTGGATGTGTTTAAACAACTTTTCGTGGGCATTCATTGTCAACGCGCACAAAAATGATAACTGCTTATCAAAGTGATCGTCAAGATTAAAAGACACCGCGAGGGAAGGCCTTTTAAAGAAAAAAAAGAAAGAAAAAAAAAAATAAACAAACGAGACCGATGTAAAAACTAAGTGGATTGTAAAGGAGTTTGTGGGGTGGGGGGGGGGGGGAGGGTGCGGAAATCTCTGGCTCTGGTCGGGCCCACCGGAGTCCAACTGCGTTGGTTTCCTTTTACTACTTCAGATTTTCAGTAATTTCTTGCTGTTGAGTCGTCATCGTTGTTTCATCTCTGTATTCGTTTAATTTTTTATGTTCTCGGAATGTTGCACTGTTGATTTAGGAACTTTTCACGCGTACTGAACAAATGTGTATATACCACGGCAGAACTAACGGCGAGGGTTGTAGCCACGTAAAATCGATTAAAAAAAGATAATAGAAAAGTCCATGAAGTGCCACAATCATAAACCGCAGCCCTTCCCAGACACAAAGTGGATGAGGAAAACAGATAAAACCAAACAAGCACAAATCGAACAAACGTACGAAAAGCACTAAGATTAGCTCTCTCTTCCCCAAGCGAGGTAATCGCAATGCTGAAAGGACTGAAAAACACAATTTCTTACTTTACTTTACTCTTTGTTGCTTTGTGGTTTATTCTATGAGGCGATTTGTTTTATGTCTTACTTGTGTCATTTTGTTTTTGTGTTTTTTCTGTAGCCAACTTCACCAAGGGTCCCTTTGCTACTCTTAATACAGAAATACATAAAAAATTCGGTTCGCATAAAGGTTCCCAACTCATCCAAGCGAAAACATAAAAATCAAATTAATCACTATAATAAACAAAGACGAGTACTCATGGCTAATTCTACTGTATGCCAGAGTAAATGAAAACCAATAGTTGAACCAGGGCGCGCCAAGCCAAAGGCATATCGTCAAGCCCCAACCGACTGTTAAAGTTTTACGAAGAGGCCATCATTGAGTCTGAGGCTTGAACCGCCGTCATGTAATTAAAGAGTGAAGCATAGCCATCAACAATGACTGGATTGATAACTAAGTATTCGATCTGCCACATAATATACAGACTATAACCGATTCTTTTATAACGGTTAATTAATTTTCTGAATTGCTCCGAAAAGTTAGATTTTCCTACAATTCTTCTAAATCTGTACACTAAGTCGCCGTAAAATTCTGGTTCCGATATACCTTGTTGCAGAAGTGTTTTCAGAATGACACTATATTTTTCTACCAAGGCACTGTGTCTGCAATAAAATTTCGAAAACGCCTTACGAAGTTTACAATAACAATAGCCCTGCTATAGTTATTTTAAACTTTGAAAGGCGTTTTTGCAAATCTAACTTTTCGGAGCAATTCAGAAAACTTATTAACCGTTATAAAAGAATTGGCTATAGCCTGGATATTATGCGACAGACTGCATGCCTAGTTATCAACCCAATCATTGTTGATGGGTTATGCTGCACTCTTTCATGGCACGACGGCGGTTCGGGCCTCAGACTCAATGACGGCCTCTTCGTAAAACTTTAACCAGTGGGTTGGGGCTTGACGATATGTCTTTGGCTTGGTCCGCACTGGTTCAAGTAGTTGCGGTCATGGTACCAAAGCCGTAATTCAAAATCATAAATCCATAAACGAATGACGAATCAGAATGTTCAGACCAACAGACATGGACCCCAGAACAAAGGGTGTAATCAGGCGTCCGCGGATAGTAAGCATTACTTGGTAAGCAAGCTTCGCCCACCGTGCCCATGGGCCTGAACGAAGGAAATATCGGTAGAAGCGTATGTCCGGGATTTGGGAAGTCTACTTATGGCGCGTCACTGGCAAAAACATCAGAAACAATTCTGGAAACTGCCACATTGTAGGGATTGACTAGATCATGATGTCTCCCATAGAACTTCTTAAGTGTTGCTACCAGTTTGGTTTTTTGATACCCCTGGCTCAACAGCTTTTGAGTGAGCACTTTCCCACGCTCCATGAAGTCCTGATAATTTAAACAAGTTCTGGCATAACGGATTAACTGTGAAACGTAAACGCCGTATGCTGGTGCAGAAGGGATATTACTGCTCAGGAAAGGAAAGTTAACGATGGGAAAATTGAATTCAACTATTAGTTTTCATTTACTCTGGTATATAGTAGAATTAGCCATGAGTACTCGTCTTTATTTATTATAGTGATTAATTTGATTTGACGATTTAATTGACGATTTGCCTATGCCTTGGTCCGCCGTGGTTCAACTATTGGTTTTCATTTAGAATTAGCCATGAGTACTCGTCTTTGTTTATCATAGTGATGGATTTGATTTTCATGTTTTCGCTTTGATGCATTGACTGAGTTGGGAGCCTTTTTGTGAACCGAATGTTTATGTTTTTCTAATTAAGAATTACATCGGGACCAGGGTGAAGTTGGCTGGCCGTACAAGTGCTTTAAACCCCCGGTGGTTTATTCAACTGACCGTTCTAAGGCGGTGGTCCCGGTGTTAGTCTTAATCTTTATTGCTTTGTGGTTTATTCACGAGGCGATTTGTTTTATGTCTTGCCTTGTGTTATTCTGTTCTTTTGTAGCATTACGATTACCTCGCTAGGGGAAGAGAGAGCTAGTCTTGTTGCTTTTTGTACCTTTGTTCGATTCGCGCTTGTTTTGTTTTGTCTGTTTCCTCTTCCTCTTGGTGTCTGGGAAGGGCATCGGTTTGTGATTATGGTACTCCCTGGACTTTTCTCTTCCTCCTTTTTTTCAAATATATTTTTGTTATTGATCTCACATCACTTCTTGTTTCGGTTCCTCAGCAAGGTTGTTTTTCGTGATTGAGATCTAATGGATAGCTTCATTTATATGTTTACCCCTGCGAACCCTCACTACTACCTCTGTACCTAACTAGAAACAGTGACATAAAATTGCAAGTAAAACAAGTTAAACAAAAACAGAAAGTAAAAAAGAAAGCAAATGGTCAGCCTTCAAAGGTGACCATCATGGTAGCATCAATAGAATGCAAAACTGAGAACAAAGGGGTCACCTTACAGTTAGTGATTCCAATACAACAAAGAGGATCCGAATATTAAACTAGTTTCCTGTCGTGAAACCTCGTTCTTAAGTCTGATGCAACTTCAAACTACAAATATATCTTCAAACCGTGAAGGGATCCTCTGTCTTATCATTAAAACACCAGGTTAAACAGTTGTAATCATAAAACATATATTTAATCAGCTTATGTGGCAGTGTTGTATAAAAAACAACATATGTAGACAAATTAGTCGCACGAAAATATCTAAATTTAAATTTATTTAAACTCAAATCGGAATTTTTATAGACCAAAAAGAGTTTACTGGGGCTGTAATCATAAGCACCATTAATGAAACAAAGTAAATGACTCATTAACAAACTCAATTCAATGCAAAAGAAAACTAAGAGTAGGACCACTATACGCCAGTCTAGAGACACTGAAAACCTTCTGAAATAGATTGAGCAAGGGGCCGTCATTCAATTTGAGGTCTCAAACACCACTGCTGAATTAGAAAGTGAAGCAATACTTTCGATTATGATGTGATTAACAGCTACACATGTGGTTATATTTTTGCCGCAGAACGAAATTATATGTAGTAACATATTCTTTTTTAAAACACACACACACACACACACACACACACACACACACACATATATATATATATATATCTGATGTAGTATAAGTGGAATGAGTTAAACAACACGTAATGTATTCAAAATGAATTTATTGGAAGTTATTCACTTTAGCATAAATATATGAATAAAATAACGTGTAACAGATATAAAATTACATTATTGTGCCACTGAATAGAAAACAAATGACAAGTTTGGTAAGGTAGCAATCAATGCCATATACTCATTACCTTTAAGCATGACCACACGCTAAAACTATATTACAAACTCTTGTAATCTGTCTACAAATTGGATGCTTATAGTCACATCTGAAATGTTCTGATACGAAAAGGTAATGGATTTCGGACCATATTTATAAACGCTGACATTTGTATTGTATTTTTTTACAAATAACACTATACTGTGACCACGCGCACCACCTGTTATTACCTGCATATATACAGAGTAACTGATATTTGCTTAAAATCGTTTTGTAAACGGTTTGAAAGGCAATCGGACGTATTATCCATGGTACTTAAGGGGAATTAATGCTTCCTCAAGGTTATATCTGACAAGAAAATATTTACCTCCCTTCTCACAAAGGTGCTACTCTTAAAGGAAATTATATTCAACGCCATTGAAAACGCGTCAAGTACTTTATATATTTCATGTAGGTATCTTTTACATACTAATAAAGACGACATCAGTAAATTTGGGTTGTTTCACAATAAAGCAAAATCAACGTTTACACCATGTGAACGTCAAAATGACGCAGAAAACGTCAGCGTCAAAAACAAATCATTTCCTAAGATCTGTTGAAAACTTCATCGTGATGATGCCCTATTCAAACAAGTACCAGATGAGTTTTCAAAAACACAAATGTCTAGCCTTGTTCATGGCTTATATTATTCATGTCAATAACATCAACAACGCATGTGCTCTCTAGCTGCTTGGAGATACGCTTGCACGCGACGTGGCATAGACCTGCAAAGTTTTTGGACACGGTAGACGGGGATCATGTGCCACTCCGCGACCAGTGCAGCCTCCGACTCGTGCAGATTTTTCGGTTAAACAGGTCTGCTCCTTACAGGATTGTCGAGGATGTCCACAAGTATTCTGTCCGATTAAAATTTCGGGTTTAAGGACGACAATTCCATGTGTTGACGTGTTAACAGCAAAGAAGTGCTGCGTAACTCGCGCCTATGAGGGCAAGCAGATAATGTCCATGCTGGGGCAACAAGGGGAGCAAGTATGGGTTCAACATATTGTCGACATAACGTTGTGCCATCCAGTTCTGCCGGATAACAACGGGTTCACTCCTGACGTATTGGTTAATGGCGCCCAACACCATTACGATACCTCTGCCGAATGTGCCCTTCTCAACAACACAGCTGGCAAACCACTGTGGCGTTCATTTGGCCTGCAAT
This sequence comes from Anodontia alba, assembly GCA_964016985.1. NCBI lineage: Eukaryota > Metazoa > Mollusca > Bivalvia > Lucinida > Lucinidae > Anodontia > Anodontia alba. The sequence goes on along the minus strand of OZ024822.1, from coordinate 23,750,364 downwards.
AAGTCCGTGTTCTTCCATCCCCATCGCTTAGACTGAACCTCGATTCATCCGAAAAAAAATACTTTTGTCCAATTTGTCTAGCATATACATTCCCCCATCGCCTACTTGCTGAGCAATGACGTTGCGGCAACATTAAGCGGTGGTAAGGACGTCGGTACTTCATTCCACTAGGTTTCAACCGTCGACGAACTGTAGTGGCACTTATCCTTCTCCCATGCGCACGTATTGTTTCTCTTGCAGTGGCCGTGGCAGAGTAGAAGAGATTTCTCAAATGACGTAAACGGATATAATAATATTGATTTGGCATTGTTACACCACGTCCACATGCACGTACAAGATGCGCAGTTCTTCCTGTTTGACGAAAACATGAAACATGTCTATCAATGGTTTAGACATGCAGGTCAAACAGTGCTGCAACTCGACGTCGACTGACGTTTAGTTCAAGCATGCCTAAAGCGCGGTCTGGATCTGCTAGTTGTAGTAGTGGAATTTTTCTCAGGTTGTCACATTTAATTTCCCGAAGTTTCTTGGTATTACCTGCAGTAAGCAATGTGTAGGTGCAAGCCCCCGTCAAATGTGTTCAGAAATGCGCGTTGTTTATTTCGTGCAGATACACGTACACCGCTCAAACCGCGACAGGCGTGTGAAATTTTTGTGTAACCATTGTTAGACATTAGAAAGGAATTATGTTTTATCTATGAGCAGTCTTAATGCTTTTATTATGGTAACACAAAATAGACGCGTTTTCAATGGCGCTGAGTATATACATTCAGTCTTTAAGTGTAGCTCGATTTTTGAAAAGATAAGTGAAACTCTCATGGATGTGACTTCCTGTCGGCAAAAGAGGTCTCCCTTTAATGGAAACGACTGATTAATGTCTTAATGAACATTAATGGGTAATCCGACGGTAGTTCAATGCTTAAAGACAGTTCTCTAGTTTCTTAATGAAGCAAGTTTTTTTTTTTCAAAATGAAGGCAACGTCTACCTCTCAAGTAATTACTGCCAAAATATCTCTGTCAGTGCTGTCAAAATGTTTAATACGAAGAATACAACAGTCTTCCAAGTGTTAAGCATTTCTTAAAAAAATATATGGAGATATTGTTGTTCATAATATATTGATATTAGGCAAAGGTTACAAAACACATTCAAGCACTATCCAAACGCCAGGGTGTTTGAGTCATATGATAGGATATGCAGTGAAGGTTCTTCCTTACTTACACATATTATAATGTGGTATCAGGTGTAACAATTTTCAAAACCTTTGATATTTTATTGACACGCAAGTCATGAAGAATAAGAGATCCATTTGTGAATGCAAACACTTCTGTATGATGAAAGAAGATACTACACACCACCAGATGTAATGGTAATACCTGGCTACTTCTAGGACTTACAAAGCGAATACAAAACTATACCTTATTTACCCTATGCACATTGAAATGCCTGAACTTACAGCCTTATCAGACAACGAAGAACGCGACGTCTTCTCAGAGTCAACATTATTTGTCACTTATCCAGCATTTTTAGATATAGGAACAGGTAGTAGTATAATAATAGACTTGCTCCAAATGTTGGAAAATATGACATCACGAAAACATACCTATATAATTTTGACATCCGTAAACCCCACTTTTATATAGTAAAACTGGGGTTTACAGGGGTAAACTTTATTTTTCTTATTTCTGCTCAAAAACATAGATTGTGGGTACTCGTTGGAACCGCCTCGCCGAGGCGTTCTAACGAGAACCCACAATCTATGTTTTGAGCAGAAATATGAAAAATATCAGATTGTTTTTATCTCCAAAATTTAAGTTTTTGGAGGTGAAATTTTCTATATATTTGAATAGGTATGTTTTCGTAATGTAAATTTGTAAGGTGTTTGATTATTAAGGATAAATAAGATAAATCAAATACGAGAAATAATCAGGAACTCTAGTGAAATGTATTTCTGCTTATCTATCAAGCGGACAGGATTTACTTTGTAGATTTACCGCAATTTCTTATTAGTTAGACAATTTTTGTGATTGCCGACTTGCCTTCCTGCATACCAAATACCTTGTAAAAGGGGTCGACTGTTAAAGAGAAGAACTTGCTTTATGCCCTGACAAAACAATTTTGACAGAGTTGCCTCTTCTGAAACTAGATCAGTTTCCCTAAAGTACATTGTAATTACCTACACCTGTCTTGTCAAACCAATATAAGACCATGTGTACTAATGAAAAAACAGAAGTCAATATGGTTCATGGGAAACAAAGCATATTAGAGTAATTACTAGAAAATGTTTAATGTGATAGCTGTCATCCATCTATATAAATATAAAACATAAACTACAACAGTTTCTTTATTTAATCAGTTAATACCTAGCACCCCAATATAAAGGACTTGGACACAGTGTAAACCTATATCAGACGTGTAAGAACGCGGTGACTGGTGTTGTACAATGTATACATGAAACAGATGAAGATTTTGTAAAAGAAATAATTAAAATAAACCAGAATCCCCGTAAGTTGTAAAATGACCTCTGTAATGATTAAGATGAAAAGGTCCACGCAGCATTAACTGGTAAATTCGGACGACTTGTTTTAACTGTGGGCTTTATAAAAGCAAATAGTTATGTCGCATTAGTATGTTTATAAGGAACTGGTTGCATCTACAAAAATAATTGTATGCGTGGAGAGTAATGACAGTGTAATCAAGTATATTAATGCATTGGCTGATGTTGAAATTTAGAATAAGCACATTGTTTTCTTGATATACCTATAGGTTTTGTTTTTACAGGCCTTGATTATTTCACATGAACAGACTCATTTAATCTTAATCTACCGTTTTCTGTTTTTAATTTGTCTTGTTTATTCCAAGGAGCCCTACTGCAGAATCGAAGTTTGAATATCTATTCCAGTTTGTTGCCGAACATACTTATACCCATTTCGCATGTCTTGATAATTCGTCGATATAAAAGAATAGAACATACCGCAGGTGTTATGCAAATAACCCAAGAAAGAAAAACAAATCTTGCTGATTTTGTTTTATGCACGATAGTGGGTCAGCCGCATATTATAAGTCGGCTTAATTCTAAGTATTTTCATTAAGTAATATAAGTGTGGATGCCCAGGAACTACCTTGATCACGAAGTACAGACTTCCCAAGGCAGCAAACGAAGAAGAGATAAGGTAAAAAGAATGGCACAACAATCGCCATATGTGAAACCATCGGCGCACGAACAAAGCAGAATTTCAACAGAAAAACCGCCTTCAAAGGGTTAGCAGAAAACTATTTGGTGTGTGTGGGGGTGGGGGGGGGGGGGGCTGGGGGGTGCTTATACAAGTTCTACTCACGAGAATACTCGCCCTGAAGTTTGATGCAGACCCAAAATACATAAATTTCGGGTTTGTACAAGAGTACTCTAACTCATCAGTTAAATATAAGAGTGAAACACACATAATGGCAAATAATACGATGCAAAGCGATGGGTCCGACCACAAACATTTGAGTCCGGCAACAACTTTCTGAATAAGGAAGGAGCCGTCTGAGAACTGAATCACCGTCGTGTAATTTACGAGGGAAGGAAATGCACTAGCCATAACTGGGCTACCAGTGATGCATGTGAATTTATAGACTGTTAGCATAAAATTCAATTTCCAATTGGTCTTCTTGCATATGAGTTTACAAACAATATATTTGGACATAAATTCAGACTTGTGCCTATGTTTATTCGTCAGGTATAAGGCTACCCTAAGTTCTACTGATAAGTTTTATCTGTTCTGCAATGCGCTTTGTAGTCGAGCCTTTATCTTTGTTGCCCATAGAAGTCAGAGAAATATCAAATGTTTTCCCAGCTGAGTCATTTAGTATGAGGACCGAATCACCATCCTGTAATAAAAAAAAGAGCAGAACATTTATAAACCGTAACTGGGTTACCAACCAAGCATGCAGTTTACCGCAAAATAACCGTGTTGTACGCCACCTTTTTGTAGCAAGTGACAACATGTTTTAAATCAGCTGTTGCTTCTGTGGAAACCGTGGCTCGTAATATTTTCGTTTTTATTCTGCAATTTGATTTGTAGTTGAGTTCTAATTTTTGTTTGACCATAGTAGTCCGGAATTTATCAAATCTTTTCCCAGCTGATCCACGGACTAGCAAGGGACCTCCATACGCAGTATTTCTGTTACAGTATTTGCTTAATTTATCAAATCTTTTCCCAGCTGATCCACGGACTAGCAAGGGAACTCCATACGCAGTATTTCTGTTACAGTATTTGCTTAATCTATGATATATGCGCGTTTTTGTAACGCACACAGTACATGCTTGTGACGGCTGGGTTCCGTGTTATTGGTTCTGCTAAGGTATGTCTATTTTTGTGTATTAAGATTTACATATTATTATGCATTACAACACTACTAAGACAAAGAACGTTTTTGGAGGACTGGTTTACGTATGTCTTAGAAAGAAAAAGGCGCTAAAATTTTGTTTAGCAGTATATTTAATTTCTGTTATAAAACCTTACTTATTCGTTTCTCTTGTCAAACGTGTATCAATTTACTTTTCAAAATAACTAAATGAAGTTCTTGTTTTCATTTGCACTTTCATTTTTTTAAAATTTAATAGCTGTTATTCGGACTGTTCTTAAGTGTAATTGTTATCTGCGTTTTGCATTACACAGGTAAAGTTAAATGGACTTCATACTCACGAATCATTTCTATATAGGGACAAGGTTAAAGGACACATTTAACATAGGCATGACAGAGAAGTAGCAATATTCTCATATACACTGTTGAAAGTAGTTCTATTTTAATCTAACAATACGAGCCACAACGTCAGAAATCGTATCTACGAAATATGTGCCCGGAAAAGATTCGGACTAGCCTGCGTATTCGCTGAGTGTTTTTTGGTTAACCAGGGCTGTGAAGGTTTTTTGTTTTGTTTTGTGTTTATGCGGTCAATGAAGACGCGGATCAGACTACGCGGATGAGTAGGGTGATTTGAGTCTTCATTTGTCGCACATATCAGAAGCTACGTTTTCTCACGTTCAGGCTCATACACATCAGTGTAAATAACATTTTGACGTCATTTTCTTGCTGCAATTACACAGTCGTCACTTACTTTAAATATTGGTTTAGGTATAATGTTAAAATACTATGTACTCGTATGTCTCAAGATTAAGAAATATAAATGAAAATATAAATGAAATGACCCAACCCTTAACATATATAAGAAAATAGCTTGAATAGTAATCTACGTATATAATCAACGTACGAACGCTCAACCCACATGTTATTAAAACAACAGTCTTACTTGTTGCTGAAAGCTTTGCTGGGGACATGTATTTACAGATACAAATCTGACTTCCGAGAAATAAAATGCACATTGGTTTCTAGCTACCTTTGTCAAAGTTTGCCTAAATAAATGTAATTTGTATGTTTCAACAACTGGAGGAAATAGGTAAAGAATACCTTACAGTAATAATGAACAATTTAATAATAGAAAATTGCAAATTGCTGTGTTGAATCATATGCAAACAACTAACAATATGTATGTGTAATTGCATTATCAGTTCAAGAACGTTTTATCCATCTGCATGTTACAAAAATGCATGCACTGAGAAGCCGTTTATCCGCATACTTGTAATGGCTGATGTTTCTGTTCACTCTACTACATAACCGTTTTCGATTGTCTGTAACTGTTTTATAACGTTTCTTAACTAGCCTCATACGTGCAATATATTGCTAGTGTATCAGAGCCGCGTAAAGACTAAAATACCAGGCAAACAATTGCTAAAATATTTCATGGGAAATCAGAGACATTTCACTTCTTATCATCTCTAAATCAAACATATCACTATAACACTTTGTAAACGTTCGGTAACTTCCACGACTATTTCAGACCTGATCCGAATAGCCACATCCGATGCTTAAAAATCTCTCCTATTTAGGAATAAGAAGTCTGATCAGACAAAGCCAGCATGGTATGGTAGTCTGGGCACATGGAGTTTCCAACGCTGTAACATGTATCTCCGATCAGAGACGCAGTTTTCGAAGTCATAGAAAGCCAGGTTGTCCAGTAGCTCGTAAACACCGGCCCGTCCACCCACCTACAAGAAACATTAGCCAAGTTTAAACAAGAATTTACATTTACATTTACTGCTAGACTTTTATATATATATATATATATATATATGTGTGTGTGTGTGTGTGTGTGTGTGTGTGTGTGTGTGTGTGTATGTGTGTGTGTGTATCGCTAACCAGCAAGATAAATATTTTCAATCGACATATATTAAATTATTAAATCGTCCGCTATTTTCATATCGGGAGACACTTTTTGTGACTTCATGTTTATGAAAAAAATTGTAAAGTACCCACGCCCCCTGAGTGGCACATTCTTTCCTTTTAGTATAGACCTCTGTTTGGAATGGAAGCAAACGAGTCTGACGGAATAATCTCCCTTGAAAATGTATCGATCTGCCCATAAAGGTCAATGATATTGCGCCATTCTGGAGTAATGTAAATATTAGTCATTTAAAAGGAAATACATGTCTCCTTGAAATCTTATTTAAGCTTTGTACTCGACATATTGAGAAAATGCCCCCACGCCCCACCCCGCCCCCACCCCCCAGGCCAGGCGCGCCAAGCAACGCAAGCAACTCAATCGTGGTAGTTATATTCCTGCAATCGGTCTTTAGTATCAAATGGATAGCATCTATAGAGATTAGTTATCATGACTGACATTAGACCTGAGAAGAAAGTTTTACGTTGTTACTTGCTCTGAAATTGCTGGACTATAAGCTGAAGTTGACAGTAAAGTTCCCTGGGTGACCCTTTACTAAGCTCATCAATTTTGATTGGTTGCGCTTTCAATAAAAACCTCTCGAAAAGCTATCATGTAAAGTAACATATTTAAAACAAATCGAGTTTGCCGCAGCCCTCGACAATTGTCTCGTAACTGCTAAATTATGTACTATGATTGTTTCCCTTAGTTTACTTCATTAATTATACACCGTCAGCCTATTATTTCGTAGTAAATATATGTCATTTACTGCGAGAAAAAATAGTTATAGACAGTAAAAGTACTTCTTTCATCCAGTTGCTGAAAGACCGTTCCCACTGAGTGCGGGCATCGTGGTGTAGATATGCATTGAACAGTATGAGATAGACGTATCGTTCCAGATAGAGCATACTGAGTCCCAGGCACTGTTCTCGCTCGGCTTCTGTCTGACATTTCTTCAGCTGTAAAAATATAATATGATGCACAGTGAGCAAACAATACCTTCATACCATACAAACAAATAATGTTACAGATCAGTCCGCGTGCATCCGCAATCTGATCACGTCTTCTCTGTTCGCCTGTACATTTTATATATTACGAAAACATGCCTATATAATTTTGACCCCCTTTAACCCCACTTTTATATGGTAAAACTGGGGTTTACAGAGGTAAACATTATTTTTCTTATTTCTGCTCAAAAACATAGATTGTAGGTACTCGTTAGAACTGCCTCGGCAGAAATATGAAAAAATATCAGGTTTGTTTTTTTAATCTGAAAATTTTCAATTTTTGGAGATAAAATATTCTATATATTTGAATAGGCGTGTTTTCGTAATGTAGTCTACATTGAGTTTATAAATACATACTATAAAATGGCCCTTGAGAGTAATGTTGAGTCATGAACAGATACACGAAAATCAAAACAGCTGAAGTGCAAAAAAAAAAAAAAAAAAAAAAAAAGACCAAACTAGTTTGTTTCGGCCACTTATGCCTCATTAATGATACTCATGTATATGTTTCAATTACCTAGAATGTCATCAAGAATAACAATGGACCAGAAAATATAAAGTGAAGTAGAAGACACATTTCATGGCAATAAATTGCAATAAAGACACACACAAAATATAAAACACATCTGAAGTGGCAATCTCTCCGGACCAGATTAGGTCGTTTCGATCAATGGGGCCTCATCTGTGACCCTAATATAACTTTCTGAAATCTCGTTATGAACGAAATAATCACATCGGCCAGATATATATAAAGCACTCTTTAGATAAGTACGAGGAGACGTTTTGCGGCCGCCGCACGGCAGTATCACCAGCTGTAGTAAAGACGAATAGATTGCAAAAGGAATGTCCATTGAGCAGACAAAGAAAAAAAAAACCTAATCCGATTGAAAATACATGTGTCATAAGTGTTCTACGAACAGGATAAACATGGAAATATTCGCAGCGAGCAGCCACAACGCCACACAAATTACAATAAAGGGTAAGAGAAAAGTCCAGGGAGTGCCACAATTACAAACCGCAGCCCTTCCCAGACACGAAGAGGAAGAGGAATCCATAAATCCAAACAAGCACAAATCGATCAAACGTACAAAAAGCACTAAGATTAGCTCTCTCTCTTCCCCAAGCGAGGTAAACAACACAAGAACAACTGCTTTAGAATGTCAGTCAGGCGGTTAACACAGCTTTTGATGGTACCAAATCATTACCAATAGGCTCAGATTTTGTAATGATAGATAATAAGTGTTCCGCTCGCATAGAGGTTCCCTAACTCAATCAGTGAAACATCCAATTAAATGACCGTGGTGAAACAGGAATAAAGGTTCATGGTAAACACCACATATATTGGCAGTCAGAGTTATAGAAAACCACTAGTTGAACCAACGAGGGCCCAAAATGACATAACATCAGGCATCAAACTAATGCTTATGTCGGTACTGTCATGGAGTCTGAGACCCGACCAACCGTCGTGCAATTATACATAAAAACATACGAGTAGTCAATCACAATTGGTCTAAACACTAAGCATACAGTATGTCGCATAATATCAATGTTACGTACCATCCGCTTATAACGGGTAATAATTGTTCTGAACTTTTCTAAAACAAAGCGGATTTCCCAACACTTTTCCTCAATTTATAAACTAAGCCAGTTAAAACATTTGCTTCATATATTTCTTGCTGCAGTCGTATGTTTAAGCTAATGTTATATTTATTCGGCGAAAAAAAAATCTCACATGTTTTTCAAAGACTTTAATCTTCGGTATTCTTTATTTCTCAGAATTAATACGGTTCCATTTGTATATGTATTAACTTTTATTAAAGACCAACTTCAATTCTACCTTTGTTCTGCTACTACTCTTTATGCCTCTCTGTCTCTATCACTCACTCTCCGTCTGAATTAGGTTATTTCAAAGGCACAGAGCAGAGAGAGAGAGAGAGAGAGAGAGAGAGCGAGATAATGTGGTTAGGCTTGTCGGACCGAGAGAGAGAGAGAAAGACAGAAAGAGTGATTGTACGTTAGATTCATGATGGGACAGAAATCTGACTGTTACCGTTTCGTATAGCATCTGCAGTCTGATAAATTTTGATCTCTCTCTCTTGGTCGTTGTTTACATAGTATTAGATACATTTTTTCTGCTTTATCTCTGTCATAGCTATTTTCATAAACAAAGTTCTGGCTCTAATTTTTGTTCTCGGAAACTTTCCACGCCTAAAAACTACACCTTTAGACAATAAACCAGAGGACGAACGGTCCTGTAGCTCACCTGAGACTTCCGGTCCATGGCAGGGATCGACAATCTAATAATTTTTAATTAATAGAAACCTTTTGCCAACCTTATAACCGACTAATATAAGTTTCAAATAAATGCCTTGGAAACGTGTTTTTATACATTTTTGTCATGATTTTATGCATGTACATAAACCTAGGGCAGATAACCCTAAGGAACATACTTTTTATGTCAAATGAAACCTTTTGTTACTATGGCCAGCTTATGCAAGTTTAAAAACAATCTGTTTGAACTGAGATTTTATACATTTTTCTCAGGCTTTCAGACATGGCGATAGCCCTGGGGCAGGAGCAGATCACTCCTGGGGACAGAGTGTTGATTTCAAATGAAACCTTCTGTCACTATGGCCAGCTGGTGCAAGTTTAAAACATCTCATTGAACTGTGATTAAATAGAATGTTTTTTGTTGATTATTTACATGTATATAGCCTGAGGCAGGCACAGATAACTCCTGGGGACAAAGTTTTGATGTCAGGTGAAAGCTGTTGCCACTATGGCCAACTGGGGCAATTAAAAAAATCTCTTTGAACTTTGTGATCTTATACAATACTTTTTTCATGATTTTACACATGTACGTAGCCCGGGCGCCGAGTCAAACCACCCTAGGGATTGCATTTTTTATGTCGAATAAACATTTTTACACTATAACCAACAAGTTTCATAAAATCTCTTTGAATTGTGATTTTATACATTTTTTTTCATGATTTCATTCATGTACATAGGCTAGGGGCAGGGACAGATCACCCCTTGTGGACAGAGTTTTAATGTCAAATGAAACCGCTTGTCACTATGACCAAATTGTGCAAGATTAAAAACATCTCTTTGAAATATGATCTTATACGATTTTGTTTCATGGTTTTTAACATATATATAGACCCATGACATGGGCGAATTACCCCTGGGGGCGCAGAAGTTTTATGTCAATAGATACCTTTTGTCACTGTGGCCCACTGAGGTTTCGCAACTAGCTCCATGTTAGTTCTTAAACAATCCAATGATTTTATTTTTTCCCATGCTAAAGCATAAGGGGCCAAATTTGACCTTGTCATATAACAGATCATGGTCAAATCAGGGTCATCAAGTCAACTTATTAAGATAGGCCCATGTCCCCGATGCTACATACCATTCTACATACCAAGTCCCATGACCACTGGCTCATTGGTTCCGGAGAAGAAAGAAAATACAAGTTCTTTTTATCAAATATGGGCATGGCGGCCATCTTAGTGGGGTGAAACAGACCATGTGAGCAAACTTTCGTTCCCGCGATCCATGGAGGCTCCATATACAATTTGGCTTCAATCGGCTCAGTGGCTTCAGAGAAGATGTTTGAAAAGTGTAGGCAAGGGACGGAGCACCGGGGCAGGGGCGAAAAGCCCCTTGGGCAGAATTTTGATGTCAACAGATACCTTTTGTCACTGTGGACCACTGATGAAAGTTTCATTAACAAAGTATATGATAGTTCTTGAAGAATCCACTGTTTTTGCTTTTCCCATACAGAGGCATCAGGGACCAAATTTGACCTTGTCATAAAATAGGCCATGGTCACCCCAGGTCATCGTGAGAACAAACGGTGCAACAATTACAAACCGCAGCCCTTCGCAGACCCCAAGAGGAAGAGGAAACCGACAAATCTAAACAAGCCTACATACCTAGTCCCATGGCCATTGGCCGATCGGTTCCGGAGATGAAATATTTTAAATATTTTTACCATATAAAGGCGTGGCGGCCATCTTGGTTATGTGATATCCCGCGAACAATCTTTCGGTACCCCGATCCGTTGAGGCTTTATATGCAAATTGTCTACAACCGTTACAGTGGCTTCAAAGAACCGTTTGAAAATATTGACAACGACAACAACGACGACGCGAGCCTGCCAATACTATAAGCTCACCTATGAGCCTAAAGGCTACGTTGAGCTAAATAGTCGCCCCTTTAATCTGTTTACCTTATTGAATGACACAAATATTATCTCTCTCATATGGAACATCATTGGCGTCATTGTATTAAAGATTTCATCTAACATAAAGTCAACCTCCCTCTTCACCTGCTGACCTCGGGGTAACATTCGGACAAGCTTTTGAACAATCTGTAAATACAAAACACATTTTAGGAATTCTTAATATTCCTCTAGGCAGAGATGAGTTTGTACTTATAGATAAGAATGCTAGTTTCTAAAAGAGTTTCTGGTATGAGTAAATCTAGATTGTTTTAGTAATATCATTTGCGCAGAGCATCACTGTGTCATTTATGCGTATTAAGATATGAAGTACATTCCAACGCACTAATTAACAATGTTGGCTGATTTAGATAGGGTTAAGCAGTGTATGGTTAAGCAGTGTATTTACGTTTTCTAGTGGGCTTTGTGATCTTATTTCGAACAGCAATTATGTAAAGACATTGGTGCTAAACAGTCAGAAACTATGTGATCATAAAAATAAACAATATTTACCCTAAATATTTAAACATATATACAAAGCTAAACAGTTGCCGTTCGAAACTTAGAACACACAAAAGAACGAAAATCGGAGACTCGGTTGTATTAAGTTTCTTCATACACAGCGGTGTAGTTTGCGAGGCTATATAAGTCCCTAACACCGGCTAAAGTGGAATTCGACTTTCAAAGTAACCAGAATTGGCCCAGTGATCCGAAAGAATCTGCACTAAGATTCAGTACGGGAATACATTTTACTGCCGCCACAAGGCAAAAAAAAACAAAAAAACTTGTTTTATGAGTAATTAACCCTCGCTCTAAGTTCCCATCATAACGCAGACTGAAACAGTCAAAATACTTTACTGCGAGTTACACGAGTAACCTAGGAAAGGCCACAATTATAAAAACGCATAGCAATCCTCATGTTATTTGATTGATTGTTCTATGCTACTACGTCCCAACTCATGTCATAATATTACTGAGAAAATATTATTTATTACGTTCCTTGAAACACTGTTCGCTTACAAATGTTCCTACTTTGCAGTTACACTAGAAGCAAGTAATTTCCGTGCCAGTACATCACGAAAACACGCCTATATAATTTTGACCCCTTTTAAACCCCACTTTTATATAGTAATACAGGGGTTCACAGGGGTATGCATTATTTTCTTATGTCTGCTCAAAAACATAAATTGTGGGTACTCGTTAGAACCGCCTTGCAGAGGCGGTTCTAACGAGTACCCACAATCTATGTTTTGAGCAGAAATATGAAAAATATCAAAGTTTTTTTATCTGAAAATTTTCAGTTTTTGGAGGTGAAATTATCAATTTATTTGAATAGGCATGTTTTCGTAATGAAACCTAGGTATATATCGGATTCTCAGCTATATAATTAGGCTCCTCATAATGTAAATCAGCTTTATGACACATACGGCACATGCATTCTCACGGTCTGATCATCAAGTACACTGGGCACATACATAATATAGGAGGCAGGCTGATCTGGGTCAATTCCTATGTCATAACGCCAACTTAGTTTAGAGGCATTCACTTCCTTACTCTAAATTCGACATTTAGTTATTGAACACATGATGCAAACCCAGAGTTGATTGTAAGTATTGTTGGCCAATAGTTTCAGAGTTACCATATAGGCAATATGAATGTAATATTGTCTCGCATGACTGTGTGGTGTGTGAATAACTCAGTATGGAGATGATACTTACGATAAATTCACCTTTGGTATATTGAGCATTCGGAATACTAATTCTTTCCTGTTCTCCTAGCTTAGATCCTCGTGGAAAACCCTTAAACAGAACGCAAAAATGTAACTAAAACCAGGAAATGCCATATTCACGAAGCACAGCCTTCTCGAGACACCAAATGAAGGATCGGCATGGAACCAATAATGAAAAACAACAAAAACAAAAAATGCCAAATATGAAATAACTGACGCGCGAACAAAAATAAATGTAACAGAGAAAATGTCTTGGAACGGTCAGTAGCAAAAGTCCTGCCGCTAACATTATGCAATGAGACACTCATAATTTTTCCTAAATCCCATAATTAGCTGTGAACACAGGCGTGATCAAACATAACATAGCCTAGCAGTAAAATATTGCTAAGGTGATATGATTTTTTTTATCGGTATACTGCCGTCAATTAGAATTTATCATTAATACAAAATTTTGGCTGCAGATTTCTCAATAACTATGAAAGTTGCAAAGTTGAAACTTGGTACACTTGGGTGATGTTTTGTGTATATTGGAATCAGGGGCAAGGACCTATAACTCTTGAAGTTACATCTTTTGACAGGTTTTACAATTTACCATTAATGAACAATTTTCGTTACAGGTTTCTCAGGGACTATCAAAGCTGTTAAGTTGAATATTGGTACACACATGGACAATGGGATGATGTATCGTGTGTATCGGAATCAGGGCCAAGAGCTTATATCTCTTGGAGTTTCATTCCTTGATACGTTTTACAATTTGCCATGAATGAAACACGTTCGTAGCACTTTTCTCAAAAACTATAAGGGTTACAAAGTTGAAACCTGTTCACACATGGACAGTGGGTTGATGTATTGTGTTTACCGGAATCAGGGCCGAGGGCCCATAACGTTTGAATTTAAATCCTGTGATTGTTTTTACTTTTACAATTTGCCATTAATAAAAAAATGATAGGTATACCAACTTACCATCAATGAAACAATTTTTGTTATAGATTTCTCAGGAACTATGAAAGCTGTAATGTTGATACGTAGCACACATATTGGCAGTGGGCCGATGTATCGTGTATACCAGAATCAGGTCAAGGGCCTATAACTCTTAGTTACATCCCTTGATAGGTTTAAAATTTTGCAATTAATGAAACAATTTTGTCACACCTTTCTCAAGAACTGTAAGGGTTACAAAGTTGAAACCCGGTACTTACACGGACAGTGCACGTATGTATTTTGTATATCAGAATCAGGGCCAAGAACCCAGAATGCTTAGAGTTAAATCCCTAAATAGTTTTACAATTTGTCATAAATGAAGAAAATTCATTACAGATTTATCAGGAGCTATAAAAGCTGTAACGTTGAAACTTGGTACACACATGGACAGTAGACTGTTGTATAGTGAATATGAGAATCAAGGCCACGGGCCTATAACTTTTTGAGTTAAATCCCATCCCTTGATAGGTTTTTACGAATTTCCATTAATGAAAAATGTTTGTCGCACGTTTCTCAAGAACTGTAAGGGTAACAAAATTGAAACCTGGTGGCACATGGAGCGAGGGTTGATGTATCATGCATGCCGGAATCAGGGCAAGGACCCATATCGCAGTGAGATAAATCCCCTTGATAGGTTTTACGTTGCCATGTTACCATGTCCTACAGTAATGTACCTGGTAAGCATCGATGTATCTGATAAGCATGAATTAAAATATTTCAAACCTATGGGTATTTCTCCTCTGATAGCGCTGCAGCGGGGCTATAGTCAGATCCTCTGACAGCTCTAGTTGATATTAACTGCACACTAATTGTGCTCTAAAAACATGAACTGTTGACCACCTATTGCAGTCTGTCATAAAACTAAGTACAGGGTAAGGAAAGCCTAAACAGTTATGTTCGAAAAGTTTGCGGATAAAATTACAGACTGGCTGGTCTGAATCATACTGTGTCTGTGTTTGTCGCCTTTATGTAGCTAACTCTAGGACCTGTTAATGGTAATTTATACACTTTCAGAGGTGGCAACTCTATCAAAACTTTTATGTTTCCCTTCTGACATGGCGTCTAGTCTATAAACAAAACAATTTGCTCTCCTTAGAAGAACTTTGTAAATACCTTTGCAGAAGTGGTTTAATGCGAAAGAAAGAACATAAAAATCATAATATTTGTCCACTTTGTAGAAAATGATGTTAAATCTACAAAATAGTAAGTAGTAAATTTTAATAATTACATTAGGAATCTACTGCGCACAGTGTAAGAATTACTCGTAGGTCACCTGAACTCCTTTTTATACTTGTTCGAAACGTTAATGTCGTTAACAAGTCCACGTTATGTACACTCTATATTCCACTTTAATATATAATGGAAACAAGTGTATGCTGGGCTATTCGCAATTCATTGGTCTTTGAAAGCGAATTAAATGTGTCCGTTATTATCTCGAGGAGTTACTGTGCCCCAGCTATTTTTCCGACTTTGATAATTAAATGTTAATACTTTATCTAGTTAATAGAGCGGAGAGTTTATATATTAGAAGAGCATATATTTACATAAGCACGTTAACGTAACATGAACAGTAGATTTTGAATCCATATTCTACCTGAAGGCGTGTCTGTAAACTGCCACATGAATGACAAACAATGTAGACCCTAATTAGATACCACTTTCTACGGCTTGTCATCTTGATTTACACTACTTGCCTAGGCCTTTTTGTCCGAATACTTAAAGTTAATACAGAACATGCGTGCAAAGAAAGTTCTGACCTGTTTACGTGTATGCTGATAGAAGTCCACATAAAGGCGAAGCTACCTTTTTGTTCGAGTCCGATAATTTGTTCAAAGCTTACCCTAATATGACACAAGGCGAGCCCAGCAACGGCCATTGCAAACGTTGTTCTTGATTTTCCAGTACGACAAAAGAACACGAAGGCAGTGTCGGTATTATTCTTGAGTCGTTCTTGCTTGCAGTGACTACACACTACGTCCATCAAATCGTCGATGTTCTGTGAGGGAGAGGTATAAAATATGTATAGTACGTTGGCAAATGCTTTCAACAAACAGAAGCCAAAACAGTTTTAAGAAAAAAAGAGGAACAGTTTCCAGCAAAACTTCTGACTGTTACTTGAATGTTCAGTTGGCACCATTATGACATCAATGTAAGTGCCCATGCATGCATTGCTCAATGATGTTTCTAGCAGGAGTCTAAATAGGACAAAATTTACGACTCAGATAAGCATGCGCATCATCACAATCGGATTAGAATATTCGCTTTGCCGCCTGAAGAAGTATTGGCTCTCCACAGGCACCTACCGATCATTGATCAATTTGTGTGGATACGCAGACTGACCTCAATTTGCCGGGTGCAGATGTCCATTGGTACATTTTCACACATTTCTGCTCAATAATTTGTTAAAATGTATGGATATATTGTTAGTTTTTACGCCATATTTGACAAGGGAGAAAAAAGTGTAAGTTCTTGGTTACATTCCTGTTTACTTCAAAAAGAAGATCTACTCTAACAGAGAAGAATGTGCTCCCAAAAGCAGCAAATTATTTTCTTTAACAATGGACCTTTTTCAGAAGGTAGGCAAAACAACTTTAGCATATACGTCTTCCTTGAAAGCGTATCAGTTCATTAAAGTTTAAGAATCAGACAAGAATGTCGCAATTACCTTTTCCATGACACTGGCGTCACTTAGTAATGGCACTCTGTAATAGCTCATATCTAAGGTCTGTAGTCTTTGATTCTCTGCAAGTTCTAGAATTGTGTAGGCTGAATATATACATCTCTCGATTGGCGGATCCGATAACTCATTATAGATCTTTTCAAAGGAGAATAAGAACGATAATTAAAACCTTCTACGAAAAGATACTTTTCTTCGAAAGATGAAATGAAAAGCACAATTACAGATATGTACAGAGAGTATTAACAAAAAAAAGTAAGAGAAAAGTCCAAATCAAGGTACAAACATAACAAAACAAACAAAAAAGAAATACATAAATAAAGAGATAAATAAATAAAAAAAAATAAAACGCAGATTAAATGACAAAACTAGAGAAAACGAGATGCCGTTGCAGTTATTTATAGGTACCGATAACTTAAGGAGAAATATAAAGGAATATTTTTTCTGTGTTACTTATTAACAATACCTGAAGTTTGAGAAATAACAACAAATATGCAGATAGCTTTTTCCTGTAGTTTTATCTGATCTTTTTTTATGCAAATATGGGTTATTTTTCTGTGCGGTTGGTAATCAATGCAACATACAAGCGAGCCTTGTTTGTTGCTACACAGTATATAACGCATCAAGTTACAGAATAAAATCACACATTCTTCGTTGCAAGCCAATAATAAACGTTCGGTTAATTAAATCAGTAAGTTTATCTTTTATAAGATGATAAGGTAACGTAGTACTCAAAATACCGGTAAAAACATTAACAGTGCCGTGTTGCGGTGGTAGAACGTCTCTCCGTGCATCACCATTGTGCAAATTATATTATATTACCTTTGGGATCATTGGGCTCATTGTGGTATATTTGAAAATGGAGTTCTGCTCATGCATACGCTAGAGGGCGTAAGCAGTGTTGCAAACTTCATCACTGCTTATGAAGAGTCTTAAAAACGAGACTCCCATTTTCTAATCCGGTGTGTTCTTTGTTTCCCTAGGCAATCTTTTTGACGTTTATCAAATGGGTATACTTATAAAGGTATCATGAGACGACTTTACAACAGGAGTATTTAATGATGCTTGCTGCTTATGCGACCTTTTTTTCTATTTTTTCTTTATAAACACGTATGTTGTGGGTCCTCATTTGAATCGCCATGAGATGTTGAGCTCATTCAAATTAGTACTTATAACTAATGCTGTAATAGAGAACTAGGTAAAAGTCGACGGGGTGATATAATCTGAAGACTCAGACACTGCTTGACAGCGCTCTTATAAGGCCATGTGAAGTTAGTAGGCTAATTATTGTAAATCAATTGGCAACATTGTGATATGTCTGAAATGTATTCACGGAATGGGAGATAGTGTAGATCCTGATCAAACCGATCGTTTAGATCTACAATATTTTGTCAGGCCTGATTGTCCAAATATATAGTACAAATACTTTAAGTACAAATGCTTTAAGCCGCCATTTATCGTCCGATGTTTCCAACGCCATTACTATCCCTGCAAAGGACAATGAACATAAATAACAAAGGCATATATTAGAATGCACCTTCATACTGTCTTGGCCTTCCCTGTAGATCGGCATATGCTGCTTTGCCCAATGTTTCAGTGATCTGTAACGAAATACCTTAGTGATAGGATCTTCGTTGTCCACATATAGGTTATGGACCATTTTCAGATACGAAGGCTGAAATCATAATTAGAAACTAGAAATTGGAAACCGAAAGTAGAAGAAATGTTACCTGGAATGTTGGATTTTTCTTGATGAGTTTCCGTAAATCCATTTCATTTTCCTACAGAGAAGAAATGCGTATTATGCGTAAATGAATGTTTAACTATGTTACAACTTAACACAACATGAAAACGGCAAAGTGTTCTGAATAATCATGTATGCAAGCGCTGCTCGATACAAAACATTCACATAGTTTTTCTCAGTGCAACAGAATACATGTTCGAAGTATATATGTTATAAGAATTTTACTATAAACAAAATTATGAATATGGCGGCCATGGCATCCATCTTGGATTTCCGAAAAGATTTTAGCTATTTTCAATCTACAAGTTGCATCAATACATGGCCTTTCGGTTCAGGAGAAGAAGTTTAAAATAGATTTTCAAGTCGACGGCCATCTTGGATTTCCGATCGAAACTATTTTGATTATTTTTTATCTTAAAGCCATGTCAATTTTTCCAATGATGTTAAGAGTCCACTGGCCTTTTGGTTAAGGAGAAAAAAATCGAAATAGATGTTCCAACTGGCCGTCGTCGCAGCCTGCTTAGATTCCTACTGGATCGATTTTGTTAGTTTTGGTCCACATGCCATCCCGAGTAAATTAGACTTTTGATTTAGGAGAGAAATTCAAAATAGATTTTTTATGGTGGCCAGGGCGGCTATCTTAGACTACCGATTGGACCGTTTTTAGTTATTGTTTATCTACAAGTCACCCCAATACTTTATAGATAAAAGACCTCCACATGGACCACACAAATATTTTACCACTACTGAAGCTGATGGCGAGGGTTGGGATCCCGTAAAGCTAGCTTAAGCCTCTTCCCCGAGTAATTCGTTTCTGACCGTTTCAAGGCGGTGCTTTCATTGTGGTATGTTTTGTTAATTGTTATGTAGTGTTTCACTTTTTAATGTTTTTTTTTTCTGTAACAATTATGTAAGCTTAAGCTATATTCAATGAAGTTTGATTAACAGAAGTGCCACCTTTTTGGGATATAGTTGCCAACTCTTCTTGCCATATGTTCATTTTGTGGTTGTTTTACTGTATTTGTCTGTTTTTCCCTTAGGTGTTGGGGCTTGATGTGGATCTAATTGTATCAGTTCCTGAGTTCACTTATTTACTTTTTCTACAAAGTTTGGAGTTCATTTGTCCATTAAGTCCAAGAGAAAACGTCCAGATTGTTTTTCAAGACGGCGACCGTCTTGGATTTTGAAACGATTTTAGCTGTTTTGGTATACATTTTGCCAAGATATTTCGGCCATCTTTGTTCATTGAAGCCAATCGGGTTTAGCCATTTTGGTAGAGAGTAACCTAGGCAACATTCCTGTGTAGTTTGATGAAATTATCCCATGGGAGAATGAGGATTTGTCATTTAAAGCAAATTGTTGACGCTGCACGACGGAAAATGCACGACGCAGGACGGACGTTGGACATTGACCTATAACAATAACTCAATATGAAAAAGAAATGTATTAAAAAGGTTTACTAAAATGCATATGGCAGGCCAGTCTTTGAGTCTTGAGAAGAAAACATGCGAACTGAAAAGACAAATGAAGTTTGATAACTTATGACCAATCAGAACAAAATATGTTCATTTAGAATAAAATGCCATGTAAACACTGTCGTTCCGAGTAGTCGAAAGGCTGGAAATTCGGAGCTATGCAACAAGGTATTATAGTCAAAATCCATTCTTTGTTTAAATTCCAGAAAGCTCTATATCGTGAATATGAGAAATTTTCAGGTCTCGACTTTGACCGTGTGCCCCTTCCCAATACCCAGTTACACATGCATAAGACAAGTAAACAGTCCGAATTTACGATTTTTATCGCATTCATTTTATTTTTTTTATTTTTGTATTCCAAAGCTTTCTTTTTCAAGTTGTATTGCTATTTCAGAATGCGTCATGACAGGTTTGCGTGAACGTCGCCACCCAGTACTTCAATATAGTACTAATAATTAAGGTTCTAGTTCTTAGGATTTGAGTTTACACATTATCGTGAATAGAGTCACTTTCTGGGAGGGTAACTGTGCTATTTTCTATCTTTGGTTTGGATTCGTGAACAGAGTTATATGTTGCAGTGGCGTCCCTAATTTCTTCGACGCACCACCTTTTACTGTTCGTACATGGCAGGTTGGCGTTGTGACAAACGTTTCTCGGAACAACTGTGCATTGCTAGTTGTATTGCTTTATAATATGTTGTTAGAAAAGTAAACGACAATATTCACCTCAAGCTCTGTTTTGTTCAGGCCTGGGAACACAATAGGTTCTTCTATTTTTGCTGCATGTCTTATACTGTATGTGGCGCCATCACATTCTACCATCAGATCGTTTCTCAGATTGACCAGCACAATATGGGTATGCTTCACTTTGCTACTCAACAGGTGATTCACTACCTTAGAAAGACTCTGAAAAAAAAAATACACACATATGAGACACTCCAAAGAGAACGAGCCTTAGGGCATCTACGAAAAGCAAAAAATTGCTTCCTCCCAGCGTATCCAAAAAGTCTTATCTGTCCCTATCAGATGCTTTCTTCAGAGCTATCTTCGTCATCAATGATTGTATGCTTGAAAACGGGAGCTGTCCTGGGCCAACGCTGTCCGCATACACGCCGAAAACATCATTTAATGTCGCAATTAAAGCAGAAATATTAGATATTTTACAGATGAAATGGTTTAGCGTCCGTTAACTTATGACAGTTACAGTAGTAGTGTATTTTCATTTCTCATGAAACATATCTTATGATATGGACTCTCGTAAAATAATAATAATCATTTTTGAGATATTCCGTGTCTTTCCAAGTTTAAATGTATTTGTGTCGCCTAAGACTTCTGCAATTCAGTGTAAGTTTATTGCAACCTATTTATAGATGCTTATGTCTAACAGGTACTCTTTGCAGTCATTCCACAGTAACACTTTGTTTTTCAACTCAGAGAGAAAGTCATTTTCCTACACAAATACACAATACTTAGAGATTATCACATGGAGTTTTGGTTTTCATCCAATGTAAGTATCAACCCGAGACCCCAATAATGCCTTTGGACAGATAATGGTCGTATGATAATGTCACAGGTCGAGTTTAGTTTGATGGAATAAATTAAAACATTCCTTATTCTTGTTTATATTCTATTCTATTCCTAAACTTTATTTGCGGCCTTATCCCTATTCCTTGACCTTTCCTCCAATAGTCCCATGTCCTGATCTTTACTACTTACAATGCATGTACCGTTTAATCATTTATGGCCTTAACACTTCACCTAATATGCATGCCCGGACTTTATGCTCCAGTGCATTTGCCATTTTGAGCTTAGTGTGATAAGTTTATACTTTTCACGTAAATCGTACATGCTAGTTTATTATATGAAATTATTAATATAATTTCAGGTAAGAATATTTTATATCATTGGTCAATTATTGTAGAAGATTTGGTAGCTATATGAAATTGTAAACTTTGTATTTTAAAGAGATAGGACACTGCAAGACAAAGAAACATGATTTGTATTGATATTGATCTGTACTCTCTGACGTAATATTGTTTACATGTTTATTTCTATGAATTATCTTTAAAAGCTCCGGTGCTTTTAAAGATAATTTAGAGAAATACCAGTGCATTTGCCATTTTGAGCTTAGTGTGATAAGTTTATACTTTTCACGTAAATCGTACATGCTAGTTTATTATATGAAATTATTAATATAATTTCAGATGTGATGATCCATTACCATATTTTATTATGACGTCAGCAAATAAAGATCGTGACTTTTGACCATCTTCGTGTATCTGTTTTTATCCAGTGAAAGTCGAACCGGGGAACGGTGACAAATTTGGTGGCCAGTGTGACACTGGATGATGGAATTATACTTCATTTCAACTACATGTACATGAAGATGATGTTGCTTAACATGGATTTATCTGTTTTTGAGGACGTCCACGTATTCTATTTTTAATTGGAATTTCCATGGATATAATACGTCATGTGCTGCTCAGCTCATAAATATTCATCATGAGGCGTGCGCGATCCAATCAGATATCATAATGCTGGATTACGTATACCCGGGTGATTTGGATATAAACAAGTTTGTGTACTGGGACACGTGTTTCGCTATGGCCGGCCGATCAGATTCTATGTACGTTGTTTTGCGGATGGATTAAACATTCTTGGATAGCATCAAAACAGACGGGAGATCCGATTTCAGTAACAAACTTGAAGGTGTACATTTTTCATGGACACTTTTCAGCTGGATTTATATTCGGCTGATTGACTTTAGTGCTTTATATTGTGTTATGGATTTTGGATATAATTTTGTAATGGATTATTAGAATACGATTAGGTAAGATTTACATTACTCTTGCAGTGTCAGTTTTGATTGTGATATATTGTTATATTATTTCTATTACCTTTTTAAGTCATTATTTTCATAGATTGTCTTTTTCAATCTGTCCGTATCAAATATTTTGAATACAAGTGTTAGCTACAGCCTGTTACACAAGTTTGTTGACAGTTTACTTCACAGGGATCATTGGGTGGTATAGATACCTGTCAGCATGTTCGTGTAACGTAATTTTGCTACTTACAGTCATAGTTTCACCTACAATCAGTAGCATATAGCTATAAATAGATATGTACGGGTAGTCTAAAGCGCTTTTTAAATTGGTACCCCACCCCGCTAACTGTTTCTCTCACCTGCATGACGCCTTACTAACTTAATAACAATCATACCCAAACTCCATATCCCACCCAGCCCTAGCCCAATCTTAGCCTGAACCAAAGGTCCCTTCTATATAAAAAAATTGAAATGAACTTATAAAATTTCTGAATTTTTCTTTAAAATAAACCCTCCCTTTTTGAATATTCCGGCATGTGTTGAAACAGTCATTTTTCTCGTGCTCCGAAAACAAGACGGAAACAAAACCTGCGCTCTCGCGGCCAATTGATACCGATTTGTATTGAATTTAAACCGTTGAAGTGTACCTGTCCGACTAGCGTAGTGGTAAGTACCACTGATTCATAGTCCTTTAGTAAAGAACCGTGCAGGTTCGAATCACACCAGTGGCACACACATAAATTTTTATTTACTAAAGTTTAGCTTATTTTTTTTTGTCATTACGCTACGTATTCATATTTATTTCACAACATTTTACTCTTGCATATTTTTTTTAATAATATTCTTTTCAGATCACAGACTTCAAACAGGTAGAGTATATATAAAACTTTATATCCAAATTTCCGTTCTTATTGTCATTCCGGTTCACGGAATTAACCGATGTTTTGATTTTGTTTCCAATGTTTCCGGTAATTTTCGTTAATTTCCGACGTAGATTGGCCATCTACGAGGCATACGTAGTGTCATACGTATAAAATGCCATTTTATTTGTAAGGGTCTTACAAATACTTTATTTACCCTCATTTCATTTTTTTCCCTGATCTTACGACATCTGGTAAACACCCTAGACACCCGTACCCCACCCACCCCCTCCCACAATCTTCTCGGATGAAAAAGTGGTGAATAAAATAAATAAGGTGTGAGATTCAACTTCTTGTGATACCGAATAACATTCTACGGAAGATCAAAAGTGTCATCCAAATAGTGATGTAACGGAATAACATTCTACGGAAGATTACAAGTGTCATCCAAATAGTGATGAAACTATTGCAAATATCGGAATAACATTCTACGGAAGATAAAAAGTGCCATCCAAATAGAGATAAAAACACTTGAAAGCTTGTGCACAAGTATTTCTTTTTGTGAAAGGAATCAGGAAAGATAACAGTTGAAAGGGAGGAATAAATAATGGATAGATATTCAGAAGGGAATGTACGTGAAGAAAGGAGGTTGAGACGAGAAAGAATAAGGGAAGAACAGGAAAGACAAATGAGTTTAGCGCGTGACTTATCAAGACTAAGAATGCAAAGGGAAAATATTGTGACAGAAAGGCAGTTAAGAAGGGCAGAAAGACAGCAAACAGGAGATCGCGCTCAGGCTTCTACTCCTCAAGAGCAAACTATGAGACGCTCAATAACAATGTCCCCCGGGCCTTGGGATTTAGGAACACAGGAGAGAAGGTCCTTAACTTTTACAGTACATTCTGCTGAGCAGCCTTTCCAGCATTCAGTTTTTGGTCCTGTATATTCTTCCACAGGAAGCTTATACGATCAGGAGATTAAGCAGGATTTAAATGAAACACTAGACTACACTGGATACCCGGATGTTTACGGACCTGATTTTACAGAGGAGGAGGAAAGTGTATTTGAAAGTAAAGAGAGTGGTGAACGGAGCTCTAGTAAAGGCAGCTTCGCTAACAGTGAATGCGAGTATTCCTATGATTTGGTGAGGCAAGAGAGAAAAAGGAGCCTTAGTGGAGATAGTGCACTTGAAGAACAGGAAAGTGGATATAGTCATGTATTAGTGGATGAATTATTGTCAAGGAAAGGAGGTGAACTCGCGTATGAAAGGACCAGAAATAGTGAAACACAAGAAAGGATGAGAGCAGCCAGTGACGGCGAGGTTCAAAGAGTTTTAAAAGAGAGAATAAAAGTAGAGAAAGAGCTGGAAATGGAGAACGATCCCTACAGAAAATCAGAAAGCGATGCACAGTCCAGAGGATATAGGTACCATCAGACAGACATATCAAAGGACAATGAAGGAAGGAGAAAAGTAGATGCTAGAAGGCAGTTTAAAACTGATCAGCCTTATGTAGGTACAAATCAACGTGGTCGGCAGTCAATGTCATTAAGAAGACATTATGCTGAAAATGAGACAGGTTATGGAGAATGTTATCCAGTGGAAAGAGAGCTTTTTAGGAGAGAAAAGAGAGAGCCAGATGTTATAAACACTAGGAGAGATGGACAAAGCAGTGGTAATATGCTGGAAATAGTGGACAATGAAATAGAATTTCTTGATATGAAATTAAAGCAGATGAGGAAAAATAGTGAAAGGTTGAAACAGGAAATGGAAGAGAAAGTAATTATTGGAGAAAAATGGACACATAGAACAGAAATGTTACCTGAAAATATAAGTAGAAGGGAGAACAAGTTTGTACAAAGGCCGATAGAAAGAGGATCATACGAAAGGAACTATACACATAGAAAGCATAGCAAAGTACCAAGAGCGTCTCTTATAAACGAATTAGAAAGTGGAATATTACCACAGACAGAAATAGAAACAGACAAAACAGAGTACAGGAGAGAATATCGACCAAAATGGGAAGATATTACCGAGAGAAGAGATAATGAAGCAAAATATTGTGTAGATTATTTACCAAGAGCAGACAGAAGAGCCAAAATAGAGGAAGATGTTTTACCTTTTATAACTAGACAAAGGAGTGAAGCGAAAGGAAATTATTGGAATTATGACAGTAGTCAAAACAGACAGGGAGATAGAGAACGGGCAGTCATGTCTACTAGACAGTTTTCGCCACAGACAAAAGTTAAGCAAAGGGATTATAATGAGAGAAATAGGAGGGAAGAATATGAAAGTTCTGGAATTGAATATACAACTGAAATAACTCGACAGACAGCTGAGAAAAAGTTGGAAAAATTACAGATGCAGAAAAAGCGGATTAGGGCTATGAAAGAAAGAGAGGAAGAAATGAAACAGAAAGAGATAGAACTTGATAGAAGGGAGAGACAGCTGAGATTTCAAGCTGACGTTCAAAGTGAATTGGAAGATATTGATCCATTGGAGGAAGAATTAGCACGTAGAGAGAAAGAATTGGAGGAAAAGATGAAGAAACTGAGATTAAGAGAAGAGAAAATAATTAATGCTGAATCCAGTAGGAGAGACAAATCATGCTCTGAAGAACAGAATGCAGTAATTGAATTTGAAAGTCAGAAGAAAGCAACAGAATCAACAGGTACTACAAACAGTACATCAGTAAAGGACGCACCTACTGAGCAAAACAGTAGTAAGATAATAGGTACAGGAATGGAAACTTCTCTGCAAGACAAGATAATATACTTTCCGAGAGAAAAAGAAATAAAGAATGAATCAAAGAGTATAGATAACTTAGGCTCTGAAAACAATAAGGAAACAACTGAAAGAAAACCACAATTAGAGCAGATTAAATTTGAAAGTGAAAAGAAACCGACAGAAGCATCAGACACTACAAAAACTACCCCAGCAAAGAGTGTAACAATTGACCAGAAAATAAGCAAAACAATAGACAGAGGAACGGAAACTTTACTACCAGAGAAGACAACATTCTTCCCGAAATTCTCAACATTTTCGGGAGAGGATCAGAAACAGAGAAAAGAGAGTAGCTTCGAAGAATGGAAGTATGAGGTCATGTGCTGCATAAAGGAAGGTGTGCACTCCCAGCAAGCAATTGCACAGGCAATACGGAAATCGTTGACTGGGAAAGCCAAACAGGTGTTGATTAATTCTGGTACCACTGCTAATATCGATGAGATCATGAAGAAATTGGAAAGGGTATTTGGAAATGTTGCGAGCGGAGAAAGCATGATGCAGGAGTTTTATACAGCAACTCAAGGACAAACAGAAAACGCTGTTGCATGGGGACTGCGGCTAGAGGAGATAATGAAACTCGCTGTTGACAAAGGACATGTGAAAGCAGAATCAACAAATAAAATGCTAAAGAATAGGTTTTGGAAGGGACTGAGAAGTGAACGGCTGAAAAATGCAACAAGGATACACTTCTTCAACACAGATGAATATCAAGAATTGTTGAGTCGTGTACGAGAGGAGGAAAATGAAATGAAGTTAAACGCAGGAGTCCAGCACCAACCAGTCAACACAAACGTCAACATTTCAAAAGATAGAAGAGAAACACCTGAAACATCAAAGCTAGACTTGCTTTATGACAAGTTAACAGAAATGGAAGAAGATATGAAAGAACTTAAGCAGAAAGCGGAGTGGCAAGCAAGACCTCCTAGACCTTATGGACAATACGGGAGACGGCAAAGCTACGACAGAAATAGGAATAATAAAAAGAAAGAAACTGAAGCTACAGCTAGAAAGGAAACAGAGGTCAAACAAGATGATTTAAACTCCTAGGCGTCTCCGTCGCGGGGCAGACTGGGGACAAACGCCATCAAAGCCCTGATATATCATTTCCATTTAAGAAAGTAGTAGGAAGGAGAAATGAATCGACAGTGATAGTTAACGGATTAAAAACTTTAGCGTTGGTTGACAGTGGTTCCGAAATAACGACCGTGTCAGATGAGTTTTATAAGGAAATGATTCCACAGCCATATTTACATCCTATGGAGGAATTTAAGATACAGGGAGCTAGTGGCAACACCATTCCGTATTCAGGTGTCATTTTGTGTGAAATACAAGCACCATGTCTTGGACAGAAGGTAGTTGAGGTTGGCGCTTTTGTTGTACCAGCAACTGATTACAGCTTAGATGTTCCTGTTATCGTTGGTACAAACGCCATCGATCAATTGAAGGAGATTTGTAAAAACAGAGACGAAGCACAGATACCTGAAGCATGGACAAATGCATTCATTTCCTTACAAAGGAGCAACGTTGGGGTCGTTAAGTCAACTAACAAAACAGACATGATAATTCAGCCTATGGAAACAGTGACTGTATCAGGAATAGTGAGGAAGAAAGACAACGTAGAGTCAGCTATTATGGAACAAACTGAGGGCGCAACAAACCGACTTGGCGTTTGTCCCCGGGTTGTTTCGCTGGAAAAACCTGGAAATTACCAGAGAGTTCAAGTTAGACTCTTCAACATCTCAGCAAAGGTTGTCAACATCAAGCCGAAATCTGACCTATGTGAGCTACATGAAGTAAAAGTCCTGAGAAGCGTCGACCCAATTACACAAAAGGAAGAAACAGTCAATATTAATCAACAACAAGTCAAGAACAAAGAGGATTTCACAGATGACAAGGAGTTTTTGAAGAAATTAGATCTTGAATCATCAAAGATAACATCAGCTCAGAAAGAGAAAGTTGCTGAATTCTTACTGAAATGGAAACACATCTTCTCAAAAGGAATAACGGACCTAGGCAACTGTGACTTAGTCAAACACGAAATCAAGATGAAAGATGACACGCCATTTAAAGAACCCCACCGCAGAATCCCTCCAGCCATATTCCAGGAAGTTCGTGAACATTTGAAAGAGATGCTGGAGGCAGGTGCAATACGACCGAGCACAAGTCCCTTTTCCTCGAATGTTGTAATTGTCAGAAAAAAAGACGGTTCGATTCGATTCTGCGTTGATTTCAGAAAGTTGAATAGCAGGACTATCACAGATGCGTATGCAATTCCGAGGGTCGACGACACGCTACATCTCCTTGCTGGTGCGAAATATTTCACAAAATTGGACTTGCGCAGCGGTTACTGGCAGGTGGAGATCAAAGAGGAGGATAAACAGAAGACCGCATTTCAAGTAGGAACAATGGGCTTTTATGAGTTCAACAGGATGCCCTTTGGCTTGTGCAATGCTCCAGCGACCTTCCAGAGATTGATGGAGCGTTGCATGGGTGAGGTCAACTTGAGAGATTGCCTCATCTATCTCGACGACATCATCATCTTCTCGTCGACAGTCGAACAACATTTGGAGCGACTCGAAGCAGTTTTCAAACGCCTTTCCCAGCACAACTTGAAACTTAAAGCCTCAAAATGTGAGCTCTTGCGATCCAGAGTCACGTACTTGGGACATGTAGTATCCGAAGATGGAATCGAGACAGACCCAGAAAAGACAGAGGCCGTTAAGAACTGGCCTGTACCTACATCTGTGAAGGACGTTCGCGCTTATCTGGGATTCACCGGATACTACAGAAAATTTATCAAGAACTATGCAAGAATAGCGAGACCACTCAATGATCTCCTTGTCGGCCAGTGCACCAACAAAAAAGAAAAGAAACCAGGGACAAAACTGAAGAAAGTTCCATTCCGCTGGACCAGCAAAGAGCAAACAGCATTCGAAACGCTGAAGGAGAAACTCATGAGTCCACCAATCCTTGCGTATGCCGACTACACCTTGCCGTTTAAGCTCCATACGGATGCATCTACTACAGGACTGGGAGCTGTTCTCTACCAGAACCATAATGGAGAAGAAGAAGTAGTTGCCTACGCCAGCAGGAGCCTCAAGCCGTCAGAAAAGAATTACCCTGCTCACAAGCTGGAATTCCTTGCTCTCAAGTGGGCCATTACAGAGAAGTTTCACGACTATCTGTACGGTGCCACGTTTGAGGTGGTGACGGACAACAATCCACTGACGTATGTCTTCTCCACTGCTAAACTGGACGCCACAGGACAACGCTGGTTGGCCGAGTTGTCAAATTACAACTGCAAGATCAGTTATCGCAGTGGAAAGAACAACGCAGATGCTGACGGACTGTCAAGGAAGCAGGAGAATACCACTACGATATTCCCAGAGGTCCTCAAGGCCATAAGTAACACCATGATGGTAGAAACAGTCCCCTTGGCTGAGACTACTATGCATCCCGATGGCGAACTTGAGACAGATGAAGAAGTACCTAGTGAACTACTAGAAGGGACGGCCTTGTCAGCACAGGATTGGCGGAAAGCACAAGCATCGGATGCCAACATAAACTGCATAATGGATTATGTGCTCACAGGTCAAAAGCCTACAACAATCCAGGCTGAAGAAAATGGGGTCGATCATAGATATCTGGCAAACTGGGAGAAATTTAAGTTAAGAGATGGTGTCCTCTATCGGACCTCAGATATCAGAGGAGCGACTGTGGAACAACTTGTGTTGCCAGCGTCTATGAGAGAAACCATTTTCCGCGCATATCACGATGATCTTGGTCATCAAGGCCGTGATAGGACCATATCACTCATCAAACAACGATTTTACTGGCCTGGTATGAACAGCTTCATCGAAAACCATGTAACATTGTGTGGAAGGTGTATTCGAAGGAAGACTGCTCCTTTAAAGGCCGCAAAACTGGTCAACATTTCATCAACAGCCCCCATGGAGTTGGTCTGCATCGATTATCTTACCCTCGAAAGATCAAAGGGGGGATACGAAAATATACTAGTAATAACAGACCACTTCAGCCGTTTTGCACAAGCAATACCAACGAGAAACCAGACCGCCCATACAACAGCACGGGTCCTTTTCGAAAATTACTTTGTGCACTACGGTTTTCCTGCCAAACTTCATAGTGACAAAGGGGCTAATTTCGAATCTAAGATCATCAAGAAACTATGCAAACTAGCCGGCATCACCAAGTCAAGGACCACTCCCTATCATCCCATGGGGAATGGGATGGTAGAACGCTTCAACAAGACTCTCCTCAATATGCTTGGAACGTTGCCAGAAGATAAGAAGGGATACTGGGCAGCCCATGTGTCTACACTGACCCATGCTTACAATGCGGCTATTCATGAGAGCACGGGCTTTTCTCCTTACTTCCTTATGTTTGGTCGACATCCACGCCTCGCTGTAGATGCCTTCCTTGGTTTGGAGAATGAAGGTCAGAAGACTCATAAAGAGTATGTCGACAAACTTAAGGACAGACTGAAGTATGCGTACAAGAAAGCCACAGAGGAGGCGAAAAAGAAAGGGATCAAGTACAAGCATTATTACGACCAGAAAGTGAGGAGAGATGCAACACTGAAAGAAGGAGATAGAGTGCTAGTGAAGAAGGTAGGATTCCAAGGCAAGCACAAATTGGCCGACATATGGGAACCATGTACATATGTAGTTCTGAGCCAACCAATGCCTGATATTCCTGTTTTCAACGTACAGAAGGAAGGAAGTACTTCTAAACCTAGGCTGTTACATCGTAACATGTTATTGCCGTTTTACGGCATACCTGTACCAGAAGATAGTGATACAGAGGACGACACGAATAAACAGCCTGAGGTGTTAGATGAGGAGGAAGAATCGACTGATTCTAGTTCTTCAGAGGGAGATAGCGATAGCTCTTTACCAGCCGTCAGAGAAGTAGTTCCTGCTAGAAGAAGGCAACCGCGTAGAGGAAGACATGCACAACACTCTGATAAGCCTCATAGTAGAGAAGCTATAACTCAGCGAGGGGCCCAGCGTGCAGAAAGACCACAAAGAAAGAGAAGACCACCAGTTTGGATGCAGTCTAGTGATTGGCAGATAGGACACCGGCCATATATGTTAGATGGAAGACAATTTACCGTGGACAACAGGCAATTAACATCAGGCGATAGACCATTCACCATAACAGTAAGACCCGAAGATGTTATAGAACTTTGAAGATGTTGAAGAGGTATAGAGAAATAGTTGTCAAATGTAAGTACAAAGGATAGTTGTCAAAGGTAAGTATAGAATTTTGTTATAAAAATAGGAACATAGTATAGTCGACAAAGGTAAGGACAGTGTTTTTTTTTTATTTTTATCCAATCATTATTATCATCGGTATCTTCATCGTTATTATCATCCTCGTCGTTTTGTGTCATCATCATCATCGTCGTCGTCGTCGTTTTCATCCTCGTCGTCAAGTGTCATTACATTATCATCATCATCGTAGTCGTAGCCTTCATCCTTGCTGTCATGTCCGTCATCGTAGTCATTATCGTCATCATCATCGTCATCGTCGATGTCATCCTCGTCGTCATCATCCTCGTCATCATGTACGTCATCACCACCATTATCATCGTCGTCGTCATCCCCCTCGACATGTACATCATCAGCATCATCATCAGCAGCTGCATTATCATCATCGTCATATTCCTTTTAATTTTATTGATTTGATATTGTCTTATCATATCGCTACCAATGCATGTTTTTTTTTTATTATCTGTTTCCAGAATGTCCTCATTCTATGGAATGTCTTCAGTAATTGAGAACCCAGTTGTTTAATATTTCAAGAATGAGCATTGAATATTATTGAAGAATCCTATAATCAGCGATGTGACTGGCTGTACATATTATTTTATGAATTTCATTAAACTATGTCATTCATGTATTGTTATGTTGCTGTTATTTTTGTAAATGTCGGGGCGATATTTTATTAAGCGGGGAAGAGTGTCACAGGTCGAGTTTAGTTTGATGGAATAAATTAAAACATTCCTTATTCTTGTTTATATTCTATTCTATTCCTAAACTTTATTTGCGGCCTTATCCCTATTCCTTGACCTTTCCTCCAATAGTCCCATGTCCTGATCTTTACTACTTACAATGCATGTACCGTTTAATCATTTATGGCCTTAACACTTCACCTAATATGCATGCCCGGACTTTATGCTCCAGTGCATTTGCCATTTTGAGCTTAGTGTGATAAGTTTATACTTTTCACGTAAATCGTACATGCTAGTTTATTATATGAAATTATTAATATAATTTCAGGTAAGAATATTTTATATCATTGGTCAATTATTGTAGAAGATTTGGTAGCTATATGAAATTGTAAACTTTGTATTTTAAAGAGATAGGACACTGCAAGACAAAGAAACATGATTTGTATTGATATTGATCTGTACTCTCTGACGTAATATTGTTTACATGTTTATTTCTATGAATTATCTTTAAAAGCTCCGGTGCTTTTAAAGATAATTTAGAGAAATACCAGTGCATTTGCCATTTTGAGCTTAGTGTGATAAGTTTATACTTTTCACGTAAATCGTACATGCTAGTTTATTATATGAAATTATTAATATAATTTCAGATGTGATGATCCATTACCATATTTTATTATGACGTCAGCAAATAAAGATCGTGACTTTTGACCATCTTCGTGTATCTGTTTTTATCCAGTGAAAGTCGAACCGGGGAACGGTGACAATAATACATAGGGCAATGAACAAAATACATGTTCTGATTTGTTTATCACATATTCTGTGGATTCTAAAAGGAATGAACATCGAGAGCAATGAACTCACGTACAAAACTAACAACAGTTGAAATGTTACGCTTGGTGGGCCAGACTTGCTAGTTTCGGTCAGTCAGGTCTCATCAGTATCCTTTATATAAACATTCAGAAAGCCGCGAATGACCAGAACAAATATACTACACAATCATTCTGCTTCTTACTATGTGTAAAGTGTAAAATCACCGAATATATGTTGAAATAGGTGTCAGTTCAAGCGCAAATGCGCGTAACGTCACGTAACCTATGCCATGGTGCTGACAACGTCATCATGACGTCTCGAGCGGACTGATAACCTCAGTCCGTTTAAAATGCACTGCTTTTCATTATCAGTACGGACATTCTATAAACGCGTTTCGTTTCAAAATACATTTTACCTGGTTATAATAAACATCAAAAAGATTGCCTTTGGAAACAAAAAACACACTACAGATTACAAAATGGAAGTCTCGGTTTTATTGAGACTCTTCATAAGCAGTGAAAAAAAGGTAAGAGAAAAGTCCAGAGAGTGCCACAATCACAAACCGCAGCTCCTCCCACCTCAAGAGGAAGAGAAAACCGACAAATCCAAACAAGCACAAATCGAACAAATGTACGAAAAGCACTAAGATTAGCTCTCTCTCTTCCCCAAGCGAGGTAATCGCAATACTAAAAGGACTGAAAAACACAAGAACAAAATGAAACACGGAAAGACATACAACAAATCGCCTCGTAGAATAAACCACAAAGCAACAAAGAGTAAGACTAACACCGGGAGCCTGATTATCTGTAGCCGCCGACACTGTAACCAATATTTGGGGAAGAAATTATCATATATACAAAAGGTATGTTTAACGCGAAGTATAGTGATGACTATGCGACAATAGTTTATTTTACTCACTACTGCCTACAAAAGTATAAATATTTGAGTATATGTACTATACATAACTTCGGACATATGAGCCTGAAATAGCTTACAGACACATATTCTCTGCCTCTTGGCTGGGGTCGTCCATCATGATTGCATGCAATATACATCCCTGATAGTGGTAGCTCACTTTAAAGGCTGGTCTTATCTAAGTGGTTATGAGGGTATTATTACTGTCTGAAGTCTGTTAAGGTAGGGCCAGAAAGGAGAAAAATGAATATAATCTAATAAAGTGCTTATTGTTTTACCTGAACTATTTGAATATTTTAATTATAAATTTTATCGATTTTTTATAAGAAATATCTAAATTCAATTATGCATTATTTTTTTTTACTCGTGTATTCTTATTGAATTATAAAGTAAAGTGAATAAATGAATTCTTAGTTTTTAGACTTGTCAAAAAGAAAAACAAAATAAGGACAGATTTTTTTTTATCTATTTCTTTATTTACTTTTATTTATGAAGATCAAAATGATAGTCAAGTACAGCAATATTGTGAAATTTCTTTATTTATCCATCACTGACTGGATGTCGAGTTACAGTAGAATTCAATTTTCCCAGAGCGAAACTGAAAATTTCTAATGGTGTATATTTGTGTCCCTGACTAGCAAATATAGATTTGAAAGCATCCACATTTTTTTTAACATTTCAGGGTACATATCTTGATCACCAACTAAAGCATTTTATTCTTCTTCTTCATATTTGGAGAGGCAATTGTTTGAAAATAAAAATCACCAGATGATTCAAAGAATGCAGCTGTTTTCACTTTGAAAGACGTAACGAAAAGAAGTCTCGGTTTACATTGGTAATACATTTTGATTGGTTTTAGGTTGTTGTTTTTACAAGTGTCATAAAGTGTCTTTGTATTTGATGACAATATTGTTTTATTCACACCATCTTACTCCAGACTTCATCACCTAATGTTCTTTCTTTTTCACAGTGTGTTACATTATAAACCACACATTTTATCATTTTTTAAAAAAAAAATCATGTTTAAATAAGTAAAGGTTCACTGGATAATAAAAACACGTTTGTTTCGAAAAGTTCTTGCACAGTTAAGATGGATTGTGTGTAATAGTGGATTAAATATTTTATTCCTAATTTAAAAAAAATAAATAAATAACACCAATCTAAGCGATTTTAAATAAATAAAGTTACACTTGTTTATGAAACTTTTTAATCTTCAAATTCTATACTTTATCAAAATAGTTTCAAATGGATAAATGAATAAAAACTTATTTTGTACTTCTAGCCTTTTATCTTTTGCTAAAAACCTATTTCATCATATCTGGCCCCTACCTGTTTGTAAGTCATAGGTCACCACAGATGTATGATCTGTTATCTACATATTTCACAAATAGGGTCATTAGTATGTTATGCAATGGAATATGCGTCTTTAAAAGGTAATATTTGAATATACACGATTATCATTAATTTTTGAATACGCATATCGGTTCTGTCTATTCGGAACGACTTTCAGAAACATGCAGGTTGCAATTTTTCCCCTCGCAGCTCACACAAGAAAGCAGCAATTAATACATGGGGAAACCGCTTTTTAAAAGAATGCACATGATACATTTTAACTGTCTTACGTCATTCGTTGGTTGTGCCATTCCATATACTGGTATTGTTTTAATGTTGATTTTTCTGAAGTTTGCAACTCGCAAATCCATTTGCGATCCAAGCAGATCAAGTCCTACGTAATTATCTGAAACCTACAAGACAAAAAGTATATAAAAGCGATTGCTCAACGTCTGACAGGGAGATTACTCTAAAACAAAATATTTTGTTTTCCTCAGAGTAGACTCCTTTTCGGACAGATTTGACCGAGTGGTCATCCCTGAATGACAGTAGACACTATCTCTCCTGTAATAAAAAGACAAAGAATAAATAGTCCAATTCATTGGTTACCAATATTATCTGAACTATTATGTTATTTTAGTATAAATCTTTTAGTTATATTTGTGTCGGACAGAACAAAAAGTCTGAAATCCTAGTTGACGGCTATGCTTCACTCTTTAATTGCACGGCGGCGGTTCGGGCCTCAGACTCAATGACGGCCTCTTCGTGAAACTTTAACCAGTGGGTTGGGGCTTGACGATATGTCTTTTCCTCTTCCTCTTGGGTCTGGGAAGGGCTGCGGTTTGTGATTGTGGCACTCCCTGGACTTTTCTCTTACCTTTTTGGCCCGCCGTGGTTCAACTATTGGTTTTCATTTACTCTGGCATACAGTAGAATTAGCCATGATTACTCGTCTTTGTTTATTATAATGATTAATTTGATTTTTATGTTTTCGCTTTGATGCATTGACTGAGTTGGGAGCCTTTATGCGAATCGAATTTTTATGTGTTTCTGTATTAAGAGTAACATCGGGACCCAGGGTGGTTAGCTAGCTGTAAAAGTGCTTTAAACCCCCCGGTGGTTTGCTCTACTGACCGTTCTAAGGCGGTGGTCCCGGTGTTAGTCTTACTCTTTGTTGCTTTGTGGTTTATTCTACGATGCGATTTGTTGTATGTCTTTCCGTGTGTCATTTTGTTCTTGTGTTTTTCAGTCCTTTTAGTATTGCGATTACCTCGCTTGGGGAAGAGAGAGCTAATCTTAGTGCTTTTCGTACGTTTGTTCGGTTTGTGCTTGTTTGGATTTGTCGGTTTGCTCTTCCTCTTGGGGTCTGGGAAGGGCTGCGGTTTGTGATTGTGGCACACCCTGGACTTTTCTCTTACCTTTTTTGTACTGTGATATATGGATATTTATAATAAATGCTGTAAAACGTTCCGGGATATACAGATGCATCCATATGGTGATATTTTACAACGATAATTTAAAACATGCGGCAAAATAGAAAGGAAGGCAATGATCAGGAATCGATACAATTATCCCACACCTCCCATCAGAGACATCAAACGGAAGAAAACACACACACGATAAATCACTTTTATCAGAAAAGTTAAAATGTGATTTATGCCTTAGATATAAAAAAAAAGTTTTAGATTTTATATAATAATATTAATGGACTTATAAGCACCCCAAAAGCTATACTTTTGACAGTTCCAATGCGATATATGTTTCAGCTTCTTCTTGCATGTATCTGCTCTTTTTGTCGTTCTAATTTCTATCAGATGCCATTTCTGTAATGTCGTTTTATGTCATTCAATCCTTATCCGGTGCTTTAGAAGGGCTATGTTCCGTAAGTGTGACTCATCTGGATATTTTCATATTTACTATCCACAATTACAATGCCTACTCTTCCAGAGATACCGAAAGCAGAACAGTCGAGTAACCACACTAACAAAATGAAATCAATTATTTGATACATTGTATTTCCCCTGCTCTTTGAAAATAAGATAGTCATTAAAGCAAGCTACATTATTACTTGTGAAAAAGAAAGATAATACTTCTTGTTCTGATGAAGTGTCATATAAATGCTGGAGAGTGCTTTAGTAATTATGGGGATACCCAGGAAGTGCCACAATCACAGAACACAGCCCTCCCAAGCCACTTGATAACAGTTAAGTAATACTGAATGATAATAAAAACAGAACTTAGTTGAAAACAGAATAGACAAGCGAAAAGAGGACGCACAAACGGAGCTTAAATCCGGTTTAATGCATACTCAGCATTAATTCTAATATACAATAATATACAATGTACTTCCAGCTACACAAAATTTTTTATCCCAGGTGGGATTTCGGATCTCATCAACGGATCAAAATAAATACACACCAAATATAAATTCAAGGAAAAAAGCAAGGTTGACTTAAATGTATCTAATGTCTTAACAAACCATGCGTTTTGATATACATTTGAACACAACTAGATGAAAAATAGCAGGAAGTTATCGAGATTTGAGTATTTCGAAATTACCTTAATGTGCGCCACAATCTTGATTATTTAATGAGACGTATACCTTTTATGACGTCATAAAGCCTTACTAACATAGTCATACCTGAACAAGTAATAATTATAACAATAGCATTCCTCGTAATTTGTATATATAGTTTGTCTTTTTTTAGACATAATTGAAAATAGCACCTTTGTTCTGTCGGAAAGAAAATTTTGTTAAATATTTTAAAATATATAATATATATTTAGAGCCTCATTAAATATTCAAAATGGCGACATTTTTGACAATCATTTTTATATCTCTAAATGTCGTTAATTTCTTACACCGAGTCTAGTGCCGTTCAGATTTACATTACACTGTGTGGTTTGTCTAGATATTTTGTTTATGATGCATTCTTTGCCATCCTTACTTTTCTCTTGAATTTCGCAAGTATAGGAAGACACACAGATAAGGACAAATACAACCCGAAGGACAGATCAATACACAACCACAAGTTCAACCACGAAGAGTCTATATATAGACGAACAATGTCAGACACACACTTTCTAGAAAATGTTTAGGACTGAGCTGTCATACAGTCAGCCGCCTACTAACATGCTATTAAACAGGCAGCAAAAATGTGAATCTTGATTTTTCTAGCCACTATACATGCAATCTTACAAACGTAAACTCTATATCCTATTACTTAATATCGATTAATGATCCTTTGACTCGTTCTGAAATTTCAATTGTCTTACGTTTGTGCAGCAAGTCACCATACAACTCGGGTTCCCACATGCTTTGTTGAAAAATTCCGAACTCAAAG
Source organism: Anodontia alba (assembly GCA_964016985.1). Lineage (NCBI taxonomy): Eukaryota > Metazoa > Mollusca > Bivalvia > Lucinida > Lucinidae > Anodontia > Anodontia alba. The sequence goes on along the minus strand of OZ024822.1, from coordinate 23,711,426 downwards.
TTATATTTAGAGTAATTCATTGTTTTAATGATAAAATGTTGAGAATGTTTTAATGCTAAAATGTTGAGAATGTTTGACAAAGTATATGATGCCGATCAATTAAATCAATTAATTGAGAAAAATTGACATTGCCATTCTAATATAATCCCATCGTTGATTCTAGAGTAAAATACATACTACAGTGTACAATGGCAAATTGTGTGAAGAAATTAGGACAGCATATGTACATGCAAATGACCAGTAACTAACACTGGATATTATTTGTGTAAGAGACCTGACCAGGCATTTCTGCGATAAGTACTTACCAAACAGTGAATTCCCGTTGAGAGTAAGCTGTATCTTGTATTATATATAGGCAGTAATATATTCGCTCTGAGATGATTAATTTCAGGGTGTCGCTGCATCCACTTGGTAAATGTTAAAAGAAATCTGTTTGAAAGCTGGAAAACAAAAACATTATTTTAAGTTCAAACTACGAACAACTATATTAACTCCTTAATAACTATGTTAACTCCTTAATGTTTTTTCTATGAAGTCTGCATTCCCAGAATAAATTGTGTTACAGAAGTCTGCATGGTTATCAGCCATGTTTATCTTTAATGTTCGTCCTTGCTATACCTGTTCTATAAGTTGAAGAACGCCTTGTTGATGTGGCTAAAAACTGCAGGATGGGTGGGAAACAATGAAGACCTTTATAAGACGCCGCATTCTGTCGTGACTATGTTTAGCCGAATGCTCAGGAGAAATATTATACATGATGTGTTTACCAATAGAGTCAGTGGATACATCGTTTTACAGTTCAAAAAGTGCTGACTATCACATGCTCACATGCTAGGTTTTGTATGTCAATCTGCCTTGGGGATACACTTGATAGTTGTTTCGCCCCTTCCGTCAAAGGGGACAACATTTGAGATTTCGTGTTTGCTTTAACTGCATGCTAAGTCACTTCTGAAGAGGTATATACTCTGGAAGCAACATCTTCCCTTTTAGATTAGATACCCCAGAAAGGTACAAAACAAATTTGTTTTGACAGACTTGTCTCCCGTGAAAGTGTATCAAATCTCCTTAAATCGGTCGTGTGATAGGATTTCATAAATGTGGATTTTTATATAGCAATTAAATATTACCAACGGACCTAGCTGCAGACTCCAGTTGTATCATAATATCTTTAACGGTTGCCTTTGAAAACAACAAACACATTTATGTACGTAGTCGGAGACTTGGTTTAATTGAGACTCTTCATAAGTAATTCAATTTCCAAGCCTGTATGCGAACAAAATTTTTATGTATTTCTGTATTAAGAGTTACGTCTGGACCCAGGGTGAAGTTGGCTGGCCGTAAAAATGCTGTAAACCCCCGGTAGTTTATTCTACTGACCGTTCTAATGGTGGTGGTTTTGGTGTTGTGCTTACTCTTTGTAGTTTTGTGATTCCCCTATTGTTTTCTGTTTTTTCTACATGTGTTGTGATGCTAGCATTGTGGTCACCGTCTTCAATAGCTGCCCACTTTTCTTTCTGTTTTACTAGTTGTGTTGTGGTGCTAGCATTTTGGTCACCTTCAACAGCTGCTCATTTTGCTTTCTGTTTTACTAGTTGTGATTAAGAGTGGCATCGGGACCCAGGGTAAGTTGGCTGGCCGTAAAATTGCTTTAACCTCTTCTCCCTCCCACCCCCCGGTAGTTTCTTCTACTGACCATTCTAAGGCGGCGGTCCCGGTGTTAGTCTTACTTTTTGTTGCCTAGTATTTTATTTAACGAGGCGATTTGTTTTAAGGTTTGCCTGTTGTTGGTTTGTTCTTGTTTTTTTTTTCGGTCCTTTGAGCATTGCAATTACCTTGCTTGGAGAAGAGAAAGCTAATCTAGCTTTTCGAACGTTTGTTCGATTTTGCGCTTTTTTTTGTTTTTGTCTGTTTCCTCTTCCTCTTGGTGTCTCGGAAGGGCTGCGGTTTGTGATTGTGGCACTCCTGAACTTTTCTCGTTCCTTTATTTGTTTTCTAATACGCCCCTAACACCAGATCAAGTTATACAAAATAGCTTGCTCCAAATGTTTGTTTCCTCTTCCTCTTGGTGTCTGGGATGGGTTGCGGCATGTGACTGTGACATTCCCTGGACTTTTCTCTTACCTTTTTTGACCTTGCGGTAAAAAGGTCAAAAGTCAACCTAGGATCATCATTTGAACAAACTTTCTAGATCTTAAGGCCATAATACTATATACCCAGTTTTCAGCTTTGGAGCTTTCTTGGTCCTGGAGAAGAAGAATTTTAAGTGTTTTAAACATATATGGGCATGGCGATCATCTTGATTAACGGACCTGGACCAATTATATACATTTTCATTACCCCTTTAACGGGAATCTCGACATGAAGTTTGAAGAACACTGGCCCAGGGGTTACTGAGAACAAGTCGTTCAAAAGTGTGGACGGATGACGGACGGGCGAACGACGGACGGACGGACGGTCGACGACGGACGACGGACGGCAAGTGATCACAACAGCTCATCTTGAGCCTTGCTCAGGTGAGCTTATAAGAAAAATAATGTATACCCTGTAAACCCAACTTAGACTCAATGACGGCCTCTTCGTAAAACTTTAACCAGTGGGTTGGGGCTTGACGATATGTCTTTGGCTTGGCCCGCCGTGGTTCAACTATTGGTTTTCATTTACTCTTGCATACAGTAGAATTAGCCATGAGTACTCGTCTTTGTTTATTATAGTGATTAATTTGATTTTTATGTTTTCGCTTTGATGCATTGACTGAGTTGGGAGCCTTTATGAGAACCGAATTTTTATGTAAAGTCAACCTAGGATCATCATTTGAACAAACTTTCTAGATCTTAAGGCCATAATACTATATACCCAGTTTTCAGCTTTGGAGCTTTCTTGGTCCTGGAGAAGAAGAATTTTAAGTGTTTTAAACATATATGGGCATGGCGATCATCTTGATTAACGGACCTGGACCAATTATATACATTTTCATTACCCCTTTAACGGGAATCTCGACATGAAGTTTGAAGAACACTGGCCCAGGGGTTACAGAGAACAAGTCGTTCAAAAGTGTGGACGGATGACGGACGGGCGAACGACGGACGGACGGACGGTCGACGACGGACGACGGACGGCAAGTGATCACAATAGCTCATCTTGAGCCTTGCTCAGGTGAGCTTATAAGAAAAATAATGTATACCCTGTAAACCCAACTTAGACTCAATGACGGCCTCTTCGTAAAACTTTAACCAGTGGGTTGGGGCTTGACGATATGTCTTTGGCTTGGCCCGCCGTGGTTCAACTATTGGTTTTCATTTACTCTTGCATACAGTAGAATTAGCCATGAGTACTCGTCTTTGTTTATTATAGTGATTAATTTGATTTTTATGTTTTCGCTTTGATGCATTGACTGAGTTGGGAGCCTTTATGAGAACCGAATTTTTATGTATTTCTGTATTAAGAGTAGCATCGGGACCCAGGGTGAAGTTAGCTAGCTGTAAAAGTGCTTTAAATCCCCCGGTGGTTTTCTCTTCCTTTTGGGGTCTGGGAAGGGCTGCGGTTTGTGATTGTGGCACTCCCTGGACTTTTCCTCTTACCTTTTTTGCTCTACCGACTGTTCTAAGGCGCTGGTCCCGGTGTTAGTCTTACTCTTTGTTGCTTTGTGGTTTATTTTACGAAGCGATTTATTGTATGTCTTTCCGTTTGTCATTTTGTTCTTGTGTTTTTGAGTCCTTTTAGTTTTGCGATTACTTCGCTTGGGGAAGAGAGAGCTAATCTTAGTGCTTTTCGTACGTTTGTTCGGTTTTTGCTTGTTTAGATTTGTCGGTTTCCTCTTCCTCTTGGGGTCTGGGAAGGGCTAATGTCTGTGATTGTGGACTTACGACGGCTACTGAGTAATAGGTTCATGTATGCGTATCCATGGAGTCATATTAGAAGTTCGTTGACGAATTCTGTAGAATCAATGTTAAACAGCGATCTGCAAAGGCCCTGATCTGACCAACGAGCGAACAGGTTACCCTGAATTGTCGTTGCTGACAGCTTGCGCAAAAGATTAAAATATTCACCTTAAGTTTTTAAACCCTTATCTCCTTGCCGTACTTGCTCTTAAATTTGAACAAGCCAATCTACTACCACTAGGCAGTTGATTTGCCTAATTACTTCTATATGAGAGGCAAATAGTGAAAACCATGAATGGATGCTGTATTCTATAACGTCTGATCTGGTCTTCACTGTTGCTCGGGTCTGTTTGTCAGAATACTTAGAGTATATCAGGTATAACATTAAACGTATTAGGCAGTTTGGTAGAAACGTAAACATAAGAAATACTGGATGCAACTACTTAAAGAAGATTGAACAAACACGAATACACTGACGTTATGATAATAATTTGTAGACCAGGTACCTTTGATAAAATAAATGTTTCAGTATTTAAAATGAAGAACAGATTTACAAGTTAATGTGATCTCAATATTGACTTAAGGCGCTGAGAAACTTGGGTAATTTTGCACCAAGCGAAACAAAACTTTCACTCTTAACAAGATCCGTGTAGTTGTTACTGGCTCGTGTTTTCATCCATTGCTTATTGCAAGTACAGTATTAAAAGGATTAAAACTGCATCTGATTAGAAATAAATGGCACATTATATTGCTCTTTTATTCACATCACGTTTGAATTCATGTGTCATTTTCCCTGCATTAACTTTAATACTACATTTACTATAAATAATACATTGGCAATCTTCCTTAACCTCCTAATGTTTTAAGTCAATTTTTATGCTTTCGTGACAGAGATACAAATTAATGCAGTCTGAGCAAAAATACGCCAGTAAAATTGGTATTTAGATTGAGCACTTAAAAAGGCAGTGTATAATTCAAAGGGGGAGGTAAACTTGCGATCTTTGGTACAGTTTACTTTCGAATTTCATCAAAATCTTGTCACTACGTTATTTTTCCTTACAGATTATTGCAGCAAGTTTTCAATAAAGCAGATTCAAACTAATTCAAACTATCAAGGATAAAGAAATATTGACTAACATAGAATGAAATAACTTTTGAAAGACACATAAAAAGATCTTACGAGCCCGTGTGTTGCAGTCAGCTGTCTGTCCAATTTGAGTTGATACGACTGATGTCCTTGAAGAATATTATTTTGATAGAACTGATCATGCATATGCATGAACTCTGCTTTTGAAATATACTAAGCAAATTAAATCGCGCATTTTTATTCCTTACATCCGTAATGGCATTTTAATCAATCTGAGAAATGCCTATATATGGATCATTGAGCCCATCCTGGTTATTTTGAAACTTGAATACCACTTAAACCGGCACTAGGGGGTGGAGGGGGGGTGGGTGGGGGTCGTATGCAGCCTGGCAAACTACAGTGTTGCATATGAAGAGATTCAATCAAACCAAGTCCGATATTCGTGATTTTTTCTGTGTTCATTGTTTCCAAAGGCAGTCCTTTTGACTTTTATTGAAATTGTCCAGCTCAGATTCCGATCAGCCTGCGCAATTCCACAGTCTGATCAAAATATTCACTGCACGCATTTCGGAAGGCTAAGGATGCAGTAAACGAAGACTCAAATTGAACTGCAGCTAAAAACGCGACTTTGAAAGTTAGCAGGCATTAGGCATTGGAATTCATTAAGTGAAATAGATACACTTTCAGGAGATGGGGAGGGGGGGGGGGGGGGGCAATGGTTTTAAAGCTTTTTCCCGTCCGTCTAGAAGAGATCACTATATAGAAGGGGCTTGGTATGCAAGAATTTAGAAGGAAGTAATAAAAAGCGCCTGCCTTGTAAACCACTGTGGTAAAGTTTCCAAAAGAATTCAAGCCCTTGAAGCAAAACTTTGGTCATTCCTGGACATCTTCTATACAAATTTGCAACCAGAAAAGAAATATTGCTAGGTTTTGAGGCCGAATATAAATGAGATCATATAAGCATTACAAATTGCAGTAGATGTATCTTGTAAATGTGGGCCAAGGACGTTGTTCGGTAAATCATCCGTCCTGTTTTACTTATTAACACTGAGTAAACGGTATTAAATACCGTCTCTGTCACTCGCAAACTATCGCAAACTTTCCGTTTAATTAATAACAGTTTTAGGTGGACGGTCGCGAATATCCGCAAACTGATCGCGAGCTGTCTCTTGGCAGAACCAAAATGGCGGCCAATGCGAATTTTTATGCTCGCTAGTAACATAAAAACAATAAAAAAAAAAGCAAAAAACACACAAGTGTTTAATGGGTTGATATCATACTTAAAAAATTAAAAACTATAAAATTTATTAAACGTTATGTCTTGTCAACGAGAATAACGGCTACTCTCTAATTTGCAGTCACAAAAGATGGGTTTACAATAACCGTTCAGAAAATGAAAAAAAAGATTTGAAAAAAAAATACCTCTCGTGAATTATTTGCTTTAAAACACAACCCTGCTGTGTGCCACCTAACCTCACCGGAATGTACTGTAAAATATCCACGAGTATATGTTACCACGAGTACATGAGTGCATGGTACTAGCACAAGTACCGACCGTTCTAAGGCGGTAGTCCCGGTGTTAGTCTTAATCTTTGTTGCTTTGTGGTTTATTCTACGAGGTGATTTGTCGTATGTCTTTCCGTGTGTCATTTTGTTCTTGTGTTTTTCAGTCCCTTTAGTATTGCGATTACCTCGCTTGGGGAAGAGAGAGCTAATCTTAGTGCTTTTCGTACGTTTGTTCGGTTTGTGCTTGTTTAGATTTGTCGGTTTCCTCTTCCTCTTTGGGTCTTGGAAGGGCTGCGGTTTGTGATTATGGCACTCCCTGGACTTTTCTCTTACCTTTTTTTTTATATGGACTGTTGAAGAAAAAAAATGTTTTATACCTGGTCCCGTAAGTAGGCATTGAAACAAATCAAGAAAAAGTAGCGACTAAGGTAATCTATACATTTCTCATACTGTTGTTGAATTGCATGAGCATCCTGTGGAGTAAACAAGCAGTAAGTTTTTATTAAACGATACAGAAATATACATCATCACGAAACATGCCTATATAATTTTAACCCCTGAAACCCCATTTTAATATAGTAAAACTGGGGTTTACAGGGGTATACATTACTTTTGTTATTTTGGTAAACAAACATAGATTGTGGGTGTTCGTTAGAACACCCTCGCCGAGGCGGTTCTAAAAAGTACCACAATTTATGTTTTGAGCAGAAATATGAAAAATATCAGATTTTTTTATCTGAAAAATTTCCTTTTTTAGTTGTAAAATTTTCAATATATTTGAATAGGCGTGGTTTCGTAATGCTGGCGTTAAAAACATCATTCTAAGCATTAAATAATTATAATAAAATCTGATTAAACCATTAAAGTGCTAAGAAACAATATAGCAGATGGCATTGTATTTTTTTTATTTTCAGAGAAAATAATACATGGTATTTCTGCTAGACAGACGATTCCCATGAAATGTTTGTCTTGTTTTCTCTGAAAAGTACAAAAACATGTCAAACATATGTTTGTTGCAGTTCTGATTAGCATTTTAAGGGTAAAAAAGCTTGTCACTTGTTACAAAATGATGGCTTACAACATGAACGTTCTGTAGCAAACTGCTTGCATGTTTGTTGATAATGTTTGATAACCGCGTCTATCTTTAATAAGACGACGTTGAGTCGGGCTTCAGACTGGACGACGGCGACTTCCTCAGCCTCTGTCAAAAGCTTAGCGTTTAACTACCAATGTCTTTTGTAAGCTCCATCATAGTCCGACTTTGGGTTTTCTTGTTCTCGAGTGTCAAGTCGATATTTAGCTCGGTTTTGTATCATCAAAGTGTTTATGATTATATATGCATTACTGTGGTGTTCCACTGAGGAAGTCGAACAATCAAACGCAAAAACAAGTAAGTATTGAAACCCAATAACGCGTAAAGTAAGTCAGCTGATGGTACTTTTTTAATGTTGCATCTACATTGGCTAAGCTATATATTCTAAAAATATATTATTCTGATCGTATTTTGCACAGACATCAGAGCCTTTACGCTTCATCCTATGCCATAAACATTATTATCAGTAAACCGTCATCGGCTTTGACAATACTGCTCGTCAGCAAAGACTACCAATGTGATTCTGGTTATAGCACACTAACGTTAGTCTCAGACTTACCTTTCCGTTTTGAAGGGATAAGATGTCGAGTTCTCGTCTTGACCTTAAAATATGTTCTCTAAGGCAAGAGGTGGAACTGCACTCTTCTATGGCGTGGTCAACCTAAAGTACGAAACAAAATTGATAAAGAAGTCATAAATATACATTTGAAATGTCCGCATCAGTCATAGCCAGAAAAAGTAAATATGTGAACTCAGGAACTGATACAATCAGATCCACATCAAGCCGCAAACACATTTCTTAAGACAACCTCTCTCTACATAATACAATATTAACGCTCAGCATACTGGGTGAACAGTTAATCGAATGGCATTTTAAAATATACTACTTATTTATTACCGAGAAAATAGGACATGGAATTTAATTAAGAAAACAAGCCTATTCAAAACATACTGAACATTTTACCACCAAAAATGAAAAATAAATCAGATAAATTCTGAAATTTTCCATATTTCTGCTCAAAACATAGATTGCGGATACACGTTATAACCGCCTCGCCGAGGCGGTTCTAACAAGTACCCACAATCTATGTTTTAAGCAGAAATAAGAAAAATAATGAATACCCCTCTAAACCCCAGTTTTACTATATAAAAGTGGGGTTTCAACATTATATAGGCATGTTTTCATGATGTTATGCAAAATGTCTCCTCTCCAAGCTTGATAATTTGCAGGTAATGATATCAAACATTATTTTCTGGGCAAATAAGAAAACAATAATTTCTTCGTCATCTGCTGATTCAAACCATATAGTTGTTAGGGTTAATATATTTTTGGTTTAACCGTATGCGATATAAATTCAGTGTTACTTGTAAATGGATATAATAGTTTATTTCATCATATATGAGTACCAGGACTGAGTTCAAAAGTTGCATGTGATTTAGAATAGGTGTGTAAATGTGAGAGTAAATATGCAGATAGTCAAGGTTTGAATGACGAGAGCTAATCTTAGTGCTTTTCGTACGTTTGTTCGATTTGCGCTTGTATTGTTTTGTCTGTTTCCTCTTCCTCTTGGTGTCTGGTAAGGGCTGCGACTTGTGGTTTTGGCACTCCCTGGACTTTTCTCTTACCTTTTAATGCAATATACCAACACAATGCATCAATGTTTCTCGCTAATAATTCAAGCGTCTTTTGAGAAACACCACTAAACATTCTATACTTTTTGTACTACAGTATAGTTTTTATTTCATTTTCCTGTTGATCCCTGAGCCTATTCCAATAATTTTGAAATTTATAAAAGGGTCACTGAGATCCTGTTGGCCAAAACTAGCAAGTCTGCCCCGTAAACTTCGACACTTAAGTCAGAGTACGCATACGCATCGCTAACCTAATCATTTGATACTGAAGAATGTATGAATGAAGATCCAAGGTCATACGTACACTAAACTAATGTGTAGTTTTATCTGAATCAACAATATGTGTACTTTGCTCTCACCGGTCATTCCGTTCCGTATGTGTACTTCGCTCTCACCGGTCATTTCGTTCCGAATTTATTTGTAGGGTCATGATTAATCGTATTTTTATCACTCACTGGTCGCAGCTCAATCTGCCTTGTACATGCTAGTGTTTATTATGGCATAGTATCTGTTTGAATATCTGACAGCGCTTTAAGATTTGGTCATCGCTCCTAAATTCGCACTTTATAATTTAAACTCAAATAACTCTGACTGCAAGCTTTGTACCAGTTTGTTTTATTAATATTTGATACCGTTTTGCAGTTTGTTCAGACGTTATTATGTCTGTAGGTAAGTATCCCAAACAAACAGGACAAGTAACAAATATTTTTAGGTATTTCTTGTTGTGCAGACAAGAACCAAGACTGACTCTCATTCTGTTCAACCCTAATGTGAGACACGAAATACTGTTAAATTACCTGTGATCTCAACAGTCGACCATTTGGAAGCAGCTCTATTAATTTTCGGATACTTTTGCATTCTTCTGTCTCAGATTCCCTTTCTCCGTTCCCGTGTTTTCCACGTGCAGAAGCGGTTCTAAAAGTAATAGCACTAGTATTTTTATAGTATGTGGTAGTATAAACGGATTTTTAAAGCTCAGGACCCAGTTGCTCAAAGCTAACGATGTCGTTAGTTAACGATTCGTTAAAATTTACATTGAGTGATACGCAAATATGCTGAATTTTTGCACATTTTTTCAGCAAAAAATATCAGAATATTGTATATTGAATCTGCTAAAACAGTTAACGAAATGACCCTTAACGAGCTCGTTAAGCTAACGACGCTTTGAACAGCTGGGCCCAGATTGCCAAGCGATTTATGTCGCCTGGAAGACGACAATAACGAGACAGAAGAGACTCGTAGCATAGAAGATGTCCACATTAACAAAACATAGCCTACTAATGACACCAAGAGGAAGGGCAAACAAACCATGACACATTATACACGAGTCACAGACCAAAGAAAAGCAAAGTAATCAGCTACCTCTTCCCCAATACGGTGATCACAATGTTTAACATTGTCAACGAACCTTGACATTGTCAACGAACCTGATGGAAGTCCAAAAGTGCTTATGCAAATGTAACGAAAATATGATTTATATTCCGGCACCCATCAAAATCGAAGGAGAAGAGAAAAAAAAGAACCCCGGCAACTTCCATTATATATTTTTATTTCATTTTCCACTGCATTCATTTGCTAAATTACTCTAATTCTTACATCATTGAGCAAATTTTAGTTGACCATATGCTTTGGTGCCCCAGAAGTGTTATAGTTTTTATTATGAGGTTATGGATGGCATTTTAACCTGATCCCGATTCTAGATCATTCTGTGTGACGAGTATTGATTTTCGGTTTAATTTGGTAATTTATCCGTTAAATAAATGTTTTATTACAGTGTTAATAGAATATGGACACCTTTAAGAACTGTATCTGTTCAATTCAGTAAGGTTTTGATAAAGCTCTCAAGGAGTTTTTTCTACAACACCTGATGCCAGTCTGTGCGGACGCCAAACGTCACCGCAGACTTCGCTGTTATAATGTAGGGTATATTGTCTGGTCCTTTGTCAACAGTGACTTGATTGCGGTATGTTTGAAATAAAATATATATCAGGACCACTGATAAGGCCTATCTAACATATCCTTGGATTAGGTAGAAGAAACAAATTGTTTCATTGTTTTAGAAAAACACGAATAGCGGATGTAGCGATGAAGCTTAAACAGTAAAATGAAGTGCACTGTCACTTGAAAATATCAACCAGACCCGGAACAGTTTTCTTTCTAGTAAAGGTAGTAGTGGTAGTCTAATAATCAACCCATTATCACTTAGTTTAGTAGTTAACCCATTATCACTTAGTATAGTAGTCAACCAATTATCACTTAGTCTAGAAGTCAACCCATTATCATTGTCATTTTGCAATCACTTAATGCTTTAGTTCCGAACGAACTCCTAGACAAATTTTTCGCATCTTTATTTGCAATAAAGCATCAGGAAACCAAACAAGGGTGTCCATTAATTACAGTGGAAATAGAACTAATTGACATATATGGAGAGCTACGACTCATACTTGAGTCACCCGAAATACTGAGAGCGGCGTTATCCGTTCATGTCTGTACTTCGATATACGAATATAACTGAATGGACAGAACTTATATCAACTAGGTAAAGTCATTGTTTCGAGCATGTAAAATGACACTTTGGGTGCAACTTTCTATCATGTGAAATGGCTAGGGGTCACGAAATGATTCGTTTACAGAAATGTTCTATAAGTAAAGTTACTAAGAAGAGCCATTCAGTCAAATACGCTAATACATATGTCTCGGAAAAATTATCTTGTGGATAACAGATTTGTTTCATGTAGCTAACTGACTGCTCAACTTCTCTTCTACAAATGGGCCACGCCATGCGAAAATGCGTCTTAGTGCGCATTCGCGCAGTCTGTCCAAGGTCTTCACTGTCCGATAACAGAATCATTGGATACTGAAAAATGTATGAATGGAGATCCAAGGTCCGGAGTATACTTTGTTTATGCGTAGGATTATCTGAATCTGCATATTTGAGCGTGTTCGAATGATCTCTTTTGCTTGATACGGTCTAAATTATTGTCTAGACACAGACGATAAAGCAATAAACCATCAGCTGTATTCAAACAAATATATGGTTTACCACTATAGAGGCTGAGGGCGAGGGTTTGGATCCGGTAAAGCTAGCTTGAGCCCCGCAGTAACTCATTACTGACCGTTCAAAGGCGAAACTTTCATTGTGGTAGTGTTTGTTACTTGTCATGTACTGTTTCACTTTCTAATGTTATTTTTAACAACTATGTAACTTAAAGATTTATTCAGTTAAGTTTGGGTAGCAGAGTCACCACCCTTTTGGGAAAAAGTTTCCAACTGTGCTTGTCATCTGTTCATTTTGTGACTGCTTAATTGTATTTGTCTGACTTTCTCCTTGGTGTTGGGTGCTTGATGTAGATCTAATTGTATCAGTTTCTTAGTTCACTTATTTACTTGGCAGTTCATTTATATCAGGTACGGAAACGGCGGGAATGAAATTACAAATCTGATTTTCTGGGGAAAAAATGAAGGCAGTGTCTTCTACAGACAGATCAATTCATCAAAAAGCTAGTAATAGTAATAGCTTTATTTTATTGTTGAGGTTTGTCCAAATTATGTCGCAATATACTTTCAGTATCTTTGGCCGTTTTGAAAAAAGCCAATAACGAGAGTGAGTGCAGGCTTACGTTAGCCAAGAACACAGGTTCTACTAGACTGACTGCGCGGATACGCAGGGTCGCCTGAACCGTATGCTATAAGGACTCTTTACCTATGGCGCGTCTTATATGTTTCTTATGTTATTACACTAGATTTTTTTATTTGTCTGCGGATACCCAAATTAGAAACACGCTCGACGATGTTATTTTAAATGCAACAAAATATTCATAATGAATTACGAAATTATTAATAATCGTTTTATAATACGTGAACTGACACTTTACAGACTCATTTGCAAAAATACAGATGTTTCCGTGCTTAAATCATTGTACCGATAATAACTTTACAACGAAATAAACTTTCACTTGTAGCACACAATGACAGTTACAAATAGTAAAGAAGATGACCACAAAATGTTATAATCAAAGACCACAGTCCAGCAATGAAACGAAGGGAAAGAGCAAACAAAATATGACAGAACAGCACACACGTTACAAACCAACGAAAAGCAACCAGGACGCTCTTTCCAAATAAGGTGATCGAAAAGTAAGACAGGCCTAATCAAAATACAAGGCAGCAAACAGGAAATGATATGCACATAAAGCGAGCAACCATATAATCAGCACAGAAGTAGCATCATTCGTGCATCCATCTTAGAACGGTCAGTAATAAAAATTAACTGTCCATAAGTATTGTATTTGGTTCCACTATGAAACGTCAGTATTACAAGAGTATATATTCTCTTAACATCTGAGGTACTGTTTGCGACGAGAGAGAAACAATGTTATGCCTATAATTGAAAATAACAGTACCTATTTTGTCTCTGATCCGAAGGCTTGTGACTGAGGATGAGATATCCCATCACTGCCCCAACTGTACTTCTGCCATAGCCAGCATGGCACGTGAACAACATAGCTGGATTCCGGTCGGCTTTGGCTCCTATATCACAAACCTACATAAAGATATTTTGAATAAATATAACGGTTATTCTTGAACTAAACACACACACACACACGAAAACTCACATACAGAGAGTAGTCACAAGGACAAAAATGTGTAAGATCACCAGATGTTATAAGACATTAACAAATCTAAGAATAACATGTGATATGTATGATAAGGCAGGGACATGAAAGATATATTGTTACTCATACATTAGAGCTAGAAAGTATTGATTTTTAAACCTGAGGAAAGCCAACAAGGTGTATTTTAATTATGAATCTTATACAATAACCTAACCGTGAGTAACAAGGCAACCTAGTGGGTAGAGAGTGTAGACACATGCGTTCATGGTTTATCTACCGACTATTTATGTGATATCGACCAGAAAATAAAACCTGATATGATGAATGTTTGGCTTTTCGGCAAGATTTGCAATCTGTCTGCCTGTCTATAACGTTCTTAAAACCTTGGACTAAGGTTACTTTCGTATTGGGTTCAGTTTTGATTAGGTTTCTGGGTTACGGATAGATGTTTTTGTGTATACTATATTCTAACTTTAGCGATGGATAGACAGACAGATAGATAGATAGATAGATAGATAGATAGCATTCTGTAATGGTCAGTTTAGGATAAGATTTGGGTTAAACTTAGGATTTTTTGTAAAACTTAATTAAGTGACTGGGATGCTATGTCCGAACGACAAACATATTAGGTTGTTTACTATTTAGCAATATGATCCAGTTTACAGACTAGAAACGAAGCATAATTTCAACAAAAATAAACAACAGGAAAAATGACGCATGCTTCTGTTACTAAAAACTCTAATAGCAACTGCGTACACGAGGTATACCCTCATACACTAAGTAAACCAATCTTCATAAAAAGATGAAGTCGAAAACTTGGAACACGATAACCCGCAGAAACGGACAAAACGATATACACATGTTCGGATCATGTTAAACACGTTCCCTAAGTTCCAAATCAAAAGTTAGAAATCTCTTGGAAGGCTACATACACAGTTGGTCTCGGTGAGCGTTTTTGTCACATAATTTATGGGGTGCATAACTATGGATACTATCAATTATGTAACAAGAAGCCATTCACCGAAACGACCGAGTTTTGTTTGGCTATTTTAAAACGACTCCCGTTCCAATATACTTACATATAATGTCCTCAAGTACTAATGGGCCCCTGTAAATCAACTTAAAACAACATTCTACTTTTGATGTACTTAAAGGTGCTGGGATCCTGATGGCTGTTGCACATCTCCTTAACTCTCATGAACAGATCAAATCAAACGTTTGATTATTTTCAAGCTTTGGTTCTGTTTCATATTTTCGAATGATATTTCTATTCTTATTAGTTAGCGATTACCACTGTGTATGTTGACAGCGAAGGACCTGATCGAAGTGGTCCTTTGTTGTGTGTGCAAGCCTCGAAAGTATACTTTCATATCGCCAGGCTCATATATAATATCATTCAAACCAGAGATTTAAACACGGGGTAGGAGAGCGTGTGGTAAGGAAAGCAAGAGAATGCAATACACAAAAATATGACCCTTTTCACGTCATTCGCGATTGTGATAGTTGATATCTTGGCATCGAAGAGAATTACATATAACAACATATTACGAACCATGGTTTCTGCCTGAAGAAGAATAAATAAATACCTACTGGCATAATTCAGAAGGTTTTGCAATGACTCTCTTATTACTAACAGAAAACAAATTGAGTAAAGGTTGACAACAAGATAGTACACAGCTATATATATCACTGTTTATATTGTCGTGCAATATACTGCCGCTTAGCACTCTCATAAATTGTGCCTCATTAGAAGAGCCAGCTCAAAGCCAACAGTATAATTAAAATTTATCACCAAGGGACGGATAAAATTCTATTTCAAAAGAAAGAATATTACTCTCAAGATAATGCAGTGATCAGATTTTTCAATATGATCAAAATAAAGACAATTACCTCTTGTATGAAAATGAGCACGGAATCAAACATAAATCATCACGAAAACATGTCTATATATTTTTGACCCCTTAAACCCCTTTTTTATATAGTAAAACTGGCGTTTACAGGTGTATATATTATTTTTTCTTATTTTTGCTCAAAACGTATAGGTTCTAACAATCTAACGAATAGCCAAAATCTATATTTTGAGCAGAAATATAAAAAAAAATCAGTTTTTTTTATCTGAAAATTTTCGTGATTTTTTTGTGTGTTCTTTGTTTCCAAAGGCAACTCTTTTTTACTCTTATTTAAGTTTTTCGAGGTGATTTTTTCTTTATATTTAAATAGGCGTGCTTTTGTAATGGTTAAATGCCTGCAGTGAAATACTAAATCATACATGCAATTTCACTGAGTGACACAAAATTATTAGTGTGCCAATAGCTAATAAATAGATATACCCGGTATAGTTTGGACTAAATCTTCGCTATTTACAGATGTGTTTTATCAAGAGTATTTTGTTTGACAATCACAGTTCTTTAACGAACGTGAAACAAAGTAAAAAGTCAATTATATATTAGAAAATTAAAGCCACTTATCTTGCAACAGCTTCAATTACAATTAATCTACACTGTACAGTGGTGATATTGGTCGGGTGAGATTTATACAAACCTTTAACTCTCAGTGGTGACGGGAACATCAAATATTTTAACTATTTGTTCCGTCGTGAAGGCTGGTGTGCACTGGCAGTTCTAATATGATATTTGGCTTAAATGTTACCCTTACAGTGTTTGACAAACTATACAGCATACAACATTTCATTTGGTATTATTCAGAAAAAAAAGGCTTGGTCCCGGTGTTAGTCATACCCTTTGTTGCTTTGTGGTTTATTCTACGAGGCGATTTGTTGTATGTCTTTCTGTGTGTCATTTTGTTCTTGTGTTTTCAGTCCTTTTAGTATTGCGATTACCTCGCTTGGGGAAGAGAGAGCTAATCTTAGTGCTTTTCGTACGTTTGTTCGATTTGTGCTTGTTTGGATTTGTCGGTTTTCTCTTCCTCTTGGGGTCTGGGAAGGGCTGCGGTTTGTGATTGTGGCACTCTTTGGACTTTTCTCTTACCTTTTTGGCATTTGATGTAATTTGTCTGTCCAGCGCATGATTCACATGAAATGTTAATTAAAAAAGAAATTTAAATATCCTGGGCAGACTTAACCTATAAGCCAGGCAGTCTGTCCATGGCTAGCGGAAGTATTTGTCTTAAATTACCATGTTTACCTTAACTATTTGAACAACCGTACGCTTTTCCGCGCTTATAACAAAATTTCGAACAACAGCCAAGTCTATTTTACTAGATGTCCATGCGAGGGAAAATTTATAAAGGTTGTCTACGAAAGCAAATAACAAAAGAAAGGGCGACAATCGAAGTCCCGGCTTTATAGTGTTCTTGAAACTCTTCAAATGATATAAATGTGGTTTACAAAGCTACATAGGTCCACTGGTACCATAATGAGCTAAATGAATCTCACGAACACAGAAAAAAAGCATTGTGATGAGGTACGGGGAGATCTTCTACGGCCGCCACACGACACTTAATATCAGCTGAAGTTAAATCAAATAAAACATGTAAAGGTTTGCCTTTTGAAGAAAACAACGCATACCAAAACAAACTCTCGATGCTGAAACTTTTTATATGACAACAATGTAGCTTGCAGATCTGTATTGGGCTACCCGACTCTCCTATTTCTTACACTATCACCGTACATCACTACAGAGCAGATTATATTCCATTCCTTTGGGATCATTGGGCCCATTGCGGTATATTTGAAAATGGAGTTCTGCTCATGTATACGCTAGAGGGCGTAAGCAGTGCTGCAAATTTCACCACTGCTTATGGAGAGTCTCAATTAAACCGAGACTCCCATTTTCTAATCCGTAGTGTGTTCTTTGTTTCCAAAGGCAATCTTTTTGACGTTTATTTTACTACGATGCAGCCGGTGTTAGTGACGTGTGGCGGCGGTAGACCGTTTCCCCGTACAACATACTAGTGCTGATTATATTTCATTTCTTTTTGGATCATTGTGCTCATTGTAGTATATTTGAAAATAGAGTTCTGCTCATGTATACGCTAGAGGGCGTAGGCAATGTTGCAAATTTCATTACTGCTTATGAAGAGTCTTATTGAAAGCGAGACTCCCATTTTCTAATCCGTAGTGTGTTCTTTCTTTCCAAAGGCAATTTTTTTATGTTTATTTTACTACACTGCAGCTGGTGTTAGTGCCGTGTGGCGGCGGTAGAACGTCTCGCCGTACATCACCATAGTACAGATTATATTTCATTTCCTTATGGATCACTAGGCACATTTTGGTATATTTAAAAATGGAGTTCTGCTCGTGTATATGCTAGGGGACGTAAGCAGTGTTGAAAACTTCGTTACTGCCTATGAAGAGTCTCAATAAAAGCGAGACTCCCATTTTCTAATCCGTAGTGTGTTCTTTCCTTCCAACGGCAATCTTTTTAACGTTTATTTTACTACACTGCAGCTGGTGTTTGTGTTGTGTGGCGGCGGTAGAACATCCCCCACGTACATCACCACAGTGCTGATTATATTTCATTTATTTTGGGATCATCGGGCCCATTGTGGTATATTTGAAAAAACTGAGCTCTGCTCATGTATACGCTAGAGGGCGTAAGCAATGTTGCAAACTTCATTACTGCTTATGAAGAGTCTCATTTAAACCGAGACTCATATTTGCTAAAACGTAGTAGGTTCTCTCTTCCCAAAGGCTATCTTTTTGACGTTTTATTTTCTTTTCTTAAATCAATCTTGATTTTTCCTGATACTGGAATCAACACAATGATTCCAAGGAAATATAAAATGCAATATCATGTAGTGCTTGAGTGACAAGCCCCTAATCAAACGCCACGTTCCGATGAAAACGCTGATCTGGGTCTTCACTCTTTGTACATACCTCTTTGTCCAAATAGATAGGACTCATACGGCATTTTATTTAATGGTGACAATTTCTCATTAGCTGGTTCAATTCTCCCTGCTTAATATATATATTAAATGTTAATATTCATTTTCTTTTTAAAGACACATGTCCGTTATAACCTAAACGGTTTACCATTTAGTCCTTTTTGTGGACAGATTAACTGGCCAACTGTTCATCTTTTGGCTGCTTAATTGTATATGTCTGTCGTTTTTTTTTTTTTTTTTGTTTTTTGTTTTTTTTTGTGTTTGGGGCTTGATATGGATCTGATTGTATCAGTTTCTGAGTTCACACATTTACTTTATTTTTACTACATTTATCGAAAACATTTGGAAAACCGAAAGGGTTTTACAATACATATTCTTTAACTGGAACACGTCTATTCAACCATTCAGCCAGCAGAATCCAATAATTCTGTAAGCGACCAGACAATGTTGGACTAGAAAGTATTTTCCATACACACTCCATAATTATAAGCCACAATCACGAAGTACATTCCTCCAAATGCACCAAAGAAAGAGAGATGAGGAAGAAATAATGCCAAAATAATCTCCACATTTTAAAACCAAAGACGCACAAGCAAAGAAGAACTGCAACAGAGTAGTCTGAAAAGGTCAGTAGAAAAAACTACTGGGGCGGGGGCTTAAACTAGTTAAACCAAAGCATTTGCATATAGTGCAGATAAAATTGTTTCAATCGCTGATTTGTTTATCTTTCCTTTTTTCAGATTTTATATATAATGTACCTTTTATCAAAACAAATGAATTACCCATTTGACTTTACTAAATAACTAATATGATATACAATCTCGAAGTATGATTAGGGCTTAAAATGCAGCCATTAGTTTCATTATACTATAAACAGGCAATGAACGACTTGGTCCGACTTTGAAGATTCAGGCTAATCGGGAATTTCGATACGCATGTGTGATTTAGAAGATTGTTTCATGTCTTGCTTGTCACACGGTGATTCACACACAAACACAAACACACACACATGCACACGCACGTATGCACACACGCACAGAATAAGACAGGGAGAATACTTCCACTTGAAAGCAAAAGCATGCGTTAACAAACTAGCAAGAGAATTGACAAAACTACCTTGACATTGAGTTCATTGAAAAGCGAAAGTTTACAAAATCATTGATCAAGCATCCTAACAGCAGCATCTACTATTTCAATACAGCAAAACTGACTGAATATAACAATGTTCCTTGCATGAAGCCCAGTCCTACATATAAGCTTCACAGTGAAATGAAAGTGTTTTCAGATCAAATGTGATGATCATCCAGCAAAGGTGCACAGTCTGATATGGAATTGTGCTATACACAAATCTAGTCTACATAATCCAATAATGCCGATAGCATTTTAACCGGGGCACAACATTTCCTAAAGGAATATATGTGCGCCCATCGAAGGCAGATCAGCCTGAACTTCCGTGCAGTCTCACAAGAGGTTTCGCAGAACACTCTCTGGGAATCCAAGTATGCAATGCGTCTTCAAGCGGACAGCCCGGACTCTAATCAGCCTGCATGGATCATAGGCTAACTTGAGACTACGCTGCGACCACATTTAATCTTATTAAAATGCTGTGAATCAGCTTATTTTAGAATACTATACTAAGACCTACACTTCAAATGAAGCAACGGCGAAAAAAAATAACAGACTTTATGCTTCCTTTTAATGTGTTATGTTTTTAGTTTTACCTGTTGTCGTCTTTGATTCAAAGTTGTCTGATATGCTCTGTATATTTGGCAAATATTGACAGTTAATCTAGACCACATAATTCTCATTTTTATTGCAATTTATTTATTGAAGCCAGCATGTACATGTCGAAGGAATGGGAAGGTATAAAACATGGTGTCTGGAGACAATTACGTGATCATGTATTACTGTACCTGAACTACGCTTAAAAAATGGTCAACCTCCAGATCCGATGGTGCACCATCTACGGGAAAACATAACCGCCTGTACCTGGAAAGAAACATTAAAGCTTCTTTAGGGCAAAGTATGCACTTTGTTACAAAGACGACTCTGTCAAAATTGATCTGCCGCCTTTCTGTAAAAAAGTCTGCTCAAAAACGACAGATTCTGCTTCCTTTGGAAGCAAATATTCGTTTTAGGGTAAATCTGTAGTCAGAAAGGGTTTAAACGACTGAACTCTCAAACTTTATAAGTTTCATATCTTAATGTCGCTATAAATGTAACTAAATACTCTGAAACAATATATGAAAGATCTGGTAAAAACCTTTCTTGGCAGTTAAATAACCGAAATCCAGATACTTGCGCGAATCGAGTGTATACACACACACACACACACACACACACACACACACACACACACCACCACCACCAATATGTCATAAAATTAAATCAATTAAAATTATCTTTACCTTGCTTATAATAAAAAACATCTTTTTGTTTTGTTTTTCGAGGAATATGAACTATATATATTTATGGTATTGTCAGAAAGCTTGCTATGGCTTTTCCATCTGTTGCTGATAATATTTTTATTCGGATTTATATTTAATTATACAAACAACTAGTGAGTATACCGACTGGTTCTAATTATCTCCCGTTGTTTCATATTTCCCTTTTTTATTCATTGTTTTAAGAAAATGACTTTATTTTGTTTCTTTCTGACGAAAATCAAGCCAATGTTATCAAAGCATTCTATTCAGCGTCTCTATTACAAAACGACTTACTTAATAGTATAATGATTATCTTGACTAAATGGTAGATAGAATTTATCCAGAGGACTTTAAGCTAAAATAAGTAACGCCTTGGATACAGAGGCTTCCTTTCTGAAACTAAATTATCAATATTTAATGATTTAATCCCTACGGAACTGTATGACTTTTATTCTGATATTGTTAATTGTTCGTTTTTAAAGGCAAAGTCCCTCGCCTCACATTCTATGGTGTATACATTTATTAACTCATTCGTTTCGCTACAGCATCATTGAACAAAATGAGAATGAACGTTAAACTGCTTTACGTCTGAAACAGAGGTATCAGTATCATAAGCTGCGTGCAACAGATTCCAGATTTTTTTGTCGTCAGTCTTAATGAATTTCCAAATATGACGTTGCATTAAAACACTTCTGAAAAGAAACAAAAGTCAAAAAGGATTGTCTTTGAAAATAAAGAACACACAAAATCATGAAGTTCTATCGGAACCTGAATTGTATTGCGATTCAGTCTAAGAAGGATTGTTGGTAAGACTCATTGTTCGGTGCATTTGAAAAATATTGTGACTCGGTACAAAACATATGTTATAACATGCGGCAAACTGCGTGACTAAGTTTTGACTATCACTGGGCCCATTGTGGAATCTTTGAAAATGGATTTCTGCTCATGTATACGCTAGAGGGCGTAAGCAGTATTGCAAACTTCATTGCTGCTTATGAAGAGTCTCAATAAAACCGAGACTCCCATTTTCTTATCTGTAGTGTGTTCTTTGTTTCCAAAGGCACTCTTTTTGACGTTTATTTTATTATACTGCAGCTGGTATTAGTGCCGTGTTGAGGCGGTAGAAAGACTCCCTGTACTTTACCATAGTGCAGATTATATTTCAATTCCTTTGGGATCATTGGGCCCATTGTGGAATCTTTGAAAATGGAGTTCTGCTTATGTATACGCTAGAGGGCGTAGGCAATGTTGCAAACCATTGCTGCTTATGAGAGAGTCTCAATAAAACCGAGACTCCCATTTTCTTATCTGTAGTGTGTTCTTTGTTTCCAAAGGCAATCTTTTTGACGGTTATTTAATCGAACTATTGTTGGTAACTTTGATTTCCATTTTAACTGCACGTCACTGTGGCGGACCTCAGTCTGAATGACGACTTCTTCAATCTGTTTCAGAAGCTTGGTGCTTGACTATTGCGGTCTATGGCTTACTTTTGTTATTGTTTCAGATTATAGCTCAGTCCTCCACACTGCAGATTATTTTGACTATTTGACTGTCTGCTTCATGACTGTGGTATTTGCTGGGTATGTTATATTTTTCTGTGATGTTTTGTCTGATTAGGAAGAGGACCATACGCAAAACGAATACTTATTTCTAAAACTATCGATGGCTTAAACCTGGTTTAACGAACGCTAAAGTCTTGTCCTTAATCCTGAAAGAGCTCTAGCTACACAAAAGTAATCGACCCGCATAGAGCTTCCCTAACTCATCAGTGGTTCAACACAGCAAACAAATTAGCTTCTCAACACTATGACGAAGCAGACATGAGAGACTGACTATAAACTGAAAGTCAGAACAAAATTAAAATCCATTATTAAAACAGTAGTAAACCCGACCGGGGACGAGTAAGGTCAGGCAGAAGTCAAGCATCGAGCCGCCATTGAATCTGCAGACCGGACCAACGTCATGCAATTAAACTTGGCAGTCGGATTGTTTACCTTGGATGGGTTAACCACTATGTATGTAATGTACATTATATTCTAGCATTTCTTACCGGTTAATAATACTTTAACGTCTTTCTTATAACGTTTTAAATGATTACGTACATTTAAGATATCTCTCGAGTTAAGTTCAGGTGACAGTTGCCACATTTTGGGGAAAGGGTTGAGGACTCTGCTCATCGTCTGTCATCTGTAACTGTACCTTTTGTATCTTTCCCTTGAAGGACCTGATTCTGATTGCATCGGTTCCTGTTCACCTATTTACTACAGGAAAAGCAGGCTAACCAATAATTATTCTGAGATTAAAAGTAAAATATACGTCAAAACGTCTGAAACAAAGAACACACTACAGATAAGAAAATGGGAGTCTCGGTTTTATTGAGACTCTTCATAAGCAGTAATGAAGTTTGCAACACTGCTTACGCCCTCTAGCCTACACATGAGCAGAATTCCATTTTGAAAGATTCCACAATGGTCCCAATGATCCCAAAGGAAATGAAATATAATCTGAAAGTTTCTGTTATGGCATGTCTTCAAGCTAACATTATACTTAGAAATTAAACCAATGTTTTTGTCGATAAACTTTATAAAATGTTTAAAGAAAGATTATAATATCAATAGCATTGTTTTAGAGGTTAAGCAATAAAAAGTGTATTGCGGTTATAAAATTACTGGATGCTCTGACACAACGAATGCGCCCGATATGTATGCACTATATAACGTAGCACTTGGAACATCAGCGTCCAGAAACGGAAAACATACATCTCGTTTGTCATAGAGTTTAGATGAAATTGTGTCCTTACATATTGATGAATTTAATCAAGAAATGGGGATTTAGTCTCTAATGTATTTGTTCTGATTAGTTGGTTCTTTAGAATAAATTATTGCCTCACAATAACATCCATTTGATCAGTGACTTCACTGTTTCGCATGCATTCAGCAGTTTAAGACACATTGGATAGGAAAATGAACTTTTAAAGTTTAGGTATTTAGTATAGTAAATACTTAATCCATTATGCCTTGCGTTCCATAAAGGGAACATTGACAAACAGTGTAGACAGTGTGTCTGATAAGGGTCTACACTTTTTGCATTAAATACAGGAATTTCTATAAAATATGGTTATAATAAAAATACCCAGGCCCCCCTTTTTTGGTAATGGACCAGTCCAAAGAGTCTACTTTGCGTAAATGGGTTTAAGTATCCTAACCATTCGGGTAAACACTGTTTACTTAGTGATTTACAGATATATCTGGGACATCACCATTCGCATCTGATATACAGTTAAGTTTCCATTTTCTTGACACGATCTTCAATAAGAAACCAAACTTATAATGTTGCATGATATGTCGTTCTAAAATATCATATTTGAATTTCTAATATAAAACCATTCATTTTATTAATATGTATCGTGGAAACAATCCCTCAATTGTAGAACAGATTACAGATTGTTGTAGCACTAATGCACATTTTGACAGACACCACTTGTCTGTTTTGGTAATGTGGATTGCATGCTGATGTATTCATTACTGCTATCTGTTTACGCCGTTATTGCAAGTTTTAACCTAAGGGATAAACAAGTATGTAATTTATATCTCTAAACTAAATATGGGTTTCGCTAACCAAATAAAATTTCCTTTCAGCTAGACAACTGATAGGAAAATCTTTCTTAAACGTACAAGATAATCAAAATCATTCTTTGACTGAATGATAATGGTTTCATTATGTAAATGCTCCATGAGAAATTCCTCCGAAAATACAGACAGTGAGTACCATATTTACCCTGAACATTCAGGATCCATTTGTTCAAAACTAACGATGTCGTTAGTGAAAGTATCGTTAAATCTTTAATTATTAGATATGGCATATACGCTAATATTTTTGCTGAAAAAATGTTAGTAGCTTTTGATTTGCAAACGCTACTAACATTTTTTTCAGCAAAAATACCTGTAAATTAGATATTGTGCTTACTTACTAGAACAGTTAACGTTTTGACCAGTAACAAGCTCGTTAACCTAACGATGCTTTGAACAACTGGGCCCTGGTCTATAAACGTGGACATACTGGCAGCACATTTAGACACATTAAACAATAGTCAAACGCACTTTTCATTCTTTTTTTCGATGGATATGGTAAGAATTAAAGTGTACTACGGGGCAGTTAATTCTATTTTTGTTCATTTTGCCGACGTTCAATGAAACAGACAACGAACTGTAGATTTTAACAATCACATATGGGTGTGAAAGGTATGCAAGAACAATGGTTGGGAGGATTGGACAGACAAATCCGTCACGAGGGTCTGGCATCACGAGGTTTGCCGAGTCCATCCTTCCCACTGATCTAAGAGTCTTTTTCTTGCATACCTTTCATTTCTGAACGTAGATTTTTAACAATGCAGTCAACTAGATTACTGACATCTATCATACTGTGATGGCTTTACTGTTACGTTAATGACTTCATTAGATTCAGTGACGTCTACCTTAACGATGGTGTATGTGACATTCTATATGACTAGTGCACATCAAACACGTGAGTATTCTCGAGTTTTATCCTACCCTGGCTAGGATAACCTAGGAAGGATAAGAATTTCTATCCCCATGAAAAATATCCAGGATTTCCTTCTTTGGTGTGCAAGAAACATCATTATGTTGCTTGAGAATATGGTTTGATATTTCATTTGATTTGTCTGCTAGACAACTGCAAATCGAAATTTAACTACTGCTACTAATTTTGATACTAATACTAGACATGATGTCTGATATGACAAACCATTTAAGCGAACTATTTAACCAATCTGCATATACTTACAGTAGCTGCGCTACTGTTCGCTTTCATAATATTGTATTTACTCTTAATATTTGGACACCATAATTTCCATAATTCCTTGTCTTACTTCAATAATTTCATTAGGTCTATGTTCTTACTTTTTGATGTGTCTGAAAGCTACTAGATAGAATATAAAAGAGTGTAGACCCTGGACAGAGCCTTATTTCGCATCGTCTAATATAGGTCTACACCTTTTGCACACGCCTGTTCCAGTTCTTATGGCAATGTGAATTGTACTGATGTTAAAATTAGAAAAACTCATAGTGTTGCATTTCATATATTTGTTTTTTCTAAAACGATACAACCCATATTTATTGTCTACGCCCATGTGCATAGACACATTTAGAGATTGTCATTGCACCTGAAGCATTTTATGAAAAGCCATGGAGTTGTCCAATGTTATTTTCCGTGGACTGTTCAGCGTTATTATAACTAAGTATTAGTTTGCGCAAAAAAGCTTGGGTCTAAGCTTAGCACACAATGTGTGACAAGCGTAGAGCAAGCTTTTTGTGAACGCTTATATTTGTAGTATATAACAGAACAGACACATTGAATACAAAGTACGTGCTGAACGTAAATGTTGAAAACAATATCGTACCTGAGTTTTGGGTTAGTGAACGCAAGCCGTGAGTAGACCTCCTCTGATACCAGTAAATTGTCTTCAAATTCCACATGATATAAATGAGGCTCTCCAGACAAAGTGTTCATGTTGTCATAGAAATAAAACAAATTCTCTTCGTTCAACGTTGCA
Source organism: Anodontia alba (assembly GCA_964016985.1). NCBI lineage: Eukaryota > Metazoa > Mollusca > Bivalvia > Lucinida > Lucinidae > Anodontia > Anodontia alba. The sequence goes on along the minus strand of OZ024822.1, from coordinate 23,684,771 downwards.
AGGGCAATAACCTACAACAGTTTTAAGAAGGTAGAGACAGAAATATTTTATAACATAGTTGTCTCCCTTTAATGCGTATCAAATAAAATACAGATATCTGTATTTGAAATGCAGATATCTGAATATCTAATAAAATACACCATTCCCATATTTTAGGTTACAAACAAGCATACATAAAATAGACAGCTTTAGGATAGTTTGGGACTGTCCACTACTCTCCGCTTAAAGGAAAGTTTGCTTTTGTTCTGCGGATAGATGCGATTAATGGTTAACTAAACTTAGTGCAAAATGATTGCGATGTTTGCCCTGGATCCCTGTACCTGATAAGAAGCGCCCACAAGAGCAGGGTCCAGAGCATAACACTCTCGAGTAACTTGCACTTCTAAGTCCATGTCAACATGTTAGTGTTCGTTTGTAATGTCCGGATACTCTGAAGCTTGCTAACATCAAGCATGTGAAAAACATTTGAGCACGGAAGTGTGGGTTATTTGTTGAAAATAATAGTAAAAAATAATCAGCTTCATAAAAAAGAGATATCTGCATGTCTGCATTCAAATGTAGATATCAGCATTTAAATGCAGATATCTGTATTCTAAATGTTTGTTTGTGTATCAAATTGGTGGAAACCCAAACGGGCCGCCATACTCGATAACCCCCTATTTCTGACCTTCTTCTATGGTTACTAGGACCGCGGCTAGGAAAACTCTTTTTCGGAGATGATTATAGAGCGCGAGAATCCTTAAATATCTGGGACGCCTGATTGCACCCTTTCTTTGGGGTCCTTGTCACATTATAACGTCATTGGTTTAACATTTTATGAATGTTTTATTGTATGGGTACGTACACAACATATTGCTTGGTTTCAACAAAAAGGCCTTGTCACTTTGTACAGTTGCAACTTTCAAAAATACTTTTCTCTGAATTAGGGTCCTAAACATGGTAAAACAAAACAAACAAAATTTCATTTTATCTTTTGATGTTGAGAACTTATACTTGCAGTCCGTCATAATTTTGTTCCATTTGATTTCCCGCTAAGTTCGGAAAATAGGCATGATTTATCCTTTCCGGGTCCGTTAAAGCACCCCCATAACAACCACAAACTACACTTAAACCACCCAAACCATACCCCAAAACACGTTTCAAACTTCTTGAGTCACAAATCAAACAGTTCAATATCAAATATGAATCAATATTATTAGCTTTATCATCTACGCTTTATCATTATTATAGAAAAAATAACGAAATATTTCTACATAGCTTCTGATGAGTGAAGGCGCCTCATCTAATGGCCATCTTGTTTGTTCGCTAGTATGCATGATGTGAATTTTTAATATGGGTCAGCTTCTTTGGATGTGAAATTACAGGGCAAAATGTTTATTCTTTCTTTCATTTATTTGTTTGTTTCTTTTTTCGTTCATGTGTTCGTTTGTGCATATCGAATGTATTTAAGAAAACAAACGTCACATGCAGATTCAGTGGAAGAGTTAGCGGGTGCCAGACATAACGGCTTTACGTTTTTTTTTGTTTTTTTTTTTTTGTTTTTATTTTTGTTGTTCTTTTTTTTTTCTTTTCTAATGCAAAGATGTTGCTCAAACTGTGCGCATTACGAAAACACACCTATTCAAATATATAGAAAATTTCACCTCCCAAAAAACTGAAAATTTTTAGATAAAAATTCTGATATTTTTCATATTTCTGCTCTAAACATAGATTGTAGGTACTCGTTAGAACCGCCTCAGCGAGGCGGTTCTAACGAGTACCCACAATCTATGTTTTTGAGCAGAAATAAGAAAAATAATGTATACCCCGGGAAACCCCAGTTTTACCATATAAAGGTGGGGTTTAAAGGGGTCAAATTTATATAGGCGTGTTTTCGTGATGGATGCACAGGTACATGCTAATCTGGAAATATTTTGGTCATTTGTATTCTTGGACGCCATCCCATATTTCATGTAAGTCTTTTTATACTGTAAAGACTCAAAGACCTTGATTACTCGGATTGCACAGATGCACATGCATGCATATGCTAGTCTAGAATTTTTGCTGGTCAGATGTTTCTTGGGCACCACTTTCTATTTCATTTAAATTTTTAGTTTTTTGCAAAAGTCCTGACCCGCCCATATTTCATTGATGTGTATCTGATGCAAAGACCCATATCAGACTGTATGGATGCTCATTTTACTGAGCTATCAAACATCTTTGATACCCCATTCCAGTTGAGATAACAAATAAACTAATGTAGAGTGAAAAATCGATGAAATAAGTGGTTTTGTGTGAAACGGTAAATACATAAAGTAGTTTGGGGTATTATGGGGTTGTTTGCGGTGGTTCGGGCTAATCCGTTTCTACGGAAGCACCTTCGCGCCATGTACATCATTAATTCTATCAAATTGTTATTCTAAATAGAGGAGATTTCCTTGAACTTTCAAAACTTGACTTTGGCATGAACTTGAAGATCATATTGTTTAGATGATTTAAAATGCGCACAACGAAAGCTGAATCAAAGTATTTGACAAATAAAACCATTTCGTTAGATCTTTCATCGCTTCAAGGCACGTACATTCTTCCGTACAGAGGCTAACAGGCTTAGGTCACATATGATCTGATAAGTCTTCGTCTAAAAATCAATGACAGCAACTCATCATTACAGTGGATAGATCAGTCGCTTACACGTTATTAAGGTTAAAGAAGGGAATCAACTCAGCATATACGTAACCAAGGCTATACGCGGGAAACAATTCAAACACAAATACCAGGTAGCAGCATTTGCCTAGACAAAATCGTTCTTTGGCACTTCGATCTAAACATATTTTGTTTTCTCATTCTTTTGGTAGGAAATGCCTTTCATATTCTTTAAATATTTTATTCTGATAATAATCGTAGACAGTAAGTATTTTAAACTCTATTTCATTATTGTGTGCATATTACCGAGAAACATAGGTCAGAAAAAGGAACTAAACAAGCTCATAGTCTTTCGTTCTAATCCTATTGTTGTACGTTTGTATGTGTTGTGTATGTTAACAGTTTGGAAAAAAAAATGTTTAAACTAAATATAGGTCTAAATGGTCAATTCGAGTAATAGCTCTCGCTCAGCTTTTACTAGGACACTAGGTAAGAGAAAAGAAGACACGCAGAATATTTGAACGTTAAGTGAATTATAGCCTCACCCCTTGTGGGTTTTTGACCTTCCCGTCTACCACTTTGTGTGTCATTGGGGGAGCTCCTGCTCTATTGCAAATTTCTAAAATCATCTCTGCTTGTTACCAAACGCTGTAGATTTTGCGTATTTTACTGGAGAATTTATATTCGTCCGCCAATAGTGTACTCAACATGATCAAAGTGTTATTTCTTCAAAAGTTTGACGTTTTCTTTGGGTTTGTTTATTTATTCGATATTTATATACATCAGTGTTATAAAGCTAGTATTGTAAATGCAGAATTAAGTGTTACTAGGGAATAATAAGGGAATTATTTTTGGGGCGATTTTATGTAGTTATTAGGAAGGTCGTATCAGCTAAACGGGCTGTTAAAAATGCGTATGTTAAATTTGGTGGCGGTAAATTGCACCCCGCTCCCCTCCCCCTTCCCCCCCCCCCCCACGCCCCCCCCCCCCCCGCTAATAATAAAAAAAATACATGTGATGATATTCAGGAAATGCCACAGTCATGAAGTACAGTCTTGCCAAGGCACATGCGAAGGAGAGATGAGGTACAAATACCAACAAAATGAACGCCGCATACGAAACCACCGATGCACAGACAAAGAATAACTGTAACAGAGGAATCGCCTGGAAAACAGAGATAAATTACCGTAAGTAGTGGGCGGGGAGGGGGAGGGGGTGCTGAAACCAGTCTTACTCGTGCGAAAAGGTCTGGATACGCTTCGTTGCCTCGCGTATGTAAAACAACACATTTAACATAGTCTATGTAGATTTTGGAGTATTCGTTTCTTTAAATGATAAGAGAAGATCCTGATTAGGCTGAATTAGCGCGTACGATGTTGGATATGCGTTTCAGTCTACAGTGATACAAAAATGCAAATTTTGACACTGTGGCTTTTAAACATGAACTACCCACCGAAACGAAACAACTACGTCTATACAGTATTCAATTACTTTACCAGACACACAATTATAACATATGATTGCGAGGAACTGAAACCAAACAATATTTCCTGTAAACTCATCGACGGCCACAAAGTTAGCATCACGAAAACACGCCTATATAATTTTGACCCTCCTTACGCCCAATTTTTATATAGTGAAATTGGGGTTTACAATACATTATGTTTGCTCAAAACATTGATTTTGGGTACTCGTTAGAACCGCCTCAGCGAGACGGTTCTAACGAGTACCCGCAATCTATGTTTTGACCAGAAGTATGAAAAATATCAGGATTTTTATCAGAAAACGTTCAGTTCTTGGTGGCGAAAGTTTCAATATATTTGAATAGGGGTGTTTTCGCAAGGGTCAGGTCTGGGTGTAAGTACCATACCAAATTTCAACATCCCAGCATGAATACCATATTTCAACTTCCTAGCATTAAAGATGCCCAAGTCTGACATGTTTTACATTTTGACAACAAGCCCCAACCCAGATCATAACACAGGAACGGCTTAGCAGAGAGTTGAAGGTTAAGGTCTGGGTAATTAGCATACCAAACTTCAACTTCCTAGCATAAAAGGTACAAAAGTTTGACCTGTTATACATCTTGACGCATAACCCCACCCCAGGGCATAACCTAGGGGCAACTGTAGCATATAGTTGAACGTTTTGGTCTGGGTAAATAGCATACCAAATTTCAACTTCCTAGCATTAAAGATACTCAAGTTATGACTTCCAAGAGAAACGCGGACGTGAATGTCCATATACTGTTTGTCTTACGGCCCAGTAAACCCATGGGGGTCATGTCGGGAGCGGTTAGTTTACTGAATCACACCTTTTACTGGGCAGGCTTAGTCTAACCGGTTAACCAGTATTGTGCACATTCTTTTGCCAGAAGCTGACAACTGCCCTTTCTTGAATCAGCGGAAGGAAGGGAGAGAAAGACCGTAGAAAATATTTCATGATCAGTGTGCACGAAAGAACGTTGCCGACCCACCGGGGGTCGAAGCCGCAACCTCCTGAACACCAACTGGACGAGCATTAAACTGAGCCACCGAGGCCGGCAAATGTCAAAGTAAACTTGAATGTAAACTTAAACATTTCTAAATTGAGCCCATCCTGGTTATTTTGAAAATCGAATACCGCTTATAAAGAGACTCAATCAAATCGAGTCTCCGATTTTCGTGATTTTGTGTGTTCTTTATTTCCAAAGGCAATCCTTTTTGACTTTTAAGACTTAGTAAGTAATATGTCAAATTTCAACTTCCTAGTATTCTGCCTTCGGCAGGCGGGGTTATAATGAGCCGCAACGTGAGAAAAAGGCATTTCTGACATGTGCGCCCAACGAATACTCAAATCAGCCTGCGCATCTGCGCAGTCTGACCAGTCTTCGTTGTGCATATGAAGAAACTTTGCATCATTATCTATCCAAAAGGCGCCCAGTGAAGATTCTGATCAGACTGCGCGAATGCGCAGGCTGATCTGAATCTTCGCTGGGCACCTCTGTACGAAGGTACATTTTCTGATTTTGCGGATGAATTGTAAAGCTAGACGCTATATTAATGTTCCTAGGATAAATATGCCAACTTCTTGATGCTCTAAAATGAGCTGACTTTTTAATGCTGAGAATAACCAGATATAAATAGATCCTATCACTTTAAGAATTCTTATTGGCATAGATAAAGTGGCCCGCCATAACCAATATAACGTCGTGAAAACGTGCATAATAAATCTTGTAAAGTTGTTTACCAATTTACCTAAGATATTCGGAGATACAGCATTAACAAAGACGGTTGAACTAGATGGAACTCCCCATCAGGAAAACATACCTATATAATTTTGACCCCCTTAAACCCCACTTGCATATAGTAAAACTGGGGTTTACAGGGGTATACATTATTTTTCTTATTTCTGCTCAAAAACATAGATTGTGGGTACTCGTTAGAACCGCCTCGCCGAGGCGGTTCTAACGAGTACCCACATTCTATGTTTTGAGCAGAAATATGAAAATTATTAGACTTTTTTTATCTGAAAATTTTCAGTTTTTGGAAATGAAACTTTCTATATATTTGAATAGGCGTGTTTTCGTAATGATAAAACGTTGGATGTCTGATCAAGGCCTACATTATTTGCCATTCAGCCAGTGGTGTTAGAGACATTAGAAAAATTATCCTAAGTACGATATCATTTCCGCGTTGGGTACCATCTGTGACAATGACTAATAAAAACGCCTTATGTTTTCCTCAGAAATAAAGATTGTTTTATTGAAAATAATGAAATCATTTTTGCGTGTGTCCTTTTTTGATTTTTCGAACTGTTTTCAACACATCTGCGCCGGAGTTTTTTAATTTGAAACACGTGATTTGATTAACTCACTACAGACTGGCTTGAAAGATTTGCATACGGAAGAAAACTTCAGATAATAGGGATTCCACAAAACTAACGCTGAAGACTCTGATATGATTGTGTAAATGCACAACTTGACCTGCTTCGCTGTTGTCCCCATTATGCAACCATGTTCATTATGTAGTCACATTATAGATCTATGAATAGATTGATGAATGTTTACTGTCGTGTCAAAGGTTATAAAAGCAACCCAGAATTCGTATTTAGGTCAAAAATGACTAAATATAGCATCTCGGACATTTTAGAATATATTCGTAAAGTTTTCGGCAATGTCGCCGCGAACATACGTATCTGAAATATAAGGTTTTAATATCACTTGATAAATTAATGCAGTGATTACATTCATAGTGGGCACAACCAACAAGCAACAACCATGTGCCTTTGTGTCAATATTTTTAGTACTTTTATTAGCATTTTATACAATGTTATATCTTTCTTGAGGATCTTAAGTATTTATTAATTACATTTTTATATTTTCTTTGCTCAAAAAAGCGAATAATGTCAATTATATGACGAAATATTAAATATCAGTTAATTCCAAATCACTGTCAAATTAGCAGCCTCGACACCGGTGTTAGAGATTGTGCTCCACCAACACCACACGTCTCTCTCGCTTGCCGTATCAGTCTCGTAATTACCAGCCGCCGCATGACGTTATACAACGTCACATTAACTTCGATGCAACGTCATGACGTTGCATCGACGTTAATGCGACCTTGTATAAATGTCATGCGTCAACTGGGTATGAGGCACAATGCAAGCGGGCACATGACGTTGCCATCACGAAAACACGCCTATATAGTTTTGACCCCATTAAACCCCACTTTAATACAGTAAACTGGGGTTTACAGGGGTATACATTAAGTTTCTTATTTCAGCTCAAAAACATAGATTGTGGGTACTGTTTGGAACCGCCTCGTCGAGGCGGTTCTAATAAGTACCCACAATCTATGTTTTGAGCAGAAATATGAAATCTACAAGAATTTTTTTATCTGAAAGTTTTCATTTTTTGGTGGTAAATTTCTCAATATATTTGAATAGGCGTGTTTTCGTAATGCATCGACATTTATGCAACCTTATATAAACGTCATGCGCCCACAAGGTATTCCTTAAAAACTTTAAATTTCATCTACCTCTTTTCGTATGTTTGCTTCAAAATGGTCTGCCTCCTTTACGAGTTTCCCGGTAACAATATAATCATCTAAAGAACCTTTTTCCTTTATGGTATACGGGACAAAGTCTCCATCTTTTGCCACAAACAATACTGGCTCCTCTCTCATGTTAAACAGCAGAATTTCCTGAAGAATAAGAAACAACTATTAGCTGTAATGAGGTTTGGCAAAATGCAAATTTAAGCTGACAAATATGGCATACAACATTGAGCTACCTAGGAATGTCAAGTTGACAAACTATGTTTCGGATCAATCTGGCCACGAGATAGTTATATTTCTTAAGAATATAAACTTGTCAAGCAGCCATAACTGAAATCATACTCGTTTTGTAGGATGCAATACACAGACAGAAGGCTTTGTAAGAATCTAGTAGATAATTTGATTCCAAACTGTAAAATTAAATCGGTTCCAAATATGAAATTACTTTGAAATTCGTTCTTTCCTTCTTTCTTTCTTTCTTTCTTTCTTTCTTTTTGTTCTTTTTCACATTCATTAAATGTGTTACACTGCCTTCCATTCATAGATGATGTAACATATGCTGTTTATTCCCAGGAGATGACTCAAATAAGCACTTGTGCTTACCGTCAAATCCTGTGACATATATGTCTAATGCATGTATTGTATATGTCTACTATAAAGTCAAATAAATACAGTTTAAACCAAATATGACTTTCTATTACTGGCACTTGCAGTTTGTAGTCGCGCCCTCGTCTTTGTATCCCCACTTTGTTAAGTCAATTTATCGGGTTTTTTTTTTTTTTTTTTTTTTTTTTTTTTCTGTGCTGAATCACTGATTACCTTGAGTCCCTAAGAGGACCGAACAATTATAAAAGCCGCTATGTCAGAAAACACACCTTTTGACATGTGCGCCCAGCGAAGGTTTAGATAAGCCCACGCATTCGTGCAGTCGGGGCGCATTGTTGATAGCTAAGGATGTAAAGTTTATGCATGCGGACAACTAAATCCATAAAGGTTGCCCTTAAAAACACCTATCATTTAAATTAAAGGAACTCAGTGTCTCGGTTACAAGGAGACTCTTCATATACAGCAGAGTAGTTTGCAGGGCTACATACGGCTCCTAGCTCTGGCTAAAGCGGAACTTGACATTACGAAAACACGCCTATTCAAATATATAGAAAATTTCACCTCCAAAAACTAAAAATTTTCAGATAAAAAACACTGATATTTTTCATATTTCTGCTCAAAACATAGATTGTGGGTACTCGTTAGAACCGCCTCGGCGAGGCGGTTCTAACAAGTATCACAATCTATGTTTCTAAGCAGAAATAAGAAAAATAATATATACCCCTGTAAACACCAGTTTTACTATATACAAGTGGGGATTGACGGGGTCAAAATTATATAGGCATGTTTCCGTGATGTTTTCCAAGATATCCGAATTGTCTCAATGACAGTGTGCATAAGATGCCAGTTAACACTCCGATCAGAATGCTCGTTTGCACTAGCCGATTTGAGTCGTCGTTGGGCGCACATGTCAGAAAGTATGCTTTCTCACATTCCGGCTCATACGTATCTGGAACTGCATCAGGACTAAGTGGACGGCTGGGCCGCCGAAAAGTCAGGTTAAGGCAACTTGGGTTTGCAGCTGATTGTTCCAAATGTAGAAGTAATATCACGCAAACATACCAATATAATATTGAAGCCCTTAAACCCCACCTTTAAAAAAGGGGCTTTACAGGGGTAAACATTAGTTTTCTTATTTCCCTTCAAACACATACATTGTGGTACTCGTTAGAACCGCCTCGGCGAGGCGGTTCTACAGAGTACCCACAATCCATATTTTGAGCAGATATGTGAAAAAAAAAAGCAACAGAATTTTTATCTGAAAACTTCAAGTTTTTGGTGGTGAAATTCTAAATATATTTGAATAGGCGTGTTTTCGTAATGTATTGCAGTTTTGTGTCCATATGTTCCTTCTGCTGTTATGTGTATTTATTTTGGTCGAGTCAAGCAAAAAGGAGCCTTCGAGCATACGCAAAATGCTCAGATTTAGATTATCCTGTTCATACGCAAAGTATCATCTTGGTCTTTGCTCTCCGTTCATACATTCTGTAGTATCCAATGATTCTGATAGCGGAAAGCGAAGGCCCTGATCAGACTGCGCGGATGCACAGACTGATCTGGGCCTTCGCTGTCCGCATGTGTCCTAAGACACGTATTCGCTTGGCGCGGCCCTTTTCATACCACCAAATCCTTATCCAGTGTCTTATGAGAGCTGTGATCAGTGATTGTGACCGTCTTTGAGTATTCCCATATTTTATGGTTTGATTGCCTAAAACAATCTAGAATCATTTTAGCACTGTTTACGGTTTAACTACATGTAGCTGAATTAACCCAAGTCCTGCTGAACCCGGATATACCATGCCTTTGCAAACAGTGTAGATCCAGATCAGTTGGCTTCTGAAGAAGCCAACTGATCTGGATCTGCACTGTTTGTCATTCAGTATGCGAATTTATATCAACAATCTGGATCAAGTAATCTGATTGGCTGAAAATTGGAATTATTCAGCATGACAAGGGTTAATATCACCCCGTTTCTACGGTATCTTCATGATCGACGGGACAAGTGCATTTAGGCACAAACAAAGCTTCCGTTTTGGTTTTTTAAATATGTATATATCTTTGTTACACTGTAAAGACAAATGACATTCTAGTTAACTGTGCAGAAATAAAATTCATTAAATGGTAAACTATTCCGTTTAACATTAGCGGAATATACTATATAGCATGCTGTGCAATAAGCCATATATCGTTTCTTATATTTTCCAGAATCTAAGGTGTGACATTTCATGAAAACTGCATTCTAAGGGACTAAGAAACGTTTTGTATGAAACAAGAGTTGCGTGAAATGTCAAACTATGTTTTAAGGGTGAAATATGAAACATATCATAAATTTATTGTCAGCTAAATTTGACCAGAGACAATGGAAGTTGAAACCGCGGTACATATATTGCACACAGATGCTCGATAAAGCCGCACCAGTCAACAAATTAATATTGATTAATTTAATCGAAGAAAATACTTGCGGGAATTTGAATTTTACGTCGCTTCTTCATGCCCTGCAGTAATAAGTATTCTGTCAATGTCAGTACCTTTGGGCGAATGATTTCCCATGACAGCGATAAAGCGAAATTGAGGCTATTTGTGAGAGAACCAACATTCTAACCGCATCGTCAATAAACGAACCTCTTGACGTGTGCGTCCTACAAAGACTCATATCAGCCTGCGCGTCCGCGCAGTCTGATCAAAGTCTTCGTTGTCCGCATGATGAAATATTGCATCCTTGGTTATATCGAATGTGCCCAGTGAAGATTCTTATCGGTCTGCGAGAAGGCGCTGGCTGATCTGAATCTTGGCTGGGAGCTGCTCTTTTCTGGTATGCGAAAGAACAGTGAATATTCATACTAGGTTGCACTTCTATAAACGCCATACTTCGACAGCTTCATATTCAACCCACTTTGTTGTCCTCATAACTCACAGCGAAGACGTAAGCCAGACTATACGGTTTAAAAATCATTCTTGCTTCAAAGTTATTATATCTGGTAAAACTCTCATTTTTCACCATGTTCAGTAAGTTATAACGCGAGATGCGTCGGAAAACAAATCTGCCAAAAATAAGAAAATAAATAAATAAATAAACAATAACTAAATATACAAAATACAATAAATAAATGAAAACACACACACACACACACACACACACACACACACATAACAAAAATAACAAAAAATAAAAATAAAAATACCTGTGCACCAGATAATGTAGTCTTAAATATGGTATGAAGCTGAAAGTGCACAACAGTTCATGTGCAGCGATATATAGGCCCGGGTATATAGTACCCTAGTCTGAGTGAAAGTCAGGGTAAACGGTCCAGTGAATTGTTAAAAGTCTGGTTTAATAATTTTTTAATATCCTCTGGCTTACTTAAGTAGACGACAAATTGATTATTTTCTTCTAATTTTTACAGGAAATAGGCTTTGACTTTTAATGCATTTTTTCTCCTAATGAGACAATTTGCATGAAGTATTAAAGCCTGTTTTCTGAGGAAAAAACATAAGAAAAAATATTTCAAAATTTCGTCTGCTGGAAGTTTTACCCAGCATATGCTGCTTGAAAAAGGAAGAACCCCTTATCATATATATATATATTCCCAGCGGGCACATGACGTAAATATAACGTCGCCTCAACGTCGATGCAACGTCAAGACGTTGCATCGACGTTGAAGCGAAGTTATTTGTTATTTTTACGTCATGTGCCTGCCGGGTTGGAAAAGTCCACTTTAGAAACTCACGTTAAATTTTTAATAACATCTGGCGAGATTAGATCAAGTAAAACATAAGCTAACAATACATTTGGCCTTTCAAGACAACTCGTTCTACTGTTATTTCTTCACCACTTACTACCATGTCCGTTAATATCTGCTCTTAATTACATACTTTCTCCACCTAGTCTCAAATAGGTGTCTACATTATGTTAATACTATTGGAAAATTATATTTAGGGCAGGTATTACATTGTATTGGTTAGCGGATAACTGAGCATTTTTGCGAGTTTGTCCTGGACTAAAACATGCATCTATCAGACAGCGTTTCAGGAAAATGCTTTTCGAAAGATGATTCGCTGCATATAATTACTTGCTTCACAGTCCTAACGAGGGTCGTGCAAAAACGTTCTGTCACTAATAGGCTTCCTTGGTTTTATCACAGGTATATTTTAAAATGCTTCACTGCACTTGAATGGTGTGTTGAATAGCTAAAGATATCCCTTTATTTCGTGCAAATTGCTTTCCAGCTGACCGAGTTATTTCAAACTGAAATAGATGCAGTCATATACACTGACCAATTTACTTGTTACAATAAGAAACGACCAAGCAAAGCATGGTCAGGAGTCCACCTTTTACATGACAAAGCCTCCTCTCATAAGTGTGAGGTTGTTAAGTCTTTTTGGCTTCTGAAAAGGTGAAAGTTTTAAACCATCCACCTTATTCACCTGACCTCAGTCCCTGTGACTTCTTTTTATTTCAAAGGCTTAAGAAAATGCTTTCTGGAAATAAGTATACGTCTAGAAGTCCTCTTGGCAGCGCTATTTATCAGTGTCTCCAACAGATACCAAAAGAAGACTATTTATATGCTTTTCGCGATTGGGTAAAACGGTTACAAAAATGTGTTTCAGTAAAGGGGGAATACTTTGAAGGTTTGTAATAAAAATATGTTTGATAAAACGTAGCACTGAAGTAATCCGAACCCAGTGACAAAACGTTTTGCAGAACCCTCGTAAAGTAAACAGATCGTAGTCTCGTAAGAGAGTCTTGTTAATGTGTCGGCACCGATTTATTTAGAGAGATACCTCGACTTTAATCAGAAAAGCATGCTTTATTAGGTGTGCAGGATGACATCAGTTAAATAAAAGAAATGGAAATACAGTCGACTCTCGTTATCTCGAATTCCAAGAGACTCTCTGAAATACTTCGAGATATCCGTACTTTGACATATCAGATTTGCAGAATTGAGAAAAAAAAAAACTAATTCGATTAACCACATTTAACAAATATATGTGTAATTGGACTTGAAGTTAGATATATAAAAAATATTGTGGAAAAGAGGAGAAATTGCTCTTTCTCCTCTTTTCCACAATATTTTTTACATGCTGTTAGATTTTCATGTTTAGGCGGGGACCAGATTTTCACTTCGAGATAAGCGGTTATTCGAAATAAGCGAGGTCGAGATAGCGAGAGTCAACTGTACTCGTGAAATGCAGCAAACACAAAGAGTATAACTATCCCAAGTCATCAGTTAAGAGGTCAATGATCATATAAAACAACACTACAAAAATAATGAAGCTGGACCAACAATCACAAGTCTGCAGCCAAAAGTAATATTAGGAATAGACAATGCCATAACCACCGCCTAAAATGGTCAGCGTGTTTTTAAATAGTCCACTGCGCGATTTAAACCAGATTTACGAGATCCTAATCTTCACTCTAAGTTCTGACTTCATTCAGTTTACATATGGGTTAAGTCATGTGATAAGGTGTTTTTGAACATGCGCAAAATGTGCACATTCAGATCATACTGCGCATACGCAAAGTATCATCTTGGCCTTTGCTCTCCATTATTACATTCTGTAGTGTCCAATAATTCTGTTAGCGGACAGTGAAGACCCTGATCAGACTGTGCGAATGCACAGGCTGATCAGCACCTTCGCAGTCCGTACATGTATAAGCCAACATACACGTTTTCGCATGGCGCGGCCATACAATTGTTCGGTTCACTTAGGGATTCCTACGCAATCAGTGTACCATCAAAGAAAACAAAATAAAACAATATAATCACACTAAATAGTAATTGCAATGAAACAAAGATGAAGCTCGTGACAAAACAAGAATAAACAATGACAGTCAGAACAAAAGCAAGCCCCTAGTTATGACAGAGAGTGCCAGAGGAATAATGTTCTTCGAAAGTTACAGTGCCAGTATAATCAAATATATCCATAGAAAGCTTCTTCGTAAACAAAGTGAACAAATACCATAACACACAAAGCAAGACACACAGGATCCTCTGTTTTACAAGTACTTTCAAGAAGAGCTAAAAAGTGTCTTTGTAATCAATCAGCGCGGCAATGTAGCACTAAGAGTAGACATATCATATATAAATAAACCGGATGATGGCAACTGTCTTGTTCTTAATTAATCCAGATTATTGCCAAGGATAGATACACCAACGTAATTTTGTAATTGATATTTAGTTTACTCAATTCGGCACCTGATTCGGCAGTCAGACAAGGATTTTGTAATTTAGAAATCTACTGAATTGTCTATGATATATGGTTGCAATAAAGCGTATTTTCTGTCGTCTTTATGATGCTCTGACAACCAAAACAACTGGTTCTCATTACATTACCCCATTCTTGGCAATATATTGACATTGACTATGCTGGCCAATTATATACTTTTCATTAGTGGTTGTCTGAGAGTATTACTGCCAACTTCCTGTTCCAATGTATAAGTATAGTGAAGCTGCCAAACAACGAAACAGTTTGCGGCTTTGTCTGCTGGTACAAAACATCTAAGCACTTTCTGTCTCCGTGTTAAAAAATTGCTCACTTTAATTTTCGTGTTTTTCGTCTATATATGCTTTCGTTTGAGTTGTGCTACTGTATAAAACAGTTGTGTGCATTTAAAACCACATCAGGACAAAGGACCAATGTTAAGTACTCGTAAATATGTTTAATCCTTGTCATGCTAAATAAATTAAGATGCTACTCCAACTTTAAATTTTCAGCCAGTCAGATTATTGACCCAGATTGCTTATACAAATTTACATACATAATGATAAACAGTGCAGATCCATATCTGGATCTACACGGTTTACAAAGGCAGAGCATATTCGGGTCTAGCAGGACTAGGGTTAAGTTTGTCTTACTAGCCCTTTGACCACTCCTAAATCTCATTGGAAAACGTATTTGTAATTTGTAGATGCATTAGAATAAAGGAAATGCTTTCATTTTACGGTGATTTAGTGTACAGATTTAGGAAAAATGTAGGTAAATCTAACTTTTCGGAGCACTTCAGAAAACTTATTAACCGTTATAAAAGAATTGGCTATAGCCTGGATATTATGCGGCAGACGGCATGCCTAGTTGTCAACCCAATCATTGTTGATGGCTATGCTTCACTCTTTAATTGCACGACGGCGGTTCGGGCATCTGACTCAATGACGGTCTCTTCGTAAAACTTTAACCAGTGGGTTGGGGCTTGACGATATGTCTTTGGCTTGGCCCGCCGTGGTTCAACTATTGGTTTTCATTTACTCTGGCATACAGTAGAATTGGCCATGAGTACTTGTCTTTGTTTATTATAGTGATTAATTTGATTTTTATGTTTTCGCTTTGATGCATTGACTGAGTTGGGAGCCTTTATGCGAACCGATTTTTTATGTGTTTCTGTATTAAGAGTAGCATCGGGACCCAGGGTGAAGTTAGCTAGCTGTAAAAGTGCTTTAAATCCCACGGTGGTTTGCTCTACTGACCGTTCTAAGGCGGTGGTCCCGGTGTTAGTCTTACTCTTTGTTGCTTTGTCGCTTATTCTACGAGGCGATTTGTTGTATGTCTTTCCGTGTGTCATTTTGTTCTTGTGTTTTTCAGTCCTTTTAGTATTGCGATTACCTCGCTTGGGGAAGAGAGAGCTAATCTTAGTGCTTTTCGTACGTTTATTTGATTTGTGCTTGTTTGGATTTGTCGGTTTCCTCTTCCTCTTGGGGTCATGGAAGCGCTCTGGTTTGTGATTTTGGCACTCTCTGGATTTTTCTCTTACCTTTTTTTTCAATGGAATAAAACTACTCAAACTGGCCAGTAGCTTTCCTGCTGATCATTTTAAGGCAGTCAGTTCTCTATTGTAAATCTTCATTTTTTCGTGTACAGGTTAATGCAGCCGTGCAGTTTTATTTGGACACGGTTTGAACCTCATTTCTTGTTCTTCAGAGTCACTGGAAGACTGCTCTTCATGACTATGACTTTTTCTTGAAAAAAAAATACTGATAGTTTTTTCTTTATGATTAATAATCATTCGCTTGTTTTGATGCTTTATTTGTGTAGGCGTTTCGTGTTTGAACCTTGGCCTTACTGAACCCGAAGACGCCCTGCTTTTGCAAATAGTCGTGATCCGGAGCGGTCGGCTTGAAAGATGCCGACTGATCTGGATCTGCACTTTTGTCATTCAGTATGTGAATTTGTATCAACAACTGGGATCAAGCAATCTGATTGACTGACAGTTAGAATTGGGCGTGACATCTTAATTTACTCAGCACGCAAGCCTTCTGTTCTTCTTGTGCGCATGCGTCTTCTCGAGTATCTCCAGCTCTATTTTTTCGCCCTGATCCTTTTCCAGAGCCGTTAATTGCCAATGAATGTATATTTGTACTTATACGACAAAACAGAAAAACTGTTTAAACCGAACCTGGTACAGATATAAATATTACGAAAACAAATACGGATCTTTTTTACATGTAGGCCTTTTTTAAGTATTTTGAGAAATTCATTCACAGTTTAACTCTTTCAGCCCTGAAGACAGAAACAAATACTTTAGCAAACAGTGTAGATTTTGAAGAGACGGCTCATGAGCCGTCTCACCAGGATCTACATTATTTGCCGTTCGGTTTTGCCTTTTGACGGAAATTCCTATTTGAAACAATGGTTCTGATCTGATTCAAAGATGGGAGAGTCAACCTCAGAAATTCATTACGAAAACATGCCTATTCAAATATATAGAAAATTTCACCTCCACAAACTGAAAATTTTCAGATAAAAAGACTGATATTTTTCATATTTCTTCTCAATAATTTATACCCCTGTTAATCCCAGTTTACAATGTACTATATAAAAGTGGGGTTTAAGGGGGTCAAAAGTATATAGGCATGTTTTCGTGATGCATGGATGAAAGGATTAATTGAGCGTGAAAAAAGTTTGTTAACCTCAAAGGTGAACATTATGAACCTGCCGATATATCTAATTACCGCGTACATACAAAAGGGAATCATTATTTTACTAGACTTACCCAAAAGGTAGATGAAAACGACCTATATCCGTGGGTCTAACTTATCATCACTTACTTCAGGTGGGTTGGCCAGATCTAACTGAATTGATTTCAGACCACTCTTGACTTTTGAATCCACTGCATGAATTGCTATTTAACGTCCAAGTCAACAATATTTCAGAAGTTTAGAGACATTGCCTCCAAATTTGTGGGACTTTTATCCGACCCGATCACATGAATTCGGGTACATGAAGTTGGGTCCTGCTTAGTTACTAGGCAGCCCATCTATTTCTCGGGCCCCGATGAGCGGGGGCCATGCTTTCCGAAAACTAGTGTATGCCGGTAACAGGCACAACTACATACACTATCGTTCGCTACCTGAAATCCATTTTAATGCTTTAGGATTTTTCCTAAAGACTTTTGACCGTTTGTGCGTTTTTTGTCTTTGTTTCTTTTTGATCCTTTTTTGCGAGTCTACACATTATGAAATGCACAAAAAAGAAAACCATAAAAAATAACAACAATTTACATGATTAACAAACCGGTCGAACAAATACATTATTGTGTCGAAGTTTTCCAGATTATCAAGTGAAAAGAGCGTACAGTCTATGTGTTATCAAAAAATCTACATCAAAGTGTACCTTATGCACAAAACAAATCATGCTTAGCTTATAAGAGGCTGAGAATGGATAGAAATAAAATTCGAAGCGGAGACAAAATTCAGAATGGCGGCGATCACAAATTTGTAGGCTGACGTCATGAGTCGCGTGATTCAACCCCCTGCAACTGGAACAATTGGCGTTATTTGCTGTTTTGTTGCTATTGTCGGCACGGCCGCCGTGTCAACAGTCTCTGCCAAATCACGGGACGCTTATTGTTTTTCAGGATAAGGGTTGGACGCACTTATTATATTTGGATCATTCGCGTTAAAGATTATTGATGCATTATCTATTTACTACTCAGTGTGTGAGTGTGTTTTTTTGGTTTTTTTTTTTTTTTCACATGCGGACTATAAGTTTGAAATGGTTCAACGTTAGGATTTATGGGATATCTGTACACTTTCAGGGGAAATAACTCTGTAAAAGTTCGCTTCCCTTCTAAAAGGTTGGGAGGGGTGTGCGTGTGTGTGTGGGGGGGGGGGGAGGGGGGGGGGGCGGGGTCTTATCTTAAAGAAAATACTTTTTTTTCACTTGGAAACAATTATTTTTCCTTTCAGATTAGATCTTTTTCCAGCAGGCGGTTGGCGTGCCGAAAAGCGAACCGGAATTCACAAAAGCTGTCTCACCTGTAAAAATGGCAGAAAACTACCAGATTATCAGGTCTACTTAAAAAAACAACAAAATATTTATTTTTTCTCTTCAATATATTTATTCCTTGCATCCCAAAAAACGGACGTTTGGTAATGGTTAACATCCAGATGAAGCAAGACATCTGCAGGTCTTAAGCGTTGCCATGAACGTTTCAATCCTTTGTCACACAATCAATTTAGTTAAATTATATATTGACCGCACCAAGCGAAAAGGTGTCTTCGAGCATGTACGAAATACACAGATTCAGAATAATCCCACGCATGCTTAATGTGTTATCCGTGCAATGGCTCTCCACTGATACATCTTTGGTGTTCAAAGGTTCTGTTAGTGGGCAACAAAAGCCCTGATCAGCCTGCGTGGATGCACAGACTGATCTGGGCTTCGCTGTCCGCATATGCTCGAAGACACGTTTTCGCATGGCGCGTCCCGTACTCGTCTTGTTTATCATGGTGGTTAATTTGATTTTTATGTTTTCGCTTTGATGCATTGACTGTGTTGGGAGCCTTTATGCGAACCGAATTTTTATGTATTTCTGTATTAAAAGTAGCATCGGGACACAGGGTGAAGTTGGCCGGCTGTAAAAATGCTTTAACTCCTTTGTTTCCCAATATAACATGTCATTTTCATCATTCATGACGATGGAAGATATTCCGGAATAAATGGAATACATTGGTCCGATACGCCAGGAGCACACTACAAGACTTACCGGATGTGCGTCGAGAGATATTTTCTCCAACATTATTTCTAACTCATTAGCTGTAGGCTGACTGGCCGTATACACAGATGTTCCACATTTGTGCATATTTCCTGCTCTACCAGAATTGTGTATTTCTGCTGACGTGAGGTCTTTGACAAGGAAATACTGGCCCTGAAATGACAGAAAAGTGGGCTATTACTGGTCATCATTAACGCTTAGCATGCTGGTAAAATTTTCAGCAGAAGACATATTGGTTTAGTTTTCTTATTTTTTTGCCAGAAAAAAAGATTTTGACATTTCATTCAAATAATTTGCATGAAATGTCAAAATCTGTTTTCTGGAATACATAAGAAAAACATCATCAATTTGTCGTTTGTTAAATTAGCCCAGAGAATGGTAACGGTTCAAGCTTTCAACCTAAATATTAACCTTTAGCAGTCTCTTCGCAATGACAGCGAACAATAAATAAGCAGAATTCATCTTTTTCTTTTATTTGTCTAGAAAACAGAGTTGGACATTTCATGCAAATAGTCGTCAAAGGATAGAAACAATTTGCATGAAATGTTTCATATAATTTTCGGAGGCCAATACGAAACTATTACAAAATGTCGTCTGCTGCAAGTTATACCTAGCATGCAAATCGCTACGTATGATCAATGAAAAGAATTGCTGAAGCGGACGCTATTCGATTTAGATGTTTGTTACGGTAATGATGGAGTTTGTCTTCTCAGTGCCAATATAACTGGTAAAACTAACATAATTGAACCATCCAAGTAAAAACGGCCTTTTGAAATATGTGTTGCAACTTGAGTAAGCGTACTTTCTGATACGTGAACTTAAAGAACACTCAAATCAGCCTGCGCATCTGCGCATTCTGATCAGAGCCTCGTTCTCCGCATGAAGACATTTTGCTTTCTTGGCAATCCAAAAAGAGTCCATTGAGGAGCCTGGTCAGACTGCGCGAATGCACGGGCTAATTTTAACTTTCGCTGGACGGACATGTCTGATGTATGTATACTGACGTTGTGGCTCGTATATGGCCAGACAGATACACAGTCCTGATACGGATAAATTACCGTAATAACCCTGAGAAATGGGACAGACAAGCCTGAGCGAACACGGTGTCCGATCAGTGTCTACACTGTTTGCCACTCATTACGCAATAATGTTGAATATATCAACAAGTAGTTGGACGGACTTAAACAAATTATAGGACAGGCATGGTAAGGGGTAATGTTGTGCCGATATATAGGGTTATAAACCCAAATAAACATGGCGTCCCTTTTGTGGGACATGGGCAAACAGTGCCGACCAGATCAGGGTCTTCACTGTTTGCTTACAAGACTTTCAATTACAAAAAAAAAAGAAGAAAAATGAAAAAAAAAATAAACCTGACACCCCTTAAATGACAAATGGACACCCAATGTATAAGGATGGGAAAATCCATTAGGATTATTTGTGTTAATGTAAGATCGCGTCCAAGGGAAATGGAGCCATTTCCAGGGGAGATCATTGATTTGAAAGCCTTTTGCCTCTCTTCCAAAGACATAGCGACTCTAAAAGAATTTGCTCGGGGTCTACTCTAAAAAAGCAGCTGTTTGCACAATGAAGCAAATAGGAAACCACAAAAAAATGTCTCCCTTGCAGGGCATTGTGGGAATTCTTCCAAGTGTCTTTAGTCCTCTTCAAATTCAGATGTAAGTAAGGATCACCTATTTGGGACGGCTGCTTACATGTGTCGTTAGATTATTACGCCATTTTTCTTTTGGAAGATCGAATCATGCATTAAAACATGTACTTCAGCTTCAGTTTGTTAAAAACAAATTGCTGATTGTTTTGCTGCGAATGCACGCGCGCGCAGTCCAGGCAGAGCACGTTAAGTTCATAGGAACTACGTACGGACTATTAAGATTATAATTTTCAAATGCGAATTGGATCTCTGCGAAGAGCGCCCACCTATATACATACTTAAGACCATAGAGAACTCCATTTCCGTCACTATTAGGTTTCATAAAATTTCTCGTGTCGAGTTCCCTTCAGAAATTGTGCTTGACATTTATTTGACACTATCTAAAGTATTATCGAAGATAAAACTGGCAATCCTCACGATCCATATGTTGCACAATGCAAAGATAACAGCCTTTATCCGAGAAGCTGACAGTGAACACCCAGATATGATTGTGCTTCCTTAATTATCCGCTGATATATTCTACAGTATCTAATATTTCTGACAAAGAGAAACGAATGCCGTGGGAAGAGTGGATCAATGATGAGACTGAACTGTGCCTTCGTTTCCCACAAATGTCATACTGGTCTTTTTGCTGCGTTGCGTATCAAAAAACAACTATAGAATAAGGAGAGGAAGAAATCCATTAATAAGGTTTCACGTTTGGTTTATTACGTTACCATTTTATACAGATTGGCAAAGCACGACATATGTCAGGGAACCACTACACGTACATAACATTATATGGGCATCGCAAAGCGAACATGTGTCTTCGAGCATGCTCAAAATGCACAGATTCAGTTTCTTCCCACGCATGCGCAATGTCTCATCCGGTCACTTGCTCACCACTGATACATTTAAAACTGTCCAATGGTTCTGTGAGCAGACTGCGAAGGCACTGGTCAGACTGCGCGTATGCGCAGGCTGATCTGGACCGTCGCTGTCCGCTTATGCGCGAAGAGACGTTTGCGCATAGCAAGGCCCATGTAGCTCGAATACTGCATCATGAGTACGGGAGATGATTAGATATCCATACAAAATGTAAAAAAGAGTTATCCAGGAAGGCCATACAAAATGTAAAAAAAAAAATAGTTATCCAGGAAGTCCACAATTACGAAACACAGCCATCCCGAGACTTCGAAGGAAGAAGAGATGAGGATATAACAATGGAAATACGCATCGGAATAATTGCAGGACCCAACATACACTCAGAGATGACCTGCAATAGAACAAACGCTTTGGAACGTCAGCAGAACCAACTACTGGGAGCCTTGAATATAGAAAGGAGGCAATGATCAGGAATCGATACAATTGCCTAACACCTTCCGTTGCAAGACATCAAAGGGAAAAAGGGACGCAATTTAAGTAACGGCACCACAATCTAAACACTACAAGCAGAACGCCAAAAGGACAGTTTCTTCCCAAAAAATGGCTAAACGGCTATCAAAATTAAAAATTTTACCAAGATATACATGCAAAGACATACAATAACAGATATAGTAAACAACAGCAGAAGCACCTCCTTGGAACGGTCAGTAAAAATATTACTTGGTGGGGGCGAGGGGGTGGGTTGGGGACGGAGCTTAAATCGATTTTATGTGGTCAAAACCCTCGCCCTTAGTTCTGTTTTGATATACATAAGACATATGTTCTGTCCGCGTGAAGGGTCCTTAAATCATCAGTGCATTATCTCCGAGAACATAAAATAGAATGAATACAGAGATGAAACAACGATGATGACTCGACAGCAAGAAATAACTAAAATGCTGAAGCAAAAGAAAACCAACAGTCCCAGCTAGCATTCTACGTAAATCTACATCGGGCCGTCATCGGCCCGTCAGGGTAACTGACGGGCCGATGACGGCCCGATATAGATTTACGTAGAATGCTGTCTGGGGTAGGACTTCTGATTTAAGCTCCACAAACACTCGCTCCTTCCCCTGCACGCACATGCGTATACTTTACTGCTAAACGTTAACAGTTCCTAGACGGAGTTTCTCTTTGTTTTATTGTTCTCTCATCGTTTTTGTCTGTGCTGATTTCGATCATGTTTTCTGTTTTCATAATGTTAGACACTTTTAAAGCGTCTTTGAAGCTATGGTACGTGACTCTGACATATCTTGGGTCTCTTCACGTTTAATGTTAATAAACCTCGACTGTTCATTAAAATTAATGTCTAACACCACGTGAACTGCAGATTTTTATGCCCTTAAATGCATCACTGATACCATTCTGGGCCCAGTTGTTCAAAGCGTCGTTAGCTTAACGAGCTCGTTAGTGGTCAAATTGTTAACTGTTCTAGTAAGTACAATATCAAATTCATAGGTATGTTTGCTGAAAATGTTAGTAACTTTTGCAAATGCAAATGCAACTAACATTTTTTTTCAGTAAAAATATTAGCATATATGCCATATTTAGTGATCAGAGTTTTAACGATACGTTAACTAAAGACATCGTTAGTTTTGAACAACTGGGTCCCGGTATCTTAAAAAATCATGTTTCTCTTAAGTCCATTAAGAAAACATGCCTATTCAAATATATAGAAAATGTCACCTCCTAAAACCGAAAATTTTCGGATAAAAAACTCTGATATTTTCATATTTCTGCTCAAAACATAGATTGTGGGTACTCGTTAGAACCGCCCCGGTAAACCCTAGTTTTACTATATAAAGGTGAGGTTTAAGAGGGGTCAAGATTATATAGGCGTGTTTCAGTGTTGTTTAGTAATTTAGCAGCTGCATTCTTGGACAGAAGAGCAAACAAAACTGTAGGCTTTTGCCAGAATCAAAACAAACTATAATCAAGGAAATTGCCCTTTCTTGACATGATTCAGTGATATATATTAAAACAATTACGGCTTATAATATTATATGTGCACACGCAAAGACAATTAAGACAATAAATAATCAGAATTTCTGGTTTATTGTTATTTCTGTAATTCCCGTGGCAATATAAATACCATAATAGAAATCGTTATTTGATCTTCTATCTAAAGTTACGAATTTACATTTTTAGAACTGCAATGATACAGTACATAAAACAATAAGTGCTCAGCGATGTCTTTGATGTTTCCCAGTCAGCATTCTACGTAAATCTATATCGGGCCGTCATCGGCCCGTCAGGGTAGCTGACGGGCCGATGACGGCCCGATGTAAATTTACGTAGAATGCTAGCTGGGAGGTCAGGTCCCAGTCAGCATTCTACGTAAATCTATATCGGGCCGTCATCGGCCCGTCAGGGTAGCTGACGGGCCGATGACGGCCCGATGTAGATTTACGTAGAATGCTAACCGGGTTGCTGTGGGCATAATTGTTCCTCCTTTTGACAATGTCAGTGCTGTTTGTCTGTAGACATAATTACTTGTTCCTTTAAGCCATTTATGCCCAGCGTCCCATAAAAGGCACATTGACTAACAATGTAGACTGAAATAAAGGTATCAACTATAACTGGTTTAACAATCCTGCTTGCAGTTTGCCACATAAAACTCTTTTTGTAAATTATATAGTATAGAGATAGAGAATGAATCGCAATCACAAATAGGAACAGCAAACACGGTACGACGGACATATTACAAACCAAAGAAAAAACAAAGCAATCAGCAGCTCCCTTTCTAATGCTGTTTGTCTGTAGACACAATTGTTTGCATCTGACAAACTCGGTTGTGTTTGTATGTAGACACAATTCAGCAAACTTTGACAAGGTCAGTGATGCCTACCGGTAGGTATTGTTGCTAGGCCAGTGTTTGCATAGGTCAGTGATGTCTATCGACATAACTGCTTGGCCCTTTGACATTTTTCTTTGGTCCTTATACAAGCTCCATATTGTTGGTCTGTACACATAAATATTTGGACGTTTTGGTACGGTCAGTGATGTTTGCCTGTAGTCATAGATAAGATCACTTTTGTTTGCCTGTAGCCATAAAGGAGACGTTGTTGTTCTCATGTAGACATAATTTTGGCCGTAATGTAAAGTCAGTGCTGGTAGCCCGTATACATTATTGTTTTGTCTTCCGATAAGGTCATTGTTGTTTGCCAGCAGACATAGTTGTTTGCCTCCAAGATAAAATCAGTGCTATTGTCTGTAGATGTAATTGGCTGGGCCCTCGATTAGGCTAGTGATGTTTGCCTATAGACACAATTAGTAAAATTTGACAACGTGAGACATACATCTTGTGTCTTCCATCAGTAACAGATTAACATACTAGTATAGATGGTTTCTAGTAAGAGCCACACTTGTGGAATGTTCTGTAGGCTATTGACTTTGATTGTGCCTCCCTTTATACTGTTTATGAAACGGGTATTCCGAGCACAGGCATTTTTGAGATGTAATTAGATGCTTATTAAATAAATCTTATGTCGGATAAAAAAATATATATATAAAAAATATAAAAAAAACAATAAAAAAAAACAACAAAAAAACAAACAAACTTATTTTAACCTAAAACTGCAAATGTCCGAAGCTATATATTTTCATATTAAATTAAGCCCACAAAAACCAATCAATTCAGAAATATAACTGAACACATGAATTGGAACAATACGAAAAACCACCTTCCTGAGGCACCAAGAGAAGGAAAAATGGAGAACAAACAATGTGAAAAATTCAAATCACATTTTACCCGGCCAGGGATCGAACCCGGTCCACTCGACTTAGTCCTGCATGCTACCGCGTCGCTATAAAAACCGGTGTGCACTACACCCGGTGAGAATTTTCCCTTCCAAATTGAAATTCGACCGTGCATAGGAGCCCGAGAATCACTTGAAATAAAACTCGAGGAGTTTTATGCGCATACGTCGTTATTTACGTTTGGCGCTTCCTTAACCCTAGTCCTGCTGAACCTGGATAATGCCCTGTCTTTGAAAACAGTGTAGATCCAGATCAGTTGGCTTCTGTAGACACTGTTTGACATTAAGTATATAAATTTGTATTAACAAACTGGATCAAGCAATCTGATTGGCTAAAAATTACAAGTAGGCGGGGTATCTTAATTCATTCAAGATGACAAGGGTTAAAAAAAGGAAGGCAACTACTTTCATTGCAGATGAATCTATCTTGGTGGTATACTGATTCCCTTTTTAATTTATAGTGTAAAGCCTTATTGAATCACACTTAATTACATATATAACTATTTATCATGTTTCACGCAATAATATTGGACTCCTGGAAATCCCTAGTGCCATAGCAACAGCTAATACACACTACTGTCATCATATTACTGAGACAAACAGAATTTATCACTGGTGTTCAGTGGGGACAGGAAAATCCCTTCCCAAGTCTCTAACGTTCAAGTGGGCAACGAGGCTTCTGAAAACACTTCTACAACAAGGTATATCCGAACCAAAATTTTACGGTGACTTACAGATTTAGAAAAAAAATGTGGGAAAATCTAACTTTTCGGAGCAATTCAGAAAACTAATTAACCGCTTTAAAAGAATTGGCTATAGCCTGGATATTGGTTTCCATTTACTCTGGCACACAGTAGAATTAGCCATGAGTACTCGTCTTTGTTTATCATAGTGATTAATTTGATTTTTAGGTTTTTGCTTTGATGCATTGACTGAGTTGAGAGCCTTTAAACGAACCGACTTGTTATGTATTTATGTATTAAGAGTAGCATCGGGACTCAGGGTGAAGTTGGCTAGCTGTTAAAGTGCTTTAACCTCACCCCCACCCTCCCCGGTGGTTTATTCTAGTGACCGTTCTAAGGCGCTGGTCCGGGTGTTAGTCTTACTCTTTGTTGCTTTGTGTTTTATTCTACGAGGCGATTTGTTTTAAGTTTGCCTGGTGTTATTTGTTCTTGTGTTTTCCAGTCCTTTGAGCTTTGCGATTACCTCGCTTGGGAAAGAGAGAGCTAATTTTAGTGCTTTTCGTACCTTTTTTTCGATTTGCGCTTGTTTGGTTTTGTCTAATTCCCCTCTTGGTGTCCGGGAAGGGCTGTGGCTTGTGATTGTGACACTCCCTGGACTTTTCTCTTACCTTTTTTGACTTGTTTCCCACTGGAGCGGTGGACCAGAGGGTAAGCATTTTCCTGTGGTCACTGAAAATCATTGATCGACTCTTTTTCTCACATGCCATCAAGAAAACACAGAAATGCCGGAACAAAATGGCGAAAAAAAAAAAAAAAAAAAAAAAAAAAACAACAAAAAAATAAAACAAAAAAACAACAAAAAAAAACAACAAAACAAACAATCAATTTAGTTACCGAAATGTCTTTTTATTTCAACCAAGCTTAAAGATAATAAAACGTGATGTTTTTATTCAGAAAAAAAAAAAAAGTTACGAGCGTTTGAATATTTGAATCGCCATTTCAAATCCTAATATCGCAAACGTAGAAACCCGACGATGGGATCGATATGGGATCTATTTCGCCGCTGACAAAAGCACAGGGATTTCTCGACCTTATATACATAAAAGAAAATCCATAGGATTGTATAATATCACATTTTTTCTTTATTTTGATGCTTTGTTTTAATATTATGAAATGAATAAATAGTAGGGATGAGCACTTTCAGACGAGTTCAGTAAACAGACTGCGGAACTTTATGTAAGGATGAGGCTTTTCTTTTTTTTTAAACAAATATGAGGCAGCGCTTGACAAAACCAACAAAATTGCATGTGCGCCATGTGTAGACTCAGATCAGCCAGGGCATACGCCCGGTCTGATCAGAGTCTTTGCTGTGCGCTCAGTGGATAGCTAAGGACCCAACCTTTTCTTCATGCGACAGCGAAGACTCTGACCAGACTGGGCGGATGCCAAGGCTGATCTGAGACTGCGCTTGGCGCACATGCCCTTTTGTTGGTTTTGTAACGCGCTGGCACATATAACATTGAATTAACTATTTAAGGACTAAATTACATTTTTGTGGATTTTATCGACGTATTAACATCGGTGCGTCAGTCAAAACTGAATAAATAAAACGCTTAACCCTTAAAGCGCCAAGAAAATCTGCATCTGAAAATGTCGTCTGCTTATGTCGTCTGCTGCATCTTCTTGCAAACTTTTCAAACTTACATTTTGCATATAGGCAAAAAGTGTGGACCCAGATCAGACTGTTCCTAAAGGAGCAGTCTGATCTGGGTCCACACTGTTTGCAACAATGACTTTTAAAGTAACCGACAGAAGACAAAGCAGACGACAATTGTTGTGATTCGCGCTTTAATGGTTAAAGGTTGCCTTAAAACATAAAAGAACACAATTCGGAGAAACGGTTTTATTAAGTCTCTTCATATACAGCTACGATGTATGTAGTTTGCGAGGCTGTATACGCCCGAAACACCGGCTACATCACAAAAACATGCCTATATAATTTTGATCCCCTTAAACCCCACTTCTATATAGTAAAACTGGGGTTTACAGGGGTATACATTATTTTTCTTATTTCTGCTCAAAAACATAGATTGTGGGTACTCGTTAGAACCGCCTCGCCGAGGCGGTTCTAACGAATACCCACAATCTATGTTTTGAGCAGAAATATGAAAAATATCAGAATTATTTTATCTGAAAATTTTCAGTTTTCTATATATATGAATAGGCGTGTTTTCGTAATGTAAAGTGGCATTTGATTTTCATAGTAACGAGATTGGGCGCACTGGTCCAAAAGGAAATAAAAAAATATAATTTGCACTATGGTGAAGTAAGGGGAGACGTTTTACAGCTGCCACACAGACCTTATGTTAAGTTTGCGAGTAATTCGTCGGCATTCAAACATCGATAAATCCACAAGAATGATAACGTTCATTATAATTGTTACCATCATGAAAACACGCCTATATAATTTTGACTCCCTTAAACTCCACTTTTATGTAACAGAACTGGGCTATACAGGGGTATACATTATTTTTCTTATTTCTGCTCAAAACATAGATTGTTTTCATAATGGTTTGATTAAACTTTTTACCATTTGCATTTCTGTCGCAACATTTATATTCCTCATCAGAAAGTCAGATGGAACTGTTCGACATTTAGGATAAGGTTGGTAAAGGGTCAAAATGTCCGAATATTTAGAGTAAATTGGACAAAATGTGTACTTGCATTGTCTCACTGATGAGTATATTTATATGTTACATGTAACTAGTGATGCGGCTTGATGAAATTAAAGCAAACATGAATTAAATGAATTTCCCTTTGGTTTAATACTTACTGAAAAAAGGTTTTTGTTGTTTCATTCGAATTGTCTCCCAAAAAGACAATGTATATGAAATACCAACACCTATTTTCTTGGAACATAATGGAAATATCATCAATTTGTCGTCTGCCGACTTAGCACAGTGGTAAAGTTTCATACTGCAATACATGTTTGAACTAATATTACCTGTATCAACAGGACTTCCAGCTGCTGTACTGCCATAAAGGAATGGTTCCGTGAAACAGGCAGACGCGTTTTAAAACATTACGAAAACACGCCTATTTAAATATACTGAACATTTTAACCACCAAAACTGAAAATTTTCAGATAAAAATTCGAATATTTTTCATACTTCTGGTCAAAACATAGATTGTGGGTACTCGTTAGAACCGCCTCGGCGAGGCGGTTCTAACGAATACCCACAATCTATGTTTCTGGGCAGAAATAAGAAAAATAATGTATACCCTGTTAACCCCATTTTTACTATATAAAAGTGGGGTTTTTGGGGGTCGATATTTTATAGGCATGTTTTCGTGATGTGTTTCTCTATTTTTTCTAGAAAATAGGCTTTTGCATCTATGCAAATTGTCTCTCCTGGAGACACTTGGCATGGAAAATCAAAGCCTATTTTTTTGACAAAAAGTAAGAAACATGTCATCAATATGTCGTTTGCCGAATAATGCATTGCATGTTTGAATTGATATTACCTGTATTAACAGGTGCTCCGGCATCTTTTCTGCTATACTGCCATATACGAATGGTTCTGTCAAATCACTGACATGCTGATATTCTTCCATACAGTTTCTTATGATGACAGGTGCTACATGGTTATCTGTACGAGTCAAAGTCCCTTCAAATATCAGCCCAGCTTCTAAAAACAATCAGAAATCAGTAAAGTAAACAAGTCACAAACATTATTTGAGGTACTGGTTTTGAGCAGTTACATTTTTAATCTGGACCGAATAGTCGGATTTATTGAGAAAGTCTCGATGTTTTCAAATCGATACTGAGGCTTGTTTCCTTTGACGTCATGACGTCAACTCACGCAAAAAGTTCTCGTGTCTTAATGAATTGGATGCTCTTGGTAGACTTCCTGTCACTTGTGTGCCTTTCTGCACACCATTACGAAAACACGCCTATTCAAACATATAGAAAATTTCTTCACTAAAAACTGAAAGTTTTCAGATAAAAATTCAGATATTTTTCATATTTCTGCTTAAAACATAGATTGTGGGTACTCGTTAGAACCGCCTCGTCGAGGCGGTTCTAACAAGTACATGTACCCACAATCTATGTTTTTGAACAGAAATAAGAAAAATAATGTATACCCCTGTAAAAGCCAGTTTTACTATATAAACGTGTTATTTATAGGGGTCAAAATTATGTAGGTATGTTTTCGTGATGGAAAAGGGTTATATTCTCAAGAAAAATGATTTGCTTCTAAGCAAGTTGTTTCGTTTGAGAGTCGACACCGTTTCAGAAAAAAAAAAAAAAAATGATTTTGACTCCCTTGAAAGAGTATCATTTTACGAGGTACCTTAAATTGTGCCATCGATTATCATTTTTTTTGACGAAGTAAAATTACTGAACCCATAAAGCGGCATCCAAACTTAATTATTTACTGTCATTATTTTTCTGAAAATATTAGGTTTGACATTTCATGTGAACCGTCTACAATTCGCATGAAAAGTCAAACTTATTTGAAAAAGAAAACAGAACGCCGTCTGCTACTGTTGAGAATGGTTATTTTTCAATGTATTTATAGAAAGGTATTACTTCAGTAAAGACATCTGATGCTCTGTGCCGTGGATTGTCCCATATCTCTGGATCACACTCGACGCAAGCGTCCCCTGTGATCGTGTGATCTGGTAATACCCTCTTGACATGATATCGAGCGTCAGATCACGGCTCTTTACTGATAATGTATAATAATTGCATTTAGAACCTGAACTGTAGTTTGATTGACAGGTTCCTGAGATCGTCTGTAGATAAGGTCCAAATATTTTACAAGAGCAAACAAGACAGTCCAGACAGATAAAGGCTCAGAGCTGAGGAAACATAATTTTCCCTCAGTCAAAGATGTCCAGTCAGATAGAGCCGAGGTCGGCAACATTCTTTCATGGAGATTAATCATGAACTATTTTCTATGGTCATTCTCTCCCTTCCGCTGATTCAAGAAGGGCAGTTGTCAGTTTCTGGCGAAAGAATGTGCACAATACTGGTTAACCGCTTAGACGACTAAGCCTGCCAAGGAAACCGGTGGTTAGGTAAACTGACCGCGCTCGACATGACCCCACTGGATTGACTGGGGCGTAAAACCTCAACATAATAAACTAGTCAGATAGATCCGCCGCGTCAACAATCTGCGTTCTACTTAGTACATTATCTCTAAGGTCCCCGTCTTTAGAAGACGTACATTGCCCAGTTGTTCAAAGCGTCGTTAGCTTAACGAGCTCGTTAAGGGTCATTTCGTTAACTGTTTTAGCGGATTCTATACACAATATTCTGATATTTTTTGCTGAAAAAATGTGAGTAGCTTTTGCATGCAAAAGCTACTTACATTTTTTCAGCAAAACATTTCAGCATATTTGCGTATCACTCGATGTAAATTTTAACGAATCGTTAACTAACGACGTCGTTAGTTTTGAACAACTGGGCCCAGGTCTTGTCCTTAGCGAGTCAATGCGCAATCATTTGTACACGTTTGTTCTCTCTACGTGTACACAATTGCTGTCCTATTATACGTTTCCTCTCCGAGTTTGGTTTAAACATATTTATTTCCGAAATGTTTACATATACAACACATACAAAAGTACAACAATAGGATTAGAACGAAAGCATAAGAGCTTATTTAGTTCCTTTCCTAGGATGTGATCATTGTCAGAAATATGAGTATACAAGCAAATCCTGAATGGTTAGTTTCCAGTGGTCCTCTTCAAGTAATAACAATTTATTAATAAATAATAATTGTGAAGTTTAACATGAAGAGATGAGCAAACATAAAATGAGAATAAGAAGAGAAAAGAGAAACAAATTACACAAGATGTAATGAAGAAAAACAGAGGGAGGGAAAGAAATGAAGAACTATGGAGCAGATTTTACGAAGACTATGAATATAGTAAGAAGTTACTGGGGACTGTGAGCGGTGCAGGACAGATCCGAGTGATGTCATCGATGTATGCTCCGAATCACTGTCACTATTTAAAGTCCATTTAGTCTGGTACAAATAATGACTGATACGAGTGTGACCGATTAACTTTCTTAAAATCTTTTCGTTCTTTGGATATACCTCTGTACTGCTTCAAAAATGGCTATATTAGCTTCATTAGGTAAATTAAAATCGCCATTGAGGATTATGTTTAGGGTGATATTGCCATGTTGTGATAGAGTATCCATTAATACCTGTCTATGATTTTGGTATAAATGGCATCTAAAAAAGAAGTGGTCTGCATTTTCTATTTCACCACATCTACAATTACAGAGAGGAGATTCTATGATGTTTTTCGAGTAAAGATCGTAGTTGAGAGAGCTGCAACCAGTTCGAAGTCTAGTATGAAGTATCTGCATGCTTCTGTTGCCTGCATAAAAGTATTTTGGAACAATTACTCTGCCCTGATTTAATTGTCTCTTAAAATCATCAACTGTATCTACAATCCTGTCAGCGCAGGGAAGATCGTTCCAATCACGAATGGCTGCAGGAAGAAAAGAATTATAATATTGATTTGTACGAGATTGTATTGTTCTTATATTATTTGCGTTACGCAAACTGTAACGTGAAGCGTTCTGGTCAGGTCGAGGAACCAGTGAAGAGAGATAAGAGGGGGCAATGTCATTATACACTTTATAGAATAGGACCAATTTATGCTTTCTTCTCCTTATATCTAGTGTTTCCCATCCGATCTCATCATATAGTTTTTGCACAGAGACTAGTTTAGTTGTTCCGGTGGCTATTCTAGCAGCCTCTAATTGAATTTTTTTTATCTCATGTTTCTCTTGTTGAGTGCAGTTGTCCCAAACTACATCGGCATATTCTAGTATTGGGCGAACAAAAGCAATATAAATTGTTTCTAGGGACTTCCTATCCAAGGTATATTTAAATTTCCTCATGACATTTATTCTGGACCATGCCTTACTCTTGACATACTCTATATGTTTATGCCAGGAGCAGTCTGATGCTATATAAATTCCCAAATGTTTATGAAACTGTACTTCGTTGATTTCTTGATTCGACATGAAAACCGGAGGATGATCAGGTTGGTTTATTTTGCGAGAGATAATAAGAGATTCATTTTTATTTGGGTTAAATTTCACTAACCAAGACTTTGCCCATTTTGATATTTTGTTAAGATCTGTATTAAGGATTTCAGCAGCAGCATCTGGATTGTCTACAATAATATACAGACTAGTGTCGTCAGCAAAAAGTCGGATGTTCGATCGAATTTCAGTGACAATGTCATTTATGTATAGTAGGAATAATAGAGGGCCTAAGATGGACCCCTGCAGAACGCCAGCTTTAATATAATTCCAGATAGACTTGATCCCAGATAACACAACACGTTGTTTTCTATTTTCAAGATAGCTTGTAAACCATTGTAGTAAATTTCCAGTTACTCCTGCTGCCTTAAGCTTGTGAATTAGTCCGCTATGCCAAACCCTGTCGAATGCCTTGCTGATATCACAGAATACTACTCTGATTTCTTTCCCTGAGTCTAACGCGTGGCAGAAAGTATCGTATAAATATGTTAATTGATTAACAGTAGAGTCGCCTGGTCTAAAGCCAGACTGGAACGATGTAAGGATATTGTTATCAAGGAGGTGATTGTATAAATATTTAAAAACAAGTCTTTCTAAAGCTTTGTCTAAGTTACTCAAAAGTGAAATTGGTCTGTAATTAGAAGGAACTGCCGGATCACCACCTTTAAGTATTGGGCAAACATGAGTTTCTTTAAAACATTCAGGTACGGTTCCATGTTGTAAGGACTGATTAAAAAGAGCACAGACAGGAACAGAAAGTTCATCAGCTAGCACAGAGAGAATACGATTACTGAGTCCATCGGGGCCAGTAGCTTTCCCAACAGGGAGAGATTTTAGGATTAGTTTAACCTCATCTCCGAGTTTCTGTAATGGACTCTTCCTTCTTTGTATCTGGTTGGAACCATTATTCCAAATAGGGGTATAAGTAAAAAGCATAATGAAATGGCAAACGGTTTAGATCCTGATGAGATGGCTCATTATGAGCCGTCTCATCAGGATCTACAGTGCTTGCAAAACTATTGGATTTGGTCTACATGCTTGAAAGGTTACCTGTCAGTCCCTTCTTTCGTCACTCTAGAGCCTGAGACTAAATCAAATCTGACCACAGCGATAAACTAAATGGAACTGGAAGGCCTTTTGATTGATATTCCAAAAATAGCAAGAACATTCGGGCCATGAAATTGGAAGGCTTACACATATGTTTTAACAGGTTACAATTAAATACCAACAGTCTAGACATCTCAGATGATGGACCAATAATCAAAAGGCACTGTAGGTGCCGCAACGTCAGTAAACGTACCTTTGGGTATGACATGTGCGGCCAGCGAATATTCAGCTCAGCCTGCGCATTCGCGCACAGTCTAATCAGATGTGTAACTGGTTGCATTTTAGAAAGCCAAGTTTGCAAAGTTTTTTTTTTCATACGAAAGACCATTACGAGTACGAACATACGCCATTTCAAATATATTGAGAATTTTACCACCAAAAAAATGAAAACTTTCAGACGGAAAAGTCTGGAGGTTTTCATATTTCTGCTCAAAACATAGATTGTGGATACTCGTTAGAACCGCCTTGGCTAGCTTTCGTGGCATTATTTGCTTTACTGTACACCAGATCCCTTGTAAAGAGGAAGCCAGCTCCTTCTTCTTATTAGTAAAACCAGAATTTACTGTTTCAACCCTGCTGACCAAACCATACCTTTGCAAACAGCGTAGAGCCAGATGAGACTCATATTGAGCCATTCCATCAGGATCTACATTGTTTGCCATTTTGTTTCAATTTTTTTAATTACACCCCGTCTGCAACAATGGATATGTCCGAAATTAAAAGTAGAAGAGTCTACTTCAGAAGCTGGGGGTTGAATGGGTAATCGTTTTCTGGGTTTACGAATATCTAAGGCGGTATTTCTATTGCGCTTTTTTTTTTGTTCGTGTTGTTTTCCAAGAAGTGCCCTTTTCCTATCATTTCTTGTAATTGAACCTTTAACCGCTGTCATCCATCTTCCTGGCGATCAGTAAAACGCCTAATTACAGCGTGTTGATACCCATGTATCAGACTTCACTGCTATGATGGGCGAAGCACTTTATTTTGTTCGACGGGAAATAAACATCTATAAGGAACGTACCAAATCGTCTGTTAATCGAGCTGGTCCTGAGCGGTCGGAATGGGGAAGGAGGCGGAGTGTATGAACTAGCGCCTGTACCCATGGCTGAAGGATGTTATACTACCTGCAAATAGAAAAAAAAAGCAGACAGCTACTACCGGGTAGATTCAAAAATTTAATGGCCTAGTGTTGAAGGGGAATAAATACTCATCCAATGGAAATAATTCGAGCACGAACATATGTATGCTACTCTTTAAGGAAAAAAAATCGTTCTATTTGAAAGCAAGTTCATTCTTTTAAGAGTACCCCCGACCGTTTGCAAAGTCTCGAATACTAGTGAGGCAAAGTTTCTGTCTGTAAAAATTGGCTTCTTTTGGAGAATAGCGATAAACCCCTTTCAGATGTATTCATTAACATCAAGAATCTGGCCCCAGTTGTTCAAAGCGTCGTTAGCTTAACGAGCTCGTTAGTGGTCAAACTGTTAACTGTTCTAGTAAGTACAATATCTAATTCACAGGATTTTTGCTGAAAAAACGTGAGTAGCTTTTGCAAATGCAAAAGCTACTCACATTTTTCAGCAAAAATATTAGCGTATATGCTATATTTAAAGATCAAAGTTTTAGCGATACTTTAATTCACGACATCATTAGTTCTGAACAACTGGGCACTGGCTGCTTACGGATAACGTTTAAAGCTATGGTTTAAAATTCGATTGTTTTACGACATCTATTAAAACCTCATTTGTTGCGACGTTACTTGCTGAAAATCTCACTGTGCTTCACCATAACAGAAGACATACAGCGTTTTCTTAGATCAAAGTCGCTCATTAAATTAGACCGTTAAAATGCAGATTAACTGTAATGTAAAAATGTTGCAACAGCATTATATAACATCGTTACATTAGCTTAGTATATATACATTTCTATATATTTCAAATTCAGCAGGCTTAAACTAATTTAGAGCAATTTCGCTTGTGGACAGCAACTTCAAAGCGGCATGTACACTTTGATAACCCAACTGAGAAGGAAGCCTGCATCACGAAAACATGCCTATATAATTTTGATCCCCATAAACCCCACATTTATATAATAAAACTGCGGTTCTAACGAGTACCAACAATCTATGTTTTGGGCAGAAATAAGAAAAATATTAGCGTTTTTTAACTGAAAATTTCCCTTGTTTGGGTTGTAAAATTTTCAATATATTTGAATAGGCGTGTTTTCGTAATGGAACTATTTTCTTTATGTAGTTTTCTATACAAAGCTACGTTGTATTCTACTCGCATATTCAGCTTAAACATGTCTGTGTTGGAATTGTAAGATATTAATACTGTTTATATGGATTTTATCGATACGTAAACGCCGTCAAATTAGTCACAAACTTGACATAAAGCCCTTTATTCAGTTTGTGATTCACTCGGCACTTACACAACGATCAAATCACATAAAAATCAAATGTACGATTTCTAAACTAATCGCAGCGTCATTTTGAAAACAGGCCTATTCAAATATACTGAACATTTTACCACTAAACATAGCCAGTTGGCACATAACTTTGAAACAACGTCGTGTCAACGTCAATGGAACTTCATTATGTTGCATTGACGTTGATCCGACGTTATATAAACATCAGGTCGTCGCTGGGTACTGATGGAATGGCAAGAAACATTGACATTGACGTTGACATTGACCAGACTGGTCTTTTATCCTGGGACTACAGTGTTTGCTCAAACTTGTTTTTCTCGAATACTTTGGATAATGTGGTACAAGCCAGACTGAAATCATCACACCTATTATCGTTGTTTCTCGAATACATAATCTACTTTAAAATTATACTTGTACCAGGCGAACTCTTAGAAATCCATAATGAATGTATTTCTGACTTTCTAAAATAAAGTCTTTGATAGTATGGCTTTGACTCGTAATGTTTTATTTCTTTAATTGTTGAGTCATATCAATACATTAGAGAATTTGACACTTTATCTGTATTGAATTGCACCATTTAAACTAAAAGAATCCGACCAATTACGGTGTTTGAGACAGGTTTATTTTCGTTTTTTTTTTAATCTCCGTAACATAATCCTTTATTGCTTCTTTGGCATTTTTTTTCTAGACAATCCCAGTCTTATATCGTATTCGCCATTTTATTCTCACACACCTTAACTTCATACCACACTTGTCCTATAATGCGAACAAGTCATTTTTAGAATTTGTTGATCAAAACACATTTAGAATCTGTCAGCGACTTAATCTTACCCGATGGTTTGTATTTACTTCCAAAATAAGGTATGATAAATGTGATCTCCTTAATGCCCTAACCCTAACCTAACTAACTAACTATAGCTCAAGATAAGACATTATTTAACAACAACAACAACAACAACAACAAAAAAAAAAAAAAAAAAAAAAAAAAAAAACAGAAAAAAAAAAACAACAACTGAATTTCTTCTTACTTCTCCAAGAAAACATGTATTGTGGGAGGCGCTTCTTATAAGTCCCACAACAGATGTTTTATATAACAAATAAGAAATATATAATTTGGATACTCTCTCTTATCTGGACCTATGCCTTACTGTCAGTGTCCTTGCTCTGATTTAAAGACATAAGAATAAGATGTGTCTCGGTCATTAGTTTTATCACTGATAAGAGACTGGGCACAACAAAACCTAGTATACTGTCAATAAACAATAGACTGGTAGAGGCTCAATGGGGTAATTTAGTACTGGCTTATTTACTTATTTATCTGATACATCAGTAATATCCCTTCCAAAGGATTTATTACCCCTCAGAAGACCCCTTTACAACCTCCTGCTGGAACCTCATAATAACCTCTTTATGGCATGCCTTTGATGTTTTTTGCATTTTCCTAGGTAGGGACAATAA
Organism: Anodontia alba; assembly: GCA_964016985.1. Lineage (NCBI taxonomy): Eukaryota > Metazoa > Mollusca > Bivalvia > Lucinida > Lucinidae > Anodontia > Anodontia alba. Next base: position 23,646,443 of record OZ024822.1, on the reverse strand, counting down.
ATTCATTAGTGATTGGTACATGTAACACTTTTGGTCTCATTTTAGCTATGTCTTTAACCCTTACTTTTGTGCAGTTACAGACTCGCATACCCAGTAAACATCCTACATAAATCTATAGCGGGCCGTTATCGGCCCGTCAGGGTAGCTGACGGGCCGATAACGGCACGCTACAGATTTACAAGGAATACTAGCTGGGTACTGAAGTTAGTAAGTACAGATGGCGGACATATTATATTCTAATTTACACCCTGACCGTGTTTAGCTATCTCAACCTGTTGAATCAGTAACAGTTTAGACCTATATAGTCAGAGAAAATTGAGTTTTCACAGGTGTATTAACGTAATGCTCAAGATAAGTAGATGCAGTATACGAGGAAAAATTAATGTGTCCTAATATTGCTGTAGACACGATAATTCAGAATTATGTTTGCCTTGAGCGTAGCCATGAATTCTATAAAATACAATAATTATTTTTCGACTTAAAAAGTTCTAAATACGAGCTATAGGTAACCATAATTTCTGTAAAATAGAAATTATATATTCGACTTTCTAAATTGGGATGAATGAAAATAATACACCGCCAACGGTAACAAGTCTTTCAAACTTGCTTTTGCTCCCGTTTGAAGATGTGAATGCTTTAAAAGAAAGAAATCATTTCATTTTAGAATGGAGCACTTTTAAGGGGGAATTGGTGTTGAAAAACATAAACAGGAAGTCCCAAAAGTTCTATACCTTGTAAACAATGGCGTAAATTCTACTTAATGTGTCCACTACACTTTACAGCAAATTCTTTTAAAAAAGAAATAATAACTTTGAAAGAGGTGTCTCCCCATCACGAAAACACGCCTATATAATTTTGACCCCCTTAAACCCCACTTTTATATAGTAAAACTGTGGTTTACAGGGGTATACATTATTTTTCTTATTTCTGCTCAAAACATAGATTGTGGGTACTCGTTAGAACCGCCTCGCAGAGGCGGTTCTAACGAATACCCACAATCTATGTTTTGAGCTGCGAGGCGGTTCTAACGAGTACCCACAATCTACGTTTTAAGCAGAAATATGAAAAATATTTGAACTTTTTGTCTGAAAATTTTCAATTTTTCGGTGATTAACTTTTCAGTATATTTGAATAGGCAGGTTTTCGTAATGCCTAAAAGAGTGTGTATCGATTTCCTATAAAAATCGGTGTGAAGTAAAATCGCCAGTTGCATCACGAAAACATACCTATATAATTTTGACCCCCTTAAACCCCACTTTTATATAGTAAAACTGGGGTTTACAGGGGTATACATTATTTTTCTTATTTCTGCTTAAAAACATAGATTATGGGTACTCGTTAGAACCGCCTCGGCCAGGCGGTTCTAACGAGTACCCACAATCCATATTTTGAACAGAAATATAGAAAATGTCAGACTTTTTATCTGAATACTTTCAGTTTTGGGTGGTGAAATTTTCAATATATTTGAATAGGCGTGATTTCGTAATGTTTGTCTGTCTGTTGTATACTACGCTATCCCATAGTTGTAGATCTTACCTCTTCTCCTATGTCCTGATGAGGCCACGTCATCCAACAATACTTATTTTACTCATTTATACAGAAAATAAACACCATTAAAACTTAAATCACAAAGCAGATCGTAAAATATGAGAAAAATCAAAGCCTAGAAAGGAAATACGTTACACGGTTGCTGCATTAGAAGTTTAATCATGAAAGCGCCAATCGCATTGCAGCAAACGACATATTTAAACATATATATTTTCCGTTTTTTCATACAAAATAAGTCTTGGTGTTTCATGTGAATCGTAGACTTATTTCTATGAATAAAATAAAAATAGAATGTCTACTGCTACGAATTGTGCTTCACGCTTTATCGATTAAAGCGAGGAAGTTTCAGCACTTTCTCAGCACGATTCATGCCATTTAAGGGATCAAAAACGTAATTACTACGTTTCGAATTGTTGCAAATGTGAAAATACAATACAGTCCAAATCTCACATGGGTAATGGTGTTATATGAAATATACATGATTAGTGAACCACTATAAATTGTAAATAATTATTTCTTGTATATATTCAGTGATAGTGACTAGTTTATGATTATTCTGCAACTAAATATAGGGTGCTTCAAAATCAGTAAGTAGTCCTCCTTGTTTATTTAATGTCCTTCTAATCACTAATGATTAATATAGTAATAAATTCGGTTTTATAAGGATGGTTTGAATGTAATATATTTAGTACACAATAATATATACATGTTATATTTCACTTTCAATACATACTCATAGCTTTAGATGACAAAATATTGATATTTTTCTCCATAAAACATATGTTGTGAGTGCTCATTAGAAGCATCTCACATTTACTCGTCGGTTAAGTTTTACATTTTACAGATTTTTGCATAGCTACCGAAAGTATTCGGACACCCCACCTCACTCGTTCTGAAATGTGAACCATTTCTCCTCCTATTTGTCTTAAGTTGCTTGAAGAGTGGCAAACAGCGAATATCATGATTAGACTCTCTGTCTATCTTCATATAAATGCCATCTGGCCCTGCTCAGACAAGACTGCAGATAATGACGTAGGATCTCGCGGAATATAAGGGAAATGGATACACTTTCAAGGGAGTCAACTCAGCCAAAATTGGTTTGGTTTTCTTTTGAATACGCGCCTTGAACACCAGATAAGGGAATCCTGGATTTAACCCTGGGATAGAAATTCTTATCCTACCCTAGGTAAGATAAAAATCGAGAATTCTCATGTGTTTGATATGTATTGGTTGTAATGGTCATCGCGTACGCCATCGTTAAGTTTTACGTCACTGAACATAATGACGTCATTAAGCGCCACAGTAATGTCATCTCAATATAGCGGACGTCAGCAGTCTAAGTGACTGCATTATTGAAAAAAAAAAAAAACACTTTCAGAAATGAAAGATGTGCAAGAAAAAGAATCTAACATGGGTGTGAGAGGTAGTTAGAAACATCCGTCCCTCGTGATCACAGTCTCGCATCACGGGCATGACTCGTGATGCAAGGACGGATTTTTCTATCTACCCCTTACACCAATAATTGATTCTTATTCACAGTTGGGAGTAAATGCTTTACTTTTAGTGTAGACCCTTTTTCGTGATGTACGGGGAAGCAAACAGAAAAGCACCAAATTAGCCTCCCATGTAAAGAAGGCAGACAACTTTCCAAACCTTCCAGGTGCCCTTAAATAGCAGAATCTTCATGATCTGATTTCTTTCTGTGCAGCCTGGTCTATGAATGCATAGAACGCATATGCCACAAAATGTTTTACCGTAACGCAGTTGTGTTATGTTTAGTATAATATATTTGAACTAAATACCCTGAAGCCTGTAATTTAATCGCTGTGTCTTTTATGCATCAAAAGCTTAGTTCAGTTTCTGTCTGTTGCTGCGAGGAAAGAGTACTCTGGAAGGTTTGCTCAAGCGTGATATTTTCCTACATTTTGCTTTGTATTGCGAAGACTACAGATTTTTTGCAATATGCAAGGATGCAATGATTTCAGAGGAAATCTCAGGAGTAATAATGTAGACTATTGCAAAGGATTGTTCGAGTCTGTGGTTTCGCTGTCGATTCATTAATATCATTGCAAGGTCTGAATAGACATTCTTGATGTTACATAATCCGGTCGCTCCTGCATTAATTATAGTTTTCGTCGTTTGATTGAAATGAATTGGAAGAAAATTACTTTCCCTCGACTGATTGGGTTTACCATGGTTAGACAGTACAAGCGTCACGTTGTTTTCACCGTCTCAGATATCATGGCTTCACAATGTCGGCCGCAACGTGTGACAACATACCTTCCTACATGTCATTACGAAAATATGGCGTGTTTTTGTGATGTGCTCACAATGGAGACTCAAATCAGCCTATGCAACCGTGCAGTCTGAACAGAGTTTTCATTGTACGCATGACGACACTTTGATTTCTTGGCTATACAAAATTTGCCAAGTGGATTCTGATCAGACTGATCTGAATCTTCACTTGGAGCACATTTCCGAAGGTACTTTTTTTTTTCTGACGCAGCGGTTTTATATAAATATGAGCCTCGCTAAGCAAAAAGTGCATTTGGGGCATATGCTGTCACGGGCAGTCTTATCAGGGCCTTCGTTGTCTGCGTAAAAATCATTCTTTATTGAAAACAATTACTAAAAATACCAAATGACTTAATCAAACAAGGTAGATGTGCAGGTCGATCTGGGCAGTCGCTCTTTGAATGATATACCCTGATGACACTTTTTCTCATGGTGCGGAAAGACGGAAATACCAATTACATCACACTTTTCCGTTTGTTGCGATATTTTGTGACGCAACATTACGAAAAGGCCCTAGATCTAATATCATATGTGAGTAACGGCGACCCAGATCATTCTGCGCATGGGTAAGCCGCTTACAGTGTCAATGGATACATATAGTGTAGACAATATCGACGAAGAATGAAAACCTTGAAAACTCTGCAAAGATGCACAGACAAATCTGGGCCTGCGCTACACGCATATTGCATAAACGTATTCTGTACCAGTCTCTCACGTTTTAATTACGCAGCACTATGTTCTTATCGCTAATTAATGCAAAATGAACTGGAACGGGAGAAAACGTACATTCTATCATGTGCGCACAACGAAGACTCGTCTATGATCAGCATGCGCATCAGTGAAGTCTAATCGGCGTCATTGTTGTCCGCATAAAAAAGACAAACGATGCATCCTTTACTATAAAAAAATGTGCCCGGTGAACATTCTGATCAAACTGCGCGATTGCACAGGCTGACCTGCATCTTTGCTGGGCTCACATATCCTAAAGTACCATTACGAAAACACGCCTTTTTAAATATACTGAAAATTTTACAACCAAAAAAGAAAAATATTCAGCGAAAAAATTCTCCTGTTTTTCATATTTCTGCTCAAAACATAGATTGTGGGTACTCGTTAGAACCGCCTCGGCGAGGCGGTTCTAACGAGTACCCATAATCTATGTTTCTTTAGCAAAATAAGAAAAGATAATATATACTCCTGTAAACCCCCGTTTTACTATATGAAAATGGGATTTAAGGGGGTCAAATTTTCATGATGGTCTTCTGACGTTCCCGCTCATATGTGTATAATGCGGGGTCCACCCCACCCCACTTATATATTTATGTTAGAGACTGAACTTTACGGTACACTAGACAAGAGAAGACTCAAATCAACTTGTACATCTACGCTGTCTGTTTAGTAGATACACTGTCCGCATAAAGAAACCTCGGGTTCTTGAATACACACAAACCAGATCATTACGAAAACACGCCTATTCAAATATATTGAGAATTTTACCACCAAAAAATGAAAACTTTCGGATGAAAAATTCTGGTAGTTTTCATATTTCTGCTCAAAATATAGATTGTGGTTACTTGCTAGAACGCCTCGGTGAGGCGGTTCTAACGAGTACCAACAATCTATGTTTTGAGCAGAAATATAAAAAATATCAGATTTTTTTTCTCTAAAACCTAACGGGGTCAAAACTATATAGGCGTGTTTTCGTGATGAGCAGAGGTTAATTTGAGCCTCAAAAAAAAAAAAAAAAAAAAAAAAAAAAACAACTTTCCGAGATGGGAGCCCAATGAAGATTTCTGCGCATTCTTCACTGGACACATTTTGGATAGCCAATGATGAAAAAAGTCTATATACGGACAATAAAGACTCTGATTAGACTCCGAGAATGCGCAGGTTTATTTGAGTCTTCGTTGGGTGCATATGTCAGAAGGCACGTTTACTCCAGTTGCGGCTGGTTTGATTTCTCAGTGGGCTCTCATATCATAAGCTACTTTATTTCATCACGAAAACATGCCTATATAATTTTGACCCCCTCAAACCCCACTTTTACATAGTAAAACTGGGGTTTACAGGGGTATACATTATTTTTCTTATTTCTGCTCCAAACATAGATTGTGGGTACTCGTTAGAACCGCCTCAGCGAGGCGGTTCTAACGAGTACCCACAATCTATGTTTTGGAGCAGAAATATGAAAAACATCAGAATTTTTTATCTGAAAATTTTCGTTTTTTGGTGGTAAATTTTCAGTATATTTGAATAGGCATGTTTTCGTAATGCATGTTGTGTCTTACATGGCTGAATACGTATTCCTCTGCTTACCGTATTTCACTGTTGATCAATAGCTCAGACGAATCGAGACATCATTGTGGTGAAGTGAATTGAAGCCCAGGGGCGGGCTTGTGTTTCATATGCTATTAGATTAGAGTGATGATTTTGTTACAGTCATTATTGTTGTTATCCGTTCGACGATATATGCATACTTATTTTAAATATACCCTTAGTGATTCGATCCAATATGGTTTGTTTTCAGATCAAAGCCAAATTCATTCTGATGTTGCTAATGGAAATACGTTTCTCCTGCAAGTTGCAATTGTTTCACGAGAATTTGGTCGGCTTCTATATGGCTAAATTTGATTTGTTTGTAAACCTTTGAAGGGCCAGTTAGCAATTTAGCGTTCAAGCTAGTTTTGAAAACAGAACAAGCCTGAGTTCTAGGTAGAGACACCACGCAATCGCATGCAGGTTGACAACACGAGAGATATGGTCATGAGAACAAATGTGGACAGACAAATGTACGGACAGAGCTACACAAACTTAACTGAATATTTCTATAGTCTACACAATTGTTAAAAGAAGTAAATGCAAATGAAACTACAGAACATAAAACAAAAAAACATTACGAAAACACGCCTATTCCAATATATTGAAAATTTTACAACCAAAAAAGCAAAATTTTCAGATAAAAAATTCTGATATTTTTCATATTTCTGCTCAAAACATAGATTGTGGGTACTCGTTAGAATCGCCTCGGCGAGGCGGTTCTAACGAATACCCTATGTTTTTGAGCAGAAATAAGAAAATTTATGTATACCCCTGTAAACCCCAGTTTTACTGTATAAAAGTGGGGTTTAAGGGGGTCAAAACTATATAGGCAAGTGTTACGACCGAGCACTCCTACCTTCGATTATCTGCCTTGGCAGATTACGCATAGCTTCTAAGTATATATTCAATCTCTGACAACTGCGTCAGGGAGTCGACTCTTTGGCTCAGTGGTTAGAGCATTGGATTTTTATCCGGGAGGACCCGGGTTCGATTCCCAGGAAAGACGGAATATTTTTTCAGCTATGCTTCATTCCTTTGTTACGGCTTTCATGTATGAAAAATCGGTACAGTCCACCAAATTTTTAAGGAACTAGAACAATTGCAAGTGCAACATTTATAATATTCTCTCTTCTCTTGAAAATCAAATGTGCAGCACACGACCTTCTGATCACCAACACGGTATACCGTCTACCGAAAAGAGACATTTGGGTGCTTCAGAGCTTCAAACAACAGTTTCTTATTGATTACGTCACTAAAAAAAACAGACATGAAGTAAGCTATGTGCGGCGTAAATACATGTAACTAAACTGACCATACGCTTGGAATCAGCAAACCTAAACTGCAAGATTATCCTACAAAACGCCAACAGGAACTATCGCATCAAACATGGTGGGTGTCTAAGATGAAACTGAACAGAAAGAAGCAAACGCTTAGTAACGACATTTGCTGCCGGACGTGTACATTCAACTTTTTTCCACACAAGAGAGGTCAATATGGCCCTGTATCGCTCACCTGAATACCAGACAAGTTTGAGTCAATTGGCCTTTCGGTTCAAGAAAAGAAAGTCAATACTGATTTTTAAGATGGCGGCCATCTCGGATTTCCAGTCAGTACGATCTTATCTAGTTTTGGTCTACAAGTCACCTCGATACTTCCAATGAAGTTTGAGTAAATTGCCCTTTTGGTTCAAGAGTAAAAAATCAAAATACATTTTCAACATGGCTGCTAGGGCGACCGTCTTGGATTTCTGATTAGAATGATTTTAGCTATTTCTGATCTACAAGTCGCCCCAATACTTCGGTTCAGGAGAAGAAGCTAAAAATATGTTTTTAAGATGGCAGCCGTGGTGGCCATTTTGGATTTCCCATAGGAACGGTTTTAGCTATTTTTGATTAAGTCACCTTGATGCTTCCTACCAAGTCACCTTGATGCTTCCTATCAAGTTTCAAGTCAACTGGCCTTTCGGTTCAGAAAAAGAAGCGAAAAATAGATTTTCTAGCATTTTAGATTTACAAGTCACCCTGATCTTCTTATTTATTTTCGATTCAATTGGACTTTCGGTTCAGGAGAAGAAGCGAAAAATAGATTTTCAAGATGGCGGCCATAGCGGCAATCTTGGATTTCCGATTTAAACGATTTTAGCTCTTTTGTTTTATTTAAAAGTCACCCCGATGTTTCCTACCAAGTTTCGAGTCAACTGGGCCTTTCTGTTAAGGAGAAGAAGCAAAAAAACTAGATTTTTAAGATGGCGGCCATGGCAACTACCTAGGATTTCCGATCGAAACGATTTTAGCTAGTTTTAATTTACAGGTCACCCCAATGCTTCATACCAAGTTTCGAGTCAACTGCCCAGGGGTGTAGGAGGAGTAGTCTTTTAAAGCAAATGTTGACGCCGCACGACAGACGACGGACATTGACTGACCATAATAGCTCACCTTGAGCACTTCGTGCTCAGGTGAGCTAAAAATGCCAATAAATGGACAGATTTTCGTGATATTGTGCATAGTTTTACATTGGAAAATCGTAGCGCAGAATGACTGATACGCACTTCTCGAAAATAAAACTTAAAAAAAAAAGCAAACAAAAAAAAAAAAAAAAAAAAAACAAACACCAAAATGCCTTCAGAAGTAAAACAAATCTACTGGGAACTTAAATGAGCTTTTTTCGCTCAAAAACTTGCCCGTCATTACAAATTTGTAATTTCAGCTCCAAATTACAAATTGCGTTTTTTCGGTCTACCCTATCTCATCAGTTATACATCATAGATGGCTGAACAGAAAACCAATTTAATTTGCTGAATAGGTATGCATGAAGAAATTCTATAATACACTTAAGAAATTAATGGTCTCTAGAGCTCAGAAATCACCCCGACGGTACTAGACCTCTGTCAGTTAGTTGCTTTCCTGAGAAGACGGTATGAGCACTTGGAGGGTGTCTTAAGGCGTTTATCAACTCAGATATTAGTTTGGGCTCCTAAATAGATTCCATGCGTCAATGAAACGCAGAAAGCGAATAAATGCCTCTCCACTGGCATGATTTTGGGATCAGATGCAATAGGTGAAGACTTTTACTGAGTACGATGAAGATCAATGTCATGCCACACAAGCTCACAAAATTGTTTCACACCACACGAAGAAATAATAAAGAAGATGTGTCGCATAATTCAACTGTACAAGCAGAAAATTGTTTGTGTAGTCTAACCATAGTAGCATATTGTAACATTGGTACCATCTAAATGTAGTTTATTTGACTGAAATGTTGTCTATAAGCCGTAAACTTATTCAGGATTGCGATTGTCTTATGCTTTTAAACCTTATTTTTGAACCGATTTAATCTTTTAAACAATTAAAGTTATTGAGTGGCTGAAGTTGTTGCAATGCTTAAAAAAGTAAACGTTTATCATGATACAAGTTCAAAACCAAGACCAGAAATGAAGCTACAATCTATTAGCCAATTGACTTTTGATGTCTTTTAAAAGTATATATTACATTTCGGAAAACATTTTTATTAACTGCTGTGGAAAATAGTTTATAATTTTAGAAGGAAATATTTACTACTAAAGCAAAGAAATAATTCCTTTTGAATGCTATCACGCCCGGGCGACGTGTGTAGATGACGCAGCGTCGCAAAATTTATTGACGTCAAAATAGTATGAAACAGACTTCGAAGAAAAAAAAATTCTATGATATGTAATATACAGTCGACTCTCGTTATCTCGAACTCGCTTATACCGAATAACCGCTTATCTCGAAGTGAAAATCTGGTCCATGTTTTAACACAGAGATCTACCAACAGGCAACAAAATATTGTGGATAAAAGAAGAAATTGCTCCTTTCTCCTCTTTTCCACAATATTTTCAATATATCTCTAACTTAGGAGTCAAATTACATATTCATTATGTTAAAAGGGGTTATTCGATTAATTGTTTTCCTCATTGCCGCAAATCTGATATGTCGAGGGACGGATATCTCGAAGTGTTTCATTGAGTCCCTTGGAGTTCCAGATAACGAGAGTCGACTGTATATATTAATACTACTGAGTTTGAAAGAAATAGAGAAAATATTTTATCTCGAAATTTGCAGCAGATCCTATAAATAAAGTCATGCTAATGCCTTCCTTTTTTTGATTTGCAAAATCTCTCAGGATATAGGTTCTGCATTTTAATCTCATGGTACAGTAACCTCTATGTGTCTACGTCAGCGTTTATGTAGAACAAGTGATGTATTTCACAATTAATGTTTTCTTAAAAGAGTACTATAATGAAATATGTTACTCAAACCCTGAGATAATTTAATTTCAAGTCAGTCACATGGGTACATGTTATAGTTTATGCCAATTATATGGTCAGTCTTCTCATTCATGAGATGCAGTGTCTTCTGGAAGGTGTTGTCCGCGTACTGTAACATTTTAAAAATATATAATTGAAAGTGGCCCTAAATAAATATGTAAAGATAGACACTTTGCGCAAACAACAAAGGTGAAAACAGAGAAAGACAATATCAGTAATGTGCATGAAGCTTACACATAGTCCAGCCCTAATCATGTCTAACAGATTAACAAAAACGCAAATACAAAGCAATAAAACGGTCTCGAGGTTAGGTCGGATTCATTTGTATTGTTTAACAGCCAGGTATTCTGTTATATAACTATGATAAATAAATAAAACTTATAACTTTTTATAAATATAGCAGTAACAATCTTGAAAAAGCCACAATCACAAAGTATAGCCTTTCTGAGGCAACAAAAATAAAAGACAAGATACCTCTGCAAACAAACAAAAAACTGCAACAGAAGATATTTGTTTGGTACTAAGTCTATACAACCACTACTAATGACCGTTACGTTACAATATATTTATTGTAAATAACTATTGCTAAGAAGATTCCTGCAAGGGCTCTGCTGAACAAGATACATAAAAACCTTGAAAGGGCCATCTTTCTAACAGAGAAACAGTGTGGGTTCAGGAATTACAGAGGAACAGTTGTTATAAGTTTAACGACACGGCAGCTCCATCAGAAGTACCGTGAACAGTACATGGACCTCTTATAAACCTGTCCATGGGCTACTACAGTTAGCTGTGAAGGCCTGTGCACTCAAAGTTTCGTTACACCCATTGCAGTCGTTTAGAACATTATTATTTCTATATTTATATATCTAACGAGTACCCACAATTTATGTTTTGAGCAGAAATATGAAAAAAATATCGGAATTATTGTCGGAAAACTTTCAGTTTTTGGTGGTGAAATTTTCAATGTATTTGAATAGGCGTGTTTACGTAATGTGATCACGAAATATAACTAAGTTGCTCAGAGAAAGGTCATAATCACACAGCACAGTCTGTCCGAGGCACCGAAACAAAGGACGAGAAGCAAACACTGTATAGACCAAAATAAACAAACAAGAACCGCAACTGTGTGTAACCGTTTTGGAATTTTGGAACTATCAGCAGAAGTAAACAGAGCGGGAAGTACGCAACCTTCTCCTTAACTTTAAATATAGTCGACTCTCGTTATCTCGACTTCGCTTATTTCGAATAACCGCTTATCTCTAAATGAAAATTTGGTTCCTTGTTTCACATGGAAATGTAACAACAGATAACAAAATATTGTGGAAAAGTGGAGAAATTGCTTTTTCCCCAATATTTTCGACATATTTTTTTTATTTCATTATAAATTTCATGGATACATACACACATACAAGAAGAGTCCATATATATGTACCATTGGATTGGATGTAGGCATAGCCTATTTTAGTCCTTTCCAAATGGTACTATATAGTATAAGTATAGTTGAAACTATTCAGATACAACAAGAATGGTTACATGTATACATGTAAAATCACAAGGTGATAGATTATTCACAAGATATGAGAATTAAGTGTATACGTGAGTAAAAACACGAGAGAGAGAGAGAGAGAGAGAGAGAGAGAGAGAGAGAGAGAGAGAGAGAGAGAGAGCTTTAACTATAGGAGTAAAAATACATATTCATTTGTTAAATGTGGTTGTTAGATTTTTTTCTCGGTTCTGCAAATCTGATGTCGAAGTACGGATATCTCGAATTATTTCAGAGGGTTCCTTGGACTTTGAGATAACGAGAGTCGACTTTAAATTATTTTTCTATCCCTAAATGTTTATAAAATATGCGATATTCAACAGTGCTAACATAGGGTTGTTTTCTCAATATTAAGAATGTAAAAGGGAAAATGGAAAGTGTTTGTCGGAATGTTCAAGCACAAAATGCCTTAAAGTCATCATGATCGCATGTCGTTTATGAGAAAATGCTGGTTTTTACGCAGCTTTCTGCAGTCAACCGCATTTTAAACACATCCGTTGGGAACGAATCTTTGTCATCACGAAAACACACCTATATAATATTGACCCCCTTAAACCCCACTTTTATATAGTAAAACTGGGGTTTACAGGGGTATACATTATTTTTCTTATTTCTGCTCAAAACATAGATTGTGGTACTCGTTAGAACCGCCTCGCCGAGGCGGTTCTAACGAGTACCCACAATCTATGTTTTGAGCAGACACAAGAAAAATATCAGAGATTTTTATCTGAAAATTTTCAGTTTTTGGAGATGAAATTTTTCTATATATTTGAATAGGCGTGTTTTTCGCAATGTATAGCATTGTTGGTTCCTTCCCAGGAGAAACACACTTGTACGTCCTATTCAAGTTGTCAAGGAAACGTATGAAGAGGAATCGGTTCGGATATGATGTCAGATTACGCCTTTAGAAAACTGCATGGTATAGTATTTAGCGAGCATTGTTAAGCACAAACTTTATATATGACCAGCGATGTTAAAACTAGCCAGTATAGTTAAGCTAATGATAGTTCTAAGGCGGTGGTTCTGATGTTGGTGGATCAGACAATGCTTCTTTTACGTGGCATTTCCTGGGCATCATCACATATTTTTACATTATTATTTTAATCATTATAGCTTATAGCATAATATTAGCTTTCTGAGATTTGCATTTTATTTTTTTCAATATGTATTATACGTATAAGTGTCTTAAAAGCCTTTCGAGGCTAGCTATCGCATTGTTAAGTATATTGTAGTACCCTCTGCATATATATGTATGTATATGTATTTGATACGGGACTCTCTATTTAACAAATACTTACTTACCTAATCCATTGTTCAGTCCAAATATATTTGAGTAAACAGCTATAATAAAGATACATTGTGATTTTTGGTTTTAAGTCATTCTTTTTTGTTTTGTTTTTTGTTTTGTTTTGTTTGTTTAGCGTTCTTTCTGCAGCAATGAACTTTACTTGTGTACATATATCATAAGATTCCTTTGGATGTATATGAACATTCGAGGTCGCAATACAGCCTCATGAATCCTCGCGCTTTAACAGGTTTTCTCAAATCATGCTATATGTTAGAACCACAATATATTTAATACACTTTTAAGAAATTTAAATTCTTTCAATCTATCAACAGCAAATTTATTTCAACCTGTCTGTATCAACATGGACGAGTCTTTTCATTGTTTACGGATACATTGTATCTAACAGCAGCAAATTGGCTATATTTGATATCTACAAGTATTTGCAAATAACACAATTAAATGGATACGTTGATCAAATAACAAGTACATTAGGAAATAAAGTATGTTAAGCTCAGCAGTTTGATGCAAAAAATGAAGATCGGTGGAGAAATAAGAAAGTTATTGGGTTTTTCAAGTCTAGAAAATGCTGTCATGGTAGCCTACACGTTTCTGAGATAGTGACGTCATACCCACCTAATTAAATAAATAAATAAATAAATAAATCATATCTGAAACAATATGTTGTTGTTATGTACTTGTAAATGTGTTTATTTGTGTATGAACTATCAAGTAGTTCACATAAGCAGCCTATGCCTGTTAACAGGCAACTTTCATTGGTATATTACAATAGTTAAGTACCTAATTAAATATTCAAAACGGCTGCGCCCATGCTAATAAAATAAGCTACAATATGTTAAATACCGATTTTTATCAAATTTGCGCAAAGATGTTTGTTTTCTAAAGCTTGATACTTTATTAGACCTCCACAAGGACCAAGCAAATACCCAGCTAGCATTCTACGTAAATCTACATCGGGCCGTCATCGGCCCGTCAGCTACCCTGACGGGCCTATGACGGCCCGATATAGATTTACGTAGAATGCTGACTGGGTATATGTTTTACCAACATAGAAGCCGAGGCCGAGTGTTGGGATCCCATAAAGCTAGCTTACCCCCAGTATTTCATTACTGACCGTTCTAGGGTGGTCACTTTATTGTGGTAATTCTTGTTTGTTGTCATGTAGTGTTTCACTTTCTAATGTTTTTCTTTTAATAATTATGTAAGTTGATCATATATTCAGTTAAGTTTGGGTAACAGAGTTGCCACCTTTTTGGGAAAGAGTTGCCAACTCTTCTTGCTTGCTGTCTGTTCATTTTGTGGCTGCTTTATTGTATTTGTCTGTCTTTCCCTTTGGAGTTGGGGGCTTGATGTGGATCTGATTGTATCAGTTCCTGAATTCTCTTATTTACTTTTTATAGCATACATACGTTTAAGTGGGCATTTCCCTTCAAAGAATAATGGCTCTCTACAGATATCTATCTTTACCATATGCTAAGAATATTAGCCAGCTACAGATATTTGACACTGGCTAGTTTGTACGAATTATTTTTTACAGATATGTATAGGTCTAAACATTAACACATTTGGCTATTTACAGATTGTTCGTAAGTAGCGTTGTCCTATCTTTAATTCTAAACGCTTGACACACCTAAAATAAAATAAAAAAATATCAGCTACTGATACAACTCATGGCGTTCCAAATGTTAATGAAAACAAAAGCAAAAGAAAAAAAATACAATCACGATATTACAGCTTGTCCCTGGCGTCGAAAGCAAACGTAAGCGACGATAGACGCCTATATAACATCGAGAACAGTACACGTACTGTTTGAGATTTGTGCACGAATCTTAAACACCAACTGGACTGTTCTAGTTGGTGCAATAACAGAGTAACCGCTATTTTAAAAGAACCACAAAGTAAGGCTTAGTAGTAAAATTGCTTTCGGATGTGAAATCGGTTTTACGTTGCAATTATCTCATTTCAGATTCTGTGAGTGTTCATTTCACATAAGGGCATCATACAGTATCGTATCAGTTAGTCATCCTTGAAAGGTTCATTTCAGTTTCGCATGAGATTAACCACTTTATTACTGATTCTGATTGCATCTAAACCATCAAATACAGAAGATTTATACTATATATGAGACCCATTTCATTACGTGTTTCGTCTCAAATACATGTTAAGCCGTAGGATTATGTAGGAAATATCATCAGATGAAAATGAGTGATATGTTTATTTTCATATTTTTCACAGAAAATAAGAGTTGAGAGCCTGTCCAAACTAGACTCAGCTTTAATAGAATGTCAAACGTATAAGTGATGATAAATGGATGTAAGTCTTATTTTCTGTGCAAAGAAAAAAAAGAAAGGCAAAAAAGACAAAAAAAAAAAAAAAAAAAAAAAAAAAACAACAAACAACAACAACAAAAAAACAACATATCTTTTACTGTTGCCACCTTTTACTTCACCCCTCCTTCAATAGGGGGTTAAATAGAGAAAAAAAAAGTTTTATAAATCATTTCTGCTTAATTTATTCAGAATTCAAACACAAATTCTAAATCATATATGGATATAAAATGGAGATTCAGGGCAATACAAGTTATAAAGAAGTCCACGTGATGTTAGCGAAAACATGTCTTAGAGCATACGTGTAATACTCATATTAAATTCCTGTTCTCGTTTTGCGAATGTTATCACGGTATTAGATCTTACAATAAACCAATGAGCTGCGAAAGTCAATTTTCAAATATCCATTTGCAGCAGGGATAATCTAAAGTTCAAACAGAGGAGATCCTGATAAGATGCCAAAGAACGGTCTGTTAAGGTTCTGCACTAACTCAGCAGTTTAAGATAAAATGAACGTTCAAATTCTAGGACAAGTGTGATAAGGTTGTTTTTCAGAAATGATCCGGGACAATTTCCCACAAGACTGCATGTACATACAGCGAAGACTCAGATCAGCCTGCGCACCCGCACAAACTGATCAGAGTCTAAGCTACCGGCCAGAAGACACGTCGAATGTAGGTGCGTTTGATGATCGGCTCCCAACACAATGCTATGCGAAGATTCTGGTCAATTATGCAGATGTGCAGGCTGATTAGAATCTTCGCTGACCGCGCATGCAAACCTGTAGGAAATGCTGTACATCTTGGTCCGTCTTAACTCTGGCGTATTGCATAGAGATTCTGATAAATTTGTTCTAAGTATGTGAACACACATCACGAGCACACAATGTAGACCTAGCTAAGACACAGTTTAATATGCAGCCTGATCAGGATCTACACTTATTTAACAGTTTAAGACATATCAACAGGAAGTAAAATTGACGGGTCCGAATATTTAGGGTAAATAATGACGTCATTACGTTCAGTGACGTAAACCTAAACGATGGCGTACGTGACGTCCAATAAAACCGGTGCATATTAATTCCGTGAGAATTGTCGATTTTTATCTTACCCTTGGTAAGATAACCTGTGAAGGACAACACCCAGGATATCCTTATCTGGTGTGCAAGAAATACTAAATGCACATTTGGTATCAATGTAAGATTATTTTCTTTGCCTTCACCAACCTGTTTTCTCAACCGTATACATTTCTGTTTGTAAGCCGCTAAGCGAGATTCGTCTATTGTCTTCTCTGGATCGATAACAAGCAATTTAATTGGTTGCAATAGTCCGATTTAACTGTTAAGCCTGAAGCTTAATGGTGCGTAAGTTAATACCGGAATTGTCTAAGAGTTTGCAAATGGAACGCGACTATGAAAAACAGGCCATGCCAGAAACGAATTCTAATGAACTGTACAAGCTGCACTTCCTTGCATTCGCGGTTCGAACATTGTAAAATAGAGAATGAATTTTCTCCGGGAATACTTAAATTATAATGCGCGGATGCACATCCGCGAGCATATATCTGAGACTTTCCTGTTAAATACGATACCCCTGTTTCAATTAGTATAGCCCTGTTTTTAGATTAAAGACAGTGTTTCTCGTGTAGCAAGAACAAAAAAACGCAAAAAAACCCTCTTCTCTCCAATGTATTTTTTCTAGTTACTGAATTGCTATAGGCAACAATTAGCAAGACCAAATCAATAGTATTATTTGTCAGGACGCGATGTTTTATTTAAAACAATCCTAAATTAATCTTAAATTATAGTCTAAAGGCAAAATAAGATTAGAAATTACAACTTCTAATCTAAAGGCAAATTATATAATCAGAACAAATATGCAGAATGTTTACTGAGGCAAAATATGCAATGAATATAAGCACAACTTACAGAGCTGTACAAAACTACAATGCCAAATTATCTCTCTCCTCTCCGAAAAGGGAAAACACAGCTTCAGTTAAAAACTATGGCATGGTAATAATTAGATTCCTCCTCACTGGAGGCTACTATTCAATTTCGAGGTGTATTTCACTGACTTTAAATAATGTTTTCAATAACCAGTTTGTACTTTCGCATTTTAATTGTAGAATCTGTCTATCAGCGATGTCGATGTCTACTGTCTAATACTGTGAAACGCACCTGTTCAATCAAGCACACACTCATGCACATACTTGTGAGTAGTAGTCTGATACAACGTATTGCAGAAATATAGAAGTTACCCACTCTGCATTGACGTTAAAGCGACGTGTGCTCGCTCGGGCCACAACCACGAACGACAACCTTTCCGAGACACCAAAAGAGAAGAGATGAGGAAAATTATAATTCAGGTAAACTATTTTGTTATCTATTATTGCATAAAAAGCAGTGTCGCACGTTATTAACAGCCGTGCATTAACCGGCGAAAAGCCATGTATTAACAAGGCAATTCACGCGCTGTTAATGCACGGCTACGCAACTTTCAATATGATCGTATCGGGGCCACAGATTTGCTGCCGTTACGAGATGTGTACTGCCCGGCCCTAGAACGAGCATAGTCCGTGGAAATTACGTTCGCGAGACATTTGTGAAAAGGCGAAACAAAATAGTGCAAGAAATAATGCGAACTGTAGCAAATGTTTTCCGTTTTTATGCAATAATAGCGATCGAACATGGTTTTTCAATGCATTAACATTCGCCAGGTCCCTTGCGAGGTGTTGACCTGGCGAATGTTAATGCATGAAAAACATGTTTGATCCCTATATTTAACTTCATGAAAATCATAGCATGAAGTCGTTTTACAAAAGGCACCGAAAGAAGAAGAGATTGAGTAAGATGTAATTCAGAACAAAAAAAAAAAATATATATATATCTATTTAGGGTTATAAAGTCTTTTTGCTTTTATGCATGAAGTTTGTAGACATTTATAACGGTCACTAAAACAAGTGAGAGCGTGAGTGATAAAGTTTCACCCCACTATGTTACTAGTTGTGCTCAGTACGAAAAAGAACAAAAAAAAAGAAAAGATACAACATGAAGCTGCCAGAATAGCCACTGGCACTACCCGCTTGGTATCTTTGAATGTTGTACCAGGAGATAAAATTGTATTCTCTTCAGAAAAGACGTAATGCTCACAAGGACTGATTCCAATTGTCAAATCAGGTTTGAATCCTTTCTGAAATGGATCTACTTTAAATGGAAAGGGTTAACTCCCTGTGGGAGCATAGGAGCAAAGTCGTTCCTTCCGAGTCGACCACATATCAGAAGTGACTTGGTGAGCTGGAAAGTAAACAGGAAGTGTTATATAACAGGGTGTTCAATTTTTTAAACAACATGTTTACTATGTTTCCATAAATAGCTTTATTTACAATGTTTCCAAAAATAACTTTCTGGAATGTTCAACATGTTTACAATAACATGATGTTTACATCCTTGATTCTGGACTGAGTTCTTTTTGGAATGTCATGGAAGATTTAGAAGTTTCTTGATTGGAACTGGAAAATAAGAGATGCTTGTAGAAAATTCTTTTTCTAGAACCTTCTTTGATATTTTATAAGGAGAACAGATTTTCATCTGGGCATCTTTGTATACTTTCACTGGAAATTATTCTATACTGGATTACTTACTATTTTATTCATTCTGGACTTAAATTCTGAATTCAGGAACTTTAAATTGTGGGATCAGAAACTGATATTCAAAGGATTTGTTTTATAAATTCTCATGGATTATTTCAGAGGGACTTTGTGACATAAACTTGAAAGGTACTGTTCACTTACATTCTTTTGTTTTGAATCTTATCTTATTTTTTTGTGAATAAATATTGTTAATAATTTAAAGCTTGTTGCTGGTTTCACTTTCATTTCTTTCTCGTTACGCCTGGCTCGTAACAGAAATTGGGGGCTCGTCCGGGATCGAACATTTTCTTGAGCTAAAACAAGTTTGAGCTTTTTAAAGAAAACAAATATTGATTTTTAAAGAAAAAAAATATTTGTTTGCTATAAAACAAGTACTGACTTGTAAAAGATTTCAGTAAAGATAAAAAAAAAATTTATTTAATAAAAAACAAGTATTGACTTACAAAAAATATAATAATAATAAAAAAAAAAAAAAAAAAAAGCAAGTATTGACTTTTGAAAAATATCAGTAAATAAACTCTGATTGATAAATTTACTTGATAAAACCAGCAAAAAGCAATCATGTCATTTGACCTTCAAGCTTTTATTGCTGCGCCTTCGCAGGAGCTGTTAAATTTGGCCAAAAAGTCAGATTTGTTGGATATTGCTGCTCACTATGAATTGACTAACGTCAACAAGTCCATGTTAAAACAGGAAATAAAAAATGTTTTGGTCCAATTTTTGGTTGATAAGGAATTACTAGATTCTTCTGCTTTGTCTCTTGTTCTCATTACACATACAGGTTTGCAAATGCGAGAACTTGAAATTCAGAAGCAAATTGAGCTAGAAAAATTAAGATTAGAGCAGGAAAAACTTAAAATTGAACAAGAAAGACAAATGCAGAAAGAAAGAATGGAAATGGAAGAAAAAGAAAGAGAGAGACAATTTAATTTAAGAATGAAAGAACTAGAAATGCAAAATATGACAGTAAAACGGCAACCTTTAGAGTCTGGCTCTCATTTTGATGTTACCAAACACATTAGATTAGTTCCTCCATTTCAGGAAAAAGAGGTTGACAAATATTTTCTTCATTTTGAAAAAGTAGCAGAAAATTTAAAGTGGCCAAAGGAGCATTGGACCTTGCTTTTGCAAAGTGTTATAATTGGGAAGGCTCGAGAAATTTATACTCAGCTGACTGTCGAGCAGAGCTCCAGTTATGATACTGTAAAGGAATTAATTCTTAAGGCTTATGAGTTGGTCCCTGAGGCTTACAGGCAAAAATTTAGGAACAGTAAGAAAGAAAATGAGCAGACCCATGTAGAATTTGCTAGAACTAAAGAACAGCTATTTGATAGGTGGTGTTCTTCAAAGAAAATTGGCTCCAATCATGAAAAACTTAGGCAGCTCATGCTTGTAGAGGAGTTCAAAAGGTGCATAAATTCAGACATTAAGTCCTTTTTAGATGAGAAACAGGTTGAAACTTTGGAAGCTGCAGCTCGACTTGCAGATGATTATGCTTTAACACATAAAGTTTCCTTTATTAATAAGTCAAATCCCTCTAGAAGACCATTTTTCCCACAGTCAGGATCCAAACATAGTCCCAGTAATCCATCTGGCAATTATAGCCAAACATTTACTCCCAAACCCAAACCTTCTGGTGAAAATAAAGATCAAAATCCCTTATCTCAACCAATTTGCAATTATTGCAAAAGGACAGGTCATATTATATCTGAATGTTTACATTTGAAAAGAAAGAAAGAAAAACAAGAGGGGCTTAAACCTACAGGCCTTACCTCTTTACGGTCAAAACCACAGTCATGTGTTAAGGAGGAAGATCCTATCCAGACCGAAAGGCCTGAGACTGATTCTGTTATGGAGATTTATGAACCATTCTTATCAGATGGTTTTGTGTCACTAAATAGTGACTATGCCCAGTCTACCCCAATTAAAATCTTACGAGATACTGGAGCTTCTCAATCCCTTATTTTAGCAGATACTCTGCCTTTTTCTGAGAAGACTTCTTCTGGGACAAGTGTCCTTATTCAGGGTGTAGAGTGTGGATTTGTTAATGTTCCTCTTCATAACATTTATTTATCCTCAGACTTGGTAACTGGTTTAGTGGCTGTCGGTATTCGACCTTCTTTACCTTTTAAAGGTGTTCACTTACTGTTAGGCAATGACTTAGCAGGAGATAAGGTTGTGGTAAATCCACTTTTGACTACTATACCTTGTCTTGATCAGCCACCTGATCCCATTGAACAGGAAATCCCTGATCTGTACCCATCTTGTGCTGTTACAAGGGCCATGGCAAAGAAAGCAAAACAGAATGATGGGGAAATTGATTTAACTGATACCTTTTTGGGTCAGTCTTTTACAGACGAGATTATAAATTCTCTTTCACCCAGCCTGTCTGGCAAGCAGACAGACTTAAGTGACAAGTCAGAGTCCAGTCATTACTCTTCAGTATTAAATGACCAAGGTCAAGGTCATGACTTGGTGTCAAGGTCACAACTTTGTAAGGAACAGCATAATGATCCTGAAATTTTGCCTTTGCTTGAAAGGGCTTTAGATGAGAAAGAAATAGATCAAGTCCCAGTCTGTTTTTATGTCAAAAATGACATTTTAATGAGAAAATGGCGTCCTCCTGATGTCTCAGCAGAAGACGAGTGGACTGTTAACCACCAAATAGTGGTTCCAAGGGTTTATCGCCCTGAAATTTTGAACTTGGCCCATGAGACTCCCATGTCAGGTCATTTAGGTGTAAACAAGACCTATCACAAAATTCTTAACCATTTTTACTGGCCAGGGTTAAAATCTGACGTTTCTCAGTTTTGTAAATCTTGCCATACTTGTCAGATGGTAGGAAAACCCAACCAGACAATACCAAAAGCTCATTTACAGCCCATACCTGCTTTTGATGAACCTTTTAGCAGAATAATTATTGACTGTGTTGGTCCCTTGCCCAAAACAAAGTCAGGTAATGAATATCTTCTCACTATAATGTGTGCTTCTACACGTTTCCCAGAAGCCATTCCACTTAGGAATATTAAAACTAAGAACATTGTTAAGGCTTTGGTAAAGTTTTTTACATTTGTAGGTCTCCCAAAGTCTGTTCAGTCGGATCAGGGCTCAAATTTCATGTCTGGAATTTTTCAGCAGGTCATGCATGAGTTGGGCATTACTCAGTATAAATCGTCACCTTACCATCCTGAAAGTCAAGGTGCCCTTGAAAGATTTCATCAGACACTGAAAAATATGATCAGATCATACTGCTTTGACACTGAAAAAGATTGGGATGAAGGCATTCATTTGTTGTTGTTTGCTGTTAGAGAATCTGTTCAGGAATCTCTTGGTTTCAGTCCATTTGAGCTGGTATTTGGCCACACTGTGCGTGGACCTTTGAAACTTTTGAAAGAAAAATTTCTCTCAGTTGATGACAGTTCTCTGAACTTACTTCAGTATGTATCAGATTTTAAAGACAGACTGTCTAGAGCTTGTGAGGCTGCTCGGACCAATCTTAAGTCAGCACAAAGGAAAATGAAACGTTGGTATGATGAAAATGCAAAAGAAAGAAAATTCATGCCTGGAGACAGGGTACTTGCTCTTTTGCCTATTCCTGGCAAACCATTGCAAGCCAGGTATTACGGCCCTTACACTGTAGATAAACAGATTAGTGATGTAAATTACATTGTTAACACTCCTGGGAGACGCAAACAAAAACAGTTATGTCATGTTAATATGCTTAAACAATACATAGATAGGGATAGCTCTTCTGTTACACCAATTAGTGTTGTTAGTTCAGTCCCTCAGGAACAAAGTGAAATGAACTCTGAAGACATGAACTTCATCAAATCTGATCCTGCTTCATCAAAACTCCAGAATTCTGACATTCTAAAGGATCTCGACCAGAAACTTTCACACCTAGATCCAGTCCAAAGAAAAGAAATGAAACAGTTAATTTATCAATATGAACACTTATTTCCAGACATTCCTACAAGGACTGACAAAATTTATCATGATGTGAATGTTGAGGACTCACAACCTGTCAAACAACATCCATATAGAATGAACCCAACAAAACAAAAATATCTTAAGGAGGAAATTCAGTATTTGCTGGACAATGATTTCATTGAACCAAGTCAAAGTGAATGGAGTTCACCTTGCATTCTTGTGCCAAAACCTGATGGAACATATCGGATGTGCACCGATTACAGGAAGGTCAATAATTTGAGTAAAACAGACACTTTTCCCATACCAAGAATGGATGACTGTATTGACAAAGTTGGAAATTCAAAATATATAACTAAATTTGATCTTCTGAAAGGATTTTGGCAAATTCCTCTCACAGAAAGAGCCAAAGAGGTCTCAGCATTTGTTACTCCTGATGGATTATATCACTATAAAGTAATGCCTTTCGGAATGAAAAACTCTCCAGCAACATTTCAACGCTTAATCAACACCATAATAGCTGGAATCGAGCATTGCGATGCTTACATCGATGACGCCATCATACACAATGATGAATGGGATCACCATCTTGGAACTATCAAAGTATTCTTTGATAAACTAAGTGAAGCAAACTTGACAATAAACCTTGCTAAAAGTGAATTCTGTCATGCAACTTTAACATTTCTAGGACATGTTGTGGGTCATGGCCAGGTTAAACCTATAGAGGCTAAAGTTGAAGCTATTTCAAATTTTCCGGTGCCCACATGCAAAAGACAACTGATGAGGTTTCTTGGTATGGCCGGTTATTACAGAAAATTCTGTAATAATTTTTCTGTCATTGCTGAGCCACTGACTAATTTACTTAGTAAAAGAATGAGGTTTAAGTGGACCAGTGATTGTCAGAATGCCTTTGATAAACTGAAAGCCATACTGAGAACTGAGCCGGTTCTCTTGGCACCGAATTTCAATAAAGAATTCAAGTTAGCAGTAGATGCGAGTGATGTTGGTGCAGGTGGTGTATTACTGCAAGAGGATGACAATGGTGTGGATCATCCAGTTTGTTACTTTTCCAAAAAGTTTAACAAACATCAAAAGAATTATTCTACAGTAGAGAAAGAATGTTTGTCTCTCATTCTTGCTCTTCAACATTTTGAAGTTTATCTGACTTCTTCGTCCTCACCTATTGTTGTTTTCAGTGATCACAATCCACTGACTTTCATCCATAAGATGAAAAACAAGAATCAGAGGTTGCTCAGATGGAGTCTGTTGTTACAGGAATACAATCTTGACATCAGGCATATCAGGGGAAAAGATAATATTATTCCTGATGCCTTGTCCAGAGCATGATGTCTTGATCTGTGGTTTCCTGTAACTTGCTGTATACAAGATAATAATTGCCTGTATCAGTATTTTATTTTATGATAATTTTATGGCAAAAGAAAGCTTTATTACATAAATCTTTCTTTTCCCTGAAGAGGGGAAGTGTTATATAACAGGGTGTTCAATTTTTTAAACAACATGTTTACTATGTTTCCATAAATAGCTTTATTTACAATGTTTCCAAAAATAACTTTCTGGAATGTTCAACATGTTTACAATAACATGATGTTTACATCCTTGATTCTGGACTGAGTTCTTTTTGGAATGTCATGGAAGATTTAGAAGTTTCTTGATTGGAACTGGAAAATAAGAGATGCTTGTAGAAAATTCTTTTTCTAGAACCTTCTTTGATATTTTATAAGGAGAACAGATTTTCATCTGGGCATCTTTGTATACTTTCACTGGAAATTATTCTATACTGGATTACTTACTATTTTATTCATTCTGGACTTAAATTCTGAATTCAGGAACTTTAAATTGTGGGATCAGAAACTGATATTCAAAGGATTTGTTTTATAAATTCTCATGGATTATTTCAGAGGGACTTTGTGACATAAACTTGAAAGGTACTGTTCACTTACATTCTTTTGTTTTGAATCTTATCTTATTTTTTTGTGAATAAATATTGTTAATAATTTAAAGCTTGTTGCTGGTTTCACTTTCATTTCTTTCTCGTTACGCCTGGCTCGTAACAGAAGTCAAAAAAAAAAAAAAAAAAAAAAAAAAAAAAAATATTGTATCCTTTGTAAACGACCAACCAAGTGCAGTGGCGTAGCCATAACGGAATTATTTCTACGTACACTCAGAAAAATATCTGAACACTCTGCCTATGGTAAAGATATAAATGACATTTTATTATAAATATTGTTCTTACGCATGTTAGGCGCATGCGTAATGTACGTTTATAGCGCTACGCCTATGAAGTATATCCAGTCCCCTTAAACTCGAATATTATATCAGTATTATTTTTACCACGAGTCAATGAGGGAATCTGCAATGTTTGCCTTTATATTGTTTGTTGGTGGTTTTCTGATTACAAAGAAATATTTGGTGAAGCCGCAAGTCTACCATTTGTTTTCTGCGGCTGCATTGTGTCCTGCTCTTTCACTGAGTTTGTTGTCGTTTTTGCGTATAGTCATTCTAGTTCTTTCACCATCATTTGAAACCACGCCCTAATTATCACAACATAGACACGTTATTGATTAGCCTACTTCTCTTAAAAACAAGACTACGCATAATTATGCTATACAGTACACCGACGTTTTGTTTGTTTTGGTTGTGCTTATTTTGCGATGTCTTGCTATGCAAACCTTATTCGGTGCCTTCGGAGGCTGCGTACCATGATTGTGGCTTTTCCAGGGTATCCCCATAATAGCCTACAGACTCCCAGTAAGGAGTCTTTAGAAACCTATAACGGGCCGTTATCGACCCGTCAGGGTAGCTGACGGGCCGATAACGGCCAGCTATAAATTTATAAAGAATGATATTACTAATGTTACTCTTGAGCTAACAATTCTGACATCTTATACGTCTTATACGTTTTAAAGAACTTTCTGTATTTCACCATTTCAAACAAAAGTCTGTTAGCAACATAACATCACGGAATATGTTTTTACTTTTTTAAATAAACTTGGACATATCTGAAAATGTTTGCTGAAAAAGTAGTTGAACTACTGCGCTTGCATTTATTAGTACATCAAACAAGGATTGCAAATAGTTATCATACTCAACATAAATCGCATTTGAGAAGACAGACAAAAAACGGCAATATACTCACTTCAAGCGTGTCTAGTGTCCTGGCGGCATCTTGTTAAATTGAATGCAATATAATATGGCTCACATTTCTAGATGCTTATTTTCCATATATAAAATGCAATCTTGAACATCAAAATCTCCAGTCTTAACCTCGCGTCTACATAACAGCACAGTAAAATAAGTCGTTAAATAATGATATATGCTTCTAAAGTATCCATAGCATCTGTTTAAGAACTTTAAAATTGATGCTCTTTATATATTTGTTACTCCTATGTGCAGAGTAATTCCATCCATCCATACTATCTGGCTTTGTGATATTTTCACTTGCGGATTGGGGAGATGGTCACCTGGCTGGTCGTTTTGCTATATGTGAAGGCTATGGATGTTCCTGTATGTTCGTGAAGATGTCGATCTATAACATCGAAATTAATTGCTTGTATCCGAAATTGTTTAAAACGCACTTTAGAATACTAACACGCACGAAAAACATTGTAGCAGTGCAGAAATAGCGTCCATCATCTCAACTCACCTAATCAGCATACCTTTCAAACGCAACCTTAAAATACACGATGCGCAGCGTGGGAAAAAGGTCCTTACGCCATATGCAAACAGCAAAGTCCAAATGAGCGTGCGCATCTTCGCAGTCTGATCTGGACCGTTTATACATTGATATACATTGATTCTGTAAGTGGGCAACGGAGACCCTGATTAACTGCGCAAGTGCGCAGGCTGAACTAAATATGTGTTGTCCACAAATCTAATAAGGCCATTTCCGTGCTATGTCCGACACATTGTAATGAGTACATATGTCCCATAACTGCTTTCAGTTTTACGACGGAGTAACTATTTAGTTTGCGTGGGTTTGTATGATGTAAATAATACTTTATAAAGATACGTATACGGAACCAAACAGGAAGGACGAAAATATCTGGATCTTACTTCAGTATGCTTTTGTTAATGTGGCGGTCTCATGTCTTGCTTTAGTATGCATTTGATAATGTATCGGTCTTATGTCTTGCTTCAGAACGCATTTGATAATTTGTCGGTCAAATGTCAAGTTAAAATTCATCTTCTGTGGTATACACGTACACATAGCATTTTAAACCAAATTATTCGGACACCGTAGTTCCTTACATGTACCATACTTGTCCTAATAGGTCCATTTGACTACCTACTTTTTCTGTCTAAATCGCGCTAAATATGTGACACATTGTGAGGATCCTGATCAGACGCCGCGTTTTTTGGCATCCGATCTGGTTATACTATGTTTGATCTGGCATCTTTTGTCCCAACATTTTGGATAATTACGTTATGAACCCCTGTCCTATGACATGCGTACCCAGTGATGCCTAACATAGGCCTCTGCATTAGCACGTTCGGAGAAGCGGTTTTCCTGGGTGCGAGTTGTCTAGAATCGAACGGCAACTACTCTATTCAGACTGCGCGGAATTGTATGCTGATCTAAGTTTCGGCTTTGAAAACATGTATGCAAAACTATTTGCAATATATCCTCTTAAGGTGACTGGATACAATTTAGTAGATTTTCCGCCGTTTCTACAAGGGAGACAACTTTTGTAATTTCCTTTCTGCTTTACTTGTCATACGCACACCATTCCCCTTCTATAAAAACCATTATGCTATAAGGAAGTATTTTGCTGCCACGGGGAGCAAACAGTGTAGACACAGATGAGACGCCGCAAAACGCGGCGTCTCATCAGGGTCTACACTGTTTGCCACTCATCCAGCGAAGTGTCTGCATACTAGGGGTGAATACGGTAAAGTATCAGACACAGAAATCAATTGGTCGATTATAAGTAAATCTGTAACGATTATTATTTTTGTGGAATTTACCGATCAATTAATCGATTATCCGATTATCCAGTCAATTGTGCCACTTAGTTGCTTCCCACTGAAAGTGTATCAATTGCCCTTAAATATTTTGTGTGTGTGTGTGTGTGTGTGTGTGTGTGTGTGTGTGTGTGTGTGTGTGGAACTTCCACTAATAATAAATGATTTTATCCCCTAATAGCCCCTACGCTAGCCCAGAGATATGTTATTATTGTCATGTAAAAAGGTCTGAAAGAAAACGGCTACTTTGGAAGCAAGATACACATTAGATAAAAATACAAATAACACAATTGGTTTTATTGAGTCTATTCATGACAGTAATGAAACGTGTACATTGCGTACGCTTCCTAGCCCATGGTTTAGCAATATTCTATTTTAAGATTAATCCAAATGTGCTTAAAGATCCCAAAGGACCAGAAAATATAAACCTGTTTAAAGGTTATATTTAAACTAGTCTTAGTGATATGCTGAACGTTAAGGAATACATATATTTCAGAGAAGCAACTGTCAAAATTGTTTTGCATCAAAGCTTTAACGGCTTCTACTCCAAACCGAAATAATTTGCTACTAATGGGGTGAACTTATTTCATTTCAGAATAGTCACTTTTACAGAAAGTTTTGCGTGCAGAATAGCAAACAAGGCGTCTTAAAAGATGTCTCTCTAGTGCAATGGGAGAAAATCTACCTAATGTATCCATTCCCCTTAAGTCAGGTACTGAGTACGACAATAAACACAGTAAGACCTTAACACGGTAAGACAGAATGTATTTTATAGTGACATGAAGTTGTCTACGTCGATACTGCCATTTAATGTCCAGCCTTTCCTTTGTATGCATCACGAAAACAAGCCTATATAATTTTGACCCCCTTAAACCCCACTTTTATATAGTAAAACTGGAGTTTACAGGGGTATACGTTATATTTCTTATTTCTGCTCAAAACATAGATTGTGAGTACTCCTTAGAACCGCCTCGATGAGGCGGTTCTAACTAGTACCCACAATCTATGTTTTGAGCAGAAATAAGGAAAATATCAGAATTTTTTATCTGAAAATTTTCATTTTTTTGGTGGTAAAATTTTCTATAAATTTGAATAGGCGTGTTTTCGTAATGGTTTTCAGATGTATTTACATTTGTCAGTATATTACAGTTGAGTACAGACACCGAATGGTTATTTCTTTGGTTTGTTTACAGAGTTGAGCGGCGGTTTTGACTGCCACCACAATACATTGAAAAGCTGTTGGTTTTGTATGTTCCAAGTTTGCAGAAGATTCCAGGCTTTGCATTGAAATGTCTGTCACATGTCGAGGAGAATAGAGTTTGAAGGTGACAGCTGAGTTTTAATAAACGGTGTTTATATTGGTAAAAACTTAAAACCAATTAGAGAACTCATATTTCATTTCCAGTATTCACATGTCAGTAGTATACATAAAGGCTATATAAAAGTAGTGTAGTTCAAATTGCTTTTCTATTCGGCTGATGATTACCATTATTTGTCCGCACGATATGTTTTTGTTGCCCTAGCAACCAAACTAATGAACGGGAATAAAAATATATCATGTTCACGAGAGTTTTATTGGGCGTTGTTTTCCAGTATGTGAGTAAAATAGTAAATAAGTATTAAAAATCTAAAGGTTGCTTTTGGACACAAAGAACACATTTTATATAGAAAATGGGAGTCTGGGTTTTATTGAGAGTCTTCATAAGCTGTAAATTAAACGAAGTTTGCAGCATTGCTGACGACCGCTAGAGCAGAACTC
This sequence comes from Anodontia alba, assembly GCA_964016985.1. Taxonomy (NCBI): domain Eukaryota; kingdom Metazoa; phylum Mollusca; class Bivalvia; order Lucinida; family Lucinidae; genus Anodontia; species Anodontia alba. The sequence continues at coordinate 23,616,500 of OZ024822.1, read as the reverse complement.
CATTTTTAAAGAAACCCCAATGCCGGGGCTCAATGATCCCAAAGGAAATAAAAAATATAATCTGCACTTTTCTAAAACTAGAAAATAAGTCCGGAAGAGCCCACGTCACAGAGTATTACCTACAAGTGACACTAGGTGGAAATGTAAGCAAACTACCACGGACCGCATATACATTGCAAATCATCTAAAAACAACCAGCTCCCATTCTTTTCCGCAGTGAGGTGATTACATTATAAAACAGAACCTATTACATACAACAATAAGACATTACACAAGACAAAAAATCGACACAAACGCCAGGCAGCAAGCAGCCACAAGGCCCCTAAAAGAACAAACAACACAAGAGGTATCGGCATAGAACAGGCAGTATCAAAAAATGTCGGAACACATGGTCATGGAAAAATATGGGGATATCCAGGACAGGCCGCAATCACGCGATACATCATTTTCAAGAGTGACAGATGTACATGTAGACAATGTAGATGTAGACTGAAAACATCCCAGTAAGCATTTTTTATAAATCTATAACGGGCCTTTATCGGCCCGTCAGGGTAGCTGACGGGCCGATAACGGTCCGCTATAGATTTAGAAAGAATGCTAACTGGGATCCCTGTTAAAAAAACGAAATGTCAAAACAAAACATGGCGATGAATTCCAAACACATTTCACAATTGTGAGCCATCATGTTCTGGCAACGCATATTATGCAGTCGAAAAGGTTAATATGGAGACTTTCAAGCCTTGCTTGAATTATTTTGTCTATGTATCGTCTTTTATGAAATATCAACAACATGAATGTTGTTTTCGCCTTTAGGCGTAGACAATATACGTTTTAGTTCGGACATGGAAGTGATTTAATTGTTGAACCACAATGCACCATTGACCTTAAGCGTGTTGTTAACAAGTAAAACTCGGGACTAAATATAGCACCACATAGAATAGAATATTATTTCAAGTATTGGAACTCCATTTGCCTGCACTTTTTTCGGCACATTGCACTCATGTAGATATTCTAAAAGGTTACAATTGCAGCATTTTATCAAAGTTTATGGGATATATATTAATCTAGACAATTCCACTTAAGCTAGATGGATGCATTGGTACTGCTAATCGCAATTCATAGCATTCCCGGCTTAGCGAGACAAAAATGGATATTCTTATAACTACTTATTGAATGTTTGATGAGGTAAGCCTTAAAGCGATGTAAAATTAGTTATAAGTTGTAATTTCACATCTTATTGTGAGGTAGGGCCATTTTTATTTTGACGATATATCATTTAGACCTTTCCAACTCAACCTAAGCATTTCGGAAGTTAGCTGATTTAGCCAAGATTTGCATGTAAAGAAACCAATACTATTAAAATCAGTTTTAACATTTTTTTGTATGCGAAGCATAGACCAAAGAAGCTTATACTTGTATTTTAATACAATCAGCATGAATACCATTTTGTGTCTCTACTGTCCATTTCATAAATACCGGCTTTTAGAATGTTTAGTTTATTGAACATACAGTGATACATTGAGAGTGTTTTCGAGGACTTTATTGGATATGTTTACTCACCGGTTGTAAATTATTATTATTTCCAAAATGGTTATATTATATTCTTACCTTATAGGGGAACAAATCCAATTTATTGGGAGACATATTCTATCAAAATGGTCTTGCCTTGCTTCTGAAAAAGAGATTTACTCTTAAAGGAAAGAATGTGCTGCCACTGGGAGCAAATTATTTCGTTTTAGAGTAGAACCTCTTTTCAAAAGGGCTACTTGTGTAGAAAAAGAAACAGGAAAACACAAAACTGTTTCCTTGTACAAATTTCCGAAAGGCCAAAGAGGTGGCAACTCAGTATAAATAAAAAGACCTTAAGGAAACATTCTAAAAAGCATTAAAACCCAAAGCTTTGGAACGGATAGCAGAAAAAAATCAGCAAGCTACGTGAATACGTTAGGCATTGGTCAAGAAGTCGACTAGATACATACACAACTGAAGATATACAAGTCTGTGGTACTGTCGACTCTCTTATATGCTTATCAGGCACAGAACACGACATGCCAGTAGTCCCAAATACCTCCACAAAGCTTTCTGAAGAAAGTACAAAAGATCGTTGACAAAACAATACTAGAGTCACCAAAAGAAGAGGCGATGAGGAAGATACAATGATAAAACAAGCATCACATATGAAATAATCGGCACATGAACAAAGATGATCTGCAACAAGAAACCCGCTATGGCAAGCATTTATGCTTTTGTGAAACAGGCGCAATTAAGATGGGCTAGTCATGTGACCAGAATGCAAAATGATCGATTTGCTAAAGAACCATTCCTATAGGGTGTTCGATGATCATCGCGAAAACGTACCTATATCATTTTGACCCCCCCTTAAACCGCACTTTTATAAAGTAAAACCGGGGTTTAATGGAGTTTACATTATTTTTCTTATTTCTGCTCAAAATCACAGATCGGCGAGGCGATTCTCACGAGGACCCACAATTTATGTTTTGAGCAGAAATATGAAAAAAAATCAGAATTTTTATCTGAAAACATAGTTTTTAGTGGTGAATTTTTCAATATATTTGAATAGGCGTGTTTCGTAATGTGGAAAACGTTGACCTTCCCTAGAAGGACAAACAAATGTAACAAAGACATTCTGAAAGCCTCCTTGCAGGTCTGTAACATATCACCTGATTATTGTGAGAGAGCTGTTCAAAGAACGTTAATCATGACGTGAACTCATAGAAAAGGGTATGACATTAACTTTGTTTAGCTCAGCAGACTAAAACAGATACATGTGCAAATAGTGTAAATCCAGATGAGAAGGTAACGAGCCGTCTCATCAGGATCGACACTGTTTGCTATTCTGAGTTTGATTTTAGACTTACACTGAACCCTGTTTTGCAAAAGTGGACATGTCCAAATTCAAGGATGGGAAATTCAACTTGAAAAAACTTAGGAATGAAAGAGTTAATACAATACGAGCAGCCCAGCAGAAAGGAGAGAAGCACAATCAGATCAACAGCAGTACTACCAGTTGCACTAAATTAGGGCAAAGGTTGCACACATCAGTCATGAAGAAACACACAAATGAAGAAACATTGTAAGCTGTTATGATGGCCATGATCAGACATAGCGGACACACAAAAACTAACAAATAAATTAGTTTAAACAAGAAATATCTTTAAAAAAAAGATAAACGGCGTAAGAGGTACTGGAATTTGAAACTACTTTGTGGTTCAATATGAAAAGAGGAAGGCTTTTAAAATATAAACTTTATTACGAATTCTAACAGTATCAAGAAAGTTTTAATACCTTACGACATTGTATATATTGCAATGGTTGGCAGGAACGGGAGTGTACTCAGATGTGTAAATGTCTGTGCTAAATTTATGAAAAGCAATTTTGCATATAAATGTAAAGCATATAATTTTGTGTGTTAATTTGAATACTATACTAGTATGAGAAAAATCCCTGCCAACCATGCACCTTTTTGATAATGAGTATGCAAAGTGTAACATTGGCCATGAAGATTGGCAAAAACTGGAAAAAAAACATATTTAAATTGTAATAAGAGGGTCATGATGGCCCTGGATTGCTCACCTGAGAAGCAGATTTTTTTTAACCTGGCGGAAGGATATTTTCAAAATGTTCTGCATATATATATTGCATATATATATATATATATATATATATATATATATATATATATATCAGACCCTGCCCTTTGTTGGTTATTTATTCTTGTCGCTGTGACATCAGAGTGCTATCAGAGGTTATCTGTAAAACCTGGACTGGGCCATTTGGGACATTGGCAAACAGTACAGACCCAGATCACAGACGCGGCGTGCGATCAGGGTCTGCATTGTTTGCTTACATCACATGAGGTTAAGGGTGTAATGAAACAACTATAAGTCCCCGATTAGGACCATTTTCTTAGACTACACTCGGAGCTAATCCACCCCTAATTGTTGTCAGTACTTTGACTCGTTTATTGGCTCAGACGAAGATTTGCATCTGTAAGACTAGTTGGAAGTTAAGAGACTTTATGATGTCTGCATCTCATAGTGATATTCTCGTAAGGTACGTTCTACTGTTTCCCGATATATTTATCCGTTCGTATTCTGAAAACCTCATTACTTTGTTATTAATGTTATTGCACGCTATTGCTAGTTGACTACAATTTTAATCGTATTCCCAGAAGCATTTAGTTATAGTTTAGATGTCATCAACATCGGAGATATGGAATTTTATCAGGCACGATGAAGTCCATGTCCTGAAATATAGTACTGATATAATAGGGACCTCGTCAAGCTAAAACGTACCGTCCAACATGCGTAAAATGCGCAGATTCAAATCACCCTGTCGCATTCGCAAAGTATCATCCGGACGTTTGCTCTCCATTCATGCTTTCTATAGTATTCATTGATTCGGTAATCGGACAGTGAATGCCCTAATCAGACTGTGCAGATGCACAGGCTGATCTGGGCATTCACTGACCGCACATGTATGAAGACACGTTTTCGCTTGGCGCGGCCCCTACAAGCTCCTTACCATACCTGTCCTATGTGTAAAATAACGAAATAAAACAAGAAAGATAGAAGGAAAAAACACGTTTCAGTTTACAACCACATTTATGTGTCTAAAAACTGCTGGGTGAATGACAAACAATGTATACCCTGATTAAACGCCTTTTACTGCAACGTCACTGTTTGTACATGCCTGTATCCGAACATTTAGGATAAAGACAATATGGTGTTGATCATGGGGATTCCGATGTTTCAATATGTAATTTGGGACATTAAGGGGAAGTGATACACTTTAAAAGGAGACAACTCTGTCATTTTTGTTCCTTCCAAATAAAGGTCTACTACTAAAAGAAAAATAGACCCCTTGTTTTTGATGAGGACTCATATACAGGAGAGCAAGCAGAAAGTCACAGACGTTGTCCCTAATGTGAATAATGACGGAAAATATGTCAAATTATTCATTCACCGCAATTCTTTGTTTACTGAAATGCAAAACTAATATACAGTTTATTTATTTATGTATTTATTCATTTAATGTTTGAACATTCACTTATTTGCTCAGCTGTGAAATAAATCCCGCGGTGACCATCTTGCACGGATTTTGAACTATACCTCCTACGCAAGCTACCCAGAGAGTTCCTTTTGTTAGCACCCTGCTGTATGACTATTTTTGTCATTTTATGCATGACTACTCCTTTGTTTGATAAATGGGAAAAAATGAGAATAATGTGGTGATAAAGTCCGCTAAAACAGATTTGCACAATGCAAGAGTCAACAGAAATATGAAACGATTTAAATTTGGTTTGAAAACAAAGACATCGTGAACAATCATCTGATAATGTATATTCCTGAATAGCTCGAGTTTCATTAAAGCACGATTTATCTTTCTGTTAGAAAGAGATATCACATAAAATTTTATTTCATTGTATTTACTTGAAGTTTCAGAGCTTTCCGAAGGCAGAAAGATCAGTAAACTGTCAATAGTACCAGAAATTCAGTTTGATAAGTAGGTGTGTGAACTTATCACTTTATGATAATTTGTTCCAGCATTTCGTACAAGATCGTGCGGTCACCTTGTTAAGATTAATATTAGCATGCGATTCCACATAGGCTAATCAGAGTTTTCGCAGGGCATTTTGTTTTGGTAGCCAAGGCTTCAAATCATCTCAACGCAGACTGATTTGCGTCTTCCTTGGGCACACATGCAATTTTGTACGAAAACCTGTGCCTCAGTGCATATATACATATATAAGTATATACACTATCTGCCACAAATGCCGTGTTGTGTTGTATTTTGAATGCAATTATCCAAATGTCTGAGTAATAGATTTTACAAGTCACGATCTTGAGAAAACACACACACACACACACACACACACACACACACACATGGTTTATCAGAAATATCAAAGAGTCGATATTGTTTCATACCCTACAGTACCGTCATTCCCGTAACCAGATAACGATGACCTTGCTCAGATTTTTCCAACAGCGTTGTGTCACAGGCTTAGTCATTGAATACGGTGTGTCACAAATATATCAATTTATATAGTTTGCGCAGATAATGTTCTAAATACTCGAATATACTAGTATCACCGACTTGCAAAAGTACTGTTAAATCACATATATTTAATTTGCAAACCACCAGTCAATGCACTTTAGTATGTAAAATTAGACTTACATACGAACTAAATAAAACCAATTGTACGTACACTTTTGCAACACTGCATAACATAACACATTCCATACAGTAGATGCCTAGACGCAAACTGAATAATGCTTATCCTAAATATGAATGAAGCTATACGTAGTACAAAACACAATAATGCAGCATAGTCTACCCTAGAAACACAGAGCAGACAAAAAGAGATTAGGAACAAGCAATGACAAGAACAATACAGTACAGTTATGTTAAACGAAAGACAAACAAACCTTATATACTCGTATTGTTCTAAATCGTACGGAAAGTTGGACAAGAAGGTCACTCTTGGCATTTAACATTGATATTTTTGAATATCTTTGTTCTATGATTTAGAATTAATCTTATTAGATATCAGTAACGCATATTCCATTTCCCAAGGAACCATTTATTTCATACTGTTCTATTTAACCATTATATTTTAGAAATGCATTTGTCTTTATTTATCCGACCACATGCGCGAAGTATGTAAATAGTTTATTCAACAATAATCATTGTCCTAGGTGCAAATTCCATTTCAACATTTTTGTTTCTGTTGAGTTTTCAGTATTCAAATTACGTGTAAAATGACATAAAGAATATACAAAATAGAAGATAAATTCATATAAAGAAAATGAGTGAACTCAGGAACTGATACAATCAGATTCACATCAAGCCCAAGACCAAAGGGAAAGATAGACAAATAAAATTAAGCAGCCACAATCTAAACAGATGATAAGCAGAGTTTGCAACTCTTTCCGAAAAGACGGCAACTGTGTTACCCAAACCGAACTGAATATATCTTAACTTTTCATAATTTTTAAAAGAAAGCATTAGAAAGTTAAAAATATTAACAATTAACCAAAAGCACCAGAATAAATGCACCGCGTTGGAATGGTCATTAATGTATTACTGAGGGGCATATGCTATCTTTACGGGATCTCAACTTCCCCCCCCCCGTCCCCCCCCCCCCCCCCGCGCCCCCCTTTGCTTCCATAGTGGTAAACACATATATTTGCTTTCATCCATGAATCATTACGGGAAACAAACAGATCACAGATAAAGAAAAAGGTAAGAGGAAAGTCCAGACAGTGCCGCAATCACAAGCCGCAGCCCTTCCTAGACACCAAGAGGAAGACAAAAACAGCAAAAAAACCAAACAAGCGCAAATCAAACAAATGTACGCAAAGCACTCAGATTAGCTCTCTCTTCCGAAAGCGAGGTAATCGCAATGCTAAAAGCATTGAAAAAGACAATAACAAAATAACACAAGGCAAGACTTAAAACAAATCGCCTCGTAGAATAAACCACAAAGCAACAAAGAGTAAGGCTAACACGGGGACCACGGCCTTAGAACGATCAGTTGATTAAACAACTGGGGGTTTAAAGCACTTTTACAGCCGGCCGACTTTACCCTTGGTCCCGATACTACTCTTAATACAGAAATACAAAAAAAAAATTTGTTCACATAAAGGCTCCCAAGTCAGTCAATGCATCCAAGCCAAAACATAAAAATCAAATTAATCACTATGATAAACAAGGATTAGTACTCATGGCTAATTCTACTGTGTGCCAGAGTAAATGAAAACCAATAGTTGAACTACAGCGGGCCAAGACAAGGACATATCGTCAAGCCCCAGCCCACTGGTTAAAGTTTATGAAGAGGTCGTCATTGAGTCTGAGGCCCGAACCGCCGTCGTGCAATAATAGAGTGAAGCATAGCCATCAACAATGATTGGGGTGATAACTAGGCATGCAGTCTGCTGCATAATATCAAAGCTATAACCATTTTTTTTATAACGGTTAATTAGTTTTCCGAATTGCTCGGAAAAGTTAAATTCTCCCACAATTTTTCTAAATCTGTACACTAAGCCAACGTAAAATTCTGGTTCCGAAATACCTTGTTGCAGAGGTGTTTTCCGACTGACGTTATATTTTTCTAGCAAGGCACTGTGTCTGCGATAAAATTTCGAAAACGCATGAAATTTAAAATAACGATAGCCCTGCCTAAGAAGTTTGGCAGTAAGGGCTTTATTACGACAGTTAAAGTCACTAAGATTTGAAGAAGCTCTGGCGAATCTAATAAAAAAGGGTAAGAGAAAAGTCCAGGGAGTGCCACAATCACAAACCGCAGCCCTTTCCAGACATCAAGAGGAAGAGGACACAGACAAAAGCAATCAAGCACAAATCGAACAAACGTACGAAAAACACTAAGATTAGCTCTCTTTCCCAAGCGAGGTAATCGCAACGCTAAAAGGGCTGAAAAACACACAAGAACAAAATAACACAGTGTAAGACACAAAACAAACCGTCCCGCCGAACAAACTACACAGCAACAAAGAGCAAGACCAACACAGGGACCACCGCCCCAGAACGGCCAGATATAAGTTGAGTTATATATACCCCATATATGGTACGGTGGGAGACATCGCCATCCAGAAAAGGGAAATTGACTATATCAAAATCAAAATCGTCCCGTTTATCATAAATTTTGGTAGAAACTGTACCATTAGCTATACAGAGATCAAATGTAAAAACAAAAAAAGGCACTTTGGTATCGGAAGAATTGGTTTCATTTAATTGTAGTTCAGTAGGGTATATGCGGTCCACAATTTGGTCAAAGTAAATATTGTCAATATTTAATAAAGCCCATATTGTCGCAAAAATGGGGAATCAACAGAAGCAACATATTGAAAAACTTGGAGATACCTGGGTTGTCAAACTGAAGCTAACGAAAACCACCAGTTGAACCCGGTAACCCGAGAAACAGACATAAAAGGTTCTGACCCAGACCATCTAATGAACAGTTTTATAGTCGGGGCAATTATAGAGTCTGAACTCCAACGCACCGGCGTGCAATTAAGCAAAGTGGTCAACTATAACTGGATTAACCGCTAGGCGAGCAGACTGTTTTGACATCTACGTTAAATCCCTTTTGTTTATAACATGTGACACTTTTACTAAAATGATCAGAAAATAAATGTTTTGCTACAAGTTTTCTAAAGTTATACACTTAGTCACCATAAAATTCAGTTTCCAATAGGTCTTGTAGCAGAAATGTTTTAGTCCGTTATAGTTTTTTGAGAACAATTCGTAGTGTCGGCGATAAAACTTAGAAAAAGTTTTCCTACGTTTATGATATCGATACGCCTTTTGAGAAGTTTTGGCAGTTAAAGACTTTTATGAGCATTTAAGTCAGCCAAATGACTAGACATTCTTGCAACTGAATAAGCTGAGACATGTAAACATCGTCAGAGGAGGCACGAGGGACGTCGCCGTCCTAAAACGGGAAATTAACAATGCCGAGGTCAAAATCATCGCGTTTGTCATAAATAATAGATGAAACAAAACCATTAGAAATTAAAAATGCAAATCTAAAAATGCGGCCTCGTATCAGTAGAATAAGCTTTGTTCAATTGCAATTTAATAGGATAAATTCGAGTGACCATTCCTTCAAAGTAAGGATTGTCGATAATCTTAAGTTCATCCAAGTATCCGGAAGTTGAGTTAAAAGCTTCAAAAATATCAGCTTTCATAACAAAACAAAAACAAATCAGCTATAAGAGGAGCACAGTTCGTACCCATCGAATTCCTGCAATGTGTCTGTGTAGTATAATGTAACATCTAATGAAAATGTTGTCTAAAAGGTATGAAAATGTATCACAAACGTTTTGACAAGACCTGTTTAAAGCGTTTTGGGTCACCAGAAGTAAAGAATGCATTCATATAATTACAAGTAAGATAAGGATAACCTTCCCTTTGAAAAATACAAAAAAAGATTGCCTTTGGAAACAAAGAACACACTATGGCTTAGAAAATGGGAGTCTCGGTTTTATTGAGTGTAAGTTTTTCTTTGATTAAATTATGGACAAAGTTGTATAAAGCGAAGAAATATCATACAAACGGGAAGCGTGAAATCCTCTTGACTTTAGTTTATTAAATACCTTATCAGGATTTTAACTATCGAAACGAAATCCTGCCTATTAGTCTCAAGATCTAAAATACAACTAAACTAAAACAGTAAGGGAACTTAAAAATGTAAGCATAGACTCTCGGTCATGTTTTTGTGAAAACGTCTGATAAAACCTGAAATGAACCAGCGGATCTCTATTGCACTATTTGTTTTTCGTTTTACAGATCCATTTCTTAAACCCCGACTTCCTTTTATACTCACTCTCATTAGTGTGTTGCATGTTACCTTTTTGTTATGTAAAATATTGCTTGTGTATGCGTATTAATGTTAGATATATGAAGAAAATACGTTGTAACCAAATGTTCAGTGAAACAAGTGCAGTGAAATAAAAACATCGGAGTGAAAGAAATAAAATAGCATTGTATATTATTTCGTTTAGCAAATATTATGTTCTAGGATCCCACAAGAAATGTCTAGGGGGAACGTTTGTGGTCATAAAGACATGTAACTCGATGGACATTGTAACGAACATCGAAGAACAAGGGTCCTGTGATCTGCTTGCACATATTTGTTCGAATAGGGCCTGAGGGACGTTTTTCTTTTGAGGTCTGCAAGCTGATTTTGACATTTGTTGACGCATATAAAATAAGGATATTTTCTTGCATTATGCATCATATATACCATAAAAAAGATAAGAGAAAAGTCCAGGGAGTGCCACAATAAAAAAACCGCAGCCCTTCCCAGACACCAAGAGGAAGAGAAAACAGACAAAATCAAACAAGCGCAAATCGAACAAACGTACGAGAAGCACTAAGATTAGCTCTCTCTTCCCCTAGCGAGGTAATCGCAATGCTAAAAGGACTGGAAAACATAGGAACAAAATATACATAAAGCCATAAAACAATTCGCCTCGTAGAATAAACCACAAAGCAACAAAGAGTAAAACTAACACCAGAAAAATCGCCATAGAACGGTCAGTAGAGTAAACAACCGTAGGGTTTAAAACACTTTTACAGCTAACCAACTTCACCCCGGGTTCCGATGCTACTCTTAATACAGAAATACATGAAAAGTCGGTTCGCATAAAGGCTCCCAAATCAGTCAATGCATCAAAGCGAAACGCAATAATAAAAAGGATTGAAAAACAAAATAACACAAAGTAAGACATAAACCACAAAGCAACAAAGAGTAAGACTAACACCAGAACCACCGCCTTAGAACGTTCAGTAGAGTAAACCACCGTGGGGGTTAAAGCACTTTTACAGCTAGTCAACTTCACCCTGGGTCCCAATGCTACTCTTAATACAGAAATTACATAAAAAAAATTCGGTTCGCATAAAGGCTCCCAACTCAGTCAATGCATCAAAGCGAAAACAAAAATCAAATTAATCACTATAATTCTACTGCATGCCAGAGTAAATAAAAACAATAGTTGAACCACGGCGGGCTAAAAAACGTAAGAGAAAAGTCCAGGAAGTGCCACAATCACAAGCCGCAGCCCTTCCCAGACCCCAAGAGGAAGAGGAAACCGACAAATCTAAACAAGCACAAACCGAACAAACGTATGAAAAGCACTAAGATTAGCTCTCTCTTCCCCAAGCGAGGTAATTGCGATACTAAAATGACTAAGCCAAACACATATCGTCAAGTCCCAACCCACTGGTTAAAGGTTAACGAAGAGGTCGTCATTGAGTCTGAGGCCAGAACCGCCGTCGTGCAATTAAAGAGTGAAGCATAGCCATCAACAGTGATTAGGTTGACAACCAGGCATGCAGTCTGCTTCATAATATCCAGGCTATAGCCAATTCTTTTATAACGGTTAATTAGTTTTCTGAATTGTTCCGAAAAGTTAGATTTTCCTACAATTTTTTTAAATCTGTACATTAAGTCATCGTAAAATTCTGGTTCCGAAATACCTTGTTGCAGAGGTGTTTTCAGACTGACGCTATATTTTTCTAGCAAGGCACTGTGTCTGCGATAAAATTTCGAAAACGCCTTACGAAGTTTAAAATAACGATAGCCCTGCCTAAGAAGTTTGGCAGCAAGGGCTTTATTACGGCAGTTAAAGTCACTAAGATTTGAAGAAGCTCTGGCGAATGTAATAAGTTGAGATATGTATACACCATATGAGGTCCGCCGGGGGACATCGCCATCCAGTGAAGAGAAACTGACTATATCAAAATCAAAATCGTCCCGTTTATCATAAAGTTTGGTGGAAACTGTACCATTAGATATACATAGATTCAAATCCAAAAAAGGTGTCTCGGTATCGGAAGAATTTGCTCTATTTAATTGGAGTTATATAGAGAATATGCGGTCCACCATTTGGTCAAAGTAAATATTGTCAATATTTAATAAATCATCAAGGTATCTTGAAGTTGAATTGAAAGCCTCAATAATGTCAGCCTGATTTTCACGTGAGAGAGACTTCATGAAATATCTCTCATAACAAAAGAGAAACAAATCTGCAACAAGAGGAGCACACTTAGTTCCAATCGGAATACCAATAGTTTGCCTGTAAAGTTTAGTTCCAAATCTAATGAAAATATTATCCAAAAGATAAACAAGGGCATCACAGACTTTTTGACAAGACATTAAATTGTGATCATTGAATACATTAGAAATGAAAAAAACACATTCTTCTTTCCAAGCCAAATATTGGGTATTCTTCCGATTAAACGTTCGGTTAATTAAATCAAAAAGATTATCTTTTATAAGATGATGAGGTAACGTAGTATACCGTTCAGAAAAACCATATGTAGACACTTTAGAAAAAAAAGGTAAGAGAAAATACAGAGAGTGCCACAATCACAAACCGCAGCCCTACCCAAACACCAAGAGGAAGGGGAAACCGACAAATCCAAAAAAGCACAAATCGAATACACCGAAAAGCACTAAGATTAGCTCTCTCTTCCCCAAGCGAGGTAATCGCAATGCTAAAAAAAACTGGAAAACACAAGAACAAAATGACACAAGATAAGACATAAAACAAATCGCCTCGTAGAATAAACCACAAAGCAACAAAAGAGTAAGACTAACACCTTAGAAGCCTTGAAGTTTTTAGATTTAAATTTATTGAGAACTTCATTATGTTTTTTGCTCTGCTGACCTAAAGTATCTAAACTATTTAGGTTCAGAGGTTATAAAACCTTTTTGTGCTCAAAAGAGCTGAGCATGAAATTTGTCCTGTTAACAAATGTGAAATTACTAACAACTGAAAATCATTTCATACTAAACATAGCTGAGCATGAAAATTTCTCCGCTAATACGCTCGTACATATGAGAATGCCAACTATTGTTGGCATGTCCATACTTATTATTAGAGGAGAAAAGTTTATTCTCAGCTGAGTTGAGCATGAAAAAGGTTTTATGATTTCAAAGCCTGTTTCGCAGCTAAAATGGTGATTTTTCCATGACGCTTTGCATCATTAGTAGAACTAGATGTCTCTCAGTCATGCTTATTCTCAAAGAACCCGTACTAATGTCAACACAATGGCCCTCTAATGAGTCTTTAAAAAGAGAGCATCAATCGGATGACGCTTAAAAGAAAACACAAACAAGTAAATCATGAGTTCGAGTTTTGAACATAACAAAGCATCAAGCATCTTCCCAGGGTACTCAATTGAACTTCGATCCTATGAATAAATGCTGAGTATAATGTATGAGTCGTGCTATGACTGTTATGCAAATGCGGGGAGGAAAACCACATATTGTTCTGTACACATCGTTAGTACAGCTACATGTTTGCAGTAATACCTATTGTCTGCTCAAATATGCTGTATGATTAGGGTTTTCGCTGTCCGCTTATGGAATCACTGTATAGTTAAATTTTAATTGCTCGAACATCTGTGGGGCCAATGAAATTTGCTCTAGACTTTGGAAGTTCAGGCCACTGAGGGTTAACCATAGCGCCAGGTCAAGGGGCAAAGGAGGATACATGTAGTTTAGGGATGGTTTTTTTTTTATCTATAAAAACACACGGTGTGTTGAGTGTCCACGATGAGGCGATTCGAATGGGCACATACAGCATACATTTTATTCATTAAATAACAAAATTCCCAAAAATATCCCTAAGTATTGGTATTCTTGTGCTATCGGAAGACTATCCTACGGACTCAAAATTGAGTTCGAATTATCCACGGTAAAAGAGCCATCGATGTTCGATTCATTAAAGTTTCACGGCATTTAAGAAATAACGTATGTATTGTAATAAGGAGAACTGACAGGCGGCCATACAATACAGATCCAGATCAGACAGTAGAAAGCGGCATCAGTTTAGGATATGCACTGTTTGCCATTCATTCAGTATTTAAAACACGCTAATTGGTAGTAAAACGGATTTTAAATCCTAGGACAAGTATTCTAGGAGTTAAAAGGTGTTTAACACGTTTAAGGTAAATATCGAACAATCAAAACCTTCAGGCCTCTATTCTCCAAGTGCGGCTCAGGCATGGGTATTGAACCGTATTTATCCTTAGTATTCTGACAACCACTGCTTACCATACTACATCTAAAATATAAACGCGTCAATTTTACTAATACTTATTTATTCCGTCTAGGCCTTTACCAAATTTTTTAAGACTGTTGATATTTTCCATTTCAGGTGTGATGCAGACTATTCACTGAATAAGCATTGCTTGAATAGGTATTTACCCTTTCATCCCTGAATTTATTTCTGGTAGATTCTTCCTTCTTTAAATTTACTGCCTGATCTGAATATTTACTGCCAGATCTAGATCTTCACTGCTTGATCTGGATATTAATTGCCTGCCATTACGAAAACATGCCTATTCAAATATACTGAAAATTTTTCCACCAAATTTTCAGATAAAAATTCTGATATTTTTAATATTTCTGCTCAAAACATAGATTGTGGGTACCCGTTAGAACCGCCTCGGCAAGGCGGTTCTAACAAGTACTCACAATCTATGTTTTTAAGCAGAAATAAGAAAAATAATGTATACCCCTGTCAACCCCAGTTTTACTATATAAAAGAAGGGTTTAAGGGAGTAAAAATTAGATAGGTATGTTCTCGTGATGTTTGGATATTTACTGTCTGATCTGGGTACTTACTGATCGAGCTGGAGATTTATTGCTTGATCTACATCTTTTCTGTTCGCATTGGGAACAAACACTCATTTTTTATACCCCGCCACTATAGTGTGGCGGGGTATTATAGTTTCACGTTGGACGTCCGTGTGTCAGTCCGCCCGTCCTTCAGTCGTACGTCCGTCCGTCCGTTTTTCGTTTCCGGATGATAACTTGAGTAAACAACTGGACTTTCACCTAACTTGGTATCTTTCTGAGACACGCCCATATTTTCGTTTCCGGATATTAACTTGAGTTAACATCAATGGATTTGTACTTGGTATGTGCATTGATATTGTGGAGATCTGGTTTGGGATTGCTGATGGGCACATTTTGTCAAACATTGACGGAGTTATCTGCCCAAGACACGCCCATATTTTCGTTTTCTGACGATAACTTCAGGAAATGTCAAGGAATTTTAACAAAAAAAGGTAAGAGAAAAGTCCAGGGAGTGCCACAATCACAAACCGCAGCCCCTCCCAGACCCCAAGAGGAAGAGGAAAACAAACCTAGTACATGCATTGATATGAAGGAGTTCTGGTTGGGGATTCCTTATGGACAAATTTCGTTAATATTTGACAGGGTTATCTGCCTGCGAAACAATAATGGCGATTATTATTATTTTTTTATTTTCATGGTGCAGTTTTTTCGTACATTTCAACTCGATATAACAGATGCCGATGTCTTATGATTACACCCGCTACATACGTGAATTGTATTTTTGAATATGACTTTAATGCCAAACTATGCAATATATACGGTGATCATAGAACGAACTATTCAGAACCCCACCTCCTCTCTCCAGATGTACAACGACATTTACAAGGTTAGTCCTACACAGAAGGAATAAGACCTTCATCTGAATGCTTCCTTCAGGTTAAACATATGATGATACACTAATCTTATATTAATCATGCTTTCCTCTTGAACTGTATGTATAAGTGGGTCGAGTCTGAGACTGTGACAGTGCAGACCTAGACTTTTCATTAGAGGGTTGATGTCTAATGTTATTTTTTTTTTATCTGATCCTCCGTAGTTTAACTAGTGATTTTCGTTAGCTCCAGCTGTCAGTATCTGAGGTGATTGCCGCGCGCCTTATCCTGGTTTAATTACATTCATTATGAAAACACGCCTATTCAAATATACAGAAAATTTTATCTCCAAAAACTGAAAATTTTCAGATAAAAAAACTCAGATATTTTTCATATTTCTGCACAAAACATAGATTGTGGGTATTCGTTAGAACCGCCTCGCCGAGGCGGTTCTAACGAGTACCCACAATCTATGTTTTGAGCAGAAATATGAAAAATAATGTATACCCCTGTAAAACCCAGTTTTACTATATAAAAGAGGGGTTTAAGGGGGTCAAAATTACATAGATATGTTTTCGTGATGGATGTAATATGAATACCTGAATTTTGTAGTGTTTAAATAATTAAGTTAGGGAGCTTCTGTTTCTTGTTTTTAAATTGCACAAGATTTGACCCTGAAGACTTGACGCCATAAAAGTCGTTTTATCCCAATACTCGTCCATAGTATTTACAACTGGCTGTTCTAAAGAGGGTTTCGTGTGTTTTTTCGTTTTTTGTGTGGCTTCGCTGTGGGGATTGTTTCGTGTTTAAGTCCGGTCTAATGTCTTAATATAATATTTGTTTGGTCCCGTCTGGCAATGTGATCACTTCGTTTGGGAACTGGGAGCTGGTTGCTTTGCTTTTTTTTTCATTACAAAAACACACCGATTCAAATATATAGACACTTTCACCTCCTAAAACTGTAAATTTTCAGATAAAAACTCTGATATTTTTTCATATTTCTGATTTAAACATAGATTGTGGTACTCGTTATAACCGCCTCGACGAGGCGGTTCTAGCGAGTACCCACAATATACGTTTTTGGGCTGGAATAAGAAAAATAATGTCTACCTCTGTAAACCCAGTTTTACTATATAAAAGTGGGGTTTAAGGGGGTCAGAATTATATTAGCATGTTTTCGTGATGTTTTGTTTTGTTGGATGTCGTATGTCGGTTTTAATGTGTATAATCTTCCTCTGGCTGCCCTGGTGTCTTGGTGTTTCATTACGAAAACATGCCTATTCAAATATAAAGAAAATTTCACCTCCAAAAACTGAAAATTTTGAGATAAGAAAAACAATGATATTTTTTATATTTCTGCTCAAAACATAGATTGTGGGTACTCGTTAGAACCGCCTCGGGGAGGCGGTTCTAACGAGTACCCACAATCTGTTTTGAGCAGAAATATGAAAAATAATGTATACCCCTGTAAACCCCAATTTTACTAATAAAAGTGGGGTTTAAGGGGGTCAATATTATATAGGCGTGTTTTCGTGATGTTTAGTTGGCTTGTTTCTGTGACTTAATGCCCATCTCCTTTTGTATTTCACTTATCAATGCTATATATCTTGTATACGTTTCACAACTATCGTATAATCTGTTATATCGGATGCTATGCTTGCTTCACTTTACGACACTAAATACATACAAATGAACCGAAGTACATTCATTGTCATGGTAACATAATGAATATCGCGCCATCATGTCTATGCATCATTTGTTTACGTCTTGATTGCTACGATTTTACCTCATTATCCTTTAAAGATGTAGCTAATTACGTGCCACGTTTAACTTAATTTGGTAATATATGTCTCCAGACAATTGCAAATCGGAAAAGTGCTTCCTCATGGACCTTTAAAATCACGGTAAATCGCGAAGATTGGCTAGACATACATCCATATATACGCCATTGTCTGTAACATGAAAACTATCTTTAACAAAATGGCTTTTAAAGTATTAACATCCATAGCATGTTATACTAAAATTGTTATCCCATTAGTTATCGCAGAATCTGAAGTTTTGTAAATATACATCAAAAGTTTCTAATTTAGGCACAATAGTACGACTTTCAATATAAAAAAATGCTATCTTTATAACTGGAAAGATATACAATTTATTTTGATATAGGAACAGTTTGGTCATGCCTTTGTATAAAACAACTGTATAGCGAGATGAATACATTGCATTTCGCGAAACTGGCATGTCTTTACGGAGGCCCAGTTGATACTTTACATATTCCAAGTATACAAAATCTTGCATATTCACATTAACGTCATCCTCACGAAAACATTTATATAATTTTGACCCCCTTAAACCCCACTTTTATACAGTAAAACAGGGGTTTACAGGGGTATACAATATTTTTCTTATTTCTGCACAAAACATAGATTGTGGGTACTCTTTAGAACCGCCTCGCCGAGGCGGTTCTAACAAGTACCCACAATCTATGTTTTGAGCAGAAATATGAAAAAATATCAGAGTTTTTTATCTGAAAATTTTCAGTTTTTGGGGGGTGAAAATTTCTTTATATTTGAATAGGCTTGTTTTCGTAATGTAGAAAATAAAGTAAATAATGTTCAAAACAGAAACTAGACACTGAGGCTAGTTGCTGCATTCAAGGGAGCATACCCTGGTTTACTACCTGGAACCAATTTTAAAAGTTCGCATGCAAACTGTATTTCAAAAACACCTTCTACCATTTTCAATGTCATGTATCAGAAGGTTAATAAAAATGGATTGACGCCAAAATGTCCGATTTCTGATCCAATATGAACGTGAAAGAGAACACTGGTTCTGGAAATTTTACAATATCATTTTGAATGACATATTTTAAATATTACCAGACACCTTTTTGATGTTCGTGCTTATGAGTTTTCTATTAGATAATTTCGTATGCAATACGATTTAATACTTATGTACACTTAAGTCTTTAAAATGCATGCCGAGGGAGTTCTCTGCACATTTTGTCATGTCCACAATTTTAAAACATTTGTTGACGGCCTACACTCGGCAGGAATGTATTATGACCAAATACAATTAGTCAAGTAAGTTACGCAAACAAAAATGATTATCGAAATTCCGTAAAATACAAGCCTCTTAACAAAACGCGACAAGAATTTTAAACATTTATGTTTAGATATCAACTGTACAGATTAAAGTTTCGCGAGTCGGGTGTATTTACCTGTCAGTATATATCTGTTTACTATATATTTACAGCTGAAAATCGAAAACAGTATCATGCAAAACATTTCGCAAATATGCAATTAGTTTCGAATTGATAAAGCTGTTTTGTACCATGCAATATCCAAGCTTTATATATACAAAAAA
This sequence comes from Anodontia alba, assembly GCA_964016985.1. NCBI lineage: Eukaryota > Metazoa > Mollusca > Bivalvia > Lucinida > Lucinidae > Anodontia > Anodontia alba. The sequence goes on along the minus strand of OZ024822.1, from coordinate 23,597,123 downwards.
GAATCAGCTGCATGTCTTTCTGAGTGTAGGGTTGTGATTATTATTAAAGATATGAGAAGAGAACCCTGACTACAGACAATCCCTCTTTATTTGCAGATAGTATAACAGAAATCAATACTAAGTTACTAATTCATTGCATAGCCATAGTTTCATTGTGACTTTTCTGCCTGCCTATGCCCGCCTTTGTGCATCAGCATACTCATATGAAACATGTGGAATTGGTGAATTGATGACACAATCTCCGTTTATTATCACGAACGCAACCCAGTCAGCATTCTACGTAAATCTATATCGGGCCGTCATCGGCCCGTCAGGGTAGCTGACGGGCCGATGACGGCCCGATGAAGATACACGGTAGAATGCTAGCTGGGAATCAACTATTCGTATGTGTTTCGCCTGCCTTAATATTGTACTGTATCCAACTATAAGTCTAGGCATTAACCCTTTCAACCCGGCAGACCAAAACCAATACCTGTGACCCGTACCAAGCGTACATGTAACGAGCCGTCTCAAGCCGTAACGAGCCGTCTCAACAGAATCGACACTGTTTGCAATTCTTTCTGAATTTAGACTGAACCCCATATTGCATCAATTGACCTCCAAATTTAAGAATGGAAGAGTTCAACTCTGAAACTCGGGGATGAAACGGTTAAAACAACTGACGCATTTAATAAGCGTTATTAGGATTTAAGGAGGAAAAGTTCACTTTCAGTGTCAAAAGTGCTTTACTTTCCTTCTTGGGAGCAATCTCCTTTGTGTAAGAGTAGGTCTTTTTCAGAAGGGGAATGATATGCAGGAAAGCAAACTAGAAGTCACAATAGTTGTTTGCCCTTGACCAATAGTAGAACAAGCACACAGTGCACCCAACGTCCACCTGTGAGCTGCAGCATGAGAAAACGTACCTTCCATTAGGAAAACACGCCTATTCAAATATATTGAAAATTTCACCTCCAAATACTGAAAGTGTTTAGATAAAAAATCTGATATTATTTCATATTTCTGCTCAAAACATAGATTGTGGGTACTCGTTAGAACCGCCTTGCCGAGGCAGTATGCTTTTGAGCAGAAATAAGAAAAATAATGTATACCCCTGTAAACCCAAGTTTTACTATATAAAAATCTGGGGTTTAAGGGGTGGGGGGGGGGGTCAAAATTATATAGGCATGTTTTCGTAATGAGCTATCCACAATGCGCTTATATATAATACAGTCGGGATTTTCTGTTGTCCTATCACATGTATACTTAGCAGCGCGTTTCCAGTTCTTGCGTTTATGGCCAACTTATAACATACCAATTACGGTTTCAAAAGGAAGGCCACACGTCTAGTTCTTTGCCTGAAATTTTCCCTAGGTAGACCGCTTATGGGAGCAAACAACATGGGTTCTTGCGAGACGATTGCTATAACTGCTCTTTTCTCATGACACGGCGTGTCTGTAAACTTTTTTGATTGATTGTGTTGGGGTTTAACGACACGTCAACCCTTGTGGGTCATTTTGTGTCGTCTCCCAAAGAAAGGGAGAAAAGAGACAGAAGAGATAGCAGAAGAGATGAAAGAGAGGGACAGGGAAGAAAGAGGAACAGGAATGAAAGTGAAGAAACAGAAGAAATAAATCACCTCCCTACCCTTACCTGCTACAAGGATAGCAGGCCTTGCCCAACTGTAAGCCAATATCAGCTGGACGCCCAGGTGACATAAGATACATGACACCTTCGCACCACCCGACCACCCCTAGTGTTTGTAAACTGTTAGTGCGTTTGGTAGTAAGGAATTTTTAAGAGCAATTATTATAACTGATGAATGAAAATACCCTTTGACAGGAAATTCAAACCGCACCATCTTTCAATGTTTGATCTATTTACGGAAGTATATAGAGCGCTAAGTATACCCATCTATAAACTCATATGTTTCTACGACAACCACGGGTAAAAAGATCGTTTTCTCAAATATTCCTTTCATAAAAATACACATATGATAAATAATGCTTACTTATCCCTTTCACCCCTACAGACCAGACCAATACATATACCTTTGCAAACAGTGTCGATCCAGTCGAAACGATCCATCTTATCTGGATCTGCACTGTTTGCCATTTTGTAATTGGTCTTATGGCTAAACTTCCTAGTGGCAACAATGAATGTGACTAAATTCGGAGTTAAATAAGTCCATTTTATGAACCCAGAAGAGAAAGGATTTATTTGCTTCTCTTGCTGATGTGTAAATCTTCAATAGGGGTTCTCAAGATTGCTAAACCCATTTTTTCCGTGACATGAACCATAAGGATATAGTCATCAAAATGATAACAGAGGTTTGAATACCATTTCTGAAGAAATAGATCTGTTCCAAAGTGTGATGACGTGCCTTATAACATGTGCGCGGAACTCAGCTCGGCCTACGTATTCTTGGCAGATTGATAAGGACCTTCTCTATTTATCAACCCTCTCTTGCTGAACACGACATGCCATGTCTTAGCAAACAGTGTAGATTCAGATCAGTTGGCTTCTGAAGAAGTGTGATGACGTGCCTTATGACATGTGCGCGGAACTCAGATCGGCCTACGTATTCTTGGCAGATTGATAAGGACCTTCTCTATTTATCAACCCTCTCTTGCTGAACACGATATGCTCTGTTTTAGCAAACAGTGTAGATCCCGATCAGTTGGCTTCTGAAGAAGCCAACTGACCTGGATCTGCACTGTTTGTCATTAAATATGTGAGTTTCTATCAAAACCCGGATCAAGTAATCTGATTGGCTGGAAATTAGAAGTGGGCGTGGCATTTTAATTTATTCAGCATGACAAGGTTTAATACATTCTGCAGGGATTCTGTTAGAGAAAACGAGGAACTTGGACGGGGCGAATTCCCAGTCTGAAATAAGACTTATTTGTCCTTATATGCGATTAGAGTCCATTTTGCATGATAAGAAACAGTTATTTCATTGTATATCGGTATGAACTAATCATACTTTTGTCGGCGTTTACATAATTTGCATCACTATTTGGGCAAAATCATATTTTCCTGCACTGTTCGCTACACCTTATCTTGATCTTCGAAAAACATGGCAGGAACCAAGAATGCACCATACTTAGTAGGACTGGGCAGATAAGCTGGTCCGATGTATGAATCTTAACTCTAAGGTACATTTTGCTATTACTCGTTCCACTAATTTCCATATCTCATGTGTAATACAATTTCACAAATTAAAGAAACGATTATTTTTTCAGAAAAAAAGTTCTATTAATGCACCAATCAGTGAAGCCAAAATTAATCGTAGCTGACGGTTGAGACCTGGGAAACTAATTTAGGCGAGAAACAAAAAAAAAAAAAAAAAAAAAAACAAAAAAAAAAAAAAAAAAAAAAAAAAAAAAAAAAAATGCAGATGTAAACATTGAAGAATCAGATGAGTATGTGTGTACGCAGTCTGCCCAGTGCCTTATCTATACACAAATGTAGACAGGAACAGACAGTGCAAATGCAAAGTCTGATTTCGTGCCATATTTGGTCGATTAAGGTGTAATGTATGGTTTCCCAAGGCTCAACAATACGTGAACCGCAACGTGAGAAAATGTACTTTCTGATACGTGCTCGCAATGAAGACTCAAGTTATTCTGGGTATCCGCTCAGTCTTCGTCGCCCGCATGAAGAAACTTTGCATCTTTGGTTATTCAAATTGGGCACAGTGAAGATTCTGATCAGACTATGCGAATTTGCAGGCTGATCTGAATCTTCGCTGGGTGCCGAAGGTACGTTTTATAACGTACAAACAGTTGGTTCTCTACAACTCAGCTTGTCGCTACTTGTGCAATAAAAATGTTGCAGTAGATAAAAACAATAACGAAATACAACCCCCCCCCCCCCAACACACACACATACACACACGTCAAGTAACTATGCCGATTTGGGGACAACGTATAATCAAGCGTTACTGAATTATTTAAAAGCCTTAACCTGCAAAAACAAAGCACACTTTTAGAAACCGTATAACTTACAGCAAACATTTTGTATACTGAATTTGAGACTGAAACAAACAAAGTCTTTCTTACTCTGACCCTAAAAACACAGTTGTACATTTCAATTTCATTTGCATTTGAAGATTTCCAATTCATTACGAAAACATGCTTATTCAAATATACTGAAAATTTTACCACAAAAAATGAAAATTTTCAGATAAAAATTTCTGATATTTTTCATATTTCTGCTCAAAACATAGATTGTGGGTACTCGCTACAACCGCCTCGACTCTCGCGGGTACCCACAATCTATGTTTTTGAGCAGAAATAAGAAAATTAATGTACACCACTGTAAACCCCAATTTTGCTATTTAAAAACTAGGTTTTAGGAATTAAAATTATATAGGCATGTTTTCGTGATGGAATACAGTTTCAAGTGCGCATGTCTATACCCCTACAACCAAAAAGCTATAGATTAGAGGAAGATACATTTTCAGTCGCTGTTATTTACCTCTCGGTACACTATATATCTAGATGACCTGTGGTCCGACGATCAGCAGTGTGTCCGCATAGGTTAATAAACATTTAGTATCAAACCAATACAGGCAAGTTAGTTGTTGATTAGTTTTAAAGTTCGAGCTGTCAGGCTCGAAAATTAAAACTAATCAACAGCCTATACATACACATAATGTCAACACGTGCCGATATGATATATAAGAATGATATATTAGAATGGGTCTGACCTGCATGTAGATTGTTGTGGCTGTAACGTTAGTGGCAATGTTACCACACGCTTGGTTACCTCTGTTGAAAAACTCTTCTGTGAAGAAAAAAAAACAAAAAACAACCCTATCTATATATTCAAAAATGGGAGATATAGATGGCAGAATTTAGGTCGGCGCTTGGCTTGGATCATATATATAAGTAGTATATTGGGTTCCGTTCTCTCGTGACCTCGTGACCTCGGTCTTTGTTTTAACGACTTTCTTTATACTTCAAAGCATTATTGTATATTGCATTGTTGTCATATGAAATGGATAGAAGAAATGGAGACTGAATTTCCTTCTTTCAAATGCATGTGATGTTATGTGCCCTGTGGTGGACGTAAGAGTCTCCCCGTTCTTCATTATAATGCATTTTTTATTTTTCTATCTTTAGGATCATTGAGGTCATTCTGTCATTACGAAAACATGCCTATTTAAATATATTGAAAATTTTACAACATAAAAAGAAAGATTTTCAGATTATTTTTTTTTTCATATTCTTGCTCAAAACATTGATTGTGGTACTATGTTTTGCTCAAAACATTAATTGAGGCGGTTCTAACGAGTACCCATAATCTTTGCTAAAACTAGATTGTGGTACCTAGTAGAACCGCCTCGTCGAGGCGGTTCTAACGAGTACCCACAATCTATGTTTTTTAGCAGAAATAAAGTTTACCCTTGTAAAGCCCAGTTTTACTATATAAGGGTTTTACTATATGGGGTTTAACGGGATCAAAATTATATAGGTATGTTTTCGTGATATCTTGGAAAACCTAGTTTTTACGCTGAAGCCAGTACTTAGTGTATGCAGCCTTGCAAATTACATTACTATAATATGGACTTTGATTGAAATTGAAACTCTTGTCTTCGTTCATTCATGTGCGCTTTGTTTCTGAAAGCAACCTATGTAATTGTATTTGTCTGTGCAGGTTCAGATCATCCTGTGCATGCGTAAAGTATCACGGGCATTTGCTCTCTATTTATACATTCTGTAATATCCCGTGATTCTGTAAGCGGACAATGAAGGCCTATATCAGATTGCAGTATGCCCGACGACATGTTTCCGCATGGCGCGCCCCCTTTGATGTACGGTTTCTTAGTAAAGACGAACAATATACACTCTGTACTATATAGTCGAACCTCGTTATCTCGAACTCGCTTATTTCGAATTACCGCTTATCTTAAAGTGAAAATCTGATCCCTGTTTTAACAGGCAACTATGACAACAGATAACAAAATAATGTGGAAAAGAGGAGAAATTGCTCCTAAGGAGCAATTTCTCCTCTTTTCCAAATTATTTTGTATATATATATATATTTCTAACTTCTGTAGTCAAATTACATATTCATTTGTTAAATGTGTTGTTCAATTTATTGTTTTTCTCACTCCCTCAACTCTGATATGTCGAGATACGGATATCTCGAAGTGTTTCAGTGAGTCCCTTGGAATTCGAGATAACAAGAGTCAACTGTATAAGATCTTTAGTATGTGAGTACAAAGGGGATTTACAAAATGAACTGACAAATGAACTGTATCTGCAGTCAGGTGATTTTTAAGACGTTTTATATAGACATCTTTTGCATGGGACCCTATTCCATACTCTCCAACCGGGTTTATAAATAAAAGATATAACAAATATATTTTCAGAGCGACACTATAGGTACGTGTCGATTTTGCACCTTTTGCAAGTGCATTATACTGGACAATTCAATTTATTTGTAATTCAGTTTCTGAATTCTCAGTTCCTTATCGTAACATACCACAAGCCTACATTTTCAATCGAATGATGGCAAGGCTCTCAATGGCAGATCGAAATCGTGTTATTGGAAACTTAAATCGTGTTATTGGGATCAATCGAAGCGGTTGGTGGTTCATTTGATGCTGTGCACCAGTATCACGGTTGATCGGCTATGAAGACGTTACCAGCCATCACGAAAACACGCCTATACTCGTATAGTTTTGACCCCCTTAAATCTCACTTTTATATAGTAAAACTGGTTTACAGGTGCAAACATGAATTTTCTTATTTCTGCTCAAAAACATAATTTGATACTCGTTACAGCCGCCGCGCCGAGGCGGTTCTATTAATTACCCACATTTTTTTTTTTTGAGCAGAAATATAAAAACTACCAGAATGTTTCATTTCAAAGTTTTCATTTTTTGGTTTTCGTAACGAAACTGAAAATGTGGCAGACGGACCAATGACAAGCAGGCCTAAAGCTACCACGTCAAACCAGGACCGATATATCCACCTACAATATACTGCGAGTTGTTTAGGCCAGCCACTGAAAAAGCGAGAACCAAAGTTGGCACACATAACTATACTGTGAATTCCCGCACTGTTCGAGGGTGCCTGGTATGCGAACTAAACTGCCATATAAGGAACCTCGTTTAACTGATTGCCATTGTCGGGCTCGCCTTAACTTGCACACCAGAGGCGTGGTAATCATTTCTGAAATACAGTGTTATTCAGCGATGAAGGCAAATTCAATGTTACGCATGCCGACGGCAGGGAGCGCATCTACCGTCGTTGAAGGGAGAGATTTGCATAATGTTGTGACAGTAAGACGAACCGATGGTGCGGTGCTGGGGTGGCGTTTTGGGCAGTAATAAGTGCCAGCCATAAAACACCTGTGCATAAAGTTGTGACATATAGACACACTATCTTGCATCAAATCGTGTTGCTATGGCAAACCATTGTCTTCAACACCTCTAGTATGATAACACCAGGTTTCACTCTGCACGGGTCACAAATACATTTCTTCAGCAATAGGCATTTTATGTCATGCCATGCCCATCCCTAAGCCCAGACCTAAACATATGTGGGATGAGTTGGGTAGGCGGATTCCAGCTCGGAATAACTTGAAATTGCTATTCAACAAGAATGACAGGGTGTCCTACAGCAATTTGTCAGACACCTGATAAATTCCAAACAACTCAATTAAATTAATTTCAATTCAATTAAGTCAGTTTCAATTCACAGTCTGTTTCAGATCGAATGTTTTTGACATTTTGAAATTTTCCAACAGTAAATATTTGGGACTTTTAAAAATAAAAAGACAAAAAAATTCGTTAATGGAATTCTCTTTTCACACGTTATGAAAGTATTGTCATATTCTGACATAATACTTTTATTTGTTCACTTTTATTTTTAATTAAATTTCAAACGATCTATCTGGTTTATTCAGCAATATCTTGGTAGCGAAATCTTGTCATTATCATGGTACGTTGAAAAAGGTTGAAACAGTGTACTTGGATTTTTGCATAACCAATCATTTTTAACATTTTATCGGCTTTAATTTTGCTTTAAATGTTTGGAAATGTTCTATACTCTACTTTAAAAGAAAAGAAAAATATGAAAGCAACACAGCTTTAACTGTCCAATATTTGAAACTAACGAAGACCAATTTACTGTCAGACTCAGACTCTATCCTCTCCTGTGAATTTTGCCCAATGTTTTTACTTTTATCTGTGACTCACTTACAAATGTATGATTTTCTGATATCAAAATATTTGCTCTAGTCATGGTTTTCATGAATTTAAATGCAACCGCGTTGACAAAAGCTCCGGAAGAAACAAGGTGCATACTCTCATTTGCCTCTTAGTAGGCTGTCGCAAAAAAAGCATAGCTCTCCCTAATCGCGCTTTGCCTCTAAAAAATCTTTAATAAAAAACTAAAACATGTTTTTCTAAGGCCGTGACCTTAACTGCAATGTCCCTAATATGGTTCGGATGGAGCAGCATAGAAAATAGAGCAGTATCTAACATCAGGGCAAGTATGAACTACTTTCAGAGTTTCAAGAGATATATATATATAGTCTTTTAAAATCTTTAACCAAACTTTAACCAACGCTGACGCCAACGCCATGGTGACTGATATAGATCGACCTGTACTTTCGTATAGGCGAACTAAAAAGGTACTATTATTTGTTAAGACATGATATTTGTTGATATAAAAAGAAAACACAGTTGTGAGAAACTTTTACAAAACATAATGATTTAGCTGGTTATTACGTTAAAACACACACATAAACACACACACACACACACACACACACACACACACACACACACACACAGTGTCGTATAGCAGACGACGTTTGCAATAAATAGCGTTAAACACAGACACCCAACGTTATTGAATAATGGGTATCAATAGCGCGTGTGTCCACCACGGGCTGCTGTCGCGGCTCTCACTCTTCTAACGATAGACCCGACTAAGTTGTCAATGGTCCTTTGAGGGATATTATTCCACCCTTGAATAAGAGCTAGCTGGAGCTGTGCGACGTTGTTCGGTACGTTGACGCGCTTCCTGACCCTCCTGTCCAACGCATCCCAAAAGTGCTCGATTGGGTTTAAATCTGGACTGTATGGGGGCCAATCGAGCACTTGGACATTATTCTGGTTGAGGAAGTCGCGACAAATCCTGGCAACATGCGGTCTCGCGTTGTCATGCTGAAACGTGAGATTATTAGCATTGACAAGCGGGAGGACGTGAGGCATAAGCACCTGATCCCGATAGCGTACGGCTGTAAGATTACCCTGAATAACCACTAGGGGCATTTTCACCCTATGAGTAATCCCACCCCAAACCATTATGGGCCCCCCTCCCTGAAATCTGTCGACTTCTCGTACGCAAGCGTCAGAATATCGCTCACTAAGACGTCGATACACTCGTTGTCGCCTATCTGGCCGCTGAAGCGAAAATCGCGACTCATCGCTGAACATTACACGCCGCCAGTCAGCCAATCGAAACCGATTTTGTGCATGGGCACGCAGCCATTGCATGCGGCGTTGACGTCGCCTGGGCGTAAGGTTCGGGCCCACGTAAGGACGGCGTGGACGGAAATCGAACTCTCGCAAGCGATTTCTGACTGTCCTTGGACACACACGACGGCCATGTGTTCCGATAACTTCTCTTGCGGTCTCTGTCGCCGTCCTTAACCTGTTTCGAAGGTGTACAAGACGTATACGTCTATCTTGACGTTGCGTCGTAACGCGCGGACGTCCGCTCCTAGGACGGTTAGTTAACCTACCGGTAGCTCTAAAACGCTGAACTAAGCGCGATATCGTCGACTCGTGCACCCCAAATTGCTGCGCGACGTCACGTTGCGACCGACCCTGCAAAATTAGAGCAATATATTTACCCCTATCCAGTTGCGATAAGCGTACCATTTCTCTCAACAAACTCAAACAACAAACGTTTTGTGCAACCGATACGAATGGAACGAAAGTTCGATTTGGTAATGTGTTGAAGTCTCTACCACGCGACACTACCCGTGCAGCACGGATATAACGAAATTCAGGTACAACGATATTGTGTATCCTGTGTTCACGCTTCAGTGATTTTGTGTGATCCATACACGGGGAAGTACACTAATGTAACCAAATACAGAAAACTAGATCGACGGGCCCCCGTAGCCTAGTGGATAAGAGAGTTGACTCTTAATCCATTAGGTTTCTCACCGCTGTGGTTCGAGCCTCGCTCGGGTCATATGTGGGAAAGCCAAGTTCTGCTTACGGATGGTCAGGTGGTTTTTCTCCGGGTTCTCCGGTTTTCGCCCACCTTCGATGAACGATCGGCTCGATATAAGTGAAATATTCTTGAAAGGGCCGTAAAACCCAAATCAAAAAAAAAAAAAAAAAAAGAAAACTAGATCAGTTTGTTCACAAACAAACTTTCAGTATTTAAAAATTTGAACTTGCGTATATATATATATATACTTCTGAGCCAAAGCTTTAGATAAGCACATTTTCAAAACAAAGCGTAATTACTTTTTTGAGTTATCCACTAAAACATACGTTGTGAGTCCTCATTAGAAGCGTCTCTCAGGGAGGCGCTTCTTATGAATACTCTGAACATATGATTGTTTGGAGAAATAGAAAAAAAAACAAGTATTTATCTTGATATTATTTTATCCGGGCCCCGAGGTTATAAAACTTTTTTCATGCTGAACTCAGCTGAGCATGACATTTGTTTTGTTTATAAATCTTAAAATACTAACAAAATTTTAAAACTTCTTTCATGCTCAACTCAGCTGTGCAAGTTCAGCTGAGTTGAGCATGAAAATTGTTTTAAATTTTTGGTATTTTTATTTTTATGGCCAACTGAAATTTCATGCTCAGTTGAGTTGAGCATGAAATACGTTTTATAACCTCGGGGCCCGAGCTATGTAAGTCTTTGCATTTTCACCATATAATATAGAAAATGATGAATATGATGTTATGGAATAGCAAGAGTTTCTGGAGGTAACAGTACAAAACAACAACAACACGCGCACGCGCGCGCGCACACACACACACACACACACACACACACACACACACGCTGAATGCTGATTTGAAAAGCTGTATTCTTCAGAGAATCTATCTAATAATAAAGACCGCTATATACTCTTTTTCTACTATTTATCATAGGGGAACATGGGGTAACACGTTACATTGCCAATATAATGATCTAACAGTATTTTAGTCTCTTCAAATAGAAAATGGCCCTATAATATACGCAACCAGTGTTGACTTAGACCAAATGCGCATCTGTGTACTCTGATCAGGGCCAACACTTCTCGTTTGCATAAAATATGACTCTTCAGCATTCTATTAGCAAAGAGCGTGCATCCTGATCAGACTGCAGGGATGACAGTGCTGATCTACGCCAGTCGCATATTGCATAAAATCTTTTTTTTTTTTTTTTTTTTTTTTTTTTTTTTTCTGTCAGTGTTGTAGAGTTTTGTCTGCACAATTTCTCCCAATTTCCGTTTAATTGTGGCTTTAGGCATCATTTGCAATATAATCCGTTATATGATAAAAACGCCCTCTTATCATATTGCAAACAGCGAAAGCCAACACCAGCTTGTGTATTCTAAAAGTTTTTCGCTACTCATTTACAAAAGTATTCATTTCTGTCGAATATATGAACGAACAGTGAGTGCCCTGATCAGACTGCACATATACACAGATTCACCTATGCATTTGATGTTTGCATATAGCAAAAGGGCCATTTTCCTTATGTTGCTGAGCAATAAAATATTGTTAGTGCGACGTTCAATTGAGTTTGAGTAGAAGCCAACAAAAGCCACCTCCTGACGTACATACATGAGTCATGTCATCAGAGAGGAGGACTTCTACGTCGGCGCATTCACTCAGTGTCCAAAATCTCTGCTGTAATTTGATGTACAATGACTGTAAGTTGACGCAAAGAGGACACATCGGACGCTGTTTTACTGCACAAACAGGCAGCCAAATTTGGATCTTGATTGTCCGCTCCGGCCCCTAAAAACCACATGTTCATTGTAAACTGAAAAGACTGCCCCACACTATGTATTGAAAGAGTCCAATTTCAATTTTAGGTACGTACGGCTATGAGATTTAGATTCTCCTACAGAAAAATGGCTGGACTATTTGCAAACAGTGAAGACCCTGATCAGACGCCACATTCTGCGGCGTCTGGTCTGGATCTGCATTGTTTGTCGATTACCCTTGAGGGGTCTCCAGACTACAAACTGTCAAACTGGGTTAAACAATAGTATAACTGATGCCTATTGTTTCCCTACTGGCATGCGCATCCGCGAAATGTTGCTAGACGTTCTCTGTTAACCTTTACTCTACTGGAATCAGTATATTGTAATTGTATGTGGGCGCTATGTGGGAACATTAACCTTACGACGTGCGACCACTCGAGGCGACCAGCGATGACTCAGATCAACCTGTGCGTTTTCTCAGTTTAATCCGTCTTCGCTTTCCGCCTGATGAAGCCAAATATATACTTGGTTATCAACAGGGAGCTCAGCGAGTGTGTAGGCTGATGTGAGTCTATTTGCTACGCGCACATATAAAAAAGAACATTTGTCCCTTTGCAACTCGTAATTAAACATGTCTGAGAGTTGACAACTTTGTACATCCTGTCTAGGAGGAGAACACCAGTGTACTCCCTGTCTGGGAGTTGTCAATAGTGTACATCCTGCCTGAGAGTTGACAACGGTGATTATTTGCAAATCGACAACAGTGCATATACTGTCTGGGAATTAATAACATTGTAATCCTGTGTGGTAGTTGACAGCATTGTACATCCTGGCTGGGGGTTTATAATGTTTTATATACTGTCTGCGAGTTGACCTGTTTTTTTTTTTTTTTTTTTTTTTTTGCCCCGTAATGATCAATGGATGACTTAGAAGACATCCACGCGGACCGAACAAATATATGTGTTATACTACTATGGGCGAGGATTGAGATCCCGTCAAGCTAGCGTAAGCCCCCGTCCCTACCATATCACCACCACGAGGAGTTTATTACTTACCGTTCCAAGGCGGTTATTTTATTGTGGTAGGTTTTGTTGTTATATGTTCTATAGTGTTTCACTTACATTTTTTTAAAAACCTGAAAAGTTAACAATATAGACAGCTACGTTTGAGTAAAAGAGTTGCCACTTTTTGGGAAAGGGTTGCCAACTCTGCTTGCTATCTGTTTATTTTGCGGCTGTTTAATTGTATTTGTTTGTCTTATCCTTTGATGTTGAGAACCTGATTTGCATCTGATTGTGTCAGTTCCGTAGCTCATTGATTTTCTTTTTACAGCCTGTATTTTAGTTTTTGGCATTTTACATCCTGTGTAGGAGTTGAAAGAGTGTACATCCTGTCTGCGTAGCAGTTCATAACATTGTACATAGTGTATGGGAGTTTACAACAGTGTACTTTCTAAGTGGAAATTGACAACATTGTACATTCTGTGTATGAGTTGACAACAGTGTACAGCCTGTCTGTGTGTGAATTGACAACATTCTACATCTTGTGAGGGAGTTGACAACAGTGTACTTCCTAAGTGGGAATCGATAACATTGTACATCTTGTGTAGGAGTTGACAACAGTGTAAATCTTATCTGTGTAGGAGTTGACAATACTGTACACCTTGTGTTTGGAGTTGACAACAGTGTACTTTCTGTGTCGGAGTTGATAGCGTTGTACATCCTGTTTGGAAATTTATAACAGTGTACAACCTGTGTTGTTGACAGCATTTTACACCCTGTCTGGGAGATGACTATATTGTAGATTGTATATCCTATCTGTGTGGGAGTGGACAACAGTGTACATCCTCTGTGGGAGTTGACGCCATTGTACACCCTGTCTGACAATTTATAACAGTGTTCATACTGAGTGGGAGTTGACAACATTGTACAGCCTGTCTAGGAGTTGAAAATATTGTGTGGGAGTTGAAAACATTCATCATCCTGTATGGAAATTGATGACGGTGTACATCCTGCAGTAGAGTTGACAACAGTGTACAACCGATGTGAGAGTTAACAATATAGTACATCATGTTTGGGAATCAACAACATTGTACGCCCTGCCTTGAAATTGATAACATTTAACATCCTGTCTGAGAGCTGACAAAATTGTACATCTTGTCTAAGAGTTGACAACATTATGCACACCGTGTCGTCGTTATGCGCAAACTGCGAAAGCAGCAGGTAAACAAGTGGTTTAATGGTAATTTCTTTTTCAGTTGTCTAAATGTCAAAATACACAAAGCTTTATATGCATAATATGCCCAACATGCTGTGAATTTCTATTAGTTTTAATTATTGATCACCATTTCATAGAATTGCACTAAGTGCCACTGACAGACACTCGCTTTGGTGAAAGGAGTTTTGTCACAATTAGAGGAAAAGGAGATTGTGTAAGCCGCGAACAACAAAGAAACATATTTAACCTGTGCAACAGCAATAATTACACAGACAAACCAGGGTGTCTCTGTTTATAAACATACTCTAAAGTATCAAACAATCCTGTAAGTGCAAAGACTCTCCGGATGCATGCAAAATCTAACTGGATATACCGTAATGACTATTTTCAACTGACGAAGCCCTTTTCTTCGTTTTAAATTATATATTCTAACAATTTTGTTTTGAAATCCATGAATCTATCACACCTAAATGAGAACGATTGTAAGATATAACGGACAACCTCAGCCACAACATGAGAAAATACTCATATTAGCCTGCGCACCTGCTTAGTCTGATCCGAGCTTTTACGGTGCACTCTTTAGGTTGGCAAGAATCCAATGTGTTTTCAGGCGGATATCGAAGGTCCTGTCGGGTTCCAAGGGTATACAGGCTGATCGTAGTCTTCGATGGATGTACATGTCCGAAGGCACATATTTTCATTTTGCGGTTCATCACATCACGTAAACATACCAAAAGTTTTGACCCCATTAAACCCCATTTTTATATAACAAAACTGGTGTTTACAGGAGTATCTCGTACATTATTTTTCTTGTTATCCTAAAAACATAGAATCTGGATACTCGTTAGAACCGCCTCGCCGAGGCAGTTCTAACGAGTACCCACAATCTATGTTTTGAGCAGAAATATGAAAAAATACCAGATATTTTTATCTGAAATTTTTTTCGTTTTTTGGTTGTAAAATTTTCAATATATTTGAATAGGCATGTTTTCGTAATGAGGCATCAACTTTATTCACAGTTAACCCTTTCACCCCTGCGTTTCTGACATAGACTCTTCCAATTCTTAATTTGTACACATCAAAATAATTGCAAATAGGGGTTTCAGTCAAACATCAATAAAAAATGGCAAACAGTGTAGATCCTGATGACCTGTTACGAGCCGTCTCATCTGGATCTGCAAAGGTACCTGTGTTAGTCTGTATGGATGAAAGGGTTCGGGATAAATATTTCCCTCAGAAGTTGTCAATGTTTTGTAAGTAACTGGTCAATTAATTAACCATAGCCCATTTCAGGAGATTTGACCTGACATATTATGCAAGGCCTAGGTAAAGTGAGTGCTGATGTGACCGATATTGTATGGATTTCAGCTTGCACTGTTAAACGCTTCCACCTCTATATTTGGACACACCCTTTACAGCCCATAGGGTGGCAGATGTAAATAAACAACAATATGACACAGTGTAGATCCTGATAAGACGATCGTCTTATCTGAATCTACAATGTTTGCAAAAGTACCTGTTTTGGTCTACAGGACTAAAATGGTATGTCACTATTGTCTGAGTTTTTTAAAAAAAAAGGTCACCAAGCGTTGTCTTTTTTTCTTTCTTAGTATTATGTACTTTTGATATTAGGTAACTGGTTAATTTTTCTAATAGCAGCCTATTTCAGGGGATTTTATTTACATCTAATGTAAGGTATAGTTAATACTTACTGTATAATAAGATAACAGATGTATCGTGTTTTAAACCCTAAAGTTTAACCCATTCATATCTACTGTTCAATCAAAGGGACACTGGCAAATAGTGTAGACCCAGATCAAACACCGGAAAAGATTGCGTCTGATCAGGATCTACCCTGTTTGGATTTAGTACATGAATTTCTATAAAACATGGTAATAATAAAAACTAACCAGACACCCCTTCTTTTGGAAATAGGCTTGTCTAAAAAGTTCGGGTAAAAGAGTCCACTCGGCATAAATGGGTAAACACTCCTGTGTAAAAGTCATCACGAAAACATACTCGTAACTATATAATTTTGACCCCCTTTAACCCCACTTTCATATAGTAAAACTAGGGTTTAAAGGGGTATACATTATTTTTCTTATTTCTGCTCAAAAATATAGATTGTGGGTACTCGTTAGAACCGCCTCGCCGAGGCGGTTCTAACGAGACCCACAATTTATGTTTTGAGTAGAAATATGAAAAAAAATCAGAGTTTTTTATCTGAAATTTTTCAGTTTTTGGAGGTGAAATTTTCTATATATTTGAATAGGCGTGTTTTCATAATGAAATGGTTTAAACTGCACTATTCTGACCATTCGTATATTAATGTAGATTCGTGACTTAATACTAGACAAGTTGAAGGCTGTAGTTTATTTAAAACAGTCAAACCATTATCAAGATTAACGCGTTTCGTTTACTGGAAAGTACAAGAGAAATTTCCCAGAACAGGTCTCGCCTTCACTTAGCACCAACAGTATACACGTAAATATAAAGAAATGCAAGCACAGTATCAAACAACACACTCACAGTCAAAAGGCAAAATAAAATGGGCCCGAAAAAAGTGTCTTTGGGCATGCACCGACAGCAAATGCCCAGATCAGTCTGTGCATCTGGCAGTCTGACCAGGGACTTTACTTCCAACAGATTCATTTCATACAGAATGTATCAACGGAGAGCAAAGGCCAAGATGATATTAAGCGCATATGCAGGAGGAACTGAATCTGTGCATTTAGCAGATGTTCAAAGGCACTTTTACGCTTGATGCGGCATCACGAAAACATGCCTATATAAAGTTGACCCCTCAAACCCCACTTTTATATAGTAAACCTGGGGTTTACAGGGGTATACATTATTTTTCTTATTTCTCATAAAAACATAAATTGTGGGTACTCGTAAGAACCGCCTCGCCGAGGCGGTTCTAACGAGTACCCACAATCTATGTTTTGAGCAGAAATGTGAAAAACATCAGAATTTTTATCTGAAAATTTTCAGTTTTTGGTAGTAAAATTTTCAGTATATTTGAACAGGCAGGTTTTCGTAATGGTCTAGCCAGCGTCTTGACAGGACACGCTGTGTGTAGCCAAAGATTAAAAAACAGCGAGTCGACAGCGAAGACTCTGATCAGCTTGCTTGGATGCGCAGGCAGATCTAAGTCTTCGCTGTTAGCACAAGCAAATCTGTAGGTAAATGTTGTGCCCGGCTTAATTAGAATAAGTTCATTTTACCACTTATTGATGTCATAAAACTGCTGGGCCCAGTTGTTCAAAGCTAACGACATCGTTAGTTAACGATTCGTTAAAATTTACATTGAGTGATACGCAAATATGCTGAAATATTTTGCTGGAAAATGTGAGTAGCTTTTGCAGTGCGAAAGCTACTCACATTTTTTCAGCAAAAAATATCATAATATTGTATATTGAATCCGCTAAAACAGTTAACGAAATGACCCTTAACGAGCTCGCTTTGAACGCTTTGAACAACTGGGCCTTGGATGGTGGCAAACTGTATAGACCCTTATCAAATGTCATTTTCATCTAATCTGGATCTAAATTGTTTGTTCAGACCTGTCTGTCCGAATACTTAGGGTGGAAACCCTAGCATATTTAGGTATCCTAGTCTAGTTCCGATTTAAGATATTTTGCATTTTTCGCTAAGTGTTTTCGATTTTAAACTCTGTCTTATAGGGTTTTTAGTAGGCCTCAATTTTAGACATTTAACAAAGTTAAGCTTAGACATCAAACAGGCAATATGTTAAATATATATGTAAAGCAACTGGATATATTGAGAAGATATTTTAACATTACAACAAATACCTTGAGTATGGTCTCAGTTTACTGCGAACGCCAACAGCCAAACACACAAAAAATATAAAATACTGGCCTTTTTTCATAAAAAAAAAAAAAAAAAAAAAACTCGTCTGAAATCCTAGGTTTTATTGGAGTGTATCAATAAGTATTGAAAAACACCTTAATGCATATGAATAGCATATACTGCTTTCTAACACAACATATGGTGAGCCATTGAATAAGATCTTAATTACATTATTTAGTTAAACCACATGTCGCGTGCCTGCCTATGAAACTCGTGTACATGTGTCTATTTTTGTGTTTGTATACGTATGGCCACTTTTTTATTCTCTTATTTGTACAATACAGCATCATTTTGACATTACCAAAAACATGCCTATTCAAATATATTGAAAATTTTACAACCAAAAAAAGGAAAATTTTCAGATAAAAAAGTCTGATATTTTTCATATTTCTGCTTAGGACATAGATTGTGGGTATTCGTTAGAACCACCTCGGCGAGGCGGTTCTAACGAGTACCCACAATCTATGTTTTTTAGCAGAAATAAGAAAACTAATGTATACCCCTGTAAACCCCAGTTTTACTATATAAAAGTGGGGTTTAAGGTGGTAAAAATTATATATTTCGTGATGAGCCGCACTACAGAAATGTACCGTCAGACATGTGAGCATAGCAACGATTCAGATCAATCTGCGCTATCGCACAGTCTGGTCAGAATTTTCACTGAATGCATTTTGGATGGCGAAAGAAACAAAGTTTATTCATGAGGACAAAGACGACTGGATCCGATTGCGCGGGTGCGCAGGCTGATTTGAGTCTTTATTAGGCCCATATGTCAGAAGGTACATGGCGATTCATTTTGTTGTTGTTGCAGTTGGTGTGTGTGTGTGTGTGTGTGTGTGTGTGTGTGTGTGTTTATTGCCGTAATTAGGGGCCACTTTGTAGTTTGGTCGTCTTACACAATAAAGTCACGTTCTTTATTAAGTACAGTGAACTCTCGTTACAACGACAGCATTTGTTCCCAAATATATTGCCATTGTAATGAATTTGCTGTTGTAAAGAATCCTAAATGGACAATATGATACATATATATATATACAGAGAGGGATCTTGTTTTATTCTTATTTCCTCATAGAACATATGTTTTGGATATTTGTTAGAATCGTCTCATTGATGTGATTCTAACAAATATCCAAAACATATGTGTCTTGAAGTTTTAATGCAATACTCTTGCATAATGTCTCTTTAACTGTCACCTCCTGAGCTAAGGTTTTGTGACATTCAAACTGTCAATATAACGAAATTTTCATTGTATCGAGTGTCGATATAAAGAGGGTTGACTGTATACAAAACTAAACTAAACACGTTCGAAAGAAGCATGTTGTTTTCTTTTCATATCATTTTGTAGTTTACGAGTTGAAATATCTTTGCCTACTTCATTTTAACTTCCTTATAACATCTGACTTCCTTCCCTCCCCCAATTTCCCCGTTTTACCATATAAAGTGGCTGATTGGAATGCCAAAATTCTGAATAAAGGTATATGGCGCATTTTTTTGTGGTTTTGTTAATTTGGTAAAAAAGTAATTTTGGTCGCGCCATGCAAAAACGTTTCCTTTGACATATGCGGACAGCGAAGGTCCAGATCAGCCAGCGCATCCGCGCAGTCAAATCAGGGTCTCGATTGTTCGCTAAAAGAATTATTGGATACTTTAGAATGTATGAATGGAGAGCAAAGGCCCGGATGAAACTTTGCGCAATCGCAGGATGATCTGAATCTACGCATTTTGCGCGTGTTCGAATTCCCGTTTTGTTTCGCCAACTGAAAGGCGTCAAACTTAGCCTTGTGCAAACACATTCAACACTTCCTAAATTGAAAGTTTGAACCTCAGTAAACATGTTCGGACTCTAATGGTTTGACTTTTGAACTTTCAAAGATGGCGTTTTAGTTGCAATCTCTTTTTGTTTGTTCATTATCTTTTCGTTTGTTTGTTACAGTATCGACCAGGTGATGTTTTTCTGGCCATTCCATCATTTAATTAAAGTCTGTCCGATGCCTTGGGAGGACTGTGTACTCTGATTTTAGCCCATTCTGGTTATCTCTATATTTAATATTTTATTATCATAAATAAAAGAACGATAAAAAAATGTTCTTACTTTTTTCACAGAAAAAAGTTTCATTCAAATTTACTCCAAAAGATACAAACAAACTATTAATTTCATAAAATGATTGAGTCAACAGAATAATAAATCGTAAAAGGATTTGCAATTAGACATTACGAGAACACGCTATTCAAATGTATAGAAAATTTCACCTCCAAAAACTGAAAATTTTCAGATAAAAAATTCTGATATTTTTCTGATTTCTGCTCAAAACATAGGTTGTGGGTACTCGTTAGAACCGCCTCGAAGAGTACCCACAATCTATGTTTTTGAGCAGAAATAAGAAAAATAATGTATACCCCTATAAACCCTAGTTTTACTATATAAAAGTGGGGTTTATGGGGTCAAAATTATAAAGGTATGTTATCGTCGTGAAAAGATTCAGATGATAAAATTGTCGAATATGCTTCATAACTGACATTTTACTCGCAAAATAACACTAGTTTCACGTTTTCTTTTTTTTTTTTTTCTTTTTTTTTTTTTTTTTTTTTTAAGATTTCGGAGATACAAACGGCAAGATTTCGTTTTGAAACTGACGTTTCATCCACCGTTCGACTAAAACATGCCAAATACAGTAGATGCAAAATTCTAAACATGGTGAACTAAAACGATTTTGAAAGAAGAAAGTCTAAATACAACCTGGGTTATGTTTTCGTATTGCTCACAATCAAAGGGACTGTGTGGTAGCGTGTTAAGGGAAATTGTTACACTCCTACAGGAGATAACTCCTTTAAAAATAACAAACGTTTGCCGTCTTTTTCAAAGAGGGGTCCATTTAAAGGGCAAATTCTGTCCTCCCGTTAGGAGCAAATTCTTTTCTTTTAGAGCAGACCCTTTTAAAAGGACTAATGTGCGCCGGAAAGCAAATAGGAAGTAAAAAAATGCCTCTCTCAGTAAAATGACGAAAATCAACCAGTTGTATTCAGTCCCGTAAACTGCATTATACCACTCTGTCTGAGAATTTCACAAATTACGACACTCGAACAAACAATAACAAAAGCCTCATTACGAAAACACGCCTATTTAAATATATTGAAAATTTCACCACCAAAAACTGACAGTTTTCAAATAAATTCTGATATTTTTAAACGTACCCACAATCTATGTTTTGAGCAGAAATAAGGAAGATAATGTATACCCCAGTAAACCCCAGCTTTACCACATAAAAGTGGGGTCCTAGGGGGTCAAAATTATATAGAAATGTTTTCGCCGGTGATATCCTGATAGTCCGCCTTCGTCCCACAGAATTTCAATCATAATGATAGAAACAAATCCATATAAAATATGCTGGCAGCCAGAGTGATATCAGCCTGTGCATTCCTACAGCCTGATCGGTGCCTTCATTGTTTGCCTTTATATTTGTAACATGTCATTTAATCTACCTTCCAACTGCATTATTTGTACCGCAGTTTTGAATTACAGAAACAGAAAGAACAATTTAACGCTTAGCACTCTGGGTAAAATTTTCAGCAGACGACATTTTGAAATATTTTTCTTATTTTTCTCAGAAAACAGGATATGACATTTCATGCAACAATTTGCATGAAATGTCAAATCCTGTTTTCTGGGAAAAATAAGAAAAATATCATCAATCTGTCGTCTGCTGAAAATGCCCAGAGAGTGGTAAAGGTTAAGTAAATTATGGATTTGACTACTAAAATCTGGTTTCCGTGCTTAATGTATTTGCAAGACAAACCATGAGAAATCTGCCGGGGGTAATTTGTCGTTGAGTTAAAAAGTAAAACGTACAAAATTGTAAGATTCTATTTATACCATACGGTACTTGAAATAATGTAATAAAAATGAAGTGGATGTGATATAGAATAACACATAGGTCTATCAAACCGTACGGAGAAACCAACATAAAGGCAAAATAAAATTTGTAATTTGCAAACGTAGATATTACTCTTTGCAGGTGTGATCTATACGTTGTCGCTAAAAAGCTCACGGAATAATAGACCGGCCTGGTGTGACTTTCTCGAGCATCTGTTTTGTTTTGGTGACTACATTGCTTTAAAAAATCCCATATACACCAATGTACCGAAAGCTGTTTGTCTGGACTAGTAGGCTAGCCCTATAAGAAATAAACGCAATACATTTAACATGGAAGTTATGGAATTTATACTTTTAACGCTTTACCGTTTATGTATTATTTTTAATGCAAGCACTCTTTGATAGACCTATGCGGCGAATAAAACGTAAGGATTTAAGAAAAAACGTTTGTCATCGACTAAATAGGCCGTGTCATTCGAAAACCTGTCTTTTGGGATATGCGGACGGAAAAGGCCCACATCAGCCTGCACATCTGCAGGCTTGTCTGAGCCTTTGCTGTCCGCATCTGCGCAGTCAGGGCCCTCGCTGTCCGCAAACATATGTCGAAAACACGCCTATTCAAATATATAAAACATTTCACCACCAAAAACTGAAAATTTTCAGATAAAAAAAATCTGATATTTTTCTTATGTCTACTCAAAACATAGATTGTGGGTACTCGTTAGAACCGCCTCGGCGAGGCGGTTCTAACCAGTACAACAATCTATGTTTTGAGCAGAAATAAGAAAATAATATATATCCCTGTAAACCCCAGTTTTCTCATATAAAAGTGGGGGGTTAAGGGGTTCAAAGTTATATAGGTATGCTTTTGTGATGACATCACGAAAACATACATGTACCTATATAATTTTGACCCCCTTAAACCCCACTTTTATATAGTAAAACTGGGATTTACAGGGGTATACATTATTTTTCTTATTTCTGCTCAAAACATAGATTGTGGGTACTCGTTTGAACCGCCTCGGTCAGTTTTTTGGAGATGAAATTTTCTATATATTTGAATAGGCGTGTTTTCGTAATGAGAATCATTTGATACAATAGAATGTTTCAATGGAGAGTAAATGCCCGAATGAGACTTTGCGCATGGGCCGGTTGATGCAAATCCTTTTGTACATGGTCGAGGAGATGTATTCTCTTAACGTGGCGAAAAATAACGATGCAATAAACAGTGCGCAAGGCGACTGGATATATTTGGCAATTTTTCCATCATTTTTAACAACAGAGATAACTTACGGGCCTTGCGATTTAGTTTTCTATAAATCCCCTCTATCAGGAGAAATTTATTTCCTTTTAGAGTAGACCCCTTTAGGAACAGGGACAAACAGTTTTGACAGGTTTAACCCAATGAAAGTGTATCCGTTCACCTTAAAAATATTGTTACACGATTTTTGTACATATAATGACAATCCATTTTATATAGGCATTAAGCAAGAACTGAAAATTGCAACTCACCTATTCTCTTAATGAATTCCTCAAGTATCTTTTGTAATCCTCACCTGAAATACAGAAACTCCTGTATCATTTCAGTGACGAAGTAACTTGTCATAAACAGGCCAGACAACAAAATAGCAATAAATGGAACGTCTATGTATCCTTTGGGATTTTATTATAGCATATAAAGTCCAAAATTCAATATTTCGTATTTTTTCTCATACTTTATTTCCTTTGGGAAAGTATTTCTGTCAGAAGTCATACTATAGACACGAGAAGCAACGAACACATTGTGAATCCAATTATCTAACGGTCCTGCTATTCCAATTAAACAACGAAACCACCAGGACCCCAGCAAACCGGGTAAAAATGAAAAAAAAAAGTCTTCTTATTTCTTTGAAATAAATATTTTCTGTTACGTATGTATGAAATACACAGAACGTAAGTCTTCTAGAGAAATTAGAATACAAAAATGTTATTTTCTAATTTACGAAATTACACTTTATCTGGAACTGCGAACAAGTAATGAAAACTAGCGTTTTCTAAGCAGCTGATGGCACTGCAGATTGTTTAATATAAAACATAAACAACATAAAAGATATCTGAACAATATGTGCTCTCTTTGAGCTACAGGTCGCCAATAAGTTGGCAAACGCATGAAAGACCTATATCAATTAGAAGAGACTTAAGCGAAGATGTGCTAATCAATATTCGCCTGCTTCACGAGCTCCATTCAGTTTCCGTACTAATAAATTAGTGCCATCCTTCAAGTAAAAGTGAAAAATCATATGATATATATTTATACCGTATTCACTCTGAATTTTAGGAACATCTTACCAGACTAATCTTAAAATTAGAACAATATAGATTGCTACCTTAAGGAGCGTCTAAATCATCGTGGATGAGATGCCCCTTCTGCTTTGTCTGTTATGCGTCTACAAGGATTGTTGAGTCCGAAGTCTTAGGGTAAATTTGGTACGTAGATCCAGGTCATACACACAGTCGAATTAGTCTTAACCTTTTAGCCCAGTAAACCGAAACAGACACCTTTTCAAACAGTGTAGATCCAGATGAGCCGTCTCATCTGGATCTACAATGTTTGACACTCTGTTTTGTGACTTCTGAACGACACTCCCGTTTGCAAACAATGAAAAAAAAAAAAGTTTAAGATAGAAACGTCCAAAGTTAAAGATAGAAACGTCAACTTGCGAAACTCCGGGAAGTGGGAGTGGGGATGGGTGGGTGTGGACTGAGCTGTATACTCGAAGAAATCTCAAAAATGTTTATAACGTGATCCAGGAAAGGTAGCTCTATCAAAACATGGTTTTCTCGAATCAACGAAAAGAAAGTACACCAGGAACAAATTTAGGACAAAACAATAAGTCACATTTGCAATAACCAACGTACAAACAAAGCAGAATTGCAGCAAAGTAGCCGCATTGGTACGATCAGCAGACAAATGCTACTTGTAGGTTAATTTTTGGGGTGGGCTTCGACCAGCCAAACCACACATTATAATAGTAAAAAATGTGTAGATCGTGACCAGGTGTCTAGGGTTATGCTGGTTCCGTGCACCACACAGTAAATTTTAACTTATCTGCTTCTTGCGATAGGAATCAATATGTGATTAGATTTATTATGAACACTAATGAGGCCAACTGTAAGAGGACAAGATCAATAGCACAGTCTAGTCAAGCTTCTCCTTGCTTGGTGTAACGTTCTACAGGCACCGGTGCGTTGCTTTCACGCGCGCGCGCGCGTGTGTGTGTGTTTTCTCACCGTGATCTTGTAATACACCGCATCATATACAAAGGGACACATGAGGCTGATTCGAACAGCGAAAGCCAAATTCATCCTGTGCACATGCAGTCTAGTAAAGTTCATGATTATATGTCGATATACAGAAATTGTCTTAAATTTTCGGACACATTTAAGTCTCCCGGTCATACTTGAACCAGCAAAAGTAAATACGGAATACCCAGGAAATGTCACAATCACGGAACACTCATCTGGCACATGACGCCGCATGTACGTTGCATCGACGTTAAAGCAACGTTGTATAAACGTCATGTGCCAGATGCCCAGCTCTTTCAAGGCATCGGAGAAGGGTCGAATATCATAAACCAACATTACATAAACGGCACTTATCGAAATCAGACTCAACAAGCAAGAAGACAGTATCACAGAAATGACACCTTGTAAAGGTCAAACGAACAGTTTTTCGGGTCTTGCATCTGGTTTCACTCGGCCCCCGCTATAAATGAAGTTATCCAGAAAATGCATCAATCACGAAGCACAATCTTCCCGATGCACCAAAAGAAGAATAGATAAGGAATAAACAATGACACAACAAACACCACCGATGCATTACGAAAACACGCCTATTCAAATATGCTGAAACTGATAGTTTGTCTGATAGTTTTCATATTTCTGCTCAAAACATAGATTGTGGTTACTCGTTAGAACCGCCCCGATGAGGCGGTTCTAACGAGTATCCACAATCTATGCTTTTGAGCAGAAATAAAAAAATAATGTATACCCCTGTAAACCCCAGTTTTACAATATAAAAGTGGGGTTTAAATTGGTCAAAATTATATAGGCATGTTTTCTTGATGATAAAACAAAACATACGATCAAAGAATAACCGCCTTGGAACGGTCAACAGCCTGCTGGCTGGTTTAAATGAGTTCTCTCTCGCGAAACCTCGCATTTAATCTTGACTCAATTTCATCTAAACATAATTGTTTGTCGCGTCTTAAGTGGATTAACACAGAAAATTATATAAATTTTCAACACCAAAAACAGACAAATGTCAGACACAAACTGTCTAGGAAAAGATTAATGATTGAGCCTTCATTGAGTCTTCGGCTCCACCTATTCTCGTGCGAGTTAAGAGGGCAGCAAAGTTGTTGTCTTGAGTAACCAATGAGCATGTAGTCTGTCGCATAACAACTATGTTATATCCTATGCTTTTATAGCAATGAACCCATTTATGCCTAGCGTCCCATAAAAGGGGACATTGGCAAACATTGTAGACCCAGATCAGACGCCGCAAAACACATGATATCTATGCTTTATTTGCATTTAATACAGAAATTTCTTTAAAACAGGGCAATAATAAAAAATGCACACCCCTCCTACTGGAAATGGGCCGGTTCAAAGAATTACGATAGAAGCGTCCACTCGGCATTAATTGGTGAAGTATCTTCCTCAATTGTTCTGAAAATCAGACGCACCAAGAATTGCGAGTTAGGCAATTATGTCGCATCAAAACCAACAGAACCTGTTGAAGCACGTTTCTTCATGCCATCTACAGTCAACTCTCTTTACCTCGAATTCCAAGGGACTCCCTGAAACACTTCGAGATATCTGTACCTCGACATTTCAGATTTTCAGAATTAAGGAAAAATAATTCGAACAACCACATTTAACAAATTTATATGTAATTGGACTCTTGAAGTTCTCATATCGAAAATATTGTTCTCATATCGAAAATATTGTTTTAGGAGCAATTTCTCCTCTTTTCCACAATATTTTCTACTTGTTTAGGCAGGGACAAGATTTTCACTTCGAGATAAGCGGTTATTCGAGATAAGCAAGGTCGAAATAACGAGAGTCAACTGTATTTAGAAATTAATTTATATATTTACATATGACGTACCACGTAGGACGAACAACTGTTGGACGAGTGGCTCACAGTTTAGAGGCTGAATGGATACTACATTCTGATATGACATATGATATGGTTCTACAAGGTTGGCTCAGACCTGTCTGTCCGACTGTTTTGAGACAATGTATTTAGAATTACGACAAGAAGTTAAACAAGCATGCAGCTTCGATCAAACTGTGTTTATTCCTCGAGATATATCCATGTATAACAACATGACACAGCCATGTAAAAAGGTAAATGAGGATCAATTTAATGTAATGGATATCTGAAAGTTACAAAGATTATCGAAGTGACGCATACTTTAATTACTATCTTAGTTTTACTCCTTAGGTATTTCTGGATACTCTCTATGTATGCATGTGTAAATAAAAACAAATATCAACTCACAAAAGCAGAGATGAATACACGAATAGACTTCAAAAACTGTAAAACACACTCTAACGAAACATGAACATCCAAAAAACGAAGGAATTGTATTGTGCATTGTCTTTCAAACACTTCTGGGCAAAGGTCTATCGGAACCCGAAGTGTATTGCGATACTCTATGAATTCAGGATTGTTGGTTTATATGGGTTTTAGGCACAACTGAAAGAAAAGTTATTGCGTTCATGTTTTTAACCTAATTATGGTTGATAACTTCTTCCCGCTTTAATTGCACGATGGTGAGTCTGGCCTCAGACTGAAATATGGCTCCTGCCGTCTCATCTGGATCCTGCCTCCTGTCTGGCGGGTGACTAATGCTTATGCGGTCCAACAAGTCGTTTTGTTTTACTCTAGTTGCATATGATCATTTAGCCATTTACTTTGATTCATTGCAGTTTTGTGATCGTTTGTGATTTTCTTGGATGTTTCTCTGATGAGGTAGAGCTCCCTGCGCGGATCCGACACATATATGTAATTTTGAGCTGCAAAAGAATTAAGGGGGCAGTTGCAATCGTGTACAGCTCTTCTAAGTCCGTTTACCCCACCATCTATCCCACAGCCCATAGGTTGTTTCTATTGATTTGTTTCCAAACGGTTCTTCTGTTGTAGTTCTTGTTTTTGTACATCTGTTATTGCAACTGTGCCGTTGTGTCTTGTCTGCTGTTCTTCATCGCTTCTTCTCTCTGTGCCTCTGTAAGATTGTGTGTTGTGGCTGTGACCCTCCCTGAGTAATTTCATTTATATTTTCGGAACGGTCAGCACAAAAACATAGATTGTGGGTACTCGTTAGAACAGCCTCATCGAGGCGGTTCTAAAGAGTACCCACAATCTATGTTTTGAGCAGAAATATGAAAAATATTAGAGATTTTTTATCTGAAACGTTTCATTTTTTGGTGGCAAAATGTTCAGCATATTTTAATAGGCTTGTTTTCGCAATGAATTGATTTGCACATGTTACTCTAATAAACTAATAGTTTGAGTAAGCTTGACACTGTAGACCATAAAAAATTCCTAATTAACCCATTGTAGATCGAATGAACTCCCCCACACTATATATTTGAAGAATCTAATTTAGACTTTAGGTATGTCAGGCTATGTGATTTAGATATTCCTAGAGATAAACGGTTGAACAATTTGCTAACAGTTGAAACCCTGATCAGACGCAGCGTTCTGCGGCGTCGGATCTGAGATTGCACCTCTGAGGATTGCACTCTTTCCCAATTACCCTTTTAGGGGTCTCAAGACTCATTACGAAAACATGCCTATTCAAATAATGAAAAATTTACCACCCAAAAATAGAAATTTTCAGATAAAAAAATTCTGATATTTTTCATATTTCTGCTCAAAAACATAGATTGTGGGTACTCGTTAGAACCGCCTCGGCGAGTAATAAGAAAAATATTGTATATCCCCTCTAACCCCAGATTTACTATATAAAAGTGGGGTTTAAGGGGGTCAATATTATATAGGCAATTTTTCGTGATGTACAATGGGTTAATATTCTAAGACAGAGAGAAATGTTTGCTAAGAACGTTGCATTTTAAATACATTTGCGCTTAAATGCGGATACGACAAATCTCCATAGGATTGTTAAAAACTATCAAAACTTATGCACACGACTGATAACTCACAGAGGGTACATACAGAGGGCTGCCTACGCTTGGTAGACTTGTCGCCAGGTTTACAAGAGAGAGACAACGTTTCTGACGTTCATTTTGTTTTCGCGCGAATATCACCAGAGAGCAAATTCTTTCCTTTAAGAGTAGACCTATTTTTAGAAAGCAGGCGAAATACTTTTGACAGAGTTGGATCCCAAGAATGTCTGTCTGATTCGCTCAAGTAAAGGTGTCTTGCAAAGACAAAAGCAATTATTTTGAACAGTAGTTTGATGGTATCGTTTATAGCTTTGGATAGACAACAGTGATTAGAAGGCCTAAATTGAGCCGAAGGGTCACAGCATTTCCTACAAGATCGCATGTATGCCCAACTAAGTGAGACCAGCCTGCGTACGTAGCCGCGCTGTCTGATCGGAGTTTTGGCTGTCCACCTGAAAACGCTTTTTTTTTTTGGCTGGGCACAGAGTGCACTGCAAAGACTATGGTCAGATTGCGTAATGCGCAGGTTGATCTGAGTTTTCGCATGGCGCAATGCAATCTTGTAGGAAATGTTTTGCCCCGGCTTAATTGGTATTTGTAATCTCGGTAGCGGAGGCTTATCAGTCGTAGACAAATCAACACAGTGTGTTTGCAAACTGTTTCATAATGCGTCTCTTCAACACCAGTGCAGATAAAAGAATTATTCATACATGAATTCCTGATCAACTCCATATACGATGCAGACGTGACATAGATTAGTGGAATGTCTATGTCCTTTTTGTCATGCATTATAATTTATTCCATTGATATTGCAATCTAGACGCATAATTAATAGTACTTTGACGCCTACCTTCACGTTTAGCATGCTGGTAAATGTTGTAACCAAAAGCGGATGTGAAATACTATTAATTTATCCCCAGCGGGCATATGACGTTTATACAGCGTCACCTTAAATGTCAATACAACGTCATGACGTTGCATCGGCGTTATTGTGATGTTGTATAAACGTCATGACTTTGCGTCGACTTTAATGTGACGTTGTATAAAAGTCATATGCCCTCTGGGTTGTAAGCTGGCAAAAATATCATTACAAAAACATACCTATATAATTGTGACCCCCTTATACCCCTCTTTTATACAGTTAAACTAGGGTTTACAAGGGTATACATTAATTATCTTATTTCTGCTCAAAAACATAGATTATGGGTACTCGTTAAAACCGCCTCATCGAGACGGTTCCAACAAGTACCACAATCTATCTTTTGAGCAGAAATATGAAGAATATCAGAATTTTGGCGGTAAAATTTTCACTACTTGAATAGGCTTGTTTTTATAATGTGTCCAGTGAATGCTAAAGGTTAATTTGCTAGGACTCGAAATCAACGTCAATATGCGGCGCACCGACAACTTTGTGAGTTAAAAGATACCATGCCAATGGTAAAACTGCACGCAAAGCACATGTAATCATGCGCACTGAATGACAGGCTGTTGAAATATATCATCCTAAAAAAATTGCATCCTTATTTTTGGTCCTTTTCCGGTGCTGAGCTCATAAGGTACTTGTGAAACAGAATAATACGTAAAGGAAGATGATGGGCCTGAGGGGTTCTATTTTCTTTTTTCATTGTCTCTCATGTCCCGACTCAACTAAACCGAGTATGCCAGTTTATATACCTCAGCACGAAACCATGCCTATATATTTTTGACCCCCTTAAATCCCACTTTTATATAGTAAAACTGGGGTTTTTAGGAGTAAACATTATTTTCCTTATTTTTGCTCAAAAACATAGATTGTGGTACTCGTTAAAACCGCCTCGCCGAGGCGGTTCTAACGAGTACCCACAATCTATGTTTTTAGCAAAAGTATAAAAACTATCAGAGTTTTTTATCTGAAAATTTTCAATTTTTGAGGTGAACTTTTCTATATATTTGAATAGGCGTGTTTTCGTAACGTATAATGCGTTTACTTTGAGATGTAAACCTTTCAGACTAATTTGTGGGCGAGGCAGCTGTCGTAAATTTCGTGTAGGATCCTATAAAACGTAACATGCTCTTCGGTATTGTGTTGATACTTTAACAAGTTTAAATGTCCTCACTATTGAGCTCCAAAATACCACGAGCAAACTTAATAACACCAAATTAAATAGTTTCTACTTTTTGTTATTTGTCTGTAATGTTTAAATTCTTTCACTGTATGCTTATTTTGTGTTCCTTTCCTAAAGAAAGCCGGATGAAAATAGAACTTAATGTCCAATACTGTTATTAAGAGCTGACACAACACTTGATAGCCCTTTAATAGCATCACAACAATTTCATTCAGCAATTCTCTTTGTTTGGTATGTTTGTTTTGGTGAATTAACAAACCTGTCTGCAATTCTGTAGATCGATTAGACAGCACCATACATGTACATAACAATCCAGAAAGTACGCCAGTTCTAGATAACAGTACTTAAATCTCCTAAAAGTTTTACGGATAAAATAAAACTGACAGTAGGAATTAAACAAAAGCAAAAACAAACACCAGGAAGATTAAGTAAAATAATGCAGTACAAAATGACAAATAGTACAAATATGCATGAGCATTGCAACTATGAATGACCTATATACTATATGCGGACAAGGAACGCCAAAATCATTCTGCACATTAGCGCAGTCTGTTTACTTTAGAATATACACGTATCAACAAACACAAAGGTCTCAACCAGACTGCTCGCCTTTGCCAATGACATGCATTTATGCAATCAATTGTTTTTTACGTTGCGCATTAAGTATTTATGAACGAGTATCCAATTAAGTGGCCTCATACCAACTGAAATCTTGAATGAATGTCCTAAGAGCATTTTATCGTATTATGCACAATTTATACTGAAACTTTTGTAAGAGTCTTATTGTTCAACGTCTTGTTTACACGAATGATATACTGCGTCTACAAATGCAAACTAACTGCAGAATCTGCCTTAAATATTCCGATACCTTACCTTTTTTACCATGCATGCCCCACAATTGGAACGGAAACTCCACTACAGTACTTGTTAATTTGTTTAAAACTGCTAGATGAGTGTCAGTCAGTGTGTTTTCTTGACACGACGCGGCGTTTGTTCTGGATTTGTTCGGTCCTATATGTTAAAATACTAGGCTAGATACGGTATATCAGACAATAAGCTACAAATCACTCGCTGAAATAAAATACTTAAAAAAAAACAAAAAAACCCTGACTTCGGATCAACCGATATAAAGGAACTAATGATTGGAAATCTTGGCACAGTCATAATAAATGAACGTTCGATCTTTTCCATTGAATAAATTAACAGACAATTACACTTCAAGCATATATTTAAAGGGGAAAATATTTCACTTTTCTGATGACTTGTAACTTGTAAATGTTTGAAAAGTTTGACTGCATATAAACAGAAATTAATACAAAACACAGTGATCAATGTATCAAAACTTAGTGTTTTAAACACAAACGCATACTGATGATACAACGTACATATAATTCTCGAGACATTAACTTTTGTGAGGATCACATTACTCCTAATATTTATACACTATTTACTCGGGCCTGTCTCTTTGAATATTTAGCGTAAATACTGTATTTCAAACTAAGCCCTGACCGTTCCGAGATGGCTTCTCTGTTGCAGCTCATCTTAGTTCGTGCGTGTGTGCTTATATTGTGTTGCAATTGTTTGTTCCTTATCTCTTCTTCATTCGGTGTTACGGAAAGGTTGTGCGTTGTGTTTAAGGATCAATGGATCCCACCTATTCGAACATGTTCTTTTTTTGTTATTAGCTTCATTTTAGGAGAACAATGTTATATAAAAGGAATCTGCAAGATCTCCTTGACTAGCGGAATACACCACTCTAACGTATTGTTGATTTATAGTAGACCAATTAAGTTTGCTGTTTCCTACAACCAATGCTTCCTGGAGTCAGTAATGAAACATATCCCTGGCTAATCTGACACCTTTACGTCTGCTTTGTCAGTTTATTAGTGGTGCTCTTGATCATTTCTATCTTAAATCC
The DNA here is from genome assembly GCA_964016985.1 of Anodontia alba. Taxonomy (NCBI): domain Eukaryota; kingdom Metazoa; phylum Mollusca; class Bivalvia; order Lucinida; family Lucinidae; genus Anodontia; species Anodontia alba. Next base: position 23,564,008 of record OZ024822.1, on the reverse strand, counting down.
CATTTTATCTCTTAACAAGATTGGGGCTTTGCGACGATGCTTTCAGATACAGAAGAGTGACATATGAAGATGGATTGTTATTCTACTTCAGTTAAGGGAAATTCATACGCTTTCAAGGGAGGTACTTCTTCAAAGTTGTTTTGTCTCCCTTGTCAAATGGGGTCTACTCTTAAAAGAAGGAAACTTCTCCGTTTAGGGTAGATGCCTTTTCTTAAGTGGGTATGTTTACAGAGAAGCAACCGGGAAGGCACAATCTTTGCCTCCCTTGTCAAAAAAGACCGAAAGCCTACCAGGTGTATCAAGTTTCCTTAACCTGCTGTTGTTCCAGAATACAGTCGACACCGGGCCCACATGTTTGCCAATGTCCTTTTTATGGGACGCTAGTCATAAATGGGTTAATTTATTAGATTTGGTCCTAACCTGTGTAGAAAAAAATGTAAGTATCATAGCGGGACTTATTCTTTTCTCACTCTGACGAAAATCAGTCCGATATTATTGAAGCTTTTAAATCTATTTTAAAAGATCTAGTTTAATAAATTTAATTATTCTGACACTGACGCACATTTATTGGATTTTAATTTATCGATATCAAATGGCATACTTTCTTGAAACATTTACGGCAAACGTGGTTTTGACATTGATACTTTTCCGTTTCTGCATTTTGATATTCCTCCATATGGTCTATATAAATAACTCAATTTATTCGTTTTGAAAGGTTATCTTCTAAAGTGGATGATTCGACAATGGAAATAAAATCCTTACTGGCAAACTCCTTTCACAAGGCTATCGCCATCACAAATTCCGTACAGTAAAGCTTTTTGTTTTATTTATTTATTTTATTTTTTTTTTTTTATCAAAATTTGCCAAATGGTAGCTTGACAGCAGCTCTGCGACATGGATAAACGGAATTAGTCTTTTGGTGACTTAACGTATAATTTTCAGAAAATAGTTGGACTGTTGGGATATCCAGTCGTTAGAAGAATAAAAAGATATTATTACTCGCTATAAAAGCATAGTATACAACATGAATTTTATACGAAAGGTTGCATGTTTAGTTTTTGTAACCAAATTACAGTCAGTTGTTAGCTATACTTCCCTGTTCCATTACACGGTAGTAGGCTTGGCCCGCCGTGGTTCAACTATTGGTTTTCATTTACTCTGGCATACAATAGAATTAGCCATGAGTACTCGTCTTTGTTTATTATAGTGATTAATTTGATTTTGATGTTTTCGCTTTGATGCATTGACTGAGTTGGGAGTCTTTATGCGAACCGAATTTTTATGTGTTTCTGTATTAAGAGTAGCATCGGGACCCAGGATGAAGTTAGCTAGCTGTAAAAGTGCTTTAAATCCCCAGTGGTTTGCTCTGCTGACCGTTCTAAGGCGGTGGTCCCGGTGTTAGTCTTACTCTTTGTTGCTTTGCTGCTTATTCTACGAGGCGATTTGTTGTATATCTTTCCGTGTGTCATTTTGTTCTTGTGTTTTTCAGCCCCGAAGAATTAGTTTGCATTTTGTACATCATTTAAAATTACGGTGACGATTTGGCGCCAGTAAAATCGATTAAAACATGCCAGGTTAGATTTTCCTACTGGCTGTTCTAAAGAGGTATTTTTGGTGATGTCCCGGTGTTAGTCTTACTCTTTGTTGCTTTGTGGTTTATTCTACGAAGTGATTTGTTTTATGTCTTACCTCGTGTCATTTTGTTCTTGTGTTTTTCAGTCCTTATAGGATTGCGATTACCTCGCTTCGGGAAGAGGGAGCTAAAATTAGTGCTTTTCGTACGTTTGTTCGATTGGTACTTGTTTGGATTTGTCGGTTTCTTCTTCCTCTTGGTGTTTGGAAAGGGTTGCGGTTTGTGATTGTGGCACTACCTGGACTTTTCTCTTACCTTTTTTTTGTTCATTGTCTGAGGTCTTGTCCCTGCAAGGCTTTGTTAATGTGTTGTCCAGTTGAATGTCTTGTCTCTTTGGACATGTCTGATTATGGTCACCGTATTGGTGGTGAGGGAGTTGGCTGTTTTGATTTTCGTTGGTTTGTGATTTGTTATTAGCACCCCATATATCTGTGAGTGTGGCTCTGCCTGGACAGTTTCATTCCTATTTAACATCAGTATGTACTAGTACACAAATGATCTTCCCTCATAGTGTACTCGGACATTGTGGAACATAATGGTCAACAACAAAATGCGCAGATAAGAAATATGTTGCTATCCATTCTGACCCTAATGTCTGCTATGCCGTATATGAATCAAGCAATAGACTGAGTGTGAGTTGATCAAAAACATTCGGATTTCAATGGCTAAAACATCTTTAGGACCATGGAAATTTGTTCTAGACATGGGTATTTCGAAATGTTCAGGGTTTATAATAGAGACGGGTCTGGAGGCAAATGAGGATAATTTAGGGGAGATGTTTTTTCGATCTTCTTTAAAGTAAATTTATGCTGAGTATACTCATTTGAATCGCTTCGATCAGGCGATTTTAGTAAGCACATACATCATACACGCTTCCCGATAAAATGCGAAAAAAATATCTTTAGATATTCCTAAATATCGTTTTAGATATTGAGCATTCCTAGGAACTTAAAACGGTTCAAATCAGTCACTGTAATCGAGTCATAGATGCTCGATTCATTGAAGTTTATCTGTACTGTGAAATTTTACGCTCAACATTTCTATGCGCTGCGCGCGTCTAAGCAATGGTATGATTAACAGTCTTATCTAGAACTTTGCTCTGTTGTAGGTCAGCTAGCAATAGATATATTCTTATCTCTTTCACCAAAAGGTCGTTTGATAGTTGATTATAAAAGTTCATAATTATACTAACAAAACGACGAGTTCCGGTTAAAGCAATTCTGTATCTAGAATTTAATTTGGTGCTCTGAGTTTGCTGTATTAAACAAATTATACTCTCACATGTTTTGATTTGTCGAAACTCTATGTTTTAACATAGAGTTTCAACATATCAAAACATGTGAGAGTATAATTTGTTTAATACAGCACGGAAAACATAGAGTTTCGACAAATGAAAACATGTGAGAGTATAATTTGTTTAATACAGCACGGATACCACCTGATTTATGAATGAATAGAATCTTCCATTTATTATATTAATCAACAATCACATATAAATGACAGACACTGACAGAAAACAAAATGCATTTTGTATAGATAAACATTGTATGAGAAGAACGTTTGAACATCAACATATCATTCCTAAATAAAACAGAAGATCTTAATACCCCACTTTGACTAGCGCAATTTTCGATTACTAAGGGTTTCTAAGCTTTACTTGGGTATTCGAAGAACTTGTCACTAGCGTTGTAATTTTAAGCAGAGTCGGTATCAGGAGTAACGATGGAAGTCACTGTGAATTGAAATGCCAAATGACAGAATGCCCGACAGATGAGTGAATAAAATCGCTTAGGTGCCGAACGCAGAATCATTCTAATTGATACAATTCGTTGTTTTTGTTTGATTTTAAAATAGTTATCACCCTAAATGATCTGCTCAGCAGTATAAATTATATTTAGACACATGTTGGTTTTACTAATATAACAGAAGTACACAACATAGAAAAATGCCACTATGGCATAGGACCAGCATAGAATTAGGGCCCTGTGCATCTGCACAATCTGATTAATTTCTAGGCTATCCTTAAACAAAATGTAAGGACTTTGAAGATCCTATAAACTAAACGTTTAGACTTATTTCAGACTCTGCAGGTCCGCATGGACCACAACTCGGACTAACTCAACTACCTTGCTGTTGTCATATAACCCGGCTGTACAACACATATTTATCCAGTTGCATTAAATAATCTGAAGAGACGAAAAATGGCCCAGCAAACACACAACTTCGCTACAACGTCACTGCAACGTTGTTAGGACGTTGTGTGTTTGCTACGTACAAACCGTTGACACTTTAAATCCTCATAAAAAAAAGAAAACTTAATTTAGTTCACATTTCAACAAAAAACAAATACTTGAAATATCATCGAATAAGATAATAGAATATACTGAAAGAAAACCCAACTACTCAAATGTAAATAGGTGATGTTTACAGCATACTCGCAACCGAATAGCCGTGATTTACACTTTGTCAAATAAAAACAAAACTAATTGACCCGTGGATAGGCTTTCAAAGTCGCGCGTTTACAAGCCTAGATTAGCCATTATATCTGCGCAATGCGGCCAGCATTTTCAATTTTGACTTGTCTATACCACAGTACACAAATATTCTGTAATCGAACAGTGAATATGACGAATATACTGTACGGACGGGCAGCCAGATTTTTGACGTCTTTGTCGGCATAGACATAAGGTAGCACTGCTATAATGAATCATATTGGAGCACAGACATCACGCCATAGGTTATGTGGTTAATATGGAAATTACAGATAGCTGAGCCTAAATGGAAACAAAGGGTGATTTATTCCTGCTAGGGTAAAGATTAGCATTTGGATTATTCCTGTGTCATCCACTTTATGTATCAGCGAAGGTCGAAATGCTTCTAAATTGTATCTCCTAGCATCTGAATACATCATGCTTGCTTAACTATTTAGTTGTTTTTATAAGTTGTCTGAAGGGACATCTAATGACGAGACGACAAAAAAGACGACCAACCTAAGTTCTGAAGAAAGCTATTATGTCAAGCGTACACATCGCTGCCAAGGAAAATTTTCTAAGGATAATTACATGCTGGCTAAACAAAATGACCGATGGGTCATGTATTTCCCAAAACAGTGCCATCACTAACGGTATCAGCCTTTTCTGCAAGACATTTACCTTCCAGTTTAGGTAACACTTTGAGTGGTATACCCTGACAAAATTTGGAAACTACATGTAACAGTATGTAATACATAAACTAAATCCATCAACATATCTTGATAAGAGAACATCTTAAACATTTGACCCACAGGCTTTGACGCGAATTTACACTAACGCTACGGAAGGGCAAACGAACGTACATATGAAAGAACGGACGAAAGGAATAACGAAAACTATGTACTCATCTGCATACAAGTATACCGGATATATTGTAATTGTTAACATAGAACGCTTGTTTCCAGTGTCATCTACGAGCTCATAGAATTGCTGGTACTGCAGAATAACCATGTAATATGTCATTGTCAACCACAAAAGACTAACATCATCATAACTTACAGACATACTGTAGACAACAAATATAAATACTGAGGACGTTCGTCCCAATATGAGCCGCACTGTGAAAAACATACCTTTTGACATATGCAGCCCTTTGAAAATTTAAATTACACATCCAAGCAGTCTGCTCAGAGTCTTCGTTGTCCGCATGAAGACACTGTACATCCTTGGCTATCCACAATGCACCTAGTGAAGTTTCTGATCAGAGTGCGTGAAGGGGTAGGCTTTTCTGAATCTTCGCTTGGCGCAAATGTATGATGGTATATTTTCTGACGTTGAAACACACATATATATATATATATATATATATATATGGCGCAAATGTATGATGGTATATTTTCTGACGTTGAAACATATATATATATATATGTATATATATATATATATATATATGGCGCAAATGTATGATGGTATATTTTCTGACGTTGAAACATATATATATATATATATATATATATATATATATATATATATATATATATATATATATATATATATATATATATATATATATATATATATATATATATATATATATATAGCGAAAGCCCACAATGCAGGAAAATATATCCGCAAGTAATAAATAAAAGATTGCCTTGATTTTCATTAAATTTAATGTCTTAACAATGTAGATCTTCAGAAAGCATATTGCATGTTGTGTTTTATCAGAAATCGACCGTGTTTATTAAGGGTAAACCATTTGAAAGGCTGGTTCCAGGGTTAGTAGCATAAAACTCGTTCTGTCTGTACGTCATATACATACTGGATGTAAGTTTTGTCAAATTTTGTTAACTGTAGTTGCTCTAGTTGTTTTTTTTTATTAGTCTATATTCACTAAAGATATCTTTTCCGAGTACTTTGTGCTACAGATTTTTCTGAACAATTAAAAATATTGTCACTCGGTACAAAACGATCTATTACAAAGCAAATACTCTGCAGCACACTGCATGTATCGTTGAAAACTTTGCTTCCTTCTATAACTGCGTGACGATGGGTCGGGTCACAGGCGGACTGACGGCTTATTTCTTAATATAGTAAAACCTATGTAAGAGAGCCACCTTCGAGACTGACTTTAAATAGTGGTTGATGTGGAAAAAGTTGTCTGTCTTATAAAGGTACATGTCATGTAATTTTGCTAGCAAAATTACATGACATGTACCTTTATAAGACAACGACCTTTCTACATCAACCACTAAGGTCAATTTCAAAGGCGGCTGTCTTACACAGGTTTTATTGTATGTTTAATACAGCTGGGGCTTAACATTCGATGTATGTTGTCGGACGCACTGCGATCCTACTTTTTTGTCTGACTGTATATGTAAGGTTCACCTAAAAAGCATAGCTCATAACTGCAACATAACACTAATACACAATCGCAATCACTACAATGAAACAAAGTTGAAGAGTTAATGGCAATCGACATAGATTCTGAAAGGAAATACGCTTGATAGCAATGAACTTATCTACTAAAATGGAAAAAGCTACAGAGTGTTGAAGTTATCAAAGCGAGGCAAGCAACTTAGATTTGGTCAACTAGAGGACGGTTACGCGCACAAAATATATATTTGTAATTTGGAGTGGCATAACAATTAAGGTCGAGGTTTTGCACGGTTTCAAGTTTATTCCACTGTTGCATCTCGTTTGTTCGTATGCGAATTATTGCGATTGTTCTGATTTGGTTTAACATTTTTTCACATCTCTTTAATTTCCTTTCGGCACTTAGGGGAGCTGTACTTCAAGGCCGTGGCCTTAAATTGGTAACTTCATATACATATCACAGCTATATATACTTTGCTATAGTCAGACTACAAATAGCGAAATCAAAACCTAACTGCCAATCCACGTAATTCTGACAGGACTTTTATGTTTTTGTTTTCTCATGTGGTCAGTCGAGCTTTATACAGCGCGAAGGCAAGAGCATGTCAACCTGTATGGATGATCAGTTGGACAGAGTCTTTGCGTTCGTACAGGTTTTTGACTATGGGATTTCTATCCGAAAATATCCATAAAACAACCGTGTCTGAGTCTCTAATTACTGCTGTCAGTTCCTCAGTTCTATACTTAAACCCAAAAACTGTATAATACCCAACCGTGACAGACAAAATGATTGAGCCGCAACGTCAGAAAGCGTACCTTTAGACATATGCGCAAGGAAGCAAAGTTCCTTCATGTGGACATCAGACCAGTCGTTGCGGATGCGCAAGCTGATTTGAGTCTTCATTGGGCGCATATGCCAGAAGGTACGATTTTTTTACGTTGTGGGGTAAATTACGTTTATCTAATATCAACAGGCATTTCCAATATGTATTTTGCAATTCCTCAAATATTGACTTAGTCTCTGATCCGTACTCAATAATAAAATCAAATGAAATTGCCAGAAAATAGCACATTCGCGGAACATAGCCATCCCAAGACACCCCGAGACGAGAACTTGTTTTAAAAAAATTGGGAGACTTAAAGCGACAACATAAATCAACACTTTTTGACAAGCAAAACAAACGAACAGGAACCGCTAAAGACACACTGTCTAAGAACGATAACTTTACATAGTACTCCAGTTTCAGTTATTTTTATATAAATATTTTTACGATCTCGACATATAAATCTTCATTATTTTGCCATTTAGCGACTGAGATGCTGTTAAATGATTGACACGTTCGATTTTGTATATGACTTTAGAATCAAAAATATTATTCCAATATTTGTCTTCTAATTTTGTTACATCGGAACTGTCAGTAGTGCAGTTGTCCTTTAAATAGACTTAGTAAACCAGGTCAATTAGACACTAATGGTTAGTGGTGTATAATAATCAACAAAAAAATGTAACAGAATAGGTATAGATCACCTCTAGTGTCGCTTCCTAAAGTCTGCAGGGTGGGTTAGTAACTTGGGACGAAGTGAAGAGAGAGGGAAAATAATGTAAAGGAATAGAAACATAGATCAGGTCTGCAGCCTTAGTGTGGAAGCCGGCTTTTTGGCAACGTTGGTAGAGTGGTTGGCTTTTTCATGAATTTAAGCAGCGTACATTGCGGTTAGTAACTGGATTGGTGACCACGATCTTTGACGGCGTGGAAACCACGGCGGCAAACACTACATAAATAACACACTGGCCAGTCTATTTTTGTCAGAATGTTACCAAATTATACGAGGGGTGTTCGAAACGGTTTGCAAACACAATGTTTACTCGAAAATCGCGGGATTTACCTGTACAAAACCAATACGAAACGGATGACTGATCATTACTGCACAATGTGTATACTTGAAATCCACCGAATGTATTAAGAAAGATGCGCATTTCACTTTCAGACAGCTGGCACAACTGACAAACTTGGGTTTAACCCTTTTCCACTTCATTCTGAAGTAAATCCATAAAGGTAAGAAGATATGTGCTTGCTGGGTACCCCATTTGCTCACCAATGAGCAGAAACGTAGGAGGATGCACTATGGCAAAGCAACTGCTGAAGAAGTACCAAAAGTATCCGGAAAATGTGTTTGATAGTCTCATAACTGGTGATGAGACATGGGTCCATTTTTATGTGCCCAAGCAGAAAGTTGATAACAGGATATGGGCTCTGAAACATGCCAAAAGGTCAAGTAGTGCTAAACGAACACTGACAGCAAAAAAGGTGCTATACGCCATTTCCTATACAAATTCTGGGCCACACATGCAAATTGCTGTTCCAAAAGGTCGGGGTGTATCTGATAGCTTCTATAAGAATGTGGTTCTGAAACGAAATGTGAACAAAAATGAGAAAAGTACGTCTAAACACCGGTCTCTAGCATGTCTATTTGTTACATGACAATGCTCCAACCTACCAATCCTAAACTGTAGCACAGTTTTTCAAGTCTGAAAAGGTAATGTATTGTTGTCCCCTCCCCCGCCCCGCCCTACCTACATCCCAGACCTGGCCCCGTGCGATTGTTTTCCTCTTTCCGAAATTGAAAAAAAAATACCTATTTGTCAGAAGATATAGGTCCAGAAGTGCATTAGGGTCTGCAGTTCACCAGCTTTTTATGGGTGTACCAAAAGATATGTATAAACATAGTTTAAAAAGTTGAACTACATGTACAAGGTTGAAAAGATATGTTCTGGCTAAAAGGGTATATTTCAAAGGTAACTAGACAAAAAATATAAACTTTTAATTAATATCTTGGAGAAAACGTGCCATTTGCAAAAGTTTTCGAAATCCCCTTGTATATACGTACATTCTGATCAGGGCATACGCTGTTCGTGTATAAAATCGTTGCCTAATGCAGTATATAAAGACGTACAGCAATGTCCCTGCTAATACTATATGTCTTTGTTTGGCGATCTGGATCTTCATTGTCCGTATATACCGTCAAATCTTTTCCTTGACGCGGCTTATATTAAGGACATTTTGAATATGTAAAACACCTATAATTATATTAACAATATCAAGAGATTCCTGTATACATATAAGCATGCCTACATTACGAAAACATGCTTATTCAAATATACTAAAAATTTTACCACCAAACAATGAAAATTTTCAGAAAAAAATCTGATATTTTTAATATTTCTGCTCAAAACATAGATTGTGGGTACTCGTTAGAACCGCCTCGGTGAGGCGGTTCTAACGAGCACCCACAATCTATGTTTTTGACCAGAAATAAGAAAAATAGAAAAATAATGTATACCCCTGTCAACCCCAGTTTTACTATATAAAAGTGGGGTTTAAGGGGGTCAAAATTATATAGGTATGTTCTCGTGATGATTTCTGCAGAACGTACACTCAGTGTGTTAATGAACATTATACATTGTAATATCGCACTTGCCATAGCAAATATGTTTTCAAATAAGTACCGCACATCAACTGCGCATATGTAACACATATAACACAATTATATCTGCAGAATCCCGTAAACATCAATTATAATATCAAAATAAGCTAAATCATATGAACGGACTATAACATAAAAAAACTGCTCTTAACTGAGGCACGTGGAAACGTTTCAAGGATGTCATGCATCAGCTGTTTTGAAGATACATAAGTTCTCAATAGACCCTTCGCAGTTACCTGGGCGAGTAGAACTATTCATCAACTTGGCCTATTCCGGACTTAATAATCACTGAAGACAAAACGTACGGAGAGATATTTTACGATCGCCACATGTTATGAAGATACAACCTTGCTGAGAAACATTTAGCAGATAACATTTCCAACTTAGGCAGTAGAAATTATTTCGCCACTAGACAATGAATCCATTCAGAACAGATTGGATTGAAAATAGATTTGTGATATTACATTCATAACGCTTGTCAGTTCTTCACGACTGCCACATTTTTTAAGGTGGCACGTGATTTGCTATTGAAAACATCAGATATTCTGCTGCTGGAAATATCAATAAAACGTACAAAAACTTGCACAAAAGGAATTTGCATACTGTAAAGGTTAACATCAGACTGTGCGTCTGATCATGTCCTGTTCGATAATTGTGCAGGAAATACCTAAACATTGTACGATCTAAATATGAGAACACCACTGTCCTAGAACGACTTATCAGGATGCACAGACAAGTTTTACACGGTTCTCACATGTCATCGTATATCATATATACCTTAAGTATTCCAAGTAATTCCTTATCGTGCTTCTCCTAAAACTCTAACAGGTACGTTTCTTTATTTCAAATTGAAATGCGTAAAAACGAGGCATGAATGGCAAACAGCGTTGACACCACGTTCTGTGGCATCTGATCTGGGTCTACACTGTTTGCACTGACAGGCCTATATTGTCAAATGTTTAGGATACATTTGATAGGTTTTACAGTGTACCGACACAGTACATATTCTCCGAGGACTGGAATAAGAAAACATATCATGTTTATCATTTTCATGATATAGCATTACAACTTTTTCTGCTTGTAGTGTTTTGATTGTGATGCCATTGCTTTAAGTGCGTCCTTCTTTCCTTATTTTGTGTCTTGGATGGAAGGTGTCAGGTAAATGTATCGATTCCTGATCATTGCCTTCCTTTCTCTTCAATGCTATCAATATATTTCTTATTATGCGTAACCTAATTCCCGTGAGCATGTAGCAATAAAAAGCATAAAACTGGTGTATTTCTCCTTCACATGTTTGTACCGCCCGTTCACTTGCCAGTTTTTAAATGTTTTATTAATGCAATTTTATTGGCTTCAAGACAAAAGTAAAACAGTCGTAGCCATTTTGTCTCCTACAATAAAACCAAATCATATGAAAACGAGTACTAAAGAGAAATTGATACATTTTCAGGGAAGGCAACTTGTTCAAACGTTTATTCCCTCTGAAAGAGTCTATCCCAAAAGACAAATATTTGCTCCCCGCTGGAGCGAAAGATTTAAGATAAACTTTTAGATTAGACATTTTTGTGACCTTTTTACCCAGTCGCAAAAAGCAGAGAACAAGTCTTCTTTTGGTATCTGTTGGAGACACTGATAAATAGCGCTGCCAAGAGAACTTCTAGACGTATACTTATTTCCAGAAAGCATTTTCTTAAGGCTTGGAAATAAAAAGAAGTCACAGGGACTCAGGTCAGGTGAATAAGGTGGATGGTTTAAAACTTTCACCTTTTCAGAAGCCAAACAAGACTTAACAACCTCACACTTATGAGAGGAGGCGTTGTCATGTAAAAACTCTTTCACTTTCTTCAGTACAGAACTCTTGTAGAATCGGCCAGTGATTGTATGACCAGATGGACAAGGCACTTGAAAGACTGGCCCACTTAAATTAAAGAAAATTGCGTACAACATCTTTTTCGCACTTATGGTTCTCTTGGAAATACATGGGCGTTTCCTTATCTTTTCGCTTCCATTGCTTATTATCAGCCCTTCTTTGTGGCTAAAACATGTGCACCCAGGTTTCATCATCTGTTAGCAAGTTAGAAATAACCCGACTATTACAGCCTTTGTATGTTTTCAAAAGTTCCCGGGCACATTTAAGGCGTTGTGTCTTTTGCTCCTCAGTGAGCAAATGAGGTACCTACCGCGCAAGCCTTTCTCAGGTCCAAACGTTTTTGTTTTTTTTTTTTTTTTTTTGTTTTTTTTTTTTTTTTCAGAATTATTTGCACACTGCCTTCTGATATGCCAGTACAAGTACCTATATCTTTGACAGACAATCGCGCATCCTGTTCGACCACAATCTTTACAGCAGCGGCGTTAGCCTTGATAACAGGTTTTAGGCCTTCCAGGACGGGTATCGTCTTCAACAGAAAATTTCCCAGCTTTAAAAGCTTTAGCCCACCTAAAAACTATGCGCATTGAAATGGTCTGAGGTCCATATATACCACACAATTCATTAAATATCTGCTTTGAATCTATATTAAGCCTTATGCGGCATTTACGAATTTCAGTCTTCTGGTCCATGTTCCAATGTAACAAGTAAATTGGTCAGTGTATATGACTGCATCTATTTCAATTGACTCCTCTGTCAGGCATTTATAACCATGCCCACGTGAATTTCCTTAGACAATCTTTGTATTGACATACCTGTGCTTACCTGTAAAAAGCTCGTGTTGATTTGTTTGTCTAACTAAAAACATTGACAGTTACCTTATTAGCTATTTTGAATGGTCAGTTGCTGTTGTCAGTTAAATGGTCAAGTGACTTGACGGAGGAGTCAATTTGAAATAACTCGGTCAGTTGGAAAGCAATATGCACGAAATAAACGGGTATCGTTAGCTATTTAACACACCATTCAAGTGCAGTGAAGCATTTTAAAATATACCTGGGATAAAACTAAAGAAGCCTATTAGTGACAGAACGTTTTGCACGACCCTCGTAACATCCTGTTAAATGTAAATGGTTAGCAGCCATTGTGTAGGTACATGTAATTAACCCATTTATACCTAGTGGACTCCTCTACATATCTCTTTTGACAGGTCCATTTCCAATTTAAGGGGTTTCTGGTCTGTCTTTAGTATAACCATTTATTACAGAAATTCTTGTCTTTAATGCAAACAGTTTAGACCCTGATCAGACGCCGCGTTCTGCGGCGTCTGTTTTGGGTTTACGCTGTTTGCCAGTGACCCTTTTAAGCATAGGCATAAATGGATTAATGGAATATTTCTCTGGGAACTAGCACTAAACAGATGAGCCGTGTCGACAGAACATGTACAATTGGACAGGTATACCAAGGGAAGATTCAGATCAGCCTGCGCAGTCGATTGGTGCATTTCTGATAGCCCAGGATGCAAATTTCTTCATGCGGCCAACGAGAACTCTGATCAGATTGCGTGGATGCGCAGGATTTGAGTCTTCGTCGCGCAAACATGCCAGAAGGGACGTTTCCTCACGTTGCGTCTCCAATTAATAATCAGCGATAATAAATATTGGATGGAAACATACAATAGCGTGGACAGTAATCAGAGTCATATCTTATCAGTGGTAGTATTGTGCGAATCGAGAGAATTACTATTGCGTTTAACCCATTCATCCTCTAGTTTTTAAACTGGACTATTCTATCCTTAAATTTTGACATATCCATTGCTCTAAATACGGGGTTTCAGTCCAAACTAAAGACAGACTGGCAAGCAGTGCAAATCCTGATGAGTCGGTTCTTTACGAGTCGACTCTTCAGGATTTACACTGTTTGCACAAGTTACTGTTTTGGTCTGCCGAACTGAAAGGGTCAGTCAATAAATTTCTGAAGATTTGCAATTTTCAATGTTTATTCCTCATCTCTTCTACTTTCAGTGCTGTGCTTTGTGATAGTGATTTTTCCTGCGTTCATGCGTGTTAATCTTCTAGGTGTAAAATGTATGCTTCTTCGCCATTGCTACAGACAAACAAGTTTTAACCAAAATAGTGGCGCACTGTCTTATTTCTCCAGAAAAAGCACATACACTACAACTTCTTTATAACACGGTTCGTTATAACGCGGTTTTGGATATAACACGGTTCAAAGATGGACCCCAAAAATGTATAGATTATATTGAAAAATGGTCATTTTTCAATATAATCTATACATTTTTGTTTGGATATAACACGGTTGTTTAACTAACACGGTTTATGCTAGGGACCCCAACAATAGTGTTATAAAGAGGTTGTGGTGTATTGTGGATACTCATTACATATGCCTCTTTGGGGCGCATCTAATGAATACGAACAGTATACGTTTTTGAGGAGAACTAAGAAGGTATGAGCTGCAACGTCAGAAAACGTAATTTTGAACGTACCTGCAAAGATTCGGATCAGCCTGGCCTGCGCATTTTCACAGTCTGACCAGAATCTTCACTGAACGCATTTTCAATTGAAAAGAATGCAAAGTGACTGAATGTGGAGAACGAAGATTCAGATCAGACTGCACGGAGAGGCAGGCTGATTTGAGTTTCCTTTGGCACACGTGTCAGATTTTATTTTTCGTTGTTGCTAAGAATTTTCTTAATATCTTTCCTATCTAGACCCAGCAGGCACACAACGTCGAAAGAACATCGAGTTAACGTTGATTTAACGTTGAATCGACGTTAGTTCAACGTTGTGTGTCCGCATGGTAGCTTGTAAGCCATGTGCTTTCACCATATAATATTGACCATTTCGGTTATTAAGAATATTTACGCAGAGTAATTCAGTAATCTTTCATTCATATTCTTGTAAGAATGAAGTTATTTTCAGCTTTCATGCAATTAGCAAAAATATAAAGACAAAAGAGTTTCTCATTAATATTAAACTAACCTCACGTTTTTTATCACTACATAAAAGCAAAACTACAAATAAGAGCTCAAAGAACTAATTTTTAATTTTTATATTTATATATTATATTTTCATCGAAATTTTCCGATTAAATAAAGTCAAAATATGCATTGAACATGCCATTAACATTTTATTTCGGACGGTATGAGGCGGGAAGTGGGAATGTTTTCTTTAATAAGCTGCGTCAATAGTACACGTGCCTATGGCACTTGCGATATGTCCTCCTTGACATGAGGGTTTGTCATTTGTTTCATACAGAAATGTAATGCACAATAACGTTAAATTTCCGTTAAGGAGACGATGTGTTTAGTTTAATAACTTAGGTAAGAACTATAGCTTATCAACCCAGTGACAAACATTCAAAACGTGACACCACCATAACAAAATTTAAAACAAAAGATATCTTGTCCAAAGTATAGTGGAACGAATTGCAATATAAACAAACAAAAAAAAAAAAAAAAAAAAAAAAAAAAAACTGGTAAAACAAAACAAACTAAAATAAAATAAACAAAACACGAACAAACAAAGGCCGTTTGCTGCAGTTACGATTGGCGCTTTCAAGGTCAATCTAAGGACGTGTTAAAAAAAAAGCTGGCTACCAGGTCAAAAGCTGTTTACGTTCAGAAAACTACTCTTTTCCCCACAGTGAGTTTCAAATCTTGTTTAAACGAATTAAAAGCTGAGCTGTGAATTGATAATTTGACGGTTAATGTAGCATACGCGTAGCTAAGTCAATTACTCCGCGAAATAATGAAGTAATCCCATACGTGAAAGAATACATACGTCTTTCAAAATGACACTTACGCAAACTATACGGGTTGTGCAATGTGTAAAAAGACCTTATGTGATATAAAAAGAATTTATCATCTTGTGTATATCGTATTTATACTGAATATTCCGACACATTAATCACTTTCCTTATTTATCCTTCGAATCGAAGACAGATAGTAGCCACGGGCACTACGGTGTTAATTATGAAGCTGTGGCTACGTTACAATGCGAATGCGGATCCTTCACAATTAAAAAGAGATCCATCGCTTTAGTGCTAAAATTAATTGTATAGAAGATGTCAACGAAGACCCCAAACCGCACCATAGCCTACGAATGACACAAAGAGGCAGCGAAAACAAACCATTACAAGCATTTCACATGCCATCTACTATCTCTTCCCCTAACGTAGTAGTCATAATGCCAGATCTACCAAAAACAATTGCGAGAACAAACCAATTCAAATATGCTGAAAATTTTACCATCAAAAAATGAAATTTTCAGATAAAATTTCTTATATTTTTCATATTTCTGCTCAAAATATAGTTTGTGGGTACTCCTTAGAACCGCCTCGGCTAGGCGGTTCTAACGAGAACCCACAATCTACGTTTTTTTTAGCAGAAATAAGAAAAAATAATGTATACTCCTGTAAACCCCAGTTTTACTATATAAAAAGTGGGTTTAAGGGGGTCAAAATTATATAGGCGTGTTTTCGTGATGCATAATGCCAGATCCACCAAACACAACAATAAGACAAAAATTAGGTACAAAACAAAAAGCCGCGCTGCCTGTGAACTATAGCCTAAGAAAGGCCCGTAGGACCCGAAAACAGTCCCGTAGAGGCAGCCTCAAAGCCTCAAGAAAGAAAAAATTAAATAAAAAATTAAATAAATAAATAAATAAAAAAAAAAAAAAAAAAAAAAAAAAAAAAACTCTAAAAACGCCAGGAGCACCGCCTTTGAACTTTCAGTAGTAATTCTAATTGTTCATCATCACTACTATATATTTCTATATATTTTTATAAAACTATCTTGAATGGTTTTCAAACTACTGAGCGGATATGAAATTTCTATTGTCGAATTTCAAAAGTGAGGGGGAGAGGGGGGGGGGTAACTCTAAAATGTATAGACAAGAGTTACTGTTCCTGCGTTTTGCCTGTCAGCTGATAATGCTGTATATTTCTATGAAGCTTCATGAAAATATCTTAAAAGGTTTTAAGTTATAGAGTGGAAACAAAATTACAATTGTCCAATTTCAGAGGGAGAATAACACCAAAAATGTATAGACAAGAGTAACGGTTCTTGTGTTCTGCACGACATCTGATGATGCTTTATATTCTATGAAGTTTCATGATAATACCTTTAACGGTTATCAAGTCATAGAACGGACTCAAAATTACCATTGTCGAATTTCAAAGGAAAATAACTCCAAAATGTATAGAAAAAAGTAATGGTTCTTGTGTTTTGCACCTCGTCTGATGATGCTTAATATTTCTGTGAAGTTTCAGGAAAATATCTTGAACGGTTTTCAAATTATAGAGGGGACACAAAATCACCAATGTCAAATTTCAAAAGGGGAATAACTCAAAACTATAACAGCAAGAGTAACGGTTCTTGCGCTCTGCACGTCGTCAGATAAAGCTTTATACTTCTATGAAGTTTCATTAAAATGTCAAACGGTTTTCGAATTATAGAGCGGACACGAAATTACCATTGTCGAATTTCAAAGGAGAATAATTCTAAGCACGTATAGACAAGCGTTACAGTTCTTGTTTTCTGCACTTTGTCTGATGATGCTTTATATTTCTATTAAGTTTCATGAAAATATCTTGAAAGGTTTTCGAGTTATAGAGCGGACACAAAATTACCATTGTCGAATTTCAACAAAAAAAGGGAAATAACTCCAAAAACTATATAGACAAGATTTATGGTTCTTGTGTTCTGCATGTCATCTGATATTGCTTTATATTTCTACAGAGTTTCATGAAAATGTACTGAACGGCTTTCAAGTTATGGAGCGGACACTAATATACCGTTGTATTTCAAATGGGCATAACTCGAACTGTATGGACAACAGTACGGTTCTTTTGTTGTGCATGTTACCTGATAATGTTTTATATTTCTATGAAGTTTTATGAAAAAATCTTGAAGGGTTTCCAAGTTATAGAGCGGACACGAAATGAGCACTTTCAAATTTCAAAGGGAATAACTAAAAAACTGTATAGACAAGAGTTACGGTTCTTGTGTTTTATACGTCGTCTAATGATGCTTTATATTTCTTTGAAGAGCCATGACAATATCTTGAACGGTTTTTAAGTTATAGAGCGGACACGAAGTTACAATTCTCTAATATAAAAAGGGACTAACTCTAAAAATGTATAGACAATAGATACGGTTCTTGTAGTCTGCGCGTCGCCTGATGATGCTTTATATTTTCTATAAAATTTCATGAAAATGTCTTGAACGGTTTACAATTTATAGAGCGTACACGATTGCGTGGCGGACGGACAGTCAGACGGACAGACAATCGAGGCAAAAACAATATGTCGCCATCCCTGTCAGGTGAGACATAATTACTATGATGAAACAAGGATGACAGCTTGTGTCAATCATCACAGACACTGACAACCAGGACCCAATTGTTCAAAACATCGTTAACTTAAGAAGCTTGTCAGTGGTCAAAATGTTAAATGTTCTAGTAAGTAGAATATCTAATTCAAAGGTATTTTCGCTGACAAAAATGTGAGAAGCTTGCAAAAGCTTCTATCATTTTTTTTCAGCAAAAATATTAGCGTATATGCCATATTTAATTATCGAAGTTTTAACGATACGTTATCGTTAGTTTTGAACAACTGGGCCTAGAGCTAAAGAAAACCACGAGTTGAATCACGGGTATGTGTGTGTGTGTGGGGGGGGGGGGGGGTTGGGGAGGGGGCTAGGGGGGCAAACAAAAACATAATATCAATCAACCCATTTTTGACAGGTTTAGGTTGACATTGCCATTGTTTGATACCCGGACCACCGTCTGTCCGTCCATTAAAGAGGAAATCATAGCTATCAGCTATGAAAGGGATAAAGCCTATGCAGTCTGTCGCATAACATCCTTTCATAACGGATAATAGTTTTGAATTCTTCGAAAAAATGGATTTTCTGAAACTTACAAACTAGGTAAAGGTAAAAGTCTGAGTCCAATATATTTGCGACAGATGTGTTTACATGCCAGCATAACTGTGTATTTGTCAACAGATTCGGAGTTTCGGCGATAACATACTAAAGTACGGAATTGTTTATATATATATATATATATATATATATATATATATATATATATATATATATATATATATATATATATATATATATATATATATATATATATTCTTCTCTATATATCGGCAGGTAAAATCAAACCACATATTCAAATAGGTATATACTTAACATCTAAAACTCGTGCTTCGAGACGCCATAAGGCATGATGTGACGTGCATCACAGAGCGATTGCGTAATTATGAATTTATGTGTTAAGAAGCATACCCAGGAAAACGTGCAATCACGAAGCTCAGCCTTCCGAGGAACTAAAAGAAAGAGGGAAAAAGAACAAACAATGACAACAAACGTCAAATATGAAAAAAACCTCCGGGCGAACAAAGACGATCTGTAATAGAGGCACTGCCTTAGAACGGTCATTAGGAAAACTACTTGGGGAGAAGGTTGTTGCTTTATCAAGTTTTACACCACTGAAACCTAACCCTTAATTTGAGGCAGCTCCAGATTGTAAACATATGTTCTAAAGAAGAAGAATTCCTTTCAAGAAATTTACATCCTATACACATAACTGGGGGCTTGATAGTTATGACAATAGAGTTTTAGTGAAACCGACGCTTCGTACAGGAACGTAAACAGGACCCAAAATAATGCTTTTCTTAGATAAAAAGTGAAAAAGGAAGGCGGTGGTACCGGTGTTAGTCTTACTCTTTTTTGCTTTGTGGTTTATTCTACGAGGCGATTTGTTGTATGTCTTTCCGTGTGTCATTTTGTTCTTGTGTTTTTCAGTCCTTTTAGTATTGCAATTACCTCGTTTGGGGAAGAGAGAGCTAATCTTAGTGCTTTTCGTACGTTTGTTCGGTTTGTGCTTGTTTATATTTGTCGGTTTTCTCTTCCTCTTGGGGTCTGGGAAGGACTGCGGTTTGTGATTGTGGCACTCCCTCGACTTTTCTTTTACCTTTTTCGCCTTTGGAAACGTAGAACACACAAAATCACGAAAATCGGAGACTCGGTTTGATTGAATCTCTTCATATTTAACATTGTAGTTTGCGAGACTGCATACGCCTAGCGCCGGCTTAAACGGTTTTCGATTTTCAAAATAACCAGGATGGGCACAATGATCCCAAAAGCAATAAAATATAACATGCACTATGATGATGTACGGGGTCCCCGGGAGACTTTTTACGGCCGCCACACGGCACAACACCAGCTACATATTATTCTTTTGGTCCGTTTAAGAAATGGATTTCACCTGAGGGGTCAGGCGGATGAGTTTATTAAGTGAAAACAATAGTTGTTTGTTTTACTATATCCGCGATTAGGGGCATAATACTTGCCCACACCTGTCAGCCGAACTTCGGTATCAGTATATGTTAGTAGTATAAGAGAGATGCTGTAGTTATACGTAAAAGAAAGAAAGGCAAGAAGAATTTTCGCTTACTTTGACAGTTTAAGGTTCCCATACAGAACCGTCATCAGACTAACCTTGACCTCATGACCTCACAGGACTTTGACTGCCTATATCTAGACTGGGTACTTGCATAAATTTGAGAGCGATGGCGAAATTTAAAACAGAGTAAAAATCTCCGACATTATGGAGCTTTTCAAATCTGTGCTAACCACAACTTATTTCTCGTTCCGGGGTAAAATATACCAGCAAGGGTTTGGTGCTGCGGTGAGTGGTCCTGTTTCTCCAGTGGTCGCGG
This sequence comes from Anodontia alba, assembly GCA_964016985.1. Lineage (NCBI taxonomy): Eukaryota > Metazoa > Mollusca > Bivalvia > Lucinida > Lucinidae > Anodontia > Anodontia alba. The sequence goes on along the minus strand of OZ024822.1, from coordinate 23,543,421 downwards.
GCTTGTACATGGTGTTCTTTTGGTGATGTGCGGTTGCTGCAGCGCTTTTCTCGTGTGCTGCTTGGTGGTGGGGGTGATGTGGGGACGGCGTTTTGGAGGTCGTTAGGGGATGGCAGGTGAACAATCTAGCATAGCACTTGTCAGGCTGGTGCCACAGTGAGCATCAAGTTCGCATATGGGGAGAAAAAGGGAGTAGGGTGCCTTTCTTAGATAGACTGATTCTGAGAAAGGATGATAGAACTGTGAGTTTCTTGGTATATCGTAAATCAACAGACACGGACCAACAACTCCAGTTTGACTGCCACCACCCGGTACAACACAATCAGTCTAATCAGAACGTTTCTTGATAGGTTCTTTCTGGTTACGGAGGAAACTGACAGTAAAGAAGAGGTGTTGTATGTAATATCTGCACTTAAGCCATGTTGGTATCCGCGATGGTCAATAAAAAAAAGTAAAAGACTTATTAGTAATTAAAGTGAAAAAAAACTGCAAAGGGAAACAAAAACGTCAAAAAATGACAAGGACAAATCCAAAGCCGAGTTGTTATTCCAAATGGCGAAGGCTTATCGGAAAGGAATGGTATGAAAATAAACCAAAAACGCCAAACCCGATTAGGATAACATTTCTTATTTTGAGCTCATCCCACTCGAAGTTTATAATGGGATAAACATAAGGTTAAGTCCATATCTGTGCCACAACACTGATCTAGGATCGACCTACCGTCACCAAGTTAAAATGATAGACCTTTTGAAATAATAACTTAATTTTCTTTGTTGCTAATTTTCATGCAATGAAAAAATCCATACATGAACCACATTTACAAACATTGGCATAACGAAAACATGCCTATTCAAATATATAGAAAATCTCCAAAAACTGAACATTTTCAGATAATTAAACTCAGATATTTTTCATATTTCTGCTCAAAACATGGATTGTGGGTACTCGTTAGAACCGCCTCGGCGAGGCGGTTCTAACGAGTACCCACAATCTACGTGTTTGAGCAGAAGTAAGAAAAATAATGTATACCCCTGTAAACCCCAGTTTTACTATATAAAGGTGGGGTTTAAGGGGGTCAAAATTGTATAGGCATGTTTTCGTGATGGGTAATTTATATATCTACAGTTATATCTATATCAGCAGTTTTTGCATTATATATCAAGAGAGTAAGAGTATTAGTTGTAATCAAAATGTTTTATACATGAAGTTTAGCTATGTAGGATATGCAGCAAATTATAGTTCGATGTGGTTTGACTCTGCTAACATCCAGCACAATAGTGATAAAACAATTGCTTGTGCGAATTCCACAAGGAGCATCTGTGCTGACATGGCTCATATTGGAATAAAACAATAAACATGTCCTCTAGAGAATAACATTTCTGAGTCATATAATGTTCCTAATGGAGAAACATTACATCGGTGTGTTATTCCATTTACACAATACAGAATATATCAAAGCCACAACGTCAGAATATGTACTGGAACATGTGCGAAAATTCAAATCAGTTAGCGCATTTGCTCAGTCTGATCAGAATATTCACTCGGCGCATGTTTGATAGCAAAGGATGCAAAGTTTCTTTATGCGGCCAATGAAGTCTCCGATCAGACTGTACAAATGTGCAGGCTGATTGCTAATTCCGGTATTTTTTAGGCGCTGAAGACAAAAAGTACGTTTTCTTACGTTTCGCCTCATATCAATTTAACGAACGTTTAAGGAAAGTAAGACTAATCTCGGGGGACATGGTCTAAACCAACTAAATGAAGGAAACATCATATACAGATGAACTTTGTAGGACGCGTATTATTGTGAGACGTGTGTTCTTGACAAATTACGTAAATAAACTTATGTAAAATATATATCTAAGCCTCAGCTCTAGATAAACTAATATTTTAACAAAAACTTATTGTTTTCCATTTCATTACGAAAACGTAATTTGCGGGTATTCATTAGAAGCGTTCCGCAGGTATTTATTTTGATACCCTTATTACCTAGAACTATAAAAGCCATAGTATATTTACTATATAATGCTATATAATGCTAAAGAAAATAACGACTAATTTGTTTAGTTACATGTAGCACCTTTAAGACAATAATGCAATAAAAATGTTACAGGAAGCAACAAATAAATTAAAATAAATGGCTCTTAAACAGCAAGGTTCTGAACCACCATCCCCCGCCGCCCCTACCCCCCCTCCCCCCCCCCCACGCCAAAACTATTTTCACAATCACCGACAAAACCAACAAAATGGCATTTGCACCAAGCAATGACTCAGATCAGCCTGGGCATCCGCTCAGTCTGATCAGAATCCTTGCTGTACGAAAAAAGAAAGCTTGGGTGCTTAGCTACCCTCTGAAAACACAGGGAAGACTGATCAAACTGAGCGAATTGCCAGGCTGATCTGTCTTAGCTGGGCGCACATGGCATGATGTTGGTTTTGTCATGAGGTGGTTTAGACTCCCATTTTTTAATATGTTGTGTGTTATTTGTTTCCAAAGGCAATCTTTTTTACGTTTATTAGATATTACGGGGGTTAATTGACATGTTAACATAATGGCAAGCAGGGAGAGAGGACAAATATCAACTGTACATCCGTGCAGTCATATATGACTAGTAGGCTACTTTCCATGATATGGTTAAGCAGTTAGTAAATGATACGGGATAAGAGAAAATGTCTCATTCACGCGGAGCCATACTGTAGAAATATCAGTACAATGACTTATTCTATAAATAAAGCGTGAATTGTATGTATCAACATATTTACAATTTAGTGAGTCTTCATATAAAAAGACCAGGCATGATCTTGAAATTGTGTACAGAAGTAGTATTTGGATTCCATATTATCAATGGAAAGCCTAGTTTCTGTTTGAATAACGGCACAATTATATATGAATATTCAGGAAAAGCAACATTTACAAAGTCCAGCTTTCTGTAGGCACAAAAAATCAAACAACTATAAATACTGTCAAGACAAAATGGCGAAGCTACAATTACCGACACACAAAAAGGAAAAAACTGATAGAAATGAACAATTTTGGAAGCAACTACTAGTGCGAGAGTAGGAAAGGTTGGAGAGAGCTTAAACGGGCGTTACTTAAACACCCTCCTTAATTATGATGCAGCGCAAAATTACTAACGTGTAAGGCCCTCTGACTTATCCGTGAAACGTCACAATAAAACAGAAATACTCACAAAAACTACAATTAAACAAACTAAGATAGCTCAGTGGTAGCCATTGAAATCTTCAGATCAGAGGGAGCGGAAAGCAGTTTCTGATCAGGGTCTAATCTCTTTGTTGGGTCCAGTTCACAATGACAGAAGGAATTCAGGTTTGTTATTGGTTGGAAGCTGTAAAGCTGGTGTAGCTCTAGTGTTGACCTGCTCTCGTTTCTGTTGGGTTTCAGAAGGTAATTACATAATTTCTGATGAGATCATGCGTGACGGAGAGACAGTAGCGCGACAGAAAGAACGGTAGATGCTCTTATGTCTCGTCTCCAATACTTTGATTATTTGGCCATCGGTAATACATCACTATCGTACAGACAACACATATGGAGGTAAATAGGATCTCTGTGATAAATCAATTACACCATACAGTAAATAGTGGCTTTGTCAGGCGTTAATGGATTTTCTCTCTCGAGATCAGACACGATTTCAAAAGCTAAGTCTTTTATCCAAAACCGTCTTAGGGAACAGAACGTATGCGCCAACGCATGCCAATTGACAGTTTCTAAACATCTGAGCCGCATCATTAGAAAACGGATCTTCTACAAGTTCAACCAATGAATACACAAATCAACCAGCACATCCACACAGTCTGGTTAGAGTGTTCATTGTCTGCATGAAAACAAAATGCGGGAATGCGCAGGCTGATATGTATCTTCGCTGGGTGCACATTTCCGAGGGTACATTTTCCGGCGTCACGGCTCATTTGTTAGCGAACAAAGTCACGCCTATCCAGACGGCTGCGACTCTAATCTGCATGTTTTACGAATAGAGACCCTATGGTGCGAAAAGTCATACAATATGCACGTTTTACTAAGCCAGTTATCTTTCTTACCTTTTATTTTGCCTGTTTTAAACCCAGTTTTTGAGTGGAAGCATACTCTTTACACTTAGGTATGAGATATCCTAACTATCATCTTTTCCATTTATTCCTACTGTAACAATTCATGCAGTCTGGTGACATGGTAGGATATATACTACATCTTAAAATAGTAACAAACTGATGGATTATTGATGTCAAAGCTCAGAAATATTATTTAACAAAAGCAAAAAGTCGAAATTGTTTTGGAAGGCATCCAAACAAGTCCACAATACAGGTCTTAATTCAACAAACGTTCCCACCTTAACACTTCGAAAAATGAATTCGCCGAAAGCGACACGGCAAAAAAAAAAAAAAAAAAAAAAAAAAAAAAAAAAAAAAAACAATGTGTTAACATTTACCTTTCCTCGCAAGCTTAACTTGACCACGACATCATTTTTTTTTCTCTTTTATCTCAAACCCAACATGCCACTCGATCCTTTATTGTAAAAAGATCAAGATGTTTTTTTTATCTACTCTCTAAACTAGACGTGAGTAAAACATGTGGCAAAGATCTCTTGAGCCCTTTCTGTCTAAAGGAAGGACCGTCTATTCTACACACCCAATCTTTGTTGTTTTTAACCGATCATTCAGCCAAGTTTACTCCCCATCCTTTTGGATTGAAGCTAATATTACCCCAATTCACAAGAAGGAAGACAAGTCTCTTCCCAAAAATTACAAACATATTACCTTCCTTACCCCTGCTAGAAAATCAATGGAAAGATGTGTGCACAAACATCTTTATAACTGCATAGTTGATCATCAGCTTTTGACTCCCTTCCAGTCTTTCACCAGGACTTGTGATATAGGAAATTAGTCCCTAACTGTCACCAGATAGGTAGACCTAGCCACAACATCCTCTGCACCTTCAACGAAGGTAATAATCTAATCGGGAAGGGACTTCAAATCTATGATTGTTTTAGGGAAGTATAAACCCTTGTAAATGTCAGTTCTTGCAGTGAGGGTATGAAAACTGAAAAGTGACGATACCTACTGCACCTAATTAGGGTGATAAGGTCATCTGTTGGAATGCTGGCAGCTTCCTTTAGACTTTTGTACAAAATAATTAGTCTACTGTCTCTCCTCCCTTTCGTGAGAGACTCCCATCTTAGAGTTTGCATTATTCCAGTCATACTCTGAGTTTCAAAGCAGTAATTGCTACTTACAAACGTAGAAGCCCTATTCTGAACTTTTTTGATTTCGTCTTGAAGAACCACGCTTTTAGGATTCCAAACACAGCTTCCATACTCCAAAACCGGGCGAACAAGTACTTTATATGTTGCCTCTTTTAAACCCTGAGGACATTGATAAAGATTTCGTCTCAGGAAACCAAGAGTTCTATTTTCCTAAGTACACATGTTGCTGATATGTATAGTCCATCTAAAGGCATGTGTGATTCTTACTCCTTTTTTCCACAATCTAATGGAATCCACAGTTTTGTGAACAGTACCCTCTAAAGTGTAAGAAGCCTCAATCTTATTTGTTTCTTCCTAGTTTGAATTATATTGCCTTTAACTGGCTGAAATCTCATACCCTATTTTCTTGACCTATATCCTAATCTATCTATATTGCCTTGAAGTTTCAATGTCCTTTGTATCCATTATTTCAAGATAGTCATCTGCTAAAAGTCTTATTTTTAAATCAATTTCTATGGAAACATCATGAATGTACTGAGAGAACAACAACAGACCAAGTACGGTCCTGTGGGACACCAGACATAACTGGAGCCCATTACAAATTTTCACTTCTATAACAGCTTGTTGTGTTCTATACCAAAGAAAGGAGTCTCTCCATATTAGTGTCTTACCGCCAATGCCATAACCAAATAATTTGCTATTAAGAAGCTCACGAGGGGGAGAGGTGTCAAAAGCTTACTCGAGTTCCAGAATAAATGCATCAACCTGTCCTCTTTTGTCTAAGATTTTTACCCAATCGTTTACAACAGTGGTCAGCGGAGTTTCACGGCTGTGACTTTTCCTAATCGCATGTTGCCTGTCTGACAAAAGCTGGTATTCAGCCAAGGGAGCCGTAATATTTGAGCATACTATATGTTCAAGCCACTTACATGATACGTATATCAGGGACACAGGACGATAATAACAAACAAGAGCCCTATTCCCTTCTTTAAGAGGGGATACATGTTTACAAGAAGCCATTCCTTGGGGATTCCACCGGTATCAAGAGATTGCTGAAGGAAATGTGCTAATATTGGACCTAGTTTACTTGCTAGTAACTTTAGAGCTCTAGGATTCAGCCCGACAGGTCGTAAGGTTTTAGAAGGATTCAAGCTAAGCTTTTGATTAGCTTAATCGCTCTCTTAGGACACCACAATACTATTCATTAAAAAGAGGGCCGATCTTCTGGTTAACGGAAACAACTCACTGTACTCGGTTTCTAATGCATCATTGAATTGACCAATTAGTTTCTCTGCCCCTTCAGAGTCTGATTATGCAACTCCATTTCCTCCTATTTTTAAGGAGTGGAATAACATGCCTGTTTTTTTTTTTTTTTTTTCTTTTTTTTTTTTTTGTTTTGTTTTGTTACATTTTTCTTCTCAAAGTTTCAAATTTAGTCCGAAGTTTACCACTACCTGTCTTCTTAGCCGTAACATGAAGTTTTTTTTCTTTCTGCGGATATTTCTTCTTATCTCTGGAAGGATCCAAGGAATCGAAGAGACAGACCTATTAGTTCTTTCTTATTTATATAAATGACCTTGTCATTGGCATTACTTCTTCCAGACGTTTATTTGCTGATGGTTATAGCTTATATAATATTGTCGACAACCAAGTAACTGCTGATCTTCTTCTTAATACTGATTTAGACACAATAAGAAGATGTACAGCTGATTGGTTATCTGACTTCAATTCTCTAGAGACAATCTCCCTTCTTATACCTTATAACTCTACATATGACTTTTCTACACTGTATACTACGTTACCTCATCATCTTATAAAAGATGAGCTTATTGATTTAATTAACCGAACGTTTATTCGGGAGAATACACAATATTTGGCCTGCAACGAAGAATGTGCTTTGTTCACTTCTGATGTATATAATAATCACAATTTATGGTCGTGTCAAAAAGTCTGTGATGTCCTTGTTTATCTTTTGGATAATATTTTTATTAGATTTGGAACTAAACTTTATAGGCAAACTATTGGTATTCCGATGGGAACTAATTGTGCTCCTCTTGTTGCAGATTTGTTTCTTTTTTGTTATGAGAGAGATTTCATGAAGTCTCTCTCACGTGAAAATCAGGCTGACATTATTCAACTTCAAGATACCTTGATGATATATTAAATATTGACAATATTTACTTTGACCAAATGGTGGACCGAATATACCCTACGGAACTCCAATTAAATACAGCAAATTCTTCCGATACCGAGGCACCTTTTTTGGAGTTGAATCTATGTATTTCTAATGGTACGGTTTCCACCAAAATTTATGATAAGCGAGACGATTTTGATTTTGATATAGTCAATTTCCCTTTTCTGGATGGCGATGTCCTCCGGCGTACCTCATATGGGGTATACATATCTCAACTTATTAGATTCGCCAGAGCCGCCATATCTTCTTCAAATCTTAATGACTTTAACTACCGTAATAAAGCCCTTACTGCCAAACTTCTTAGGCAGGGCTATCGTTATTTTAAACTTCGTAAGGCGTTTTCGAAATTTTATCGCAGACACAGTGCCTTGTTAGAAAAATATAGCGTCAGTCTGAAAACACTTCTGCAACAAGGTATATCGGAACCAGAATTTTACGGTGACTTAGTGTACAGATTTAGAAAAAATTTAGGTAAATCTAACTTTTCGGAGCAATTCAGAAAATTTATTAACCGTTATAAAAGAATTGGCTGTAGCCTGGATATTATGCGGCAGACTGCATGCCTAGTTGTCAACCCAATCATTGTTGATGGCTATGTTTCACTCTTTTATTGCACGACGGCGGTTCGGGCCTCAGACCCAACGACGGCCTCTTCGTAAAACTTTAACCAGTGGGTTGGGACTTGACGATATGTCTTTGGCTTGGCCCGCCGTGGTTCAACTATTGGTTTTCATTTACTCTGGCATACAGTAGAATTAGCCATGAGTACTCGTCTTTGTTTATTATAGTGATTAACTTGATTTTTGCGTTTTCGCTTTGATGCATTGACTGAGTTGGGAGCCTTTATGCGAACCGAATTTTTATGTGTTTCTGTATTAAGAGTAGCATCGGGACCCAGGGTGAAGTTAGCTAGCTGTAAAAGTGCTTTAAACCCCCCGGTGGTTTACTCTACTGACCGTTCTAAGGCGGTGGTCCCAGTGTTAGTCTTACTCTTTGTTGCTTTGTGCTTTATTCTACGAAGCGATTTGTTGTATGTCTTTCCATGTGTCATTTTGTTCTTGTGTGTTTTAGTCCTTTTAGTATTGCGAGTACCTCGCTTGAGGAAGAGAGAGCTAATCTTAGTGCTTTTCGTACGTTTGTTCGATTTGTGCTTGTTTGGATTTGTCGGTTTCCTCTTCCTCTTGGGGTCTGGGAAGGGCTGCGATTTGTGATTGTGGCACTCCCTGGACTTTTCTCTTACCTGTTTTTTGACAACTGCAGCCTCAATTTCATTCGCCTCTTGAAATGAATAAATGAAACGTCTACCTATAAACATCTAGGCAATACCGTCTAAAGCCCATGTACTAAATATTACTGAAAACAGCTTGAAAGAGATTAAAACTTATACGAGCACTTAAGTTTAAAATTAATAGGCTAGCTCTTCAAAAGTTATACACAGCATATGGTCGGGCTTTTTATTAGAATACAACGACTCTGTTTGGGATAATTGTTCGAACGATTAGGCGGTTAGAGTCTATCAATAATGAAGCTGCCAGGATCGTATCAGGTGCAAAGAAACGCTACAATATTTAAAAAACTGCTAGCAAACCTAGGGTGGGAATCACTCCAGGACAGACAACAGAAATACAATCTAGACTTTTTTTTTATCTAAAGTCGTTAATAGCATGGCACCAGATTACCTGAGAAATCTTTTACGTGTCCTCTTGTACAAGACCGTACTACTTATAGTCTCAGAAACGCAAACGATATCAAATATATATCTGCAAATACAAATGTTTTCTTCAACCCCGTTTGTTTTTCTACCATCAGAACATGGAACCAACTTCCAGATAGCATCAAAGAAGCTAATATCGTTCCCCTTTCACGTACTGAATAAATAGTGATCTGAGGGACCCATCTAAGTATTTCAATGCAGAATCCAGAATAGGACAGGTACTTACTTGAGGGCAGACTTTGGAATGCAGCTCTCTCCATTTGAACCTTTTTCCGCAAAAATATTGTACCAAGTCCTTTGTGTTTTTGCGATGGATTCGAAAGTATTCCACTTTTTAAATGCATGCCCTTTGCATGCAGATGTCAGGTACAGATACTTATATGATCTGCTACCAATATATAACGTTCACGAGTTATTATTCGAAAAATAAATGCATCAGACAATGAAAAACAAGTTCCTTTTCTTAAAGGTACAAATCTTTAATATGAAATCAAAACAGTTCGTGCATGGCTTATAATAATACACGCCCCTAGTATAAGCCCTAGTTACTTGCAAAAAGTATCTATTATAGCAACAGTTGCTGTGTAGCATTAACTGGGATCGGTCAACATCCTTTCTTCCTTTTTTCTTTATTTTTCACAAAGAATATTGACACAGTCTTTTTTCGATGTAAAAGTTATAATGTCATCCACGTGACATACATTTTGTAAGAACTTGTCACAGTCGAAGCTCTCACACTCAAACTGTCCTTAATTAGTAGTAATAACTTTGAACGATTTTGATATTTTACAGATATTACAGCTATTAGAGCCAAAAATCTTGTAGCGTGTTGACATCGCAAAATACTCTCTCTCTCTCTCTCTCTCTCTCTCTCTCTCTCTCTCTCTCTCTCTCTCTGTCTGTCTGTCTGTCTCTCTCTCTCTCTCTCTCTCTCTTGTTTCATCTATAACAGTATCTACCATTCACATATGTAAACTTCATTATTGCATGACTCAGGAAATGACACGTATTAGCTTTAAGCTTACCGTCTGATACTGACACATTATATGCTTTGATATTAATATGTATGTAACTGAAAGAATAAAATATTATATAAACAAAAGCTTATAAGTATTAATGTCAGTAAACTGCCACATTTTCGAATATCAATACTAGAGTCATTTTGCTGAGAAAATGCTGAGTGGAATTTAAAACGTGATATTTTCACTTAAGTTTATTTTATAATTTCTGGTCCTTCGCGATCATTAAGCTAATTTGGTTTCAGCTGAAAATAGGATATCACTCAACCATGGGCTTGGAGGGATGAGCAGTTTTGCATGTTATAGTGTTCGTAAAAAATACACATTAAAACCGGCTCTGCTATTTGCATTTATTTATAGTGTTTAATGCTTCATGCTGCCCTCTTAATTTGCATGACGGTGAGTCGGGCTCAGTCTGAATGATAGCTCCTTCCTCGATTGATTTCATAAAGTAAGCGCCTGACTAACTCTGGCCCATCGTGGTACAGCTTGTGGTTTCGTTTGCTCTAGTTTCACATTGCCATTGAACGATCTACTTTGTTTAAGGGCCTCCAGGGTTGTTATGATTTGTGTTTTTATGGTAATGTTTGAACGGATGTAATAGAGGACTTTACGCAAACCTAACATTTACTTGTAATTTTGAGTTGCAACAAAACATTGGCGAGATTGCGATCGTATAAAACTAGTTAAAGCCCCCACTGGTTTACGGTGTTGTCCATTCTAAGGCGTACATTGAGATGTAAACCGAAGTTGTAATAATTTAGCATTTTGGTCACCCAGTATCCGGCTTCCCTTGATGCTTCCTGTTCGTTTTCATGTGTTATGTTTAATTAGTGTCATGCTAATATTGTGTCTGTGCTTCGTGATTGTTGCCTTGCTATGATAACTTCATAATCCCTCTTTTAATCTATTCTACACACGAAGGTACTCTTTTATTCAGTATTTAAAGCTGTGAGAAAGATATTCAAAGTTTGGCAGCTGTGTGAAATGGTTGTAGTACATCTGGATATAGCCATACTTTCATTGTTGTACTTTCATTTGTATTTATCCTGGAAAGTTTGGCCAGTTAAAAGATGTGAAATTCGCCGTATCTCCACATTTTCATATTCTTGAAATCTACTTTATAACTAATATAGGCATCAAACATGGATTTTCATGCATTAACATTCACCAGGTCCCGTGGGAGGTGTTGAAAACCGAGGCCGAAGGCCGCGGTTTTCAACACCTCCCAAGGGACCTGGCGAATGTTAATGCATTGAAAAACCATGTTTGATCGCTATTATTGCATACAACTGAAAACATTTGCTACATTTCGCGTTATTTCTTGTACTATTTTGTTTCGCCTTTTCTCCTATTTCTCGCGAACGTAATTTCCACGGACTATGCTCCTTCTAGGGCCGGGCATTACACATCTCAAATCTGTGGCCCCGGTACGATCATATTGAAAGTTCCGTAGCCGTGCATTAACAGCGCGTGAATTGCCTTGTTAATGCATGGCTTTTCGCCGGTTAATGCACGGCTGTTATTAACGTGCGACACTGCTTTTTATGCAATAATGAGAAATAATATATAAATGAAGTTACCCAGGAAAGCCTACAATTAAGAAGCACAGTCGTACAAAAGCATTGCAAGAAGAAGAGATGAGGAACAAACAATGCGGAATTGAATTGTAATTCGGTTGGAGACCTAACCAACCGTCGTGCAATTAAAGAAAGAAGCACAGTTATTGGCTGTAACTGGTTTAACAACCAAGCATATAGTTTGCCATATAACAATTATGTTGTAACGATAGGTGAGTTGGCCTGCGACACTCGTGTTGTCCGACAATGGAAAGCTATCGGCAGGCATTGGACTAGACTTGTTCATATGGACAACGGTCGACTTAATAAGCGTCTGTTTTTTATGGGCCAATTCAACCTCCAATTCTACTGTAAAGAAATTGTATTATAGGGTAAAAATGAAATTCACAGTTTAATTTTAATCATTTTTGCAATATGAACACTCTATATTGTTGTGGGCATGTAGCCACGGTTCTGCATAATAAAGATACGACTGTATAAACAAAAATGGTTAAAGGCCGTAAATAGACCAAATGCATCATAAGAAGCATTAAATAGATAAAATGCATCATAAGGCCAAGGGCATTACAAATTGCATACAGATGCAAATTTTACACCTGAATATGTAGTCGAACCATATTTGCTACAAAGCATGCCTAAAGCACACAGAAATGCATTAGCGAAATGTAGATGGGCTGTAGCCAATAATTTGAGAGACTGGTGGTTTTTGAAAGATTAAAGGAGGAAGATGGGGTCTGCTTTTACTGTACTGTGGCAGAAAACGACAAACACGTTTTAATTGAATGCCCTTTTTATACTGATTTAATATGTATGAGTGTTGCAAGCGAGTCTGTGATAATTTTGATATTTAAAATAATGATGAAAAAGTGAATTTTATTCTTTCCAATCCAAATGTTGCAAACCTAAGTGCCAAAACCTGCTATTCAATTTAAACAAAAAAAGATATAGGGATTTTAAATATTCATAGGGTACCGGGAAACGTTTCATTATAAATGCATGTCTGTGTTTATAAATGTGATATTAATTGTTGTAAATATGTCTTACTTAGATCATAGCATGATTATTTATTTTAATTGGTGCAGTTGTACTGCACTTTTATTATGGAGATAAAAAATGTGTCTTAGGCCTGTTATATATCGGCTGTACATTGTGTGTCACCGTGGCGAGTCAGTTATAAGTAGTAACAACTTTTAAAACAACTTTTAAGAGCTACTTAAAAAAAAAAAAAAAAAAAAAAAAAACATTATCTAGTAGGACTGAAGAGAATCGCACCATCTTAAAAGATAATTCGAATATAAAGATTTATAATTGTGTATCAACTGGCGTTATCGACTGTGCTCAAATATTTAAGATAGTACAAACAGGTACTACGACAGGTATTAAAAGGGTTATAAAATTTAAATCAATAAATAACTATTTAAATAAATAAATAAATAAATAAATAAATAGGTAAATAAATAAATAAATAAATAAAAAATTGGCGTTATCGACTGTGCTCAAATCTCTAAGATAGTACAAACAGGTACTACGACAGGTAGTAAAAGGGTTATAAAATTTAAATCAATAAATAACTATTTAAATAAATAAATAAATAAAAAAAAATAAATAAAAACCAGAAACGTCAAGACAGATGGAATTAATTGTAAGTATTTAGAGAGACAAGGTAATTCGCTCGGAGGCACAAACAGGAGTCACATACATGCAAAGACAAGAAATAAACATTACAGTACATTCTGTGTAGCAAAAGATAATTTTACAAACATTTGCAATGAAGCTAACGTTAGTGTGAGTGGTATTCCTGTAAATTATACACATATCATTACTTTCAGATCTGCAATGTTTATAAACGACATGACTAAATGTAAAAAAAGAATATTCCCAGCGGACACATGACGTTTATAGAACGTCACATTAACGTCGAAGCAACGCCGACATTGATATGACTGTAAAAACATAATGATGTTGAATCTACGTGTATGTTAATGCGACGTTGAACATATATCATGTGCTCACTGGGTTCTAATTTCCACGCTGAATAACATCCAGGTTTAAAAGAATAATGCTTAGTACGCATATTTTCTGTCGAATATGATTTGAGCAAGCGCATGACAAAGCCAACAAAAAGGCATGTGCGTCCAGCGAAGACTCAGATCAGCCTGGTCTTCCGTCCATTCTAATCAGTCTTCGCTGTTCGCTTAATGGGTAGCTAAGGACCCAAGCTTTTTTCATGCGGACAACTAAGATTCTGATCAGATTGGGCGGATGCCCAGGCTGATCTGAGTCTTCGCTGGGCGCACATGCCATTTTGTAGGTTTTGTCATGCGCTGGCTCATTTAATGTCTGACTGACTTATCCCTCTAGCGCCCAACCATAGAAAGCATTGTCCAAAAACTTTCATATTGCCCACAGTGACTTATTTTGGGAAGTATATGACAAAACTATACTTGAAATTTTTGGGAGGTCAAAGGTCACGGAGATACATATGTATCAGTATATGATACATTGGGCATTAAGTGTTCCTAAGCAAGGGTGAATAACTCCAGAATAAAAGTATTTTAGGATTTATTTGTGCCTTCAATATTTACATTTATTAAAAAGATTCTTTTGGAAAATACATATCAAGTTTTTCTCTAAAAATGTTGTTGGCAGGGCAATTTTTTATTTTGAGCAAACATTTTGCCCAGTGTTTCATATATGATACATCCAACTTTTTTCACTTTGATGGCTGAAAAAAAAACAACAACATATTTTAAGTTAAACCATAGAATAATCAACTGTATTTTCAATTGACCTCACATCTTGACATACTATATATTATTAAATGTCAACAATATATTGAAATATCATGGTCGTGGTACCAAATACATGTCATGTATCATATATGATACGCGGGGCTCTAGCGGGTTAATTTATTTAAAGTCTGTTTTCTTCACTTTACTGATTCTGTAACACCAGTTACATTCTGTTGTACGTCTATGATGTGTGGAAATTATATACATATTCTTCCTTAATCCTTATTCGCTTCATTCCGCACATTCCGCCGTTCTTTTTTGGTGTATAAAACAAGCTCTTATATACAAACATTCTTATTCCCAGCTATCCAAAAAGGTCTGTAAAGGAGATCAGTCGTTAGTACAAGGCTTAAAAAAGGTTTATTATTTTCCTAAAGCTTTCTTAATCTGCCGCATGGGGGTGAAACACAAATGCTTTTTTTCTAATGGTAGATATCAGGTGTAAGTAGTTTAAGTATTCTCTGTATTACAGACTGGGTAGGAAAGGGACTGTTGTCACAGCATATATGCTTTTTTATAGTTTGATGAGCTTCTAAACTATTTAAACATACAGAACTATTGGCCATGCTATATCACAACACATACTGTCTGTCTTTTTAGTTATTACAACATATACCATAGGCTATGTCTCGGAAAACTGATGTTCCAACTGATACCTTCGTTTGCATACTTAAAGACTTTTTGATCGATGTAATAACATTCAAACATCATGTCGCTTTCTTCCTGGGTAAATCTCGTTCAATTATCAAATTTCGGAGTAACATATTCCTGGGTGCAGACCCAGTTCAGACGCCACAGAACGTCTGATCAGTGTCTTTACTGTTATCCACTCATCAAGCAGTTTTTGGCACAATAATAATTAGTAATTTGGACTTATTAAAATCTAAGGACAAATACGGTAAAGAGCTTAGGGGAATAACTACATTTACGGAGGTAACCCTTTCAAAATACTTTGTCTTGCTGTTGAAAATGGATCTTCTCTTAACGAAAACCATGTACTCTCTATAAGAGTAAATTGTTTCTTTTTAGAGTAGACCTCCCAGGAATTTCCCCCGACTCGCATTTTGGCAGTTTTTACCCACAAAACCTTGTTTGAGACTCTTAAAAGTTAGTTGGTGGCAAGGGTCCTGTGTGACACATGCATAATAAAATCCAAAATTAATGTTGTTTATCAATGACTTTGCATTTTAATCTTTTTGTGGTCTTAAGGTTAAGAATTATTAATATTTGCACGAGCAATAGCACAATGCAAAGTGTAGCAGACGACATTCTAAAATTGATTTATTCTTCAGAAAAAATAAGACTTGTCATTTCATGTGAATTGTCTGCTAGGCAGACAATTCACATGAAATGTCAAGCCTTATTTTCTCTGAAAAAAAAGTATTTCAAAGTGTTGTCTGCTGCAGTAGCGATTAGTGCTTAAATGGTTAACGTCTTTACGACAATAAAACCCTAAATCTTATTAAAGGACCACTTCACAAAAGGGAGTCCCTTCGACCCTCACTTTAAAACCCTGAGGGAAAACCCTGCCTCCTGTTTCAGAAGGAGCTTGGTATGCAGGGAGCATACAGGAAGTCACAACAGTTGTCTTCTTTGTGAAAGATAGCGGTAAATGAGCCGTGTTCCTAGTTACCTAAATACTGAGGGTAAATGCGGCACCTTTGCGCTTTGAAAATATTTCTTGATGTTTAAAAAGCTGCTACAGGATTAACAACAAACTATATTTGCTGGTCTTTCATGATCCTTGAAAAAATTACGAGGATCATTGATGAGGCCTAATTGACCGAAACCTATTCCTGGCCCAAATAATTTAACCCTTGCCCTGCTGAACCCGGATATACCCTGCCATTGCAAACAGTGTAGATCCAGATCGATTGGCTTCTGAAGAAGCCAACTGATCTAGATCTACACTGTTTGCCATTCAGTTTGTGAAGTTATATCAACAATCTGGTTCAAGCGATCTGATTGGCTGAAAATTTGAACTGGGCATGGCATCTTAATTTATTCAGCAGGACAGGTGTTAACACTTCAGCTGTGTTCAGTTTTGTGTGCTCATTTCTCTTAGGGGTTGTCCTTTTAGAATCTGTTCATCTTCACGACAGCTAGTTTCGTGTTAGTGTCGTAATGCGGCCGTGAACGTCTTCCCTTACTTCACTATAGTGTAGCTTAGCTTCTCTGGTATTTTTGAAAATTTATACAGTCGTACCTCAATAGCTCGAACATCTTTTAACCATGTAAATTTGTTCTAGACATGGGTAGTTCGAGCCCCAGAGGGTTAATCATAACACCAGGACGCAAATGGGTATTATTTAGGTATGTATTTTCGATTTCCATGTATGTTGTGTGTACTCATTAGAATCGCCTCGTTGAGGCGATTCTAATGAGTACACACGACAATAAGTACACACGACAATAATTTCATGATAAATGCGAAAACTTTCCTCAAAAATCCACAAATATTTGTTGGGCTGTCAAGAGAATTTCCTAGGAACTCCAAAACGAGTTCAAATTAGCCATGGTAAACGAACCATCGGTGTTCGAGTCATTACTGTATGTGGGTCACTTATGCTATAGTGTGCGAGTTAATATTAATGAATATTAGCGTAAACACTTGAACCTATAACACTTTGTAAACAATCCAGATGAATTCGAGATATTGAATGCATCTTGTTAACGGCATTCAATATGTCTCTTATATCACTTATTATAATACTACTTACAGTAATACTGACTATTAACCCATTTATGCAAAGCATTCCTGTAATGAGACATTGTCGAATAATATAGACCCTGATAGGAATGTGGCGTTTGAAAAAGGTCTACACTATTTGCATTAAAAGCGGGATTTTTTTATAAAACATGGTAATAATAAAAACTTATCAGATGCCTTCAGTTAAAAAAAGTTCCGGTTGAAAAAAAATGAGGTAGCAGAGTCCATTTAGCCTAGTTATGTAGAACCCTGCATACCCTGATTTTAAGTATGCGTTATAGGAAAAAAAAATGGGAGTATACATTATATATACCATTACGAAAACACGCTTTTCAAATGTATAGAAAATTTTACCTCCAAAAACTGAAAATTTTCAGATTAAAAAACTCTGTTATTTTTCACATTTCTGCTCAAAACATAGATTGTGGTACTCGTTCGAACCGCTTCAGCGAGGCGGTTCTAACGAGTACCCACAATCTATGTTTTTGAGCAGAAATAAGAAAAATAATGTATACCCCTGTAAACCCCAGTTTTACTATCTAAAAGTGGGATTTAAGGGGGTCAATATTATAAAGGCATGTTTTCGTGATGCTTTGATGCGTAATGTCTGTGTTATATCTGCAACAAGATGCTCAAGTATTGTAAGACAATACGGTATTAACTACAGGTACACTCTAGCTGCCAAACCAAAAAATAAACAATTGAGTCCTTCTAAATAGAAATCGACCTTATCACAGATGCGATCAACGTTAATCAAGATCTACGATGTTCACTTATATCATTTTTAATGATCCTAACATTTACTCAGCGACCAGGGTAGACTCAAATCAGACTGCGCTCATAACATTTTCACTTTAACAAAACAAAACAACTAACATGGCGCTCATTTTTCCGTCCGTCGGTTAATCGACTCACTGCTACAATGTAAGTTGTATTCTATATTATGAAAATGTTACGGAGAAAACAAAATGTCACACAAAAGTTCATTTGATATTACGGACAGAAAGAAACAATCCCAGCAGGCACATGACGTTAATACAACGTCGCCTCAAAGTCGATGCCACGTCGTCGACGTTGAGCCACGTCATCGACGTTGAGCCGATGTTGCATAAACGTCATGTGCCCGCTGGGAATAGATCAAGGAGAAAACAGCCGGTAACCTAGTTCTCAATCAGATATAAATAAATTAACTATGAAGGCAGAATAAGAACAAAGAGGTCTATATCAAATCACAATAGAGCAACTCATTGCCAAAAAGTATGTCAAATGGCAAAATTCTAGCTTATATTGTTACAAAGAAAAGTGCAGCAAAAATTACAACTGATAAAGAACAAAAGAAAATAGTCTACCCGGACCCTATAGTTTAAAAGCTACCAAAGAAAAGCCATAATCACAAACCACAGGAAGAGCAAACAAACCATGACAGAGAGAAACATTATTTAAAGAAGACTACCCCGGACCCTGACCTGCAACAGATACTTGCTACCCAAAAGTTAGCAGATTCTTTCGAGAGTAGATCCCTGTCCAAACAAAATACAATTCAAAAGAGTTAAACACTCTACACCCCAAAGTCCCCCACCCCCGCTAGCCCTTTCTCCCACTCCGCACACACACACGTAATCCATTCCCTTAAGTTTTCTCCAGTGAGCTAGTAGACTAATAACTTGTTGGCTTATATGTCGAGATTTCATAACTTGTTGGCTTATATGTCGAGATTTCATAACTTGTTGGCTTATATGTCGAGATTTCATACTGATTACATCATGGAGTTGCCACATTCTATAGCTGACACTTATTGAATTGCCACATTCCACAGATGTCAACATGGATTGTCACATTCCATAGCTGTCATTAGGTAGTCGTTCATTCCATAGCTGATACTATGGAGTTGCCACATTGGATAGCTGACACCATTGAGGTGCCAAATTCGACAGCCGACACAATGAATTCCACATTTTCTATAGAGCCTCTATGCACTCAAAGTGAAAGACGGGTTGAATGAACTCGTGGTACATATAGCCTTATAGTCCGGGGTCAATGGATTTACAATGTGGATATATCTTTTAAGCGTTAACGTTTCTCGCGGAAGGAAACTAGACTGCTGTTCTGGGTCAATTACGTTTTGTTTTTTTTTTAAATAAAATCCCTAATGGTTATTCCATAACTAAGAAAACGACGAGAGCATAGTAATTGTCAGTTTCACAGAATACTTTCCATCAAACGTGATCTATTGACTTGTCAGATTGGATCAACTGATGTTTATCGGAAATTAGAAACTGCTTGTATTACTTGTGGATGTGACATATCCTCCTTACGAAAAACAAGTTTCTATTAAATATGCGAAGAAATCAATTGACTCGTTGTACCGACGCGCAGGATCATCATAGTCTTCTTGATACATCATTCTGTTAATATACTGGAGAAATACGAAGGTCCTGTTTAGGCTGCGCAGCTGCGCGGTTGGTTCTTGACCTTAGCTGCTCGTATGAGCCGTGCAACAACGTTTCCTACAATATCGCATGTCCGGTCAAGCACTGTCTCAGATCAGCCTGCAAACTGACGCAGGCTGATCTTCGATTCACGCTCTGTGGGTAGCCAAACAGTTAAGCTTTCTTTACACGGACAGCAAAGTTTCAGGTAAGAATGTGTGGGTACGCATGCTGATCTGCGCCTTCGCTGGGCGCACAAGTTTTCTTGTAGAAAATGCTGTGCCTCGGTTCATATGTTTTATAAGGTACCTATTATTGCAGGAAATCTGAAACGGAAATAATTAAGGTGCGTATTATAGTAATACACTGTATTCTTCACGACATGTCATGATTGAAAGACAGTTAATGAAGTAGACCGCGTCAAGTGAAAAAGTGCCTTCGAACATGCGAACTATGCGCAGATTCAGATCATCATGCGCATACGCAAAGTATCGTCCGGTTCTTTGCTCTCCATTCATACATTCTGGAGTATATTATTCCAGTGATTATTTAAGCGGACAGTGAAGATCCTGATCAGACTGTGCGGATGAGCAGGCTGATCTGCGCCTTCGCTAGCATATGCCCGAAGACACGTTTTTGCATGGTGCGGCCCACGTTATACTGGGAATACAGAACAATATCTAGGATACCGAAGTACATGATTCCTATTTCAGAAGGAAGTGTATGGTATTCCAAAATGGTATAACTGTGTCATTAAAATATGCATGGGGACTCAGCATTTCCTACAATGCATGTCCTTCTTTGCACAGGCTAATCAGAATCATCAGCCTGTAGACGCTTTAAATCTTTGACTGCCCACAGACTGTCCTGTGAAGACTCGGATCAGCTTGCGCGGACGCGCAGGTTGGTCTGAGTCTTCACTAGGCACACATGCAATCTTGTACTTGGAAATGTTGTACCCGGCTCATATGTATTCAGAGATGTGTGTGGTATATATTCATAAGTTGGCTCATTCTAACATATTGGAAACAATATTTATACTAACATATACATCCCAGTACGTTTTGGCTAATTAGGCAGAAATCATGTCATCCCGCCTACATGTCCGTGCGTTTGTAGTTGACGGTATCTCTTTCTTGGTCGTTAAGATTACAATTTTGAAATTTTAACAAGTATCTTGGATATACATAAGCTAATTAAAATTTTGATCCGACTCCTTGATGCAACACGGTTTTTCGAATATGTGCATGGAAATATTAGTCTTGTGTGGGTAGAGCTGCGACAGGGGGCTGAAATGGATGAGGGCGGGGATGAAAAATATACTTTATCAAAACATTGACGTTTTACGCTGGAATTGTTTGAGTGAGGCGGGTTTGGATAGATAGGAAAGGTCACCATCATGAAAACATGCCTATATAATGTTGATCCCCTTAAACCCCACTTTTATATAGGTAAAACTGGGGTTTAACAGGGGTTTACGTTATTTTTGTTATTTTTTGCTCAAAACATAGATTGTGGGTACTCATTAGAACCGCCTCGGCGAGACGGTTCTAACGAGTACCTACAATCTATGCTTTGAGCAGAAATATGAAAAATATCAGAATTTTTATTTAAAAACTTTCAGTTTTTAGTGGTGAAAGTTTCAATATTTTTGAATAGGCGTGTTTTCGTAATGACAATCACGAACCATAGCCTTCCAACCGCATAGCCCTCCAAATCGCAAAGAAACAAGAAAAGATGAGGAATAAATAATGAAAGACACAATGACTTAGTTGCAATAACCGATAAACAAACAAATGAGAGAAACTGTACCAGAGGTACCACTTTGGAACGGTCGGCAGAAACAATATTCATCACGAAAACATGCCTACATTTATATAATTTTGACCCCCTTAAACCCCACTTTTATATAGTAAAACTGGGGTTTACAGGGGTATACATTATTTTTCTTATAGTTTATATGGAGTTTATAAGGAGCTTTGGGGTGTTTTCGTCACAATTTACCGTTGGAGTCGTAAGTAATGCAAGATATTTGAAAACTCTGCCTAGCGGCCTTGTGTTCAAATAGCTTCCTTGGGACACGGCAAATGTTAATGCATGAAAAACCATGGCTGATCCCTATATTCGCATCTGCCCGACAGCACCATGCTTTTTTCACAGCAGAGAAAAATTATTTCGATTCTAGCATGATACCAAAAAGGAAAATCGACATCGTTGCAATGTTTCCCAAAGAATGAGTTTGCAGTGGACAATGACAGAAATAAATGTTTACATGCGACGTCATCAAACGCACCCCTTTTGCACGCACTACATTGACGACGTAAATTATTGTAGTTTGATCATGGTAACGTTTCCATAAGGCGCTATGGGAAAATGTTAACGTTATGTTGGAATAAAACCTAAACAAACACGCCTACAGTTCGAAATGGATGTCCAAACAGCTGGGATGGAAGAGTTTACTCGGCATTAATTGGTTAATACACGAGACTTGCTGTAGGCTGACCTAACTGGCCTGTTGCATTGACCTGATGATTATACCAATTATAAATATACGTTTATTGCATAAGCATGTCTTACCTATAAAATCTTTTAACCCTAATATCTTTTTCTATTATTTTCCGTAAAACTTGCTTCGTGAGACGAAAGCCACCTGCACATTATACCGTCGTGTTATATATGAGGAAAGGAAGGTGAGCGAAAAACGATTAAAACACTGGATTTTCTGTATGGCACGCCAAAGTGTATAATGGACGTAACCTTTTGAATATTTATTTAATTATTAATTCATTTGTCGAGTTCATTCAATTAGTACAGCATATTTCAACTGACTCCTCAGTCAGGCAGTTATAACCACGCCCACGTGCATTTCCTAAGACAAACTTTGTATTGATATACCTGTGCTTACCTGTAAAAAGCACGTGTTGATTTGTTTGTCTAACTAAAACATTGACAATTACCTTATTAGCTATTTTGAATGGTCAGTTGCAGTTGTCAGTTAAATGGTCAAGTGACTTGACGGAGGAGTCAATTATCTTACTGAGATAGTTTGCAATGTCACGTGATTGTTGTTGTGTGTTAAAACTGTCGGGGAGGGCCGTAACTAATGTTGAGAGAACGTGTGGCCCAACTCCATTGCACACATGTATATGTTTTCATGTAGTTGCAATAAAATATGTTTATACTGTACAAAGGTCAGTCTGAATTATAGATCGAACTATAAATGTGTCCATGACCCGAAGCTTATGGTTCCAGCTGTATTATGCTTACCTTTGCTACGTAAATGGTTCTGTACTATCTGTAAGGGCTGGGTCGCCTCGTGGTTAATACACTCGACTTTCAAGCGGGATATCATGGGTTGAAATCCCGTTGGGTCGAGGCAATTTTCAGATTACTAGTACACCTAGGTCATACTCGACGTGCCCTTGCTTGAGTATAGAGTGGACAGGGAGGCGCTTGGTGACAGACAGCTGCACCAAGTGTGTATGAGTGAATCTATAAACGCAAGACTGTACAAATGCATTTACATAACACAATCGCCGCTGTTTCCATGTGCCTCGGTTGCCTGGTATAGATCGGTATATGTTTACTGTCGCGTCAATGTACTTTTATTTTTGGGACTAATCATGGATCAGGGCAATGCATTTAGTCACGGAAAAACTTTCGACTTTCGACACTCGGTGTTTATCTGCTCTGTTTGACTGAAATAGTAAATGGTTAAACGTATTGAATATAGCTCAGTTTATTAATTTATTTATTTTATTTTATTTTATTTTATTTTCATTGTTTTGTTGTTTACTTTACTCCACTCGTTTCGTGATTTTATTGCTATCGTTTGGGTCTCGTTTAAAATTATGACAAAAAGAAAGGGAAGATTTTTCTTGTTTTTTTTTTGTAGGCTTTGGTATTTTATGCAGACTGATACATTTTACAAATTATATTTAAAAGAAACCTACTTTATGTGTCATTTTTCAATAATGTTAAAAGGACCAAATGAATAATAACAACGAAAATCAAACACACATGGAGTAAACACACACACACACACACACACACACACACACACACACACACACACACACAAAAAAAAAAAAAAAAAAAAAACACAAAAAAACACACAAAAAATGTGATTAATATAAGAGTGTCGAACTCCTAAACTGGAAATTTCATAACTGTGTATGTTTCAACCAACTAACCAGTTCAGGTATAATTCAAGACATTTCAAAACGCGGGCGAACGTGTGTACTTTCTCAGTCAAACAGATCAGATTAACTGGAAAATACCAAGTGTCGAAAGGTGTTTTCTCCGTAATTACCTGCCTTACCTTGACTCTTGATTGACCCAATATCAAAAGTACCATGACACGACAGCAAACAAGCTTTGATGTATAAAGTTTACTAGTTTTCATGAAATACATGCTTCCGTGCTATTGAACGTAAGTAACTGCAAATACCCTAGTTCGTCTGTCATTACTGACAATGACCAATCCTAATCAACTGTGTGATGTGTAATTATTTGTGTGTTCTAAGATGGCTGATGAGACCAATCTTAGATCTAAGCTTCCTGTTGCAGATAGAACAAGAGAGGTCTCAGGAAGAAAGCGCTGTTGGTGATGCCTTAGCTCTAGCTTTCCGCTGTGCACGTTTCTGCTCGGCTTCGCTGATTCGTTTTGCTTCGTATTCACCAGCTTCCCTTTTTATGAGGCCTCGCCACTTTGTACGATCATGTGCAATTTTGTACGATCATGTGCAATCTGTTCCGATTACTCAGTTGTAATGTTGAAGTCTTTAAGGGAGGCTTTGAGGGTGTCCTTGTATGGCTTCTTCTGCCCACCATGGGAGCGTTTTCCTACTTGAAGTTCTCCATGGAGAATTTTCTTTGGCAAACGTTCATCAGGCATTCTGGTAACATGGCCTGTCCATCTTAACTGTGTTACTTTCAGAAGAGAATTTCCAGGACTTCTGTGTCTGCAATCCTGTCTTGCCACTTGATCTTTAGAAGTTTTCTAAGACAGCTTTTATGGAAGTGGTTCAGTCTTTTGGCATGCCGTTGGTAAACTGTCAAAGTTTCGCATGCGTATAATAGTGTTGGCAGCACTACCGATCTATATACTTTCAGCTTTTTGCCGTCTGATTCCACTTCGGTCCCAAATACTTCCACGTAGCCGGCCAAATGCTCACTAGCTTTGGCAATTCTAGCATTGACTTCATCATTATTGTGCACAACTCTAGACAATGTGCCTCCAAGGTAGGTGAACTTTTCTACCACTTGCAGTCGTTAACCTTTCACTGTGATGGTAGGCTCGTTGTAAGGCTTTCCAGGTGCTGGCTGATATACTACCTCAGTCTTTTTGATGCTGATTGTGAGATCATAGCTGTCACATGAATTAGATACTTGATCCACACCTTTTTGCATTTTCTCTTCTGTTGGAGCACCCTTTGCCATGTCATCAGCAAAGAGGAACTCATCTAGCACCTCTGTCTGCACCTAAGATTTAGCTTGCAACATTCTAAGGTTGAAAAGTTTCCCATCAAAGCGATATCTAATAGGTATACCACTGTCACCATCCTTGAAAACATCTGTAAGCATGGCAGAAAACATCATGCTAAACAGTGTTGAAGCTAGTACACAGCCTTGTTTAACTTCATTTGTCACAGGAAATGGATCAGAAAACTCGCCATCATTTTGGACCCTTGCAAGCATACCATCATGGAACTGCCGCACCACTGCTATGAATTTGGCAGGACACCCAAACTTTGCCATAATTTTCTAAAGTCCCTCACGACTGACTGTGTCAAATGCTTTGGTAAGGTCAACAAAGGTCATGTAGAGGTCCACATTCTGTTTCTTGGCATTTTTCTTGAAGCTGTCGTGCTGTAAAGATCATGTCTATTGTTCCTCTGTTTTTCCTGAATCCACACTGGCTTCCTGGTAGAGCCCTGACCGCTCGAGGTGTTCATTCAATCGGTTCGGTAGGACCCTAGCAAGGATCTTCCCTGCAACTGACAATAAAGAGATGCCTCGATGATTGTCACAGACTTGAGGATTCCCTTTTCCGTTTGAATAGGTGGATAATTGTTGCATTCTTGAATTCTTGAGGGATGGCTTCTTTTCTCCACATAATGTGAAATAACTCTGCAACTGGAAGACCTCCTGCTTTGTAGATCCCTGCAGGTATTGCATCTGATCCTGGAGCCTTGCCAGATGACAGGAGTTTTATTGCTTTCATTGTTTCAGAGACGGTTGGGAGCTCATCAAGCAGCGGATTACATTCCACCTGTGGTAGTCTGTTGATAGCTTCATCATTGATAGATGATGGCCGATTAAGGACACCATCAAAGTGTTCAGCCCATCTTTTCAAGATAGCTTCTTTGTCAGTCAGAAGACTAGTTCTATCTGCACTAAGGAGTGGGGTGGTTCCTGAGCTCTGGGGACCATATACTGTCTTGAGTGCATCAAAGAACTTTTTCATGTCCTTTCTGTCTGCAAAGGACTGGATTTCATCAGCCTTTTTTCTCAGCCAGGAGTCTTGCATGTCTCTGAGCCTCGTCTGAACTGTCTTGCATATGTTTGAATAGGCAGTCTTGCTAGATACTGAGCTGTTATTTCTGAGGTAAGCCTTGTGTTTTTGGTGTTTCTCTTCAAGGAGTCCCTGAATTTCTTTGTCATTCTTTGTCATTCTCATCAAGCCAATCTTGGCGTTTGCGAGATACTCGTCCTAGGGAATCCATTGCTGAAGAGTGAACGGTATCTCTGAAGACTGTCCAGCTCTCATCTACATCTTCTGAACTGTGTTCCAGTGCATCTAAACGGCTGCAGAGATCGTTGACGAATGCTTGCCTCTTGCTGTCTTGTTTCAGCTTGGAGACATCTAATTTCTTTGGCACCTTCTTGCCTTGTGGTCGTCGTACAGGCTGAATGCGCAGGTTGAGTTTGCTGACAACAAGCCTGTGATCTGTCCAACAGTCTGCACCACACATAGTTTTAGTCACTCTGACATCCTGTCTGGCCTTCCTTCGCACTATGATATAGTCAATGAGATGCCAGTGTTTGGCGCGAGGGTGCATCCATGTTGTCTTTCTGCGAGTTGGTAGACGGAAAACGGTGTCGGTGATCAGTAATTCATTCTCTGCACACGTCCTTAAAAGGAGGAGTCCATTATTTTTGCACTTCCCTACATCTTCAGATCCAATCACTCCTTCCCAGGTCTGGTGGTCTGTGCCCATTCTGGCATTGAAGTTTGTCCGGGGTGCTGCAGAAATCACAGATTCCAAATCATCAAATCATAGAACTTGTCTTTAACAATTGTTGCATGCCTCTTGCCAGATGTCCTGAGAGCTTGCTGACGAGGGTGTGACTTGATGGCGAATCCTACTCCTGCTTCACGCCGCTCTTCTTTCTTGCGTCCACTCCATAAGAATGTGTAGCCAACACCAACTTCTTTTAAAAGCCTTTCTTTTGCAAGGCGAGTCTCACTCAGAGCTGCAATCTCGATTTTGTATCGGTCAAGTTCTCATCCAACTAGAGCTGTTCTTCGCTCAGGTCTGTCAGAACCAGAACTGTCCATTAGGGTGCGCACATTCCAAGCGCCGATGGTTAGAGGTATCACCTTCATCTTCTTTTTTTCTTATTTGACCGCTAAGTGTGATTCCCGCTGATCGCGGTTAACCAGCCAGGTGTTTTGAAGCAGTCAATTGTTTAGGGCACCTTTTCTAGCCCCTTCCCCATGCTACGAGGGTGAGTAGTGCGATCCTAAAAAGGTCTGCTCAGTCGCTCAGTTCGGCTGCCGAATTACCCATACTGCTTCGCTCTTAAGGAAAGCGACCATATAGAACCAAGCCGCATGTGTGCAGGTCCGCAACTACAGCTTCCAGTGTTTCCTCACCTGCTGCTTCGCCGCTCGCCCATCGCTACAGGGCTTTTGTATGATTTGCATATATGTGCTTGCTGTGAATGTGTGTTGCCGATTAAGATGAAATGCGCTGTGAATTGGATTATAGTGAGGGAGAGGCGCGCAGAATCAACCTCACTCTCTCATCCTGACCTAGCTGGATCCAGAGGCAAGACAGTGTCAGGACATCTGGAGCTAAGCCCGGATGCAGTGGATGACCATGACTTCTTTTGTGCCTTGTCATGCCCTCCATGCTCCACAACATGCTGCTGCATCGCCATTTGGGCCGTTGAATCATAGTAATGATTTCTTCCGCCCCAGCTGCCGAAGCTGACTTTACATAACTGGAACAGGAAAATCCAGGTATGCAGGTTTTTGTTTGGAGTTGCCAACTCCTAGATTGATTGCCGACCAGGACTTGAGAGCTCCATCTACCCTAGATATTGCTACACAGATTCTGTTAACAGCTATATAGAAGCAGTAACTTAAATGTCTTGTGTAACTGCAAATAAATACAACAAAGGTTAACTGTTTGATTAAAATGCAGACAAGACATTTGGGTTTTACATTTAATTTAAATACGATATTTATCTTTTAATTTTACTAGACAAAGGCATGATTCAAATAAGATGCAATTCTGGGACCAGTTATGTAACGAATAACAATGTACAGACAATCAAAGCACTGACAGTGTTGGTGGGCCGATTGTCTCTGTGTGTAGGCTTGGAAAATGGTCCTGGACTTGAGACTGTCACATTTAAACCTTCAACTTTCTGTAAATAGTGCAGACCCTGATCAGATGCCGCATTCTGACCATTCCGAGTCATTTGTTTCACTTTTTTAATGTCAGAATTTCCAAGAAAAGAATTTATTTGTGATGCCGACGATGCATTTGCAGCAACTATGCTCAGAAGTTGGACTACGGCAAGAAAAACTAGATAACGTGCCTAGTGGGGAACGTATACCCCTGACCAGAGCTACCGTCACTTTTTAAAGAACACAAAGTATGTAACTTTGGGATGGCAGTTCTATGCTATATATTAAAATACTGAAAGAGTTCAATCACACATTATGTGAAGCCCTTGACCGTGACCTCAAGGGTCAGGCTCAGGTGCAGAAATTTAGCTAAATAAAACTTTAGTCCTATAACTACCACCATATATCAGTAAAGTCAATCAGCCTCTATAATATAAGCAAAAATGACATTTGTATGAAAAGTATGTGACACTGACTTAAAAGCCGTACCCCAGCTTGGGAATGGTGCGGAGAAAAACTTTAGACCTATCTATACTATCATTAATATTAGTGAAACCATCAAAAGGGTCTTGATAATATAGCTATATAAATTCTTATGAATTTTTAACGAAACATGCATACTCAATGTCCTCTACATATTGGCAAAGTATCGCAAAATATCTTAAAGAATATTTAGAGTCATTGGCCACGCAAAATTTAAATAACCAATGGAGATAACTCCAGAATGGAGTCAGTTAAAGTTGTCATTCTTGAGTATGATATGCCTACTCAATGTCCTCTACATATTGATAAAGTATCATGAAAATATCTTTAATGATTTTAAAATTATGGTTCGCAATTTTTTTTACAATGTTTGAAGACTAGGGGAGATAACTCATGGACCAAGTCAGAGTTGTCATTCTTGTATCCGACACCCTATCAAATGCCCTCTACAACCTGACAGTTTCGTGAAAATAGCTCAAAGGATATAGGAGTTACGGGATGCACAATGTGTTTTTTGTACAGACAGATGGATGGACGGACGGATGGATTTCATGCTGATAGCTATATTCCCTAAACCTATCAGTTGGAGGATAATGAAATTCAACAAAGGTCTTGATGATATAGGTATTTAAACTTAAATGTTTTTTTTTTTTTTTTTTTTTTTTTTTTTTTTTTACTTTTACATGAAAATTCAAAGTCTGTGGCCTGGACCTCAAGGCCATACCCCGGGTTGGGGATCATGCTGAGTAAAACTCTAGACCTATATCTACCATCATGTAAAATATAAACGAAATTCCCCAAAGGGGTCTTGATAATATAGCTATATAAACTTAAACAAAAAAAAAATGATTTTTTGTTTTCTGAAAATTCTAAGTCCGTGACTTTGATTCCAAGGTTATCCCCCGGGAATAGGGTCGGTGCTGATAAAAACGTTAGACCTATATCTACCATCAGGTCAAATATGAATGAAATCCATCAAAGAGTCTTTGTAATATAAGGTCTTATAAACTTTAACGGAAAAAAAACTTTGCTTAAATTAAACTGAAGTATGAGCAAATAATGCATCTACGGACGGACAGACAGACGAACAGATGCCTTGCTGATAGCTATACCCTCAAGTTATCGGTCAGGGGATAATGAAATTCAACAAAAAGGTCTTGAAGATATAGCTATATAAACTTAAATGCAAACTTTTTTTTTATTATTATTTTTGTTTGAAAAGTCTCAGTCTGTGACCTTGATCTCAAGGTCACTGCCTCGGTCTGGGGATCGTGCTGGGTAAAACCCTAGACCTATATCTACCAACATGTTAAATATAAATGAAATCCCTTAAAGGGTCTTGCTGATATAGCTATATAAACTTAAATACAAACATTTTGGCTTTTTTTTATGAAAATTCTAAGCCCGTGACCTTGATCCCCCCCCCCCCTCTCCCCACTGATGGTGCTGATAAAAGCTTTAGACCTATATCTACCATCAGGCCAAATATGAATGAAATCCATTAAACTTAAACGCAAAAACTTCGAGCAAACTAAAGTACGAACGAACATACGAACGAACGAACGAACTTACGAACGGTCGAACGGAAAATCGAAAACTATATTACTCCCACATACTTCGTACGCCAGGGGTATAAAAGCTTCTTCATCGTTTTCCTTCCGACTCGAGAAAGAGGCGAGTATGGATGAATAGACGCCGTCTCGTTCGAAAAGACTTTATTTACTAGTTACGACAGTGCAATGATTTACTCTGATCATTTCGAAGGAAAGATGGGACCAACGCCTCTGGAACCTCTACCGTCGATATTTCCGGCCAAAGTTTTCACAACTTCTGTAAGCAAACTGTATTATATCCCACGCACATCTACACGTATCTATCTATCTATCTATCTATCTATCTATCTATCTATCTATCTATCTATCTATCTATCTATCTGTCTGTCTGTCTGTCTGTCTGTCTGTCTGCCTGCCTGTCTGTCTGTCCGTCCGTCCGTCCGTCTATCCATCCATCCATCTATCTATCTATCTATCTATCTATCTATCTATCTATCTATCTATCTATCTATCTATCTATCTATCTATCTTTCCGTATGATGTACTGTTGTAGCTCTCGCGTACATTCGCGACAGATGCGCTTGCCTGAGTTACAAGGGAGTTGATAGTTAATATAATTTAAAAAGATAAAAACAAAGTAAGAATGGATAGTATCAGAGAGCGAGAGGGAAAGGTGAAAGGATCAAATGGCTGAGATGTTATTAAAACCAGGTTAAAAATATGTTCTATCCACTTCTTTAAAAAGGCTTATGTTTTGGGTACTCATTCGAATTGCCTCAACAAGTCGAGACAGTTAAATGAGTAGCAACAACTTGTGCTTTTATGAAGAAAATTAGACAAAAAATCTCAGAAGCGTCAAAATATATGCCCCTCGTGAAGTCCACCTTAATGTTTCTTCAATAAGTGGCCTTACGAAGAGGATACATGTTTTCCAAGTAATTTTTAAAATCTAAACGCACGGAGCATTAATAAGGTTGAATACGGTACTCGGTATCTAGAGTGTTACTCCTTGCAAACGGCAGTCTTGAAGCCTCTATAGGCAACATATTCAGACAGAGATAACACATTCTATAAAGGCCATTACGAAAATACGCCTATTCAAATATATTAAAAATTTCACCACCAAAAACTGAAAGTTTTCAGATAGAAATTCTGATATTTTTCATATTTCTGCTCGAAACATAGATTGTGGGTATTCGTCAGGACCGCCTCGCCGAGGCGGTTCTAACGAGTACCCACAATCTATGTTTTTGAGCAGAAATAAGAAAAATAATGTATACCCCTGTTAACCCCAGTTTTACTATATAAATGTGGATTTTCCGTTACCTCGGTTTTGTACAACCGCGTAGTTAAATTTCATTGGTCAAGGATAATCACGTGGTGAACTACTTAAGGAAGTGTTGGCATTTGTATACTGTAGTTCGATTTTAAACAATCTACCCAAAAGGACAGACAAACGTAAGAAAACAAGTATAGCAAATGTCCAGGACGAGCAACAATCACCAATGACACTAAGATGCAAACAAACCACGACATTACAAACCATCATTTTGTAAAATAAGATAACCAGCTTACTCTTCCCTAAAAGTCTATCACGATGTCAGACTGAACACATCAAACACGGAAAAAAACCGGCAACGAGCAGCCATAAGGCTCCGCAAATGAATCGCCGCCTTACATGTAGTTATGTGTCAAATAATTTATCAAATATTCAATAGAACTCCATTTTTATAGCCAGCAAATGGAGTATACTATCGCCATGACAACCTCCTTTGTTGGGTACCCTAGCCACCCGGCTCCGTGTACTCCTTCGCAAGAATTCAGAGATTTATAAAATCAGAATTAACAGGTCTCCAAGGCAGAGGCGGTCATGGTCGTGCTGCTTGCTTATTTTAGATTTATTATTATTATAATTATCATTTTTTTCGCGTTGTGGTTGTCAAGTGCATATAGTCTACCTACTTACACTGTAAAAGCTCATGATTTTCACGTGCACTATGATAATGCCTTTTTTGTTATGAACTGTTTCACGATCGCTTAGTCGATAAATTTAAAATACATCCATAATCCAGCGGGGACACAACGTGGAAACAACGTCGTAGCAACTTCGATGCAACGTCATGACGTTGCATCGACGTTGATCCGACGTTTTATACACGTCATGTGCCTTTTAGGGATAACTTGTTCGAATAGTATAAATAGTGCTGATTGTTTTCTTTTTTTTATTGAAATAAATAAAATCTCTGTTGTGCATGATCCCGCACGTACTTGACATCGGGATTATTTAGGCGACTGGTTTACAGAATTTCCAAAACCATGACGCCATGTTTCTGTAAGGCTTTAGCCAAATGTGTTATTTGTATTCGTATCTTTCTTGTTGGTAATCAAACAGGCATTGTTCACACAGTTGGTAAATCTGACGAGGACCGCGAGGAAACCACAAATAACGAAAACATGCCTATTCAAATATACTGAAAATTTTAAAATGAAAATGTTCAGATAAAAAATTATTATATTCTTCATATTACCAATCAAACAATAGTTTGTGGGTACGCGTTAGATGTGTCAGCGAGGCGGTTCTAACGCATACCCACAATCTATGTTTTTGAGCAGAAATAAGAAAAATAATGTATACCCTTGTAAACCCGCGTTGTACTATATAAAAGTGGGGTTTAAGTGGGGTTTAGAATTTTATACGCATGTTTTCGTGATGCGGTGTCTGATCAGAGTCTGAATGAGTAAGCTGATCAGCTGATCAGCCGTGGAGACTGACCTGGACTTCCGTTACTCTCATATGCAATCCTTTCGCACGTTACGTCACGTCTTTACTCATTTGTACATTTGTATTGCAGTACTATATAATGTCCAGGGCCCAGTTGTTCAAAGCTAACGACATC
This sequence comes from Anodontia alba, assembly GCA_964016985.1. NCBI lineage: Eukaryota > Metazoa > Mollusca > Bivalvia > Lucinida > Lucinidae > Anodontia > Anodontia alba. The sequence continues at coordinate 23,510,187 of OZ024822.1, read as the reverse complement.
GTTAGTTAACGATTCGTTAAAATTTGCATCAAGTGATACGCAAATATGCTGAAATTTTTTGCTGATAAAATGTGAGTAGCTTTTGCAGTGCAAAAGCTACTCACATTTTTTTCAGCAAAAAATTTCAGAAAATTGTATATTGAATCCGCAAAAACAGTTAACGAAATGACCCTTAACGAGCTCGTTAAGCTAACGACGCTTTGAACAATTGGGCCCTGGAATTTTCACGAATTAACTGCATGTACTGTATTGACCTAATAGTTTCCAATAGAAACACTAAAGCAAACAATGTAGGTCTTGTTCACACTGCTCTACTGCACACATTTTCATTTTACAAGCAGTTGTTGTAGCTTTTTGAAGTGATACGACGCGCAATACACAAAACACAAGTCTTCTGATTTTGTTTTCTGAATACCAGTTGTATAAGTTTCTATGGTTGTCTTAGTTTTTATTATAATATGGAATTTATACAAATAGAATATGTTTAAACGAACACACAACAAAGGGCCTTCATGCAAGTTGCTGACAACACAAACCCAAATCAGCCTGCGCAATCGCATAGGCTGATCAGGGTCTTCGTTGTTCGCTTTAATAATCAACGGATTCTGTAGTATATGATGACGAACAGGGAATGCTCGGATCAGGCTGCACTGTTGCCCAGGCTGATCTGAACCTTCGCTTTTCGCATATTATATAAGAGCCCTTTTTCCATGATGTGCATTATTTATTACCGTACAACCTATGTATTCGGATAAACAGGTCTGAGCAATCAGCGTAGACCCAGATGAGACGCCGCAGAACGCGGCGTCTCATCAGGGTCTACACTGTTTGCCACTCATCCAGTGTTTTTAGACACAACATCTGGTAGTAATATGTACTTGTTCAAATTTCAGAGCAAGTATGGTAAGGAGTTGTAGTGTCCGATTACTTAGGGTAAAACGGTAATTTAGTTAAATGGACTTATTTGAGGCTTTTGGTAAGAAGTATGCGTTTCTGTGCAATTATTTAGGATTTATCAGATAAGATTGTCACGTTTGCAGCAATATGTTGCGCATACATGCCACTAGTAGAAGCATTATGAAAACATGCCTATTCAAATATATAGAAAATTTCACCTCCAAAAACTGAAAATATTCAGATAAAAAAAACTCTGATATTTTTTCATATTTCTGCTCAAAACATGATTGTGGGTACTCGTTAGAACCGCCTCGGCGAGGCGGTTCTAACGAGTACCCACAATCTATGTTTTGAGCAGAAATAAGGAAAATAAGGTATACCCCTGTAAACCCCAGTTTTACTATATAAAAGTGGGGTTTGAGGGGGTCAAAATTATATAGGCGTGTTTTCGTGATGCAATAACTTGTTTACGTGAAAGAGACTGATCATTTATCACGTAGTTCTAATTTGCCAAATCCAAACAGCAGGTTTAAATTGTTTACAAGTGGAATTGAATTCAAGAAAATAATAGAACTAAATCAAACACACCGACTGACAGAGGAAAATGTATTATATTTATTAAACGAAGGCGCCGCTTTCCACCACCACAGCATCAAGAAACAACATAAACTCTATTTTAAATAAGTCGGGCCACAACCAACATGTCCTACTAAATTGTATGTGTGCCCAGTAAAGACTCCGATCAGACTGTGCAGTAACAAAGGCTGATCAGAGTCTTCATTGTCAGCTGAAGACGCTTTGGACTCTTGGCTATCCACGTGATGCCCTGCGACGACTCTGATCAGATTGTGCACATGCACTTTTGTAGAAAATGCTGTGGCCCGGTTCAAATCATGACTTTTCTGACTTTTCCTAGGTAATATCGTTCATATTTCTGTATACTCACAGTGTGGCAGCCCGGCTCCAGACATCATAATTGTAATTACGTTTTCTGTCTCTTATACATTTTTAGCTTTAGCATTCAAGGCTAAATTATCAGATGCAAAATAGCAATATTTTCTTCTTCTCCGTTTTTAACAGAAAATAAAACTTGACTGTCAAATCTTTTTTTTCTGTGGAAATTAAGAAATATATTTTAATTGTTTTTCACATTAGGCTTCATCTCGTTTTCTTGCATTCGTATTGCCTCGTTTGTTCATAAAAGGACTGGATACAACGTTGACTCAAATAGTTTAATTCTTTTTATTTAAATCCTATTTGAATCGTGACAAAAATTTTATACCAAAATACTATTAACAGGGCAAAGAAAAATGCAGGGTTTGAAGACAAGATTAAGAATAAATTGTAGTGCTTTGAATAGTAATTTATTTCTAAAAGCAATAACTTGTTCTCCTCCATGTACTGTGGAGCACTTCAACTTGCTACTTGATATCACAACGTGAGAAAACGAACATTCTGACTAATGCACCCAACGAAGACTGAAATCGGCCTGCGCGTCCGCACAGTAAGATCAGAGTCTTTGATGTCTGCATGGAGGAAATTTGCATCCTTGTCTGTCCAAATTACACCCAGTGAAGATTCGGATCAAAGTGCGCGAATCCATAGGCTGATCTGAATCTTCGTTGGGTGCACATGTTCGAAGGTACGTTTACTAAGAGTATGGCTCATTTATTGGTATGTTTACCCTTGTTCTGCTGAGCCGGGATATACCTTACCTTTGCAAACAGCGTAGATCCAGATCAGTTGGCTTCTGAAGAAGCCATTAAGTATGTGAATTTATATCAACAACCCAGATCAAGTAATCTGATTGGCTGAAAATTAGAAGTGAGCGTGGTATCTTAATTTATTCAGCAGGACAAGGGATAAAGCTATAATGTTCAGCGAAATGAAATTGCTGGCACAACGATGCCCATTGAAACAGTTCTTATTATTCCTTATTAAAATACTCAATCAAACCAAGTCTGCTATTTTCTGTTTTTCTGTTCTGTATTTCCAAAGGATCTTTGTTTCAGAATAGTTTATCAACGCAGAAGTTATCGTTAAATGCGTGTGCGGAGGTTTTAACCCATTTATGCTCATTCATACTTTGCTAACAGCAAAATCTGCCAAGGTAGCGTCCTCGATGGTTCAGATGGATCTATGTCCGACTAGTGATCGGGAGGTTGCGGGTTCGATCCCCGCCGGGTCGGCAACATTTTTCATAACGAAAACACGCCTATTCAAATATATGGAAAATTTCACCTCCAAAAACCGATTTTTTTTTTTCGGTAAAATACTCTGATATTTTTCATATTTCTGCTCAAAACATAGATTGCGGGTACTCGTTAGAACCGCCTCGGCGAGGCGGTTCTTACGAGTACACACAATCTATGTTTTTGAGCAGAAATAAGAAAAATAATGTATGCCCCTGTAAACCCTAGTTTTACTATATAAAAATGGGGTTTAAGGGGGCCAAAATTATACAGGCATGTGTTCGTGATGTTTCATAGAGATTGATACGAAATATTTTCAACGGTTATTCTTTCCCTACTGCTGATTCAAGAAGGGCAGTTGCCAGTTTCTGGCGTAAGAATGTGCACAATACCGGTTAACCGCTTAGAAGACTATGCATGTTTAGTGAAAGTGTTAGGTAAACTGACCGCGTTCGACATGACCCCATTGGATTGACTGGGCCTAAAAACCTCAACACAAACAAACAAACAAACATAATTTCTGTAAAACATAGTAATAATTAAAACTAACCAGACATCCCTTCTACTGGAAATGGACTGGTCAAAAAGAGTTATGGTACAACAGTCTGTTCGGCACAAATAGTCTAATCACCGTACCGTACTTCGATATAGTGCTCATGTTATTTAATTTTCTGGTCCTATGAGACTAATACGTACGTATGTCGATACGTGATAAGGAAGACTGCTCAAAACTGCTAGGCATTACGAAAACATGCCTATTCAATATATTTGAAAAATTCACCACCAAAAACTTAGTTTTCAAATAAAAATTCTGATATTTTTCATATTTCTGCTCAAAGCAAAGATTGTTGGTACTCGTTAGAACCGCCTCGGCGAGGCGGTTCTAACGAGTACCCACAATCTATGTTTTTTAGCAAAAATAAGAAAAATAATGTTTTCGCCTGTAAACCCCAGTTTTACTATATAAAAGTGGGATTAACGGGGTCAAAATTATATAGGAGTGTTTTCGTGATGGGGACGGGTGGTTTGCTGATTTTTTTTTTTTTCATTATTCCTAATGCAAAGACTCTATCAAACTGAATCTGTTATTTACTTATTTATTTATTTATTTATTTATTATTATAGTTGTCGTTGATAATATAGTTGAAGGTTAATATTAAATGTCCAATATAAAATTACGTGCTCTCTCTTGCAAACATGTCCATTTAACTTAGGCATGTTTCGAACACATTATATTAACAATGACTTCTCAAATGAATGGCAATGAGAGCAATGTTCATACACGCACGCACGCAAGCATCCAATTAGCTGAGTATTGAAGTTACACGATCAAGCTAGCTAGTTTCGGCTATTTAGGCCGCATTAGGGTCCCTTATATGATTTCTTTTAATTTCTTTGAAGAAAACTCGAAAAGGGTAGTACATGTACGACTAAGGAACAGAAAATATAAACTACACTACAGTGAGGTACGGTGAAATGATTAATGACCGCAACACGACACTTACATCAGCTGTAGTGAAGATAAAATAAATGATCCATGAGAGCAATGAAAGCACACACACATACACACATACACACACACACACACACACACACACAAATGCCACCCTTATTTCTCTTGCACAAGTAAGTATTATCTTGAACAGTTTATTTGGACAGCGTAAAGAATGCATGCCACCTTTACCACTATCAGACGACAGATTAGTGATTTTTTTTCTTTTCTTTTTCCCCCAGAAAGCAGGATATGAAAGTCGTAACAAAGGAATGAAGCATAATTGAAAAACTCCCTCCAATCGTGGGATTTGAACCCGGTCTGCCCGGATAAAAATTCAGTGTTCTAACCACTGAGCCAAAGAGTCGACTCCCTGACGCAAATATATATCTCTACATTATACTAAATCTGCCTAGGCAGCGGCCTCGGTGTCTCAGTTGGATGCGCGTCAGACTGGTGATCAGGAGGTTGCGGGTTCGATCCCGCCGGGTCGGCAACATTCTTTCGTGGAGATTTGTCATGAAATATTAACTAAGGTCATTCTCTCCCTTTTGCTGATCCAAAAGGACAATTGTCAGTTCTGGCACAAGAATATGCACAATACTGGTTAACCGCTTAGAGGACTAAGCCTGCCCAGTAAAAGTGGGGTTAGGTAAACTGACCGCGCTCGACATGACCCCATTGGGTTTAATGGGCCGTAAAACCTCGACGCAAACAAACTGCCAAGGCAGATTATCGACGGTAGGCGTGATAGGCCGTAACAAAATGTCTGCTGAAATTTTACCCAGCATGCTAAGTATGAGTATTTGCTCTAAATATCCCTATCTCTATAGTTTATAACGGCAGTTGTTTGTTCTCTTCTAGCAACCAAAAAGTGATTTGAGCAAGAATATCTCACGAAGCAATTCATTTTCTTGAGCGATTGCATGTCGTTAATGTTTATTTCCATTGCGACAAATCGTAACAAAATCAATACTCGGCGACACATTATGAAATTGATTTGAAAAGCATTTTACCATTTTTAAGTTTTGTTATCTCTGTCATGGTTTTAGTAATCAAGCAATCTAACAAAAATCTTTTCCAATCTTCCTACAAAGATGAGATGGAATTGAAATGTACATTAATTTAAGTCTCATATCGCTATGCCGTATAGAAAGTTAATATATGTGATCGAAAATGAATGCATACTCTTGTGAAACCTTAAAGAGTGCTGCAATAGTAGCAGACTGATCCGGTTCTGCATGGTTTGACTTTCCATCTATATTTTACAAACATTGGCATTTCTCTTGCATTTTACAAACATTGACATTTCGCTTGCATTCTAAAAAAACATGTGAACGTGATTAACCCATTTAAGCTTAACGTCCCATAAAAGGGACATTGGCAAATAGTGTAGACCCAGATCAGACGCCACAGAACGCGGCGTCTGATCAGGATCTACACTGTTTGCATTTAATGCAGCAATTTTGTAAAACATAGTAATTATAAAACTTACGAGACACCCATTATATTGAAAATTGACCAGTCCGAAGAGTGAAGGTAGAAGAATCCATTTGGCATAAATGGGTTAAATAAAAGTCTGAAAGGTTTCCTGTGAGAATAAAGAATACACAAAAGCGGTATTCGATCTTCAAAGTCATCAAAACGGGCTCAATGATCGCAAAGGAAATAAAAATATACATGTAATCTGCATTGTGGTAAAATATGGGGAGACGTTTTACGGCCGTCACAGAGCACTCAGCACCAGCTGCAGTGAAGTAAAATAAGAATCTAAACGGTTAAAGATAGAGATTGAAAAACATATGAAGTCTCAATATCTAAGGCAAACACGATACCCTTATAAAGAATCGGGGAAGTTATACCTGAGCAAACATTTTAGAACAAGAGCATGTACTACAAAGCTCGGCAACTGGTCTGAGTCTGAGTCTACAAAATTTTCATTCCCTCAAAATAGTTTAGAAATTTTAGCAACTTCATTGGGCCCATTGTGGTATATTTGAAATGGAGTTCTGCTCATGTATATGCTAGAGGGCGTAAGCAGTGTTGCAAACTTCATTAATGTTATTAAGAGTCTCAATAAAACCAAGATTCTCATTTTCTAATAAGTAGTGTGTTTTTTTTGTTTCCAAAGGCAATCTCTTTGACGTTTATGTTTATCTGTTATTGAAATGGACTTGTACAAATTGTTGGTAGATACATGTATGGTTAGCATAATATTATACAGTGTCCGAATATTTTACACTTACCATGCCATGGGCAAATGCATCAGAAATTTCTTTTGTTGCAAAATGAAGACTGGAAAGACTGTGCCTTTTGACCAGGTTTTGTCGTTCTTCGAAATGTTCTAATATTCTACAGTGTATTGATAAAGGATACATTTAGATTTAGTCTAATACTGCATTGAAAGTCTGTTGTTCTTATAACGGTTCAATCGTTCGGTATGTTATTTTTATCATACGGGCTGCGCCATAGAAGCGTCTTCGGGCATATGCGAACACCGAAGGCAAAGATCATCCTGCATAACCGCGCAGTCTGATCAGGGCCTTTAGTGTTCTCAAACAGAACTATTGGGCACTGTAGAATATTATTTTTATGGCAATCAGATGCCTAGGTGATACTACGCGCATGTGCAGGATGTTGAAAATCCGCACATTTTGCACATACTGGAAGGCTCTTTTTCGCTTGGCAAGGCCCATACTCCATATGACAGAAAACCATACGCTAAAGTCAGCAATGGATACCTTGATTATCTTGACATCAGTGGATCTCTTTCAACTACATTGTGCCAAGATCACTTGTTTAGGAAGAGTATTTGGTAATGATTCTATGATAATTTGTTCTCATTTCTTCATGAAAACATATCTAGAGCATTCATTAGAACCGCATCGCCGATGCGTATGTTTTTTCTGGAGCAACGGGAAGACTTATACCAGAGTTATTACCAAATACTCCTCCTAAACATGTTCTCTGGTGTTTCCGATACAACTCTGGTAATGTAACTTTCTTTACTCTTTGTAGGTTCTCTCGAAACCTCTGTTGCTTTATATGATCTATTTCTCCTCTTGTTTTCCATATTGAAACCAAAAGGAGCATGTGCTTTAACCCTATCACATAACTGAAAACTCTAGAGACGTTATGTGAAATACAAGACAGCCATTATGTAGCTACGTTCTCAATCAACTGCATTTCTGAATGATTGTCTTAAATGATCACATTCACATGCTACGCAGATATCAGAGGATAATATTGAAACATTCTATTGTTATTAAACTGTTATGGTTATTAGGTATAATGGAAAACTTCGGCATAGAAAGACTAAATAATGTGCACTTCTTGTTGCTGATATGCTACTGTTCTGTTAGAAGTGCGGCTAGAAGAAACTGCATATTGTCTCTCTTTGAGGTAATTAAAGCAAATGTCACTGGGGCATTTAATTAAATTTTAGATATTTTCTAAAGACCATTAGCTAATAAAGCAAATTCCTTAGCTCCATTTCTGGATTCAGTAATAAGATACAAGTTCAGCAGAGGCAAATCTTTCATGTCAGAATTCCTTTTTTGCTTCACTCTTTTCTGAAAAGTGTCTTCTCTAATAGAAAACTACATTCTTTCTTCCAGAGAACATTATTTCTTTTCAGTGAAAATAAAACTTAAGATCCCAGGAAATGACACTAACACGAAGCATAGCTATTCCGGGACACCAAAAGAAGGAGAGATGAGGAACAAATAATTACAAATCAAACGCCACACATGAATCCACAGACGTACAGACAAATAAGAATAGCACCAGAGGAGCCGGCTGGGAACGGTCAGTAAGAAAACCACTATGGGACTTAAACCAATTTTACTCGAGCAAAACCTTAACCCATTTATGCCTAGCGTCCCATAAAAGGGACACTGGCAAACAGTGTGGACCCAGATCAGACGCCGCAAAACGCGGCGTCTGATCAGGTCCACACTGTTAGCATTAAAAACAGAAACTTCTTTAAACACGGTTATGATAAAAACTAACTAGAACCCCTTTTATTGGAAATGGAGCGGTCCGAGGAATGAAGGTAGAAGAATCCATTTGGCATAAATAGGTTAACGCAAATTCTGATGCAGCTCCAAATTATAAATATGTGTTTGGTCTGCATAGGGGTCCTCTATCTCTTTTGTGAAACACAGAAATACAAAGCAAAGAGCGCAGTGCGATCTGAAGCTTGAAGATAAATAAACACTAATAGGACCATGATGAGCTCGACCACTCATAGTCAGGCGCCGACCATCTGAAAAAAAAAAAACAAATTGAGGAGAGAGCCGTTATTTAGTCTCAGGACCGACCCACCGACGTGAAATGAAAAAGGGAAGCACAGATATGAACCTTGACTGGACTCACAACCATGCATGAAATTTGCTGTAGAAAATCCATGTTGTAACCTATCTTTTTGTAGCAAGAGACACTAAGTCGATATAAAATTCATGTTCAAACAGACCTTCTTGCAGAAGTGTTTTCAAAACAACGTTATACGTATTTTGACATTCGTTCAGTATGCTGGCGATTAAAAAATGTTTTGCGCAGTTTATGGTAACGGTGCCTTTGCCTAAGCTGTTTAGAATTTAAAATTTTATTTCGATTGTTAATGTCACTAACTTGATTAGTGCTCCAGCAAAACTGAGAAATATACACACACTAGGATGTAGCAGGAAGGACTGCACCATCCGAAAGTGGAAAATTTACAATATCAAACTCAAAGTCGTCCCGTTTGCCATAAATTTTGGGAGCGTTTATATTATTAAACATTGATAAATTTAAATCCAAGAACGGTGCTTAAGTGTCAAACGTATTAGTTGATTTAAATGTAGTTCAATTAGATAAATTGTATGAATCATTTGTCTAAAATTTTCATTATTGATATTAAGTCATAGAATATCTAAACGTTGAATTGAATTCATAAATAATATTGGCCTGCTTTTCGTGACCCATTACCATTATTGCAAGAAATCAAAAGGAGAGACTCAGAAGTCTCATTTCTTACAAATGATAGAAACTATCAAATACAAAGGAAGGCAATGATCAAGAATCGATACAATTTCCTAACACCATCCATTCAAGACACAAAAGGGAAAGAAGGGCGCGCTTAAAGCAACGGCACCACAATCAAAACACTACAAGCAGAAACATGAGAAAGCTAAAAGACAGTTTCTTACCCCCCAAAAAATGGCAAAACGGCTATCCAAAAATAAATATTTCACCAGAGCATACATACAAAGACATAGAATAACAGAACTAGTAAACCCTAGCAGAAGCACCGCCTTGGAACGGTCAGTAATAACCTAAGCTGGAGGTGCTTAAATCGATTTTACGTGACCACAAATCTCGCCATTACTTCTGCCGTGGTATACACAAGACATTTGTTCAGTCCGCGTGAAGGGTAGGAACTATCAAGTCTATCCAGTCAATAAATCATGTATTCGAACAAGGAAGGCCGAGATAAGCCATTGCAGTAGGATCTCAGCTGTTCCTCCGGAGCCATAATAGCAGTGATGTTGCTGACGGGAGAGGCAAATCACAGAGCACATTCCGCAAAGCACCAAAAGTAGAGGGTAATATAGAAGAGCAAAGTAAGCAAAATATCGCAAACAATGCAAGGACTTTCATCGACGGCACTTATTTGACAGTCTAGAGACGCACATCAGTTAAACTTTTGAAGGCGTGTATAAGCAAGCGCAACACTAATTCTGAAGCTTCAATATCGTGGAAATAAAGATTCCGATCAGATCCCATGTTTTTCACCGGAGTTATTAGGGGAGAAGTCATAAGGGGAGTTCCAAAAATTAATTATTCATATCTGTGAGCGATGGATTCGTTTGATAATTTGTCAATGTGACTGCGATGGTATCTGAGAGAAAGTACCAACAATTTATGTTTTAGAGCAGAAATAAGAAAAATAATGTATACCCCTGTAAACCCCAATTTTAATTTTGATATAGTCATTTTCCCTTTTGTGGATGGCGATGTCCCCCGGCGTACCTCATATGGAGTATACATATCTCAACTTATTAGATTCACCAGAGCTTCTTCAAATCTTAATGACTTTAACTACCGTAATAAAACCTAACTGCCAAACTTCTTAGGCAGGGCTATCGTTATTTTAAACTTCGTAAGGCGTTTTCGAAATTTTATCGCAGACACAGTGCCTTGTTAGAAAAATATAGCCTGAGTCTGAAAACACTTCTGCAACAAGGTATATCGAAACCAGTAACTTATTTGACAGTCTAGAGACGCACATCAGTTAAACTTTTGAAGGCGTGTATAAGCAACCGCAACACTAATTCTGAAGCTTCAATATCGTGGAAATAAAGATTCCGATCAGATCCCATGCTTTTCACCGGAGTTATTAGTTATTAGGTATCGGAAGCCTGAATTATTCACTATATTTTTTTCTTCTGAAATTTGAACAAGTGTATTGTACTATATTCCGATGACTATATTCCGATGTGTCTAAAACTGTTGGGTTGGAGGCAAACAGTTAAGATCCTTGTCAGACACTTGTCAGAATACATAGGGTATGTACAGTAATAATAAATGAATTTTAAAGCATGTGGACATATGTTTAGCTAAATGTACTTTCCTAAAGTTAACCCTAATCCTGCTGAACCCGGATATGTCCTGCCTTTGCAAACAGTGTAGATCTAGATCAGTTGGCTTCTTCTAGATCTGCGCTGTTTGACATTAAGTGTGTGAATTTATATCAACAATCTGGATCAAATAATCTGGTTGGTTGAAAATTATAAATGGGCGTGGCATCTTAATTTATTCAGCAGGACAAGGGTTAAACATATAGAGTTCTACATAAGAGGAGTATCAAGTTTATGTTCCTCAATGCTGAGTTTTCATAAGAAGATTTATATTAAATATAACAAAGGCCTTATTCAGACATTGTAGCTCTACTGACTACATTTTAGCTATTCAAATATGCCCTGAAGTGACTTATTCGCATGTCGCCGCTCAACTGTTTGCTGACTTGATGGTTATGTATTTCTCCTCTTCTCAACTGTCTGTGTAGATAACCTCGTGTCTGGTATTCGTCTTAAAAGATTAACCAAGATTTTTTTATGTATTTTCCGGTCTGCCACTGCAGTCACGGAATTACTAGGTGTACATAAGAATATATAAAATAAAAATAATTTGACAGATAGATGACATCAAGGTATCTACCATCCTTGGCATCTTATAACAGCAGGGGTCTGTAATCTTGGGCATCCTGCTGGAAATCAGTCTACCCACAAATGCATCCATTGTCTATACAAATTCTATAGTTTGACTCCTATCTTTGGACGTTGCACCTCTATGCATCATTTTGCATGTACCTACCTGAATTTTGGCGACATATTCCATTATAGTTCCCATTGTGCATGTAGCGTATGAAAGAACAAATGCGTTGTCATAATTTCAAATTCGCTTTAGGAGAATAAATATCAACTTTGTTTTGGCAAGTGATTTTCTAGAGAAGGTCTGTTCAATCTATAGCTATGATACAGAGAAGGATATTTTAATTTGCTGCATATCTTTACCTTTCTATAGACGGTACCTTTCCTTACTCCATTAGTACATTTTCTACTTATGAGTTTAAATCGTCCGATTGTAAGATTCCGAGGAAATCGTAAGTCTGGAGAAATTCTTGCACTGTTTGACTGTAATTAACCCCCATGGAAAACAATACGGCAGAGGGCTTGATGTAAATCTGATTGTATCATTTCCTGAGTTCACTTATTCACTCTATAAAGGCGAGGCGTACGTGTTTTTTTTTGTTTGTTTTTTTTTTTTTTTTTGTTTTTTTTTTTTTAGTGTTTTCCTTAATTATTTAAATTATTGATTTTGATTGCAAATTTCGGAATGTCCGTTTTGCATATCGAGAAATGCAAACTTCAGATTATAATTAGAACCACATATATTTGCGAACCTGATGTGTGCAACCTGCTTCGATTCTGCATAAATTGCTGGTAATTGTCTAGAGCTCAGATCAGACTGCACTGAGACGGGAATTGTTTGATGAGGGTCTCTCCACAGTATGCACAGGTTGTTTCTAGATTGAAATGAAAATAGCACAGAATCGAGAATGCTGTGTACATATGTACCATTTCCCGTATATACATTATGGTATCTGATCTGAGATCTGCAAAGGTAGGATAATCGGATGTATGCATGAATTCAAGTAAAAAGGCATGAATGCGCACGTACACATGCTCACCTATACACATACGCACCCACATACACATAGAAGTACTCATTTATATAGGTGCATGTAGACGTACAGACGCACACTATCCTGTTCTTAAAGCAAAGATTATTGTTTAAATTTTGCATTGACGGAGCATATTGATCTGAGCACATTGCTTGTCGAAAGCAAGATATAAATATTTCTATTTCAGTAGGATACATTTCTCAGTTCGCTTGTATTGGCAGCGGTTTATAATGTCTTCATAGCAGTCGAGTAAAGACATCTGAACGTCGTGGCTGCGTTGCTATTCAGGAATTTAAGGTAAAATTAATAAAGGAACTTGGAAATCAGTGTAGTAAATTATGATTGTGTGTGAAAGAAATGAAGCTTGCGTTTGACTTTTGACGTCGAGCAACGGTGTCGACAGTTAGTTAATTGCCGATGTCGGCAGCTAAGAGGTCGGTCACGGGAGAGTCATGTTGACGTCACAGATGGATTATTCATTACGTCCATGACTCGGCTGCGACGTCAATGACATCACTCACTCTACCTGGTAGCGTACATCGTGATTGTATAATAATAGTATAGAGTCGCAGAATAGCAAGTTTCATCTTGTTTTATTGCAGAATGTATAGTTAGGTTGTGTTTGTTTAATTGTTATAGGTGTTAGCCCTCGATCGCCTCCCCTGGTCGGGACTGTGTTGAATTAGTAGCCGCACAAAAGAGAAACAGTCTATGGTTGATCGGAGACACAAATATACTTGCAAGAGAAGAAATGAGGAATCCGATAACAGCATGGAAGAGAAAAAACAGGATTGAAGTGGTCTTAGTGTTATAAACCAAATATATAATAAGCCCCGAATGCTAAATAAGTAGTAAAGAAGCCGTAAAGGCTAAGTAGTTGCGGTCATGGTACCTAAGCCGTAATCCAAATTCATAAATCCAAAAACGAATGACCAGTCAGAATGTTCAGACCAACAGACACCCCAGAATAAAGGGTGTAATCAGGCGTCCACGGATAGTAAGCATTACTTGGTCAGCAAGCTTCGCCCACCATGCCCATAGGCCTGAACGAAGGAAACATAAAAAGCCCAAAAAGGCTAGGATATTCTCCGGAAACAATTGTTCGTCGAGAATATTGAGTGTCAGCACAGAAAACAGTCTATATCACTGTCCTGATTTAGGAAGGCACATTCCCTTCTCATCAGCACGATAACGCTCATCGTACCGTTCTTGATGGGGGATTGTACTTGTTGTTCAAGTTGCTGAATTAACGCGATTAATCAAATATTAACCAGTATAGTATTCGATCAGTTTATGATTGTTGTCGAGGCCGATGCAAAAGGAATAGAGAAAGGTGTTATGTTAATGTGTATCATTATGTTTAATGTTGTAAAATATATCTAAAAACATAGAATTCTAACTGTGTTAGGAGTATTCCGTATATTTGAAACAGACTGGGGTTACCAAACCTGGAGTGTATTCAAAAGGAAGTCACCACTGTTCCGTCCTGGCCGCTTAAGAGCGTAACACTCATATATGTCGAGTGGCCTCTTCTACCATTTTTTTTGTACCAGCTCATTTCAAATACAAGGGGTGTCTGGTTAGTTTTTATTATTATAACGTCTTGCAGAAAGTCCTATATTTAATGCAAACAGTGTAGATCCGTATTTGTTGTCGCATTTAGCGGTATTTAATCTGGGACTGAACTGTTTGCTAATGTCCATTTTATAGGCATAAATGGGTAAAAGGGAATTAAATATCTGTGTGTGTGTGTGTGTGTGTGTGTGTGTGTGTGTGTGTGTGTGTGTGTGTGTGTGTGTGTGTGTGATTTTCCAAAGTATGTCTATTTAACAGCATGTTACAGGCTTGTTGTACAAGATTAAACCTTTGTTGCTTTTTTTACAACCTACGAGTATGTCCATCAAACACAACTGGCTGTGCAACTGGAACAAGTCTTTTGGGATACGAAGTTTGAATTTTCAAACAATTTAACTTAACCCAAGCTCAAGCTGTCAAAATTAGGCCATGCCATGAAGGTTCCTTTATAGCATATGCGGACAACGATGGCGAATATGTGCAGTGTGATCACATTACAAAAACACGCCTATTCGAATATATTGAAATTTTCACCTCCAAAAACCGAAAATTTTCGGATACAAAACTCTGACATTTTTTTTATATTTATGCTCAAAAGATAGATTGTGGGTACTCGTTAGAACCACCTCAGCAAGGCTGTTCTAACGAGTACCAACAATTTATGTTTTTGAGCAGAAATAAAGAAAAATAATGTATACCCCTGTAAACCCCAATCTTAGGCAGGGCTATCGTTATTTTAAACTTCGTAAGGCGTTTTCGAAATTTTATCGCAGACACAGTGCCTTGTTAGAAAAATATAGCCTGAGTCTGAGGTAAATCGAAACCAGAATTTTACGGTGACTTAGTGTACAGATTTAGAAAAATTGTAGGTAAATCTAACTTTTCGGAGCAATTCAGAAAATTTGTTAACCGTTATAAAAAAATTGGCTATAGCCTGGATATTATGCGGCAGACTGATGCCTAGTTGTCAACCCAATCATTGTTGATGGCTATGCTTCACTCTTTAATTGCACGACGGCGGTTCGGGCCTCAGACACAATGACGGCCTTTTCATAAAACTTTAACCAGTGGTTGGGTCTTGACGATAAGTCTTTGGCTTGGTCCGCCGTGGTTCTACTATTGGTTTTCATTTACTCAGGCATACCTACTGTATATTAGCCATGAGTACTCGTCTTTGTATATTATAGTCACTGTGATTAATTTGATTTTTGTGTTTTCACTTTGATACATTGACTGAGTTGGGAGCCTTTATGCGAACCGAATATTTATGTGTTTCTGTATTAAGAGTAGCATCGGGACTCAGGGTGAAGTTAGCTAGCTGTAAAAGTGCTTTAAACCCCCCGGTCGTTTGCTCTACCGACTGTTCTAAGGCGGTGGTCCCGGTGTTAGTCTTAATCCTTGTTGCTTTGTGGTTTATTCTACGAAGCGATTTGTTGTATGTCTTTCCGTGTGTCATTTTGTTCTTGTGTTTTTCAGTCCTTTTAGTATTGCGATTACCTCGCTTGGGGAAGAGAGAGCTAATCTTAGTGCTTTTCGTACGTTTGTTCGGTTTGTGATTGTTTAGATTTGTCGGTTTCCTCTTCCTCTTGGGGTCTGGGAAGGGCTGCGGTTTGTGATTGTGGCACTCCCTGGACTTTTCTCTTACTTTTCTTTACTATATAAAAGTAGGGTTTAAGGGGTTAAAATTATATAGGCATATTTTCGTGATGAGGACATTCCATCACGAAAACATACCTATATAATTTTGACTCCCCTCAAACCCCACTTTTATATAGTAAAACTGGGATTTACAGGGGTATACATTATTTTTCTTGTTTCTGCTCAAAGACATAGATTATGGGTACTCGTTAGAATCGCCTTGGTGAGGCGGTTCTAGCGAGTACCCACAATCTATGTTTTGAGCAGAAATATGAAAATATCAGAATTTTCTATCTGAAAATTTTCATTTTTTTTTTTTTTTTTTTTTTTTTGTGGTAAAATTTTCGTATATTTGAATAGGCATGTTTTCGTAATGGCTGTCCGCTTAAAGTTTCAGTGGATACTGTAGAATATATCTCAATCAGAATGCGCTGCTTCTCAGATTGTTTTGGAGCTATGTTGTCAGATTTGCTCCGAAGACATCTTTTCCCATGCAGCGTACTAAATTTTGATCTGTCATGCACCTTATTTGTGTCCGGGCATCTAGCTGAACGATTGCAACGTGAGATTTTGTTGTTTTTTTTTTTTTTTTTTTTTTTTTTTTTTTTTTAGCTCGCGCGCACACTGATCAGTTATCTCTATCCGCCGTGTAAACCCCTGGGTCCATGGGTGTCTATCGAGTAATGATCAGGCTGAGTGCATGCTTAGGCTTTTGAGTCTTTTCTGGGCCGGCCTCGGTGGCTCAGTTGGAGGCGCCGTCCGACTGGAGACCAGGAGGTCGCGGGTTTAACCCCCACCGAGGTCGGCAACATTCGTTCGTGGAGATTGATCATGAAATATTTTCTACGGTCATTCTCTCCCTTCCGCTGATTCAAGAAGGGCAGTTGTCAGTTTCTGGCGAAAGAATGTGCACAATACTGGTTAACCGCTTAGAGGACTAAGCCTGCCCAGTAAACGTGTGGTTAGGTAAACTGACCGCGCTCGACATGACCCCATTGGGTTGACTGGGCCGTAAAACCTCAACACAAACAAACAAGTCTTTTCTGGACGTCATGTCCGATGGTTTGTTTTCTCACATTACTGCTTATATATAAATGAAATATATCGACCGCGTCGCATACAAGCACAAGTCTGTGAAACAGTGCTGTGAACAAGTCTGTGAAACAGTGCTGTAAACAAGTCTGTGAAACTGTGCTGTGTTAGTCAACGCAGAACTCACGGTATTCGAACTTTGCAAAATGTGAAATGTAAACTACATTGCAAGATTGGATTATAGATTTTAGCATGAACATGAGGCAGACAAAAAGATAGACGGACAACGAGATTAAGATGTATGGAGGAACAGTATGCAATCACAGGAAAAATTTAAACTCGGAAAAAAAACGTAACAATGTGTAATTAAATTGCGAGAAAAAGCACTATGGAAGACATATTTACCATTTAATCCATATTTTTTTCAAAGTGGACAAAGTCATCTTTGAATCTAGTCAGAACCATTGTTCCAAGTGGTATTACGGAAAAAACACCTATTCAGATGTACTAAAAATTTCACCTCCTAAAACTGAAAATGTTTAGGGAAAAAAAACTGATATTTTTCATATTTCTGCTCAAAACATAGATTGTTGGTACTCGTTAGAACCGCCTCTCTGAGGTGGTTCTAATGCTTACCCACAATCTATGTTTTTGAGCGGAAATAAGAAAAATAATGTATACATGTACCCCTGTTAACCCCAGTTTTACTATATAAAAGTAGCGTTTAAGGGGTCAAAATTATATAAGCATGTTATCGTAATGCCATCAGGATCTACACTGTTTGCAAAAACATTGTTTTGGTCTGCAGGACTGACAAGTATTTGGACAATAAACAAAAGCTGAAACTAGATTCAGAATATTGATAAATATACAGCGCTACTTACATATCTTATCTGCTTATATCCGTACCTATAATAGCAAATTATCACCACGAACAAAATTTGTTTGAAGCTGTGAATTCAGTCTTCAGCGTGGGCTTTTCATTTCCATAGCAACGTACAACCAATAACTCCTGCAAGAGAAAAGTAAAGTGTCATATGATGACTGGGCCGTGTTATGAGAAAATCTCCATTATGACATACGACACCATCACGAAAACATGCCTATATAATTTTGATCCCCTTAAACCCCACTTTTATATAGTAAAACTAGGGTTTACAGGGGTATACATTATTTTTCTTATTTTGCTAAAAATCATAGATTGTTGGTACACGTTAGAACCGCCTCACCGAGGCGGTTCTAACGAGTACCTACAATCTATGTTTTGAGCAGGAATATGAAAAATAGCAGAATGTTTTATTTGAAAATTTTCTTGTTCGATTGTAAAATTTTCAATATACATGTATTTGAATAGGCGTGTTTTCGGAATGCAAATCAATAAGACTCTTACAAGCTGTGTGTCCACCTACCATATTTAGGGTTTAAGTTCTCGAACACTTATTGGGCCTGGATACACGTGATTGAATTTTTTGTCATTTTATAAGGGGGTCAACGTTTGTGACTACCTGTTTGCTTCCCTACTTAGCAAGTCTCTTATGAAAGTTGGTCTTAAATGGAAAGAATTGGCTCCTGATTAAAGCAAATTCCTTCCTTTTAGAGAAGAACCCTCTTCAGAAGGAAGATATAGTACTGTAAAGTTATACCTCTTAACTGTTAATATCTAACGTTTTCCTAAAGCGAACAAGGCCGTTTTACACATGGCCCCGAGGTTATAAAACGTTTTTCGTGCTTAGCTCAGCTGAGCATGATATTTATCCTGCTAATAAATCTCAAATTAGTAACAAGTGCAAATTCTTTCTTGCTAAACATAGCTGAGAATGAAAATGGCTGTGCTGATAGATATGAAAATGCCTACTATTGTTGGCATTTTCATATCTATTTGGAGTGAAAATTTCGTGCTCAGCTGAGTTTAAACAATATAATATCGGGGCCTGTTTTTATGCTTAAACATCACGAAAACGTGCCTATATAATTTTGACTCCCTTAATCCCTACTTTTATATTGTTAATCTGGGGTTTACACGGATATACATTTTTTTCTTATTTTTGCTCGAAAACATAGATTGTGGATGCTCGTTAGAACCGCCTATTCGAGGCGGTTCTAACGAGTACCCACAATCTATGTTTTGAACTCTAACGAGTACCCACAATCTATGTTTTGAGCTGAAATATGAACAATAACAGAGTTTTTTTTTCTGAAAATTTTCAGTTATTGGAAGTGAAATTTTCTATATATTCGAATAAGCGTGTTTTTGTAATGACTTGCTAGATAAGTGACAAAAAAGTAGACCTAGATAAGACAAACAGTGTAGACCGATAATCCTCTCAGTATCGTATATTGCCGCAGACACTTTACAACACAACCTCTCTACACCAAAATTGACCTTATGACATTTACGACTAGCGTAGATCTTGATAAGCCGGCACCTTCACGCAGTCACACAAGCGTCTAAACGATCGATTCGAAAATGCCAAATATCCAAATATACGTAATAGCAGACTGTCGAGATTAGCATAACGAAAACACGCCTATATAGTTTTGAGCGCTTAAACCCCACTTTTATACAGTAAAGCTGGGGTTTAAAGGAGTATACGTTATTTTTCTAATTTCTGCTAAAAATATAGATTGTGGGTACTCGCTAGATCTACCTCGCCGAGGAGGTTCTAACAAATACCCACAATTCTTGTTTTGGGCAGAAATATGAAAAATACCAGAGTTTTTCATCTGAAAGTTTTCTTTTTCTGGTAGGTAAATTCTCAATATATTTGAATAGGCGTGTTTTCGTAATGGTGTCTTCGTGCACGCTCACAAAATAACTGGATGTTGTAGAATATATCAAAGAACAGAGAAGGCCGTGTTCAGACTGACAAAGGGTGGTTTTCTCGAACGGCATAGCAACTGGCTCCACTAAAACGATATTACGATGAACATGGAGATGAATTCCTCTTGATAAGTGACAGTTATTACTTTTATAAGGGTTCACACAGCTTGCGAATTGCCTTATTTACTATAAATGTTAGAACAGCCTAATGTATTACAATACTTCTCTTAAAATTTGAAGTCCATTTGTTGATTCTTCAACTGCTTTATGAGTGGCAAGCACGTTCGGACCATTACGAAAACATGTCTGTTCAAATATACTGAAATTTATACCATCAAAAAATGAAAATTTTCAGATAAAAATTCTGATATTTTTTTCATATTTCTGCTCAAAACATAGATTGTGGGTACTCGTTAGAACCGCCTCGGCGAGGCGGTTCTAACGAGTACCCACAATCTATGTTTTTGAGCAGAAATAAGAAAAATAATGTATACCCCTGTAAAACCAAGTTTTACTATACAAAAGTGGGGTTTAAGGGGGTCAACACTATATAGGCGTATTTTCGTGATGTCACGTCCGATCCGGCGTCTGATGTTGCATAGATTTGTTTGCCCAAATACTCAGAGACAATACGACATTCAATCCGTTCCGGCGTTAAATGCCTGTATTGACAGTGTTTATAATATTTGGAAGTGTATTCTTGTTTTTCAATGAAAAATGTATTATTCAATTAATATGCAGAAGAATATCCCAAACTCAATCGCAAACCTCTTTTCTAGTAGCAAGTCAATACCGTTTTTGGGTCGATTGTTTACAATCGATCCAGAGTATACATGCACCAATATTTCACTAAGATTGTTGTCATTGTGATTATAATTGACCAATGAAATCAAAGCAAAGTGCGCGTCAGACGGACTACGTAACAAAATGTTCATGATATGAAACCCACAATCTGTTGTCTCCAGACCGAACTCTATTCTAAAACCTGGATTGGCAGAATGCGGCGTCCGATTTGGGTCTATTTGCTTAAATTCATGGCAGTTAAGGGTAAAATTAAACGGTCAAAGTCCCCATTCAGGACCATTTTCAGTCTACAGTCAGAAGCAATCGACCCACCAGTGCTGTCAGTGCTAAGACTCGTTAGGTCACCGAGATGCAGAAGGCACACACAGGCGAAGCTCATGTACAGGATTAAATAGTTAGTTCTAACCCTTAAACCGCTAAGCAAAATTGTAGTAGACACCGTTCTATTTTTAATTGTTTAGTTAGCAAATAGTTCGTGGCATTTCATGTGAATCGTCTGCTATAAAAACTAACTAGATTCCCTATTATATATCCAGACACCGGCCTCGGTGGCTCAGTCAGATTGCGCGTCCGATCGGTGATCAGGAGCGGGTTCGAACCCCGCCGGGTCCGGCAACATTCTTTCGTAAAGATTGATCAAGAACTATTTTGTACGGTCTTTCTCTCCTTTCCGCTAATTCAAGAATTACACTTGTCAGTTTCTGGCGAAAGAATATGCACAAGTACTGGTTAAGCGCTTAGATGACTATGCCTGCCCAGGAACAAAATGTGGTTAGGTCGACATGA
The DNA here is from genome assembly GCA_964016985.1 of Anodontia alba. Classification (NCBI taxonomy): domain Eukaryota; kingdom Metazoa; phylum Mollusca; class Bivalvia; order Lucinida; family Lucinidae; genus Anodontia; species Anodontia alba. Next base: position 23,488,723 of record OZ024822.1, on the reverse strand, counting down.
CCCTAATAGGTTGACTGGGCCCTAAAACATTTTCACAAACAACATAGCCAGACATCACGTTACAATAAATATAACTCAGGAAGTCTTCCAAGACGTAAGCAAACTTCATTACTGCTTATCAAGAGGCTCAGTAAAACCAAGATTCCTATTTTCTAATCTGTAGTGTGTTCTTTGTTTCAAAAGGCAATCTCTTTGACGTTTATTTTATTACACTGCAGCTAGTGTAAGTGCCGTGTGGCGGCCGTAAACTTCTCCCCGTACTTTACCATAGTGCAGATTATGTTTCATTTCCTTTAGGAGCATTTGGCTTATTGTGGTAGCTTTAACAAGTGAGTTCTGCTCACGCTAGTGGGCGTAAGCGGTGTTGAAAACTTCATTACTGCTTATGAAGAGTCTCAATAAAACGGAGACTCCCATTTTCTAATCTGTAGTGTGTTCTTTGTTTCATTAGGCAATCTTTTTGACGTTTATTTTACTACACTGTAGTTGGTGTTAATGCCATGTGGTGGTAGTAGAACGTCTCCCCGTACTTCACCGCAGAGCAGATTATATTTCTTTTCCTTTGGGGCCCATTGTGGTATCCTTGTTAATGGAGTTTTGCTAATGTATACGCTAGAGGGCGTAAGCAGTGTTGCAAAGTTCATTTTTGCTTATGAAGAGTCTCAATAAAACCGAGAATCTCATTTTCTTATCTGTAGTGTGTGTGTGTGTTTTCTTTTTGTGTGTGTGTTTTTTTTTTTTTTTTTTTTTTTTTTTTTTTTTTTGTTTTGTTTTTTTGTTTGTTTGTTTCCAAGGACATTTTTTGACGTTTATTTTAAAGAGTGCATTATTTAAGCAGTGTGGCGATAATCGACAAATGTCAGCTCCGGTTACGAGCCGTCTCACCGGGATCTACACTGTTCACCTCAAATTTGTCTTTTACCACTACACTGTTTGCCTTTTTGATATTTGTCTACGCATCAGCACTTTTTGAAATAATAGACTCATCCAAAATCAAAGTCGGAAGAGAAAATCAGGGGTGAAAGGGTCAAACTGCAATTGAGAAAGGGAAACTTTAGCGTTTCTTGATCCCGAAACAGTACTTTTATTTTATTACTTAAACTAGGCAAATATTTTTGGACTTTTTTACATTGAACGATAGCGAACTATATATTCTATATACGAGACAAGAAAGATGAAAACAGAAATCGGACATCATGAATTAGTTCCGTTTCTTAATATTAACTTGCTAGACTGTATAAATGTTGATAATATAGTACTTAAAAGGAATTGGCTCTTCCAACACATCTTCTATACATTACGAAAACACGCCTATTCAAATACATTGAAAATTTCACCACTAAAACCTAAAAATTTTCAGATCAAAATTCTGATATTTTTTTTCATATTTCTGCTCAAAACAAAGATTGTGGGTACTCGTTAGAACCGCCTCGCCGAGGCGGTTCTAACAAGTACCCACAATCTATGTTTTTTTAAGCAGAAATAAAAAAAATAATGTATACCCCAGTAAACCCCACTTTCACCATATAAAAGTAGGGTTTAAGGGGGTCAGAATTATATAGGTATGTTTTCGTGATGTACTATTTATATTCCGGCCTGAGCTTGGCCGTAAACTTCCAAATCTGATCAAATTTAATTACATCCGACCTGAACGTCCATAATAGCTCGTACACTGAAAATTTATCAGATGACTGCTCAATACTATTTTATTAGACGATGGGGCTTGGCGAAATTCGGATAAAATGTAAAACCCCTTTTTCTGGGAATGTGTTTGTTTTATTGTCTGTCCCAAGGCTGGACAATGTCGTCACTTGCCAAAATTAAAAAAAAAAAAAAAAAAAAAAAAAAAAACTTTCTAACGCCGTCCTTGTAATGAGGGTGTTCCAGCATATGAAATATTTACATAAGACTCAGCCCACGCACGGAATCTTATAATATTTATCCTAATTAATGCCTAGGATATGACATAAGATACATGCCCCGCTTAATCTAATCTCCTTGCTTAAATGGACGGTTTTGTATAAAATCACATCTGAACGTATGGGTAACACTGCAAAATGCATTCCACAGCTATCAGTGGCTCGTAATTCTGATGTCCGATTTGCTGATGAAAAAAAAAAAGAAAAAAAAAAAAAAAAAAAAAAAAAAAGAAAAAAAAAAAAAACAATAAAAAAAAAATAATAATAATAAAAACAGTAAGTCACTGCCAAAAAAAGCTTGTAGCAAACATTTATTTACATGTATAATATTGGAGCTTTTATGTTTTAAGTAGTTTCAGGCTGCTCTTAGATTTCAACTGCGTAATTATCTTCTGACAATTTGACTTTTATTTACACTAGATTCCACTTCTTGTCAACCTATTCAATGAAAAGAAAGGTAGTACATACATGTATCTGAATTATGTTTACAAATTCTCTTTCAAATTGAGAACTGGTAACATATTGTTTTTGGACATTAAATACGATAACTCAGATTATAGCAAAATGAAGAAAGATACACAAAATAATTGATTTATATAGAGATGATGTTTAGTTTTCATTTTGGTTTGGTGTTTGTTTTGGTACAATATAAATTGCTTGCTTAGAATTACCTTTCCTGGTAAATACAACTTGTGGAAAATCAAAGAAATACTTCATTTGCACCTGTGGAACATCTTTGAAAGTGTTGAATGAAAACCTGTTTTACAAAAGAAATTTTCGATAGTACAGATGACTTGAACTTCCGTTTGTTTTGGTCTCGGATTCACTGTAGTCTGATCAGCCAAGTGCCCAAGGAAATAAAGTGTACTGTTTAGTTCCAATTCAAGTGTTTTCTAACAAAAATATGGAATGCCTGTCCATCATGATATAAGAATTAATGACTAAGTAGTGGAATTTTGAACTAAAATAATGAAAAGCTCTGCTGTTGATGCTATACAACTGCAAAAAAAAAAAAAAAAAAAAAAAAAAAATCACGAATTTAGCATTGAAAGGACGGTTTATCCGGAATTTCGAAAATAGTAACAATATAACAAAAAGTGTTTTTGCACTTTCCCGTTAATGGAATGAAAGATATAAAGTCAACTCCGCTTGTGAGTTTCGATCATCCAAATTATAAAAAAGACATCCTAAGCTCTACTGAGCCCTACTCGCGATGTTTCACTCCAGCAATCTCCCTAACAACTGACGTTGCACAAGACTTTGCGCAAGATGTTAAAATGACGTTATGTCAAAGTGACTTTACGTCAGGTGCGCAACACCCATCATGAAAACATGCCTATATAGTTCTGACCCCCTTAAACCTCACTTTTATATAGTAAAACTGGGGTTTACAGGGGTATACTATACATTATTTTCTTATTTCTGCTCAAAAACATAGATTGTGGTACTCGTTAGAACCGCCTCGCCGAGGCGGTTCTAACGAGTACCACAATCTATATTTTGAGCACAAATATGAAAAAATTCAAATTTTTTTATTTGAAAAGTTTCAGTTTTTGGAGGTGAAATTTTCTATATATTTGAATAGGCGTGTTTTCGTAATGCCAATTATTGATGCCTCTGTATGCACAACATTTCTCTCCAGTTCAAATAGTACCCTATAAATGACAGAAACAGTATACACGACTTCAACAATAAAATGTGCTCCCATACAAGTCCTTCCTATAGCAATTTAACTGTTAAATTCCAATAATGATTGTAGAATATAGAAGGCGGTTAAACAAGACGGAATGCTTCTTAATTAAACAAAACGGAATTGCTTTATCACTCAGCACATATATATGAAAATGAAATCAAGTTGGTTGAATATTCAAATAAAAAACAACTACTAAGAGACTGGCTATAAACACTATAAACTCACAAAGAAAACTGCTTCAATACTGAATAGACTGCCCATTCAAACCTATGAGGGAAACACAGTATATGAAAAAGTTACAAATAAACAGGTGCACATATGTGGATAGAAATACATGTATTCAAGTTTTAGACAAACTATCTTTATTAAGCTAAACATCTTGGTACCTCCTGGACCCTTTGTCATAAAGTAATAGTTGATAGCTCACCTTGATTAATACATATTTTACAGGCGGCAGGCACTTGTCTTTCTTTAAATACATCCATCTTCACGAAAAGAGACTATTAATGAGGGCACATAATGGGTCATTCTGTCTTACACTTTAAGTGTAGAGTAATGCTGATCATTCTTAATCTAGGAATGATAAGAATTTATTGCATCACGAAAACATGTCTGTATAATTTTGACCCCTTAAACCCAACTTTTATATAGCAAAACTTGGGTTTACAGGAGTATACATTATTTTTCTTATTCCTGCTTAAAAGCAAAAATTGTGAGCACTTGATAGAACCGCCTCTGTGTTTTGAGCAGAAATATGAAAAATACTAGAATTTTTATCTGAAAACGTTTATTCAGTTTTGGTGGTAAAACTTTCAATATAATTCAATTTGGCGAGTTTTCGTAATCTATACACATGTGAAGCATCTCTGAATATGAACTAAGTACCTGTGGTATATATAATGCCCCTAGCGAATCACGAAAACACGCCTGTATTATTTTGACCCCATTAAACCCCAGTTTACAGGCGCATACATTATTTTTCTTATTTCTGCCCAAAAACATAGATTGTGGGTACTCGTTAGAACCGCCTCGATGAGGCGGTTCTAACGAGTACCCACAATCTATGTTTTGATCAGAAGTATGAAAAATATTAGAACTTTTTAGCTGAAAATTTCCATTTTTGGTGGAAAAATTTTCAGTATATTTGAATAGGCGTGTATTCGTAATGTATAATCGATGCTCGTTTAATCTGTTTTTGTCAGGAACAGATTGCTCTGGAATCTTTTAATATAAATTAAAAGCGTTTTCAATTACGTATTTGATGGATTTCAGAATATTTAGGACGTCTTTGATTTGTCGATAAGATTTTTGAATCTTACACTACACCGACCTAATAACATATCATGCATTTTACAGACATATTACCTGTTTTTAAATTTCATGAAACATCTCATATCAGGTATCAGGAGAAGACAAACGTGGTGTATTTTAGACAAGAAGCATAGGTGGACAAGAAGTGGAACATACATAAATTTGAAGGTAAATGTCTTGTTTCTCTTGTTTTCAGTTACAATTTCATCAGTTTTTGATCTTCAATATTCAGTATAATTATTACAAAAATGCATACAAATCTTTTTTATGGTAGTTGCATATACCCTATGGGCTTATCGTTACTACAACAATGGACATTATTGGAAATCATGTTGAATTGTTGATTTTATACTGATAGGGTTAAGACAGGTGTATAACAAGGAGCTATCCTGAGACCCAACATTCATTGATCTAGCAAAAAAGCTATTATTGTAGTTGCTTGGCCTTGTACATATAATGTGCAAAGTTAGAAGGAAATCCATGAATGGGCAGATTTGGAACTCCCCTTTTGATCTCTAAGCATTTTTACATGTTTCACCAACAGAATATATTGCCACAAAAAATTATAACAGCCTGCATAATACATGATAGATCATCTTACTGTGCCTGTGATTACATTCTTAATCAGTAAAGAAACTCGCACGATTTGATTGTTTGAACCGTAACAATCATTTTGTCTATTCGCCATTTACCCACAGTGTTTCTTTTTGTCAAAGCACACAATTTGATAACAATCACTACAATCCATTAGCGCTCAGCATGCTGGGAAAAGATCAGAAGACGACATTTTCAAATACTTGTTTTTATTATTATTTTTCGTCAGAAAATAGGCTTTGATATTTTATGTAAATTGTCTCCTTAGAAGATAATTTCTTTGACATTTCATGCAAATTGTCTCCTTAGGAGACAATTTGCATGAAATGTCAGAGTCTATTAGTAGTATAGGGTGCCACTTCCCCATAGTGGCACCCTATACTACTCCTATTATATGGAATGTTTAAGAAAAAAACTCACCAGTTCTTGTCTGCTGAATTTGCCCAGAGAGTGGTAAAGATTAAGGACGTGGAAGGGTGCATATTGTACAGAATGTTTTTCTCAGACGTCTCATTACAGGTAAATCCTATCCAGCCGTTCTTCAATGAAGCGTTATTTAATAATGAACAATACTCGTCAGACAGTCTGTGCCTGCACGTATTAGGATCCCATTATTACATGCATTGAGTGCATCTAGAGGGTAACGGTACTGTCAGACAAACTTAATTATAATTGAACCATTCCAGGAGAGAAAAGGTGTCCTGGTCATATGCTGACATTAAGGCTCCAGATTAACGTGCGCTGCCGCAGACTTTGATAAGGATTTTTTTTTTTTTTTTTTTTTTTTTTTATTTTCGTTACGATACATTGATGTATTCTACGGTATCAAATGGTTCCGTCAGAGGACAGCAAATACTTTTTCTCCTCACCGCGGGGATGCGCAGGCAAATCTGCTTCTCTGCTCTCACAAATACCTCCAAGACACTTTTTCCAATGTCACGGCTCAATTTGTATTGACATTTAGATAGTGACAAACGTAGGATGAAAAGATAAAACAAGACAGCTAGACTTTTATGCCTTCTTTTCCACAGGAATTCCACTTGAGGATATTGGATATACTGGGTAGGTTTTTCCGCAAATTTGCACAAGAAAGACAATTTTTATGACTTCCTGGGCCCATTGAGTTGTTCAAAGCATCGTTAGCTTAACGGGCTCGTTAAGCGTCATTTCGTTAACTGTTTTAGTGGATTCAATATACAGTATTCTGATATTTTTATATGAAAAAATGTGAGTATCTTTAGCACGTTTTTTCAGCAAAACAAATTTCAGCATATTTGCGTATCACTCGATGTAAGTTTTAACGAATCGTTAACTAACGACATCGTTAGCTTTGAACAACTGGGCCCAGACTGCTTTCCTGTACACCAAGTTTCTGCGGAAAAATTATCTACTCTAAAAAGAAGCATGTGCAAATTCTTTCCTTTTAGAGTACATTTCTTTATAGAAAGGAGGCAAACCAATTTCGTCAGTAACCTCTTTTGAATATCAATTCTCTCAAGCAGACAGAGTTTTCTCTCCTGGAATAGGTAATCTTTCCCGAATATGTTTATTACTAATAGAGATAACTGGCTTCCAGGAGCCGGACGGCGAGGAGAAAACGATGGCGGCTGGGGCAGGTGTATTGCGAGTTCCTGGCACGAAGACTACGGGTTGTGGCATATTATTTTTGCCTGTAAAAGTAGGGCCTCCTGTGAAGGAAAACAAAAGCTTATCAGTTAGATAATAAATCTTGGTTAATATTTATCACAGATGTGGTTCTTAGTCATGTTTAAAGAAATTCGGTTATTCGTTTCACCATCTCATCGGGGCTGTCTTTTATCTGCGTATGACTATTGTCGATTTTTTAACAAGACCTGCCGATCAATCGGAAGGTTGTTTACATTTGATCCCGGGATTTTTATAGAAGGTTTGAGTGTTTCAGTGTGTATGATTAGTCACGTTTTAACAAACACAAATGCAAATGAGTGCGCGCTGTTCATTTTTTTCTGTGAATGTCTATATCGCCGTTATAACTTGTTCAACTGAAAATATTTAATGTACCTTCACCACTCCTTCACCTATGTGCTGATGTTATATTAACCCAGTTACGTTTACATCTAATGTTATCCTTGCTTATTATGATTTCTGGCAAGCTTTAGATATCTGTGGTAAACGGAATCGATACCTTTTGTAGTTGTGCGCCTATATCGACCGGATATCAACAACAGAAAAGCCATGTTGGTCCACTGGTCGGCGATGCGGGTAGTTTAAATACCACTCATGTCACCGAGGTCACCATTGAGCGAAGCTCATCCAGCCTACTTATAAAAGGTTTGATATTCAGTGTGTATGATTGGTCGCGTTTTAACTAACACAAATGCAAATGAGCGCGTGCTTTTCATTTTTTCTATGAATGTCAACATCGCCATTATAACTTGTTCAGCTGAAAATACATGTATGTGAGATGGCGATCCTTGTACGTCCGCAATATCCCCACCTGTATCAGTATCGTTCGTGGTATCGTCGGCGTCCACGGCCGTCTCATCACGAGTTTTCTTCTCTAACTGGGGCTTGGACGGTATTGGGGGCGATGTAGCATCTTTTTTCACCCTTGCCACCCGGTGTAGCGGCTTGGTTTCCCTTAAAAGTCAATCCTGGGTTTTACAACGGGCTCTTTGTCGGTAACTGGAGTCGTGTTGTTCGTTGCAGCCATGACAATATAATCAACTATAGTCTAACCTGCTAAGGTCCGTATCGTTAACTTTGTTGTTGAGTATACTTGGATAATCACCGAGCGCAGATCATATTAGAGTGGCGGGCATTCAATTGTTAACTTTAGCAAATTCATCTATACGTCAAGTAAAATTGCCCCAGGGGTCTATTCAAGAGATTTCATTGGTTAAATTGTCTGGTTTAATGGCGCACTAATCGTCAATTTTGATAATATAACCAAAAAAGGTGCCTCGATATAACTCCCATATTATCCAAGTATATCCGAAATTCGAATTATCGCACGAATGTTAATAGTTTTAATGTTCCGACTCATATCAGATCATGCCAAAAGAAAAAAAAAAAAAAAAAGGCTAGAATCACATGTTTTTGGTAAAAGTTCCACCACACTAAAATTTCCACCCGCCACTCACTTCCGGATATTACAAGAAAGCAACGTCTTCCCGTCTGCAAAAAAAGCATTATTCGCGGAGTCAACTCTCTCTGCGGATACCAGGTCTTTTACAGTCATTCCGACGACCAAATTGACTTTGCATTGTATGAAGACTGGAAAAAAATTAAAATTTTGCACCAAAAATTTCATCACGTGGTCTTTGGCGCCAAATCACCCGAAAGTTTTCGTGCAAATTTAACAGCAGAACGGCTGCGTTTCTACATTTTCTAGCTCTAGTCTCAATACTGAAATATTAAGAATATTTTTTTTCTGGGGCGGGGTGTGAGAGGGGATGGAGGTTGGGGGATTATACCAAAAGATGGTATACAAACTTTAAAAAAACTCTGAAAAATATTTCAGAAGTTCCTTTGAAGCAAATAGTTTACATTGACTAATACAATGAATCTCTAGAATAAGAGATTCATAGTCTTTTGAAGTAAACACAATTCTAGTGAGTTTGATACCAAAAGAGGGTATTAAACAACGCAGAAAAATCTTTTCCAACACCTTCGATAGGCCACAGATTAAACTATTCTACAGAACTTAACATCAAAAGGAGCAAACATTAGTCTTCATTTACAGTAGTAATACTGAAAGTGTTTAGTATTTATTGAAAATTACTGCATTGTGCTGTTTCATGAAGTAGCCTTTTGTTGCTGGAGGAGGTACAACACAATAACAGATATTCTAAATAAAACGTAGTTTTAGATCTTATCTTGACATTTTTTTGCAACAAAAAAAACCGAATATGTCGGAAGAAATAATATACTTGAACTTTTGCAAGTGCAGAGGAATTGCAGCTAATTCCAAATATTGAAGCAGTTATTGTTTAAGCATTTTATTGCACTGCGTGACACTAGATGTAGCTTTGATCAGCGTACACTGGAAACTTTGATGCGCACAAAGTTGGACAGTGCGGTTTTGCATGTTTTAGATTTTTCCCCTAACAAAAGTTGGCCAATAAGAAGGCCATCCACTGCACCCGCATACAGAGCTGAAGAAGTTGGGCTAGGAAGTGTGCTCACGTCTTGCCATTTCCAGTATAATGGCCGGATGGAATCTAGCCGGTTTCGTTTGAAGGGCCCAGAACTCCGAATGCAGTTCAAGGCCGAAGTGGTGTTAGGGATAAGAATAAAAGAAGAAATGTATTGCTGATTTCATTATAAAATATTATCAGCTACTCAGCAGGTGAGTGAAGATCCTCATGTTCATTTCTAGCGTGGCGTGTAAAACCTGAAATCGTTTATCTCGAGTATATGACATGTGAGAAAGTTTAAAAAAAAAGAGTATATTTTGCAGACAACTACTCTCCTATAAGGCAAGTTTCCTCCACACAAGAAAAAACAAAAGGAGACAACTGTGCCCAAAAACCTAAGGCAATCAATGAGGAGAATGAGCAAATTGCTGGTGTTTGAAAAATAACGTATCAGGTTTTTATGCACAATTATCATTAGACCTATTCCCATCATCTGACGAAGAAAGTTTTGGGATAAAAGAGTCGGATTAAACTGCACAACACCAATTCCAAAGCATTCCCAGGAACGTCGAAGAGCCCCTAGGAGCCTGGTCTGACAGAGTCTTTACTCTGGCAACTAAAGCTTTCAAGACTTTGCCAGAGAGGTATGCTAGAAAACAAGCCGTTTCAAAATTTTGGGAGGGCTTATTAGAAAAGGAAGCTGGGCTGTCTCTTTCTGTGGATAATCAATGCATAATCGTTATGGCTAAAAATAAGGTGCGATGGTACCAACATGTACACTCTTCCGTCTATGGCAGATCCACAAAACGGGATAAAAGAAATTTCATAAAACAGGAAGAGCAATTTCTTTCAAAGCAGTACAGGTAAGTGCGACCCCGGGCTCTGACGTATGGTATCTCAGAGGGACGACCGCAAGAACTTATGAAAAATCTTTGACAGAAATAGTACAGGATTTGGCAAACAGATGAAGGAACCCAGTAAGAAAATCTCTTCTGGTTTACAGATTTATGTAAAACTACAGCAGGCCATTTGTTACAACTGTGAGGCTAAAGGTAATTTAAAAAAGACTGTCCCAATTTAGAACCCAAAAAAGTATCTGGCAAAGATTTAAATGAAAAAAGACTGGGGAAGAAGGCCACCGCAAACAGGCCATCAAAACCAACCAATTCACGGGTAAGAAGTACCAAAAAGCTAAAGCAAATAGCACTACAAACAAACGAACCTCCCCAATACAAGAAATAGTTTTTCAAAAACCAGGTATCGCGCCTAAGACCTGTGTCTATAATCGCTGGATCAAACCGGAATACTGTATCTACGACTCCCACACTGGAGGAGAAATAAAACAAAAATATCTAAGATTAAAGGTATTCCATCTGTGTCTGCAAAGCAGGCTCAAACCTGATTACGATGTCTATGACTCAGACAACAGAGAACAACACAGGTGTTGCGTCTAAGATTAAAGGTATTCCACAGGAGTTGAAAAACACAAAGGATTTAGGACAAAGGCAGTGGTCACTTTCGCTCCCCAGGAAAGACAAGATGTTGCAAAAGATGAGCGTCTTGCCAAAAGAGGCCAGTATGAAACAAGCATGTGTTACAGTCTGCCAATTATAGCCTGTGATCCAGTTTAGCCTAGAAATCCAGGTAGCAAAGACAACAGTCTATGCTGTGCTAGATTCAGGTGCCCAAGTGTCAATCGTCTCGGATAAGCGGTACAACTATTTGCATAATCCTCCTAAAAAGCTGAGGACTGTTAAATTATGAACAACGGCTAAACAGCTTTCTAAGCAAAGGATTCATCGCTGAGCCAATCAAAATCATGATAGGCAACCAACGGTACACAGAAGAAATACACGTGACTCCTATTCAACAGGACATGTTACTTGGGTTTGACATTTTTGTTTAGCGAGGTAAATCCCTTATGGACATGGCCCAAGGTACTCTTATGTTTGATGACCAGGATCCTAATCTTAATATGAAGGACATTCATGGTGCACCACAATTAGCAATAATAACTGTCGCAGATCGTTTGATTTCTCAAATAGTTGACCGTTACCCTGAAAGTAGTTGCGGTCATGGTACCTATGCCATAATCCAAACTTATAAATCCGTAAACAAATGACGAATCAGAATGTTCAGACCAACAGACATTGACCCCAGAATAAAGCGGAGTTCTAATGTAACCGCTTGCGAAAATGGATTTTCTTGTGGAAATTGTAACAGGTGTATGTTGTAGCGTTATTATACGCCTGTAAACAACTATAATTGCAATTTATCCATTTAATGGGCCGAAGGTTGTGATAGCCTAGTAAAGAACTAAGAGTTACGCCCTTTCAACATTTCATCGGCGGTGTTTGTTTGTGCACGTAGTTTAATGACTTGCTTTTCATAGATAGCCAAGGCCCATTAGAATCTTTTCTTCGTCTATGGATCAATTGGATATATCATAATTTGGTATTTAAATGTACAGTATATGTATTAATTTCGGGACGATGCATGAGCATGAAATTAGTACAGGCGGTTCACTATGCGAGAATGGCAGGCCGAAGTCAGACAAGTGTGAACGAGGTGCTCTGATTGTCTCGCTACATATTTTATTTGCTTCAGTTATGTTCAAAACCATGACCATCCTTCAAGCGACACCCGCCGTACATTAAAAAGCCTAAGATCAGTCCGGAAGTGTTTGTTTGTTCACGTAATTTAATTTGTTTTTCATAGATGGCTCAGGCCCGTTAGAAAATCAGTAATCTTCTCTTTGTCTATGGATCAACTAGATATCACCATGATTTGGATTTTAACATGTACAGTATATGAATAAATTTCGGGTCGAGGCATGAACATGAAATTAGTAGGGACGGTTCATTATGCGAGAATGGCAGGCTGGAGTCAGACAAGTGTGAGCGAGATGTTCTTATTGTCTCGCTACATATTTTGATTCAGTTATGTTGAAAATCATGGTTATACTCCAAGCGACACCTGCCGTGCATTCAAAAGCCTAAGATCCATCAGACTGGACCATCTGACAGATAAAGTGTCTTCGGATAGGGAGGTTTTGGGTTGGATCCCTAGCCATGTCATATCTAATAATTTCTGAAATTGGTACATATGTACCAACTGCTGTTTGTCTTGACTCTCAGCACTAGGTAGTAGAGCTACGACTGGTCTCACTGGTGGCAGTATAATATGGCTGGTGTTAGTAGTATCATGTCAATGCGGCTGGGGCGGCACTGTAAAGGGGCATCAGCCCCCATCCTCCAGAACACCGTCACGACATTACTTAAAGTCTATTGACAATGGCGTTTACACGCATATCAAACAATCAATTGCGACATTGTGCAATTTTCACTTTAATGTATTGCCTTAAGAAATTTAGCTAGCAGCGCAAGCCGTCATTTAGTCCTCTGATCATGTAAATACGACAAATTCATTTTTAAACAAAGCATAACTGTTTTCCAACTTAATTTACCCATTTTGCCATGTATTATTTTAATATGCATATTCACGGACCGAGGATAAAAAAACAGGTCAACAGAACCTTTTCACAATTGTAATTTCCGTAATTGCCAAGCGGAAACTTTCCGGAAATGTACCGAGATCGAGGCTGGCGGTGTACTGACAATGCGGAAATGAAAGCTCGCTACAAATTGTGATAAATTCAGGGTTCTCGGGGACGCAGAATTCTGCTATCTAGGACGCATAAATCCGAGTCCGGATTCCTAAAAATTCCCAAAGCCGAGTCCACCGGACGCATGTTTTTTCTCCGTGGGACTACTACTAATTATGATTAGATTATTTGACCGATCAATGTCCGCAAAGTGTTATTCTTACCGTCGGTAGCATCTTAAAAGAATATTCCGCCGTGTGTTTTTCACACCTGCGAAAGAACCGTTATCTACTTCCTAAGCAGGCGGTATTTAAACAGGTGTTGGCAGTTAACAAACTGGTCGAGCAATTAAAGCGTGCGACCGTTATGCACCCCTTTCCTCACTGTGTATTGCCTTCACCGCCCGACTGGTTCATCGAAATGCAAACGCAGGTGTCATGTCTTTTATCCTCTGAGACTGGCATTTTTTTTTTTTTTTTTTTTTTTTTTTTTTTTTTTTTGTTGTTGTTGTTGTTTTTGTTTGTTTGTTTTTTTTTTTTTTGGTTTTTTTTTTTCAGTTGATCTTTTTTCCGATTCAAAATTTTCGGATGTCGACTTCAGAGACGCACGCTCAGCGTTTTCTGCTGAAAGACGACAAGCACCTAAACAAAATTGTACCTAATCCGTTTGCGAAATCTGCGCATCAAAACAGTTATTCCTGCTGGCCACTAAAATAGTTCCTACTATCACGTAAACCCTGTGTAGAATCTTATCTTATGGGATGCTCAGATGCACCCCAGACGACGATGCGCTGAATTGTTCGCGTTTCTAATATAAGTTATTTTTTTCTATAGTTCTCGCATGAACAAAAGGCGCTTGCTCATAACGGTAGCGCGTGCTCGTAATGGTAACGTCAGATGACAGCGTGGCTGGGAATTCGTTTTGGGAGAAAACGAACTATTACTATGCTGGATTGTAGAGCGTTTCCTTGTCGGAAATGCATATAAAACAGACATATATTAAACACAGAACTAAATTACCAAGACTGTTTCCGCGAATCAAAGCAGTAGATCGAAATGTCAGCAAGTAAAAAACAAGTCCCGGATATTTTTTTTTTTTTTTTTTTTTTTTTTTTTTTTTTTTTTGTAGCGTATATTGATCACAGCACATGTAAACATTGAAAATGACGTTTTGTGGGAAGCTCAGCAGAGGTGGTCATGATCAGAATGTGCGGATATATTTCATATACAAGTGTGCGATAGCATATAAGAGAGCTTAAATCAGTTTTGATTAAAATATGTTTCGTTTAAAATCCATAACACTCAAGATCACTTAATACAGACAGCAACGATCTTCTTTAAATTTACCTGAAAAGCAATGTAGAGAAGAGTCGTGAAGAAATTATGGGACTGCTAATTACACGGAAATTTCCACAAATCTTTATCTATTGTGTACTTAGTCACGGTCTGACGATCCGTCATTGTTATCTGTGATACACCGCAAGTCTCGTTCTGGCTTAATGAGATTATGCGTGGATTAACGAGAGCGGTAAAACTCGCGATTGTGAAACTGGTCTATTAACGTGATGAGTTTGAGTTTGACATTGTTACTTTTCCTTTTAAGATGGTGATATTCCTCGTTCTTCCTCAGCTTATTCGTTTTGCAAGGGTGTTTACTCATGTAAATGATTTTACTAATGGAATAAAGTCCTGACTGATAAACTCCTTACACTTACATGTAGCTAATGGTATCATAAGCCACGTGAAGCTTTTTTTTTTTTTTTTTCAAATTTTTACCACCGACATACCGTTTGGATTGATAAAAATACAATTAGCTTGGAAACACTTCTGCAGCAAGGAATATCGAAATCAGAATATTTCAGTGACATAGTTTATAAATTTAATAATATGGGTGGAAATTTCAATTTTTAAATGAGTTAAAAAAAACAAACAAAATAAAACACCATTACCCTTTATAAAAGGATGAGATATACCTTGGATATTATACGACCGGCTGCATGCATAAATTTTAACCAAAGCGTTGTTGATAATTATGCTTTCCTTTTTTATTGTACGATGGTGTGTCGATTTTTAGACTCTATGAAGGTGTCGGCCCAACCTTTCGTTTAGAGGTTGAAGCATGATGTATGTTTTTGTCGGATCCTCTGAGGTTCAACTGGTGATTTTCTTTTGCTCTTGCTGAGATTCATTGAGTTGAATGTCGTGAGACCTCATCCTTGTTTCATCACAGTGATTCAATTTGATTTGCAGTTGTTGTTTTTTCTTTTATTCCCCGACCGATAGCGCTCAGCATGGCGTCCGTCCGTAGACTCATCCTTGTGCGCTCCATAACTGATAACCTTTGATATATTTGGTATGAATGAGGAAGAGGACAAGTAAACATATCGCGCGCAAGAGAGACAATTTTCTATTTTTTCGTAATGTAGTTATCTCCCCTGAAGCCGAAATAATGAGCAGGCCACAACTCTTATACTGTTTGAGATAATTTAATATTATACTGTAGGGATAAAAAGGAGGACCAGTAGGCGTGTCGGGTACAAGAGAAACGACTTACACTTTTATGTTATGCAGTTATCTCCCATGAAGCAGAAATCCATAGACGCATCCTTGTGCGCTCCATAACTTTGATACCCTTTGAAATATTGTGCGGGCCTAAACCCCTACTGTTTAAAATAATTTCATATCATCTGGTATGGAGGAAGAAGAGGACCTGTAGGCGTGTCGCGTGCAAGAGAGAAAACTCTCACTTTCTTCATAATGTAATTATCTCCCCTGAAGTCGAAATCTTGTGTAGGCAATAACTCTCGTATTGTTTGAAATAATTTAATAATATATGATAGGGACATATAAGGTCAAATAGGAATGTCAAATGCAAGAAGGACAACTCTTGCTCTGTTCTTTTTCTAGTGATGTCCCTTGGACGAATTTCTAAGCCAAATTATTTTGATAATATTTAGCATAGGCATAGAAAAGGACCAGAAGGGGTGTTATGTGCAAAGAGACAAATCACTTTCTTCCTTATATAAGTATCTGCCCTGAAACTGAAATCCTCTGTAGGCTATAACTCTCATACAGTCTATGATAATTTGATAATATTCGATAGGGACATAAATCAGGTCTTGTAGGAGTGTCGCATGCAACAAGCACAACTCTTGCTTTGTTCTTTTTAGTTATCCCCCCCTGAACAAATTTCTAAGCCTTATTCTTGTGCTCTCCATTACTTCTAATGGTTTGAAATATTTTGATAATATTTGGTAGAGGCATAGAGCAGGCCCAGAAGGGGTGTTGAGTGCAGTGACTTCTTAATGGTTTGAAGTATTTTGACGATATTTTGTAGAGACATAAAAAAGAACACGTAGGCATGCCAAGTGCAAGAAGGACAACCTCTGCTGTGGTCATTTTCTAATAACCTCCCCTGAATGAATTTCTAAGCCATTTTTGCATATGTGGTTTGAAATATTTTGATAATATTTGGTAGAGGCATAGATAAAGACCAGTAGACACGTCGTGTTCAAGACTATCCTTACATTCTCCATTATGTGCTTATCTTTGTTGGTGCCGAAATCTTATGCAGGCTATAACTCCCATACTACTTGAGATATGTTTGGTAGGGACACATACCAGGTCAAGCTGGCGTGTTGCGTGCGAGAAGAACAATTTTTTGCGCTGTTGCTTTTTACCCCAATAAACACACAGCAAGTACTTTTACCTTTAGAAGTTATTTACTTTCCCTATTATTTTTGAATATGCACAGTCACGAGTTCAAAGTATTTGCAAATATTGTGTATCCTGTACAAACAATCACATCAGATGTCATTAATAGATGATTGTTTACAAAAATAAAAATAAATAAATAAAAGAATATGCAAAAATAAAATCATTTACAGTACATCTATTATTGTTTTCAGTTATAATTTTGGTCACATTTCATACTCTCTTTGCATCTTGTTACTTTGCTCTGTGCCAATATTTTCATGATATCTGATTTTAATACATACCAAATTTAGAAATGTTGGTTTGGTCGAGGGATTCTCATCTCTCCCGATGGCTGTTTTTCACTGAATAAAGGATCCTCTATTCAAGCTTTACAACCATTTTGTATTTTATAACATTTAAACCTAGGGTGAAGATTTTGTACCTACCATTAAAATCGATTTAAACCACCCGATAATTTATATCTCCATTTCAATGCAGTGGTTCTTGCATTAAAAGCTCTTTGTAAGGCTTTGCGGCCACTAGCTG
Organism: Anodontia alba; assembly: GCA_964016985.1. Classification (NCBI taxonomy): domain Eukaryota; kingdom Metazoa; phylum Mollusca; class Bivalvia; order Lucinida; family Lucinidae; genus Anodontia; species Anodontia alba. The sequence continues at coordinate 23,471,243 of OZ024822.1, read as the reverse complement.
CATGCTAAGTCCTGTTTGTATTCTACTACTGAAGATACCCGCTGTTTGTCTGCTCACTTTGCCTTCTGTTTTGTGTTCCTGCGTCGTATGTATTTGTCCTGATACTAACACCTCACTTCAGCAGCTGCCTGTTTTGCTTTCTGTTCTTTTTTGTGTGTGATTTGTGCTTTTGTTAGCCTCTATACGAGCCACACATTCTTTTTCTTCTTCTTCTTCTTCTTCTTCTTATTATTATTATTATTATTATTATTATTATTATTATTATTATTATTTATGCAGCATTTGAACCAAGGGTGAAAATTGGTGCCAGTGAAATCAATTTAATCCCACCACAAAACCATCCTCGGTAGTTTTTACTATTGATCTTTTGTGGCGGTTCTGATGTTGTGTGTTCTTTGTGTTGTCTTATGGCTACGCCCTGGGGGAACTTTCTTCGTGTTTTGTCTTGTTTGTTGTTTGACTGTTGTATTTAGTGTATCCTGTCTCGATGTTATAAAAACTTTTTTTTATGCTCAACTCAGCTGAGCATGAAATTTGGCCTGCTAATAAATTTCAAATTACTAACAATTACAAATTCTTTCCTGCTACACATAGCTGAGCATGAAAATTTCTCTGCTAATAGATATGAAAATGCCAACTATTGTTGGCATTTTCATATTTATAAACAGAGAAAATTTCTTGCTCAGCTGAGTTGAGCATGACAAACGATTTATAACCTCGGGACATGTTTAGCACTGTAATAACCTATTTTTGGAGGGAGAGCGGGTTGCTAAGCTTTATTTTGATATTTGGATTGTGTATTAATTTCCTTGGTTTGTTTGCTCTTCCTCTTGGTGTCATGATTAGCTATATCCTGTGATTGTGGCTTTTCCTAGGTATCTTATGTGCTATTTTGCTTACACTTGACTGTATATATACGAGTGCATCATAGATAAAATATTATGAATTCATTATAGTGAAAAGCTGCCCTAAAAATAAACTAAATAAAGAAAGAAAGAAAGAAAGAAAGAAAGAAAGAAAGAAAGAAAACTGAGCTTTACTTACTGAAAATAGATATAAGCGTTGACTTGTAAATGATAAAAAATCCAGCCTCACTACATAAATTTTGTTGGTCAGTTTTCCGAGGAGTGTAAAATCCGAAAGCTATATCTTCGCCATAATCAAACACATACTTTATAGCAGTCGCGAAAGGAGCAGACCAACAACACTCTGCACATTGTGCAAGATTATACACTGTATGCTGCTAACAACGTAGAACCTGATTTCTGTTACTTGGGTCTACGCAATTCGAACATGCACACTGTTACCATGTGACCCTGAATATCCGTTTACCTTACGTATAACTTGATTTTACTGAACGGTAATGTGTCGGACGAATTCTATATGAATTGCAAAGAATGTCAACCCTGATCAAACTCTGCGGTGTATTATGTGACTCGACATTGTCTGCTCAGGCATGAATTCCTGAGTTTAACACTCAACATTTGCCAGTAATACCGTGTACGAGTATGCATAATGAGTATACAATTTTCTGAACATGCAAAGTGTTTCTGTCTACTTTGTGATTATACGGTAATAAAATTTTCTTAGCGTGTTGGGCTACCATCCTTACAATTTGAATGGCGAAGAAGGAAATTTCTTTGATATTCACCTTCACAGAACTTGAAGTGCTGATAAAAAACTGTAAAATCGATGACTTTACAGCAGCTATTTACAAAGTAACCAATTACGAGGATCAAGCGAGTTATATTGCAAACGAATGTAAACATAAGAGAACAATATCGGCTTAATAATTGTCATATTAATTTCCGGTCATACCTGTCTGCGCTGCTCAGCACTTTAGAAAATTAGACATAATTGTGCTTTATTAAAAGAGACTGGATACACTTGATGCATTTCGCCATTTTTACACGGGAGACAACTTTTGTAATTTTATGTTATCATCCTTGCATACCAAGCCTATTCTTTAAAACAGTCTATTCTGAAAGGAAAGTAATTACTCACAAGGGGAGCAAACTATTTCTTTTTAAAGTAGAGTACTTTTCAAATGGAAGGCAAACCAATGATGACAAAGTTAAATCCCCTGAAATTGTATCTATGCCCTTTAAAACAGAATGGCAAAATGAAAAACAAAACATTTGCCGAAAATTCCTTTTAGGTTATTTGTACCACTGTTTACACCTAAAGATGTGAACACGTTCTATGTCTGCACTTGTTTACCAAAATGCACAAAATACATCGAAAGATTTGCGGAGATTAAAAAACATCGGAAGGTTTGCGGAGATTAAAGTCTTCGTTGGACGCAAATGTATTTTTGAATACAGCATTCGAATGGTCTGTAGGAATTTTGTTTTGAATACAGTATTTAAATGGTTGAAGAAAGAATGCATCAAATATGCATAATGTTTGATTTGCTGACTTAAGATCGCGTGGAAAACGTATTATCTTTCACTGCCATGTTTTAGAAACATTTTAATTGGTTTCTGTTGAAGTGCGTTGGCACGCATTTTATTAAATTTGTTACATTTTAAACACTCGTCATGCTTCGAGTCTCCAAATGCATTACAAACGCGTTTATAGTGTAAATGAAGGTTAGCTTAGAGTGTATTTTAATTGACCATCTAAATTGCGAAGAAGTACATAGTCATGATGGCGACGACTAAAGCTTCTAATTATATGTTATTAGGTGTGATGCTGTTGTATATGAACGCAACGTCAAAACACCTACCTTTAAAATCTTTACTTGGCGCATTTTGAATAGCCTAGGATGCAAGATTCTTCATTCGGACAACGAAGACTTGATCAGACTGCGCGGATGCGCAGGCTAATTTAAGTCTTCATCGGGCGCACATGTCAGACGGTACGTTTTATTTTAAGTTGCGGCTCATATGTTTATGATCTAACATCATGCAAGTCAGTTCACCGTTTTTCACACTTTCAAGTTTCTGATGCAGCTACTAAACAAATGGTGGCAAAGCAGGGACCCAGACACAGTGAACCCTTGTTACAACGACAACATATGTTCCCAAAGACGTTGCTATTAAAATGAATTTGCTGTTGTACAAAATACTTAATGACCAGATTGATATGTAAGAAAGATCTTTTTTTTTTCTTATTTCCTCATAGAATATATGTTTTGGATATTTGTTAGAATCGCCTCTCTGAGGCGATTCTAAGAAATATCCAAAACATATGTTTCTTTAAAGTATTGAATACAATATTCTTGCATAATTTGTAACTAATTGTTACCCCTTAAGCGAAAGTTTTGCGACAGTCAAATTGTCATTGTAACGAATTGTGCCGTTGTATCGAGTGCCGGTATAAAGAGGGTCGCCTGTATAGAAGGGAGGCTAAAATATAAGGGAAGATACCCACAATCACGAGGCATAGCTCTCCCCAGGATCCTACAGAAGAAGAGATGAGGAACAAGCAATGGCAAAACAAATGCCACGTGTAAAAACTGACGTACGAACACATAAGACCTGCAACAGAGGCGCCACATTGGAACGGATTACAGAATAACGTCCTTGGTAACTCAAACAAATTTAAGTAGCGCGCAAAACCTGGTCCTAGTACAGGTATATGTATTTCTTCAGTTTGGCACTGGATGTCGTTAAAAGATACAGTTTCAGTGGAGACTGACAAAGCTGCTCTGCCTCCCTTCTGAAAAGGGATTCAAACTCAAAGGAAAGACACTACGAAAACACGCCTATTCAAATATATTGAAAATTTTACAACCAAAAAAGGATTGTTTTCAAATAAAAAAAAATCAAATATTTTTCATATTCCTTCTCAAAACATAGATTGTGGGTACTCGTGAGAACCGCCTCGGCGAGGCGGTTCTAACGAGTACCACAATCTAAGTTTTTTTCAGCAAAATAAGACAAATCGTCTACTGAGCACAAAAAGTCAGTAACTCCCATTAAAATATATAAGGAGTTACTGACTTTTTGCACTCAAGTGACGAAATAATGTATACCTCAGTTTGTAAATCCCAATTTTACTATATAAAATGGGGTTTAAGGGGGGTCAAAATTATATAGGCGTGTTTCCGTGAAGATTTGCTTTTTTTTTTTTATTCAGAACGGTCTTGATGTGCGGCTAAGTGTATACATCTTTTTAAATGGCTAAAACAAGCCAGAATGTTGCATTTCATTTCAAGCGCTATTGTTCGCCGTTACCACATTAAAAGCGACTTTTCTATGGCTGCCAGCGTGTTTTATAATAATAAATGTCTCATTCAATAGACTGAGAAAGACAGAAAATAAGTAGAGTGCAATTATATCTTGATGAGGCAAACAGGGAGGGTACACAAATCCATACAAATCTCTTTCAGAAGTAATTTATACCAAATTTGCCCGAAATATGGGGGTCATCTGAACAGATTTTCATACCTTGCCTAAATTTTATGCCTAATGTACTCATCTACCTTGACTCTCAAGACCAGTTCATCTCAATATTAGGATCCGGTTAGTTTTATTGTTACCATGTTTTATGAAAATTCCTTTCCTAAATGCAAACAGTGTAGGTCCTGATCAGACGCCACATTTTGTGACATCTGATTTAGGTCTACGATGTTTGCTAATGTCCATTATATGGGAAGCCAGTAATAAACGGGTTAAGCAACTACATTTTGTATCTTCATTATCCTAAAAGCTGCTGATTCATTAGCACACAGTGTAGACCCTGATCTGCGGCCTTTGATCTGGACCTAAGCTGTTTTCAATACTGTGCTTCCAAATGGTGCAAATGCTTTCCGTTTAGGCATTTTTCAGTTGTGAGGCAAACAAAATTTTCATATTGGTCCACAATGGTATCCATTCCAACGCTTTTTTGAGCAGATCCGTTTTCAGCAGGGGTGAGGGAATGGGTGGGGTGTACAAAACAGTGTCGGCAAAGTTTCCTCGCTTAAAAGCGTATCAAATATACTATGAGTAAAACATCTTTTTATTTTGCTTATGATATATTTGGACAAATATATATTCAACAAAATAATTTAAGGGCCACCAGTTTTATTTCCCCTTAGATTATCACTAAAATGCAACCCTCACGTTTTAAAATTATTTCATGGGCAAAACTGGAACTCTCAGCCCTATTCAATCAGCTCAACATGTTTGCAACATGTTGAGCTACAAAAGTGTCAATGGCACCAACAACCCACACCAAAAGTTTCTAAGAAAAACGGGAATTTCCAAAAAAAAAAAAAAAAAAAAAAAAGACGATTTTTTACCCCAAAATGAACTTTTTTTACGATACCGGAAAATTTCTTTGTTTAATGAAAACAATACTCTGTCACAACAAAATCTTGCAAACTCAACCTTCTTTCGAGTAAAAGGTACACAGATATGGCCAGAAAAAGAGGCGACCATTTGAGAGGCAAAAAATACCTCGAAAGTTCCCCATAGACAACGAATAATCTGTAGAGGGTACCTGTAGCAAAATGTGCGTTTCTTGATAACAAATAAGACTTTCTGTCTTGCACAGTTGGGTGCCCAGACATCAATTTTGACGAGAAAATGTCAATTTTTAATTTTTGGTAACAACCAGTTTTTTTTTTTTTTTTTTTTTTTTTTTTTTTTTTTTTTTTCGAATTCAAAATGTTTTGTTGGAAGTACTCTTTAGGGCTTCTTTTTAAAGAATAATTAAACGATATTTTGATTTCTTCTGTGGTTTTGCCCAAACACCCGGCCGAAGTTTGTATATATAGAAATTTGCACTATGTGGCCCTTAAATTGTTTTGTTGAGTATATTATGTTTGACTGAGTACAAATTGCAGCTCTTTGAATTACTATTTTTATCACAGGAATATCCTGCCTGGAACTGTGGTCTACATTCTAAAAACACGCCTATTCAAATATATTGAAATCTTCATTCTGATATTTTCATATTTCTGCTCAAAACATATATTGTGGATACTCGTTAGAACCGCCTGAGGCTGTTCTAACGAGCACCCACAATCTATTTTTTGAGCAGAAATAAGAAAAATAATGTTTAGCTCTGTAAACAAACTGTCACTTTCATTTAGAACAGATTCGAAACAATGAATTAAGAAGCGATAGGATGAAAGAGATATCACATTTTCCTCTACTGTGCATTCTATACTACAGTGAACTTAAATGATTAGAATAACTTTGAGACATGGAAAATTTGTTCTAGACATGGGTAGTTCTAGCCACGGCTGTTTTTCATGGCGTCAGGTTAGGAGACAAATGAAGATAATTTAAGGATGTTTTTATCGTTCTTCTATAAAATCATGACATATTGAGTATAGTCATTAGAATTGCATCAACGAGGTGGTTTTAATGAATGCACACAGCATAAGTTTTCTTGATAAAATAAGAACGTCGTTTTCTTGAGCTATCGACAGAAGTTCCTCGAGTTCGAATCAGTCATCGTTGTTCGAGTCATTGAATGTTTACTATATTTGGAAATGTTGCTGTTAATGAGGTTGTTATTTCTTCATTTTTTTTTTTTTTTTTTTTTTTTTTTTTTTTTTTTTCATGTCGTATCCTTATCTACGCCTTTCCTACATGTGATTTTATTTTCCCAGTGGTTCCGAACGGATATGACAAAAAGCAACTACCTAGATTAACATATGCATCAGAGCAAACTGGACAGCCCGAGGCTCTTTGCGTTTTTGCTAGAAATAACTGGATACAATATCCCGGGTTGCCTTACCAAAGAATGAATGTCCTGCTAGGCAGTACATATGCATTTTGATTCCCGGATATACTCTCTATAAAATTTCGATGTTTGCCTTGCTGGACTCTAATGTAAATAAAGGCTCGAACATCTTTGGGACCATGGAAATTTGTTCTAGACATGAGTAATTCGAGCCACTGAAAGTTAATGATAGCGGCAAGTTGGTGTATGTGTGTTTGTGTGTGTGTGTGGGGGGGGGGGGGGGGGAGGCGGGGGGGGAAGGGGGTAAGGGGAGGGTGAGGGGTGTAATTTAGGGATGTATTTTCGATCTTCTAAGAAGTAATGGTAACATTACCTACTGGTTCATGGTTAAAATAAGAAACAAAAATCCTTAAACTATCCATAAATACTTATTTTCTTGAGCTAACGCATGATATTCCTTGGCACTAAAAACCTGTTCGAATCAGTCAGGGTAAACAGGGAATCGGCAATTGAATCATTGAGTATTTACTGCAGAACCTAGTCGTGTATCTCAAGTCTCACTGGTAACACTAAATCGCAGCCAAACTTATCGGACCCTTCATTATGGTACCCACTTCAAATAAAATGCTGAGTCAACCTAGTACACAATCTGTGTCAGTGTTTATACATTCTAAAGGCTACACATTCCGCAAAAAGTGACGTTTAATTATCCAAGAAAGGTTTCCGCTTAAGTGGATTTCAATTTTGCATATTTCCAGGAAAAAACTGCACTTTGATGCAACTCGATTTTGTAAGGCACTTTCATCCCTAGGAAAACTTAAAAAATAAAAACGTGTACTATGGGGAAGAAATGCGCGACTTACAGCGGCCGCCACACGACATTTAAAACCAGCTGCACTGAAATCAAATTAAAAAAGGGGTTTCCCTTGAAGACAAAGAACAAATAAAGGAGTTTTTTTTTTCATGACAACACTTTACTTGACAGCAATGTAGTTCGCAGGGCTGCATTTACACCCCTCCCCAACTAGAACCGGGTTAAGTCATTACGAAAACACGCCTATTCAAATATATAGTAAATTTTACCTCCAGAAACATAAAATTTTCAGATAAAAAAATCTGATAATTTTCATATTTTTGTTCAAAACATAGATTTTGGGTACTCGTTAGAACCGCCTCGGCGAGGCGGTTCTAACGAGTACCCACAATCTATGTTTTTGAGCAGAAATAAGAAAATCAATGCATACCCCTGTAAACCCCAGTTTTATTATATAAAAGTGGGGTTTAAGGGGGTTTAAATTATATAGGCATGTTTTCGTAATGGAATCTCGATCGTCCATAGTATTGGAATAGTCAGACTTTAGTACAAAATAAAATGTGGCACCTGACAACCTGTAAAATTTCAGTTAATCCTCTATCTTGAAATGAAATGATTTTTATCGTATCTCTGAATTAATGTTGCCAACATTAATTCAGAGATAGGATGAAATATCATTTCATTTTTGATCCAGTTCAAAAATGAGAGACTAACTGAAATTTTACAGGCTGTTAGAGGCCACATTTTTTGATCATATATATATATATATATATATATATATATATATATATATATATATATATATATATATATATATATATATATATATATATATATATCAATTTATTAAATCTTGTTTGGATAACAGATGTCTATTTTTGAGGAATATGGCGCCAATAATGACACTTACAAGACGTTCGGGTAAAAGGGACGCAACATGTATGCAACTGGTTAAGTGGCTCATCGCAGTTACACAAACTTATACAGAAGTCTTATAGAAGAGAACGTTATTATCATTAGTGGCATGTTATAATTATAAAAACTAATCCATTTTGTTAGCTTCTTAGACCTTTTAGGCTTCAGTTTTATGTTTTGAAGCCTGTTAGATTGATCCATCATCCCAAATAGTTTGCCTCGTGTAAATAAAGCTATGTCGTTCATTGTATGTATGTATGTATGTATGTATGTACGTGGGTCTGACTAAATGCACGACGTAAATTGTATGTATGTATGTATGTATGTATGTAATGTATGTATGTATGTATGTATGTATGTATGTACGTGGGTCTGACTACAAGCACGACGTAAATTGTATGTATGTATGTATGTATGTATGTATGTATGTATGTATGTATGTAAAACTGAGATTTTCTGCAGTCTGTTAGTTCCTTGCCATTGAAAACAAAAATCACATAAAGGACGAAACTTAATGACTCGGTTTAATGCAGGCTTTTCATATGACAACAATGTAGTTTGCAGGCTGCGTACGACCTTTTGCTTCCGCTTAAGTGGATTTCAATTTTCCATATTTCCAGCAAAAAAAGTGCACTTTGATGCAGCTCGATTTTGTAAGGCACTTTCATCTCTAGGAAAAATTAAAAAATAAAAACGTGTACTATGGGGAAGAAATGCGCGACTTACAGCGGCCGACACACGACATTTGAAACCAGCTGCACTGAAATCAAATAAAAAAAAGGGTTTTTCCTTGAAGACAAAAAACAAATAAAGAAGTTTTTTTTTTTCATGGCAACACTTCACATGACAGCAATGTAGTTCGCAGGGCTGCATATACACCCCTCCCCAACCAGAACCGGCTTTAAGTGAATCTCGGTTGTCCATAGTATTGGAATAGTCAGACTTTTTTTGTGAATAAATGTTGTTCATAATTTAAAGCTTGTTGCTGGTTTCCCTTTTATTTGCAGGGTATGCACACGACTCCATCCAACCCTCAACAGAATAATACTATCACAGATACTAGAATGCGCTCACTGATGCCAAGATAAAAAACTGCTCTATAATAAAACGGGGAGACGTTTTTCGACCGTAGCAATCGACATTTTCGACATGCAGCAATCAACACCATTGCGATGAATCTAAATTAAAAAATCTGTAAATGCTGTCCTTCATTTTTTGTTTGTTTTTTGTTTTTTATTTGTCTTTTATATGATCTTTGTTTCCGAGTATCGGTGTAATGGGAAAATTTTATATGCAGTAATGTAGTTTTGCAGGGCTCGATTCGCCCCAATAACCGACTAAAGTGGACCAGAAACCTACCTACTTTAACTGTCTGTTTGTTATAGATATTTACATCAGCTAACCTCATGTTTGAACTTTTGACATTTTATTTTTGTTTGGGAAATCATAGACTGGAAAGGTCTTTTTTATATAGGCTGGTTAACCTGGTTGTATGACATCCCACATAACGTTGAATCAAATAAATCGAAACATCTTGACGTTGAATCAACGATGAATCGACGTCGTTTCAACGTTGTGTGCCTGCTGGGATACTGCATTGGGTTTCTGTATATTTATCGTACTTTCTTGTCTTTCACCATTCTGTATACCAGAAGTAACAAAGGAAATGCTTACAAGAACATTTTTTACATGACGACTAAAGTTAAAAAAAAAATATATATATATATAATATATATATATTGTGCAAAACTAAACCGAAAAGTTTTATATGAATTATTAATAATTAATGGCCGGAAATGAACAGTTCAATTTTGCCTGAAAGTCAGTCGCAAACAGTTTTGACGCCGAATTTCAACCCGTCTCATGCTGAATAAATTAAGATGCCACGCCCACTTCTAATTTCCAGCCAATCATATTACTTGATCCGGAGTTTTGATAGAAATTACATATTTAATGACAAACAGTGCAGATACAGATCAGTTGGCTTCTTCAGAAGCCAAGTGATCTGGATCTACACTGTTTGCTAAGACAGGGCATGACGTGTTGAGCAAGAGAAGAATTAACTGAAGCATATTACATGAATTATTATTAACCAAATATTAAATTGACAGACATCGTGTAAAAGTTACTAATCAGATTTAAGACTGTATACACTGATTAGGGTCTACACTGTTTGTATTAAATAAAGGAATTTCTATAAAAACTAGCCAGACACCCTGCTGTTGAAATAGAGTGGTTCAAAGAGTTGTGGTAGAAGAGTTCACTCGATGTAAATCGTTTAACGAAGCTGCAGTAAACATTTTCAGGTTCCTATTTATGTGTCAGAAAGGACTATTCTTGACTTTTCAGGCAGATAGCTTACATTCATGAATGTATCTTTAAAAGAGCCGGCACACGATAAAAGAAAACACGATGGTTTTCCGGTTTGCATTCGCAGTCTCCTACTTAGATTACAGACATGCGGCCGGTTTTCTCCAAGCTTCCCCAAGGTCTTTACTATGTTTCTATGACCAGCACAGGCCCTGGCAAGACTGCGTTTATGTGCCTGAGTCTTTACTGGTCGCCTATGTGATAAGTACCCTTTCTCATGTGATGGCTTATATCTCAGTC